>CM056611.1:11041196-11283397 GCA_029721355.1 Tegillarca granosa | reverse complement strand
AAGGCTTGGCTCCTAATGCCACTGTTGAGGAATAAGTTCCGGAATATGCACATATGGAACAACAAAATTAAACAGGTATTTTTGTTAAATATATGTAATTTATATATGTAATTTCAAAATTGTACTTTTAAATATAGTAAAGTATACATATTATAATAATGTTACAAAAAATAAACACGCACCTGATCTTGCCGTGTATACTCACATATTCATTGTATCACTTTTAAATGACCGGATATGACGTAACTTTCGCTCGTTCGATACATACTGGAACTTTTCTATAGAGTCTTGTTTGCTTCCATGATTTACAACAAACAATACTATTGTACCTGAAAATGTAAAGGTAAATGCAATTCATACATCATAATGGAAATGTTATAATTCAAATTACATAACGTTGTTCAATTCCATAGTTAAAGACTTTTGAAGGACTTAAAAGTTGGAACACTATATCAACAGTGTAATATTTGTTCCAGCTGGTCAGTTAGATTGATACCTGAAGATGTAATAAATGCAATATAGAACACTTAGATAGAGCGATCAAAACCACATAACAATGCAAACAGAAAACATTAAATTAAACACCCCTATTCTCTCTCTCTGAATTACTCGAATTGTCAAGATAGAAGCATTTAAGCACATTAAAATGCAATTTATACATCATAATGGAAATGTTATAATTCAAATTACATAACGTTGTTCAATTCCATAGTAAAAGACTTTTGAAGAACTTATTTATTGGAATATTTGTTCCAGCTTTGAAAGCAGAAAATCACTTAGATACATATCAACAAAAATAACTTCTGAATCTGGTTCTAACCAACAAGAAAGACCCACTAAAACCACATAACACTGTAGTCTTTAACTTTAAGAGATGGATTCTTTCGAATATAAGAACATTTATGAATTAATTCCCTGAAGCCAATGTTTAAGGACAATTTACTCTATATCGAGAACCTCCTTATAATTGTCAACTGGTTATAAATAAACGCTATATTGCTAAGATTACATGGTGATCAGAGTTAATGTACAGATTTTATTTCAAACGTAATTACAAACCCGTCTTTCTATTTCATAAACACTGAGTCCATGGGGGTAAAAAATCTGTTCGGTCTGGATAATCTAAAATTTCTAATTCTTTCACTCCATCGTCTTGTCGATTAAAGTCAAAGACGTAAATTCTCCTTTAATACCATTATCATTTCTGTCTTTCTTTTGAGCTTCAGACAATGTTGATGGCAATGCACATCCCTTTAAAATCATGTTTAAAGTTATAATGCAGATGTAGTAGTTAATGACGAGGTGAGAGAGAGAGAGAGAGAGAGAGAGAGAGAGAGAGAGAGAGAGAGAGAGAGAGAGAGAGATGTGTCAGAATATACCTTTTGTTGTTGTCTTGACATATTATTATTCTCCGAACATAGTTTATAATCTCAGCCATCTTTTATCATAATGTTAGCATTGTTTTATTTAATGAAATACTCATTTACAAATGTAGACATCTGGCACATCAAAATTAAACATGTATTTGTTATATATATATATATATATATATATATATAGGTGTTGGCTGGTGTAATGTGTATAGGTTTTTTGCTTCAATAGTAAACATTGTATAGTCGAGGCTTCCCCGTTAAAATGATCATCAGAACCGCTGTTGTGTCCTATTCCAGCATACTGTTACGTGGTAAAGCAATCTAATTTAAAGGAATTACACATGATATACATAGCTTACACTTACCGAAGTAATGAATGTGAGACCGCTGGGTAGAGTTTCAATATCTTCTGAACCATGTTCTAACAAAACGCAAAATATGGAGAGCATTGAAATCCATGTTTTATACACAAAGACGAAATTATATCAATAAACTCACGATTAAAATGTCTTGGATTTGTATCTCTACCTTCACGAAAGTGAATCAGTCAATCGGCTTAATAAATGAATCAGTACAATCAATATTGATGCACCGGGAACTAGACTAGATTCCGTCCAAGAAGTAAAGAAATCTGTGAAGATATAAGTGATACTGTTTCAGGAATGCCTAAAAATAACCGAAAAAATATTTAGACATAATTAAGTAAATAAACATTTTACAATTGTTTAGAAATTGTGGCAAAGTGGCCCATTTATCAAATATTCAATTTTGGAAACCCTAAAACTCGGAGAAAATCAGACCTTCAGCAATTTACCTCAATTGGAGTATAAGTGTGAAATATCAGTAACACAGTAACATCAATATAAATCGCATTTCTTACCACCCACAGGCAAGGTATGCTTATGACTTACCAATTCCAGGTATGATTTTGCATGGACCGGGAACATGGTTGTAAATTGTCTTGTGAAAATCTAGTGTGAAGCTAAAAACATAAATAATCAAATGTCAATTAAAATACCATTGAGGCATTCAATTATTTGTATAAATTAAAACTTCAAAAGCGGATTTTTTAATTAAATATGTAGAAACGCCCAGCTGAATCTTTTTTGCCGTCACGCCCTTCTTGACAGTCTAGTTACCACATTCTTATTTTCCGTTTGGTGACAGATGAAAATCATTTAAGAAAAAAAAAACCGTGTTTGTGTTTGAACCAATAAACCTTGACTTGGATGACCATTAATGATACCAATAAGCATTTCTGATATGTGAGCTAATATATTGCCGGTAGATCTTAATCGACCATCGATCGTTTTGACTCATCACGTAAATGCTTTTAGGAATTAACGATGTCTGAAAAAACTTCTAAGCTCAATGTATATTTTATCATTTGGTGGACAGAACAAAACATTTCGAAAATACAATTTACATTTATTTGCAAACGTTTTTTCGATTTGCATAACGTTTGCCAAAGCACTAAGCTCATGCTAAAATCGCTTTTCATGCCTCTTTATAAGCTCTGTTTACAAAACATATAACATATCAAAAGTATAACTGATTGAAAAAAAAACCTTGGAAACTCGTCATATGAAATGATATGTACGGATTAGTTGCTTGGCAGTGATGTATTTATTACTCCAGTCACGTGATGTGTCATATTACGATCTACTTCGCATATTATGAATGCAACATAAATAAAATACTTGTTGTTTAAAGACTTTTAAATTGCGTTTATTCGCAATAATATTTATTTACATTTAAGATTATTTCTATTAAAAGCAAATAAACAATCTATAAAATTTGGATTAAAGAGTCTATTTTATTTTGAAAAGAGCGTCAAAAAGTAACATAAATTAAGTACAAAAAACATTCGTTTTAAGAGTCAAAGTAAATTGACAAAATATGTATCAGTGATGACAGAAAAAATAGATCTTTTATTTAAAATACAATTTATTTCCAAAGTCAAACCCACCACTACGGTAGCTCAGTTTGTAGCGGGTTGCTTCGTATGTAGGAGGTCAGAAGTTCGAACTCCTTTCGGGTCTGACCAATACTTGAAAATTGCTATCAACTGTTCTTTCGCCAAGCACTCGGCATTTAGAAATGAAAGTTACAGTTTCCTTCGATTGAGACCTTAAAAACCGATGCCCCGTGTCAAGGCAGGTGTGACAAGTTAAAGAACTCTACCTGCATATTGCCCTAAGTCCACTGCAAAGGTCAAAATTTCTGTAACTTCACCAATAGCTGCCGATGTCTCGATAGAAGTGAAAAATCTTGACTGGGACGTAAACCCAATTAAATTAATCAATCAATCCAAAGTCAAACATTTTGTTTATTCTGTTTAACGATATTGACGAAAATTTTTAAATTTTAGAATAATGAAAGAATTGATCTGGTGGTTAAAAGATGATGCTAGGTTCAGTAAATTATCATTTTTACAAAAAAAAACTCTATGTAACAGAGATCCAGAAAATAAATGTTTGTTGATTTAAATTTTAAAAAAATCTCTTCATCTTTTTGACACATTTACTAACTAAAATACACTACGTGTTGATTTTAATGCATCTTGTTTAAAAACTCTTAGCAAAAAAAAAGGAATTTACACAACTAGCACTCATAAAAATTAAAACGAAAAACCGTGTCATACTTACATTATTTTACCTATCTGACGAAAAACAACAAATAAACAACACAATGATATGGCTTTTAATAACATGGTTATATAAAAGTCCGTTTAATCTTGAGGCATGTATATATGTAGTCCGTTTTGATTTTCAAGCATTTAAAACCGATGATTTGTTCTAAATTTACTCTCAACGAACGTAGAAATAGCAAATAAATCCAAGTTCATGTTAGAATAGTTATAATAATAGGGTAATTATTCACATAATTAATGAATTTTTCTTACTACTGGATTCATTTATAAGCAATTTATGCAACCTGTTTTATTACCGAACACACTCGAACTATATGCATAGTTGCGTATGTGACCGGTTACGACCAAATAGTAATACAATGTATACCGTACCCTCTATATTATAGATGTGTTTCACCACGTTGGGTACAAATAGGGATAAACGATAACAAAACAACAATAACTAAAAATCTTACTGTGACCATTACAATGCTCATAACCCCTAACCCCTAAATGTTTTAATCCCCTTGAGAGCAATAGAAAAAGATAACACATCTAAGAATTAATATATATAGATTTTACCTAAATCAATAAAATAATGTTTATGCATACATATAAATCAAATTGTTAAAATTGCAGTAAATATGTTGATATGTGCCCTTTATCGTCGTAAAGTGAACTCGGATTTATGTTTTGGCCATTTCTAAGTATCGTTTTTTATTAAAAAACACACACGAAATATCATAAATGTATATGTGACCCATTACGACACATCAGCTATAGGCATTCCTGTCTATATGAGAAGTTTGTTTTACCTTTTAGGGTACAAATGGGGATTAACCATTTAACTAGAAATGAGCAAAGTTTATAACCCCTAACCCCTAATTTTTAACCCCTTAAAGACCATCAGAAGACAGTTTTAGTTTAGCGGTTTAATTCTTCCGCCAATTGCGCTAAAATAAAACTGCCGCTAAATTTTCACGGTTTACGGTAAATGTATACAAAATAAAACGGGGGTTGTAGTGATGACTCTAACAACCCTCCCGTGTTACACTTTGCTATATATTCTTTATAACATCACGTAGATTATCCATAAGTAGAATTGTAGTCATGTCACAGCAAAAGGTTTTATGCGCACTTACAACAAGAACCCAATATTTTTGTGGAATATTCTAGAATATGTCGCGTAGTAAAGTCCTGAAATAAGGAAGTTTTAAATGAAAACATCAACTGAAATGCGATTCCTTATCAAATATAAAGTTTTTGTTTTTTTAAGAAACTTTTTTCGACATATAACAATTTTGGCAATCGGAGTTTAAAAGCTATTAGAAAGCATCATAAGGATTTACAATTATATGTCTTGTCAAGTGTTTTAAGATATCACGTCGTCAGCTGATGAGCAACATCATATGCAATATGTTGATAAATTTGAACTAACAATGAAAACAGCCCGAGAAGCAATCAAGTCCCAGTTTCACAATCATTCAATTAATTGTGTATTCTCAAGTCAAATATTCCCATTTTCAATCGTTAAAATTTTCAAATTTATATTTAAATGAAACAATGTTTTTTTGTTATTTACAAACCTACACAATTCAAATACAAAATTAGATATTTAATCTCAACTGCATAATGTCAAAATTTATTATTCCCTATTCTGAGTTGAGTGTAAACTCTATCGAGACAATGATTGTCAAACTTGGACCAGAGCAACAAAATATAAGAAATAAAACAAACATACCAGTCTGTCCAACCACCATAAAAAAAACAAAAAAACAAAAAAGTAAAAACTTTTAATGCTGGCACGATCCATCAATGAAGTGAGGTCAGGTGCTGAGAATAACAGAAACTAAGAATTAACAGAAACTGGTAAAACTAGTAGTTTTTAAAAGAGTAAATTGTGCTAAAACGTTGTTTTTTTTTTTTTTTTTTTTTTTTTTTTTTTTTTTTTTTTAGTGTTTTGTATTTTTATTATCATGTTTTTAAGTCATGAATATTTTTATATTTATTGGTCTTCAAAAGTCTTGACTAAAAACCACATTTGTTATGAATTGGTTAATACAATATCTAAATGTTGTTTTTTTTCATTTTTCCACAAACAATATTCTACCTTTTGGATTTCACAATAACTATTCATCCTAAATCATTAATGTACTATTATTTTCTCAAAAATTTGTATACAAAACTTAAACAAGAATTTTGCTTGATTTCATCAAGTAATTTATGTCACGTTTAAAACGCGTAGTGACGCAAATTACTTGTTTTCACAATGTTTTGACGTCACAAAACATCAATTTATGTTGAACAGTTCCTATTAACATTTTATTCTTCCACATAGAAGCTACTGAAGAACCATAAAGAGTACGTCCCTCGTCTGAGTAAAGTTCAGTGACATCAGTAATATTATATCCGTCTTTGATATGAAGCATCAAAACCTAGAAAATAGAATGATCTAATTTATGTTAAAAAATATAAAAACTTAACGATTAAGGTACGGAAACTTTGAAAGGAGTTAAATCCTATTTCTTAATCATCAAAGTCTGCCCCGGGCTTTTTCTTTTTTTATGATATTCATATAAAAGTTTTTTTTTTAAAACTTTGTTCAGGAAGACTTTTGCTAAACCATTCAACTCCAAATACAATGATAAAGATGACGTTTTTATGATCACAAATCTGAAGAATATGTGATTGTCGTCTATCCTAGTATGACTGAAATCAGACAAGACCGACTCTTCGTGGTCTGCTTTTTGGTTTTGACTTTTACCTCGATTTTCACTCTCAAGAAAGGAGACATCTGACATCTATACGACAAACGTGATGAAATGAAATGTTTGTGTGTTGCGAATTTGTAGTAAGTGTTCAATAGAATCAGTTGGAAATTTCTTTACTATCTCAATAATGAAATATTGTAAGTTGATTGTTGAAAAAATATGTAAATTATAGTCCTTATTTACAGTTATTAACTTTGAAACATTACCTGAGACGGTGCTGCAGCATCGGGATTTTCTACATGCTCTAGTAACTTGTGTACTAACGGATGTGTCCCGATTAAAATATTCCCTGTTTCTGGAATAATTGTTGGATTATCAACATATGTAAACAATGATCTCGTCTACAATAATCAAAAACACAGTAAAATAAACATTTTAAAAAACAGCAATACGGAATCTTTAATCTGAAATGCTTCACAAATAAAATCTAGTTCATATTGTAAAAACGTTTCTCGGTTCACTTGTAGCAGGTTGCTTTTTTCAGGAACAGTTTACCCGGTTCACCATTTCAACACTGGTCGTATTGAAGAAGAATAATGATAAAGGCAAAAAACACTATTAGATGTTTTTAAATTTATGCCTATGTTATATCTCCTATCGCAAAAAATTGCGAAATAATATAACTAGGAACATGACGACATTCGAATTCTGCATACACAACGCATTCATATATCTACATTTTCGTATCCCGTATACAACGCCTGTGTTATACCTTATAAGGGCCAAAAATACAGAACTATACAGATCGTTTAAGTGGTATTGTTCATGAATTGATATCTTACATTTACAAGTTCAAGCCGTCCGTTTTCTCCACGAGAATAGATATTTATACCTCCATCAACAAGCAAATACAGATACCTGTTCAGACAAAAAACAATCAATAGAAAACAACTAAAAACTATTGTCAACTATATATTGATATATAGGTTTTTGACCACCGACATAAAAAAATCATGTATTTCAAGATCGTCCTCAGAATATGCACATACTCTCTCTCTCTCTCTCTCTCTCTCGTCGAAACTTAAACTTAAACTAGCTTAAACATACAATATCTAGCAATTCTCTCTCTCTCCTCTCTCTCTCTCTCTCTCTCTCCTCTCTCTCTCTCTCTCTCTCTCTCTCTCGCTCTATCTCTCTCTCTCTCTCTCTCTCTCTCTCTCTCTCTCTCATTTGTGTATGTATGTTTTGTAACACATGAACTTACTTTCGGTTTTTCGATAAAATCAATCCATTTGGCGAAAATAACCGATCAAGTATTATGGAGTAACGATCCCCATCAAAGTATCCAACACTGCCATAAGACAACATCAGGATTAATTCCATCGTCATCAAAGATCTAGACTGGTAGTACGCTGTGTTAGTGAAATAAAAACTGTCTTCGGTGACTGCCGTTACATCATTGCATCTGAAATTGGAAACAAAATATTGTAGATAAAAAATCAATTTGACGGTGGGTAGAGTCAAAACACAACATAAGAAACGGATGCAATGAAATAGAATTAAATTTTACTATTGATCAATATGAAATACCGACTTTGTACAGTCACTAGAAACAATGATAATTTTGTATTCTTTACCATCGTTGACAATACCAACACTGAAATTTAAAGTCCATTACAGAAACATATTCTCACCAATTTAATATTTCATGCAACTTAAGATTTTTCTTTTGTGCTTATTACAAAACATATACCTAAAAATGCAGATGATAGAATTATTAAAAACGATTTAAAAGTATTAAGTGGTCAAAATGACAGAAAACTAAACAAGTGGACGTTACTTCGTATACTTAGCGCATTTCTCAACTTCAAAGCAACATCAAATACACTGTTTCCTGTAAAAATGCAAAGGAGCAATGGAAACGCTATCAAAACGTTATACCAGAAACTGTACAGGATATACGCATGAAGTAAAACTTAAATTGAGAAAATGGTTTCTCCGATTTCTTGTTATATATAACTTCCAGATTTGGCATTTAGTCAGCATGACAACATTTTTGAAAAGCGAAACTAATCTCGCTTATTCTATGAACACTTACATAGTCATTGTATTACTTTTGAATGACCGGATATGACGTAACTTTCGCTTGTTCGATAGATACTGGAACTTTTCTATTGAGTCTCGTTTCCTTTCATGATTAACGACAAACAATGTTATTGTACCTTAAGATAAAAGTTTTATAAAATACAAAAAATATAAAATATCTACATCAGAATAGATAGAACAATCAAAAACACAGACAAAATTATACTAAAACAATCTCTCTCTCTCTCTCTCTCCTCTCTCTCTCTCTCTCTCTCTCTCTCTCTCTCTCTCTCTCTCTCTCTCTCTCTCGTATATTGACTTGCCAACAGTTTAAACCGTTTAAAATAACTTATAACTCCATAACAATAATCCGAGGACTCTATGTGTGTGTGTGTGTGTGTGTGTGTGTGTGTGTGTGGTTAAATCTTAGGTCAATACGCTACGTATTCACATATCAATTTCAGAATTGGACACAAATGTCTACAAAATCTGTATTTCTCTTTGATGTTTTCTGTAAACAACTTGACCGAAATACTATGTTACTAACCTGTCTCACTATTTTGATAAACACTAAGTCCGTGAGGGAAAAAATTGGATAGGTCCGGAAAATCTAAAATTTCTAATTCTTTCACTCCATCTCTTTGTCGATTAAAATCAAAAACAAAAATTCTTCCTCTTACGCCGTTATCACTCCGGTATTTCCTCTGTTGCTCTGACAATATCGATTGAAGAGTCCAACCCTGTTCAATACATTTAGTGAGTGTTATTGTAAAAAAAAAAAAGTTGATGGAGGCTAAGAGAGAGAGAGAGAGAGAGAGAGAGAGAGAGAGAGAGAGAGACAAAGAAAGAGAGACAAAGAAAGAGAGAGAGAGATTCTTTAGTATCATCCTTCTGTTAGTGTCTCAGACATAAACTTGTCTCAAGATGTCTTACTCGAAGCTTCCACTAGAGACTGATTCGACTGGTATGTACGTTAAGTATGCTTTTATGAAAGCAGTTAAATTTATTACAATTACTCAACCAATATCCACTACCGTACGGTAGTTCAGTTTAAAGATTGCTCGCTTTATATATAGAAAGTTGAGGTTCGCATCCCGACCGGTTCTGACAAAGGCTTGAAAATAGGTAGTGACTATTTTTTCCTGCAAAGTACTTGCCATTAATACATAAAGTAACGTGGTCTCTTTGAGGAGATCGTAAAAACTGATGCCTCATGTCCCGGTAGGATTAGCACGATAAAAACCTACCGTGGACGTTGCTATGAGCTTCTCTGTAGAGGTCGAAATTTCTGCCACTTCTTTATAGCTGCTAACGTATAAATAGTAGTAAAATCATCTGCATTGAATTGATCAATTATCGATATACTCAGTTTATACTTACCGAAGTTATGAAAGTGAGACCGCTGGGTAGAGTTTCAATATCTTCTGAACCATGTTCTAAAAAAAAATGACATAAAGAAAAAAATTGTATGTATGTTTATCCTGAGTTGAAATGGCATGGTTTAGTGGTAAAAACAATAATTTTATTAAGGGTTTCAATGGGTCAAAAATTTAACTAAACCTTCATAACACGAGCGTTTAACTTCATCAGCATTGGCAGAAAAAAGGAGGGTAATCATAAAATGTCTACGAATTTGTCTAGAATCCAGAGTGGTTATAATTCTAAAAAACAATACAAATAACCATGGAATTTTTGTATACATGTCCTTTGTTTCTTTGGATATTTTACAACAACGCATTTAAATGAAGCACGTAATAATAATTGACAAATACATCCACATTATAGTAATAAAATAGCATGACATAACATGTGACACTAACCACCTATCCGCCATTTGAATCCATTACTTACATATTCCGGTCATAATTTTGCACGAGAAATACGGGTACATTACTCCCAATTCCGGTCATAATTTTGCACGAGTCAGGAAAATTATTTAGAAATACCTAGTAAATGTATATTTTGCCCTGACCGGGAGCATTACTTAACCAATTCCGAGGAACATTTTGCAAAACCTGGTGCATAACTTACTTATTCTCGGTATAAATGTGAACAGACCGGGAAAATAACTTACCAATTTATTGAATAATATTGAACCAATTTCGGGTAATATTTTACAAAGACCGGGAGCGTTACTTACCAATTCAGTGCTTAATTTTGCACGGAGCGGGAGCATTACTCATCAATTCCGAGTATAGCTTTGCAGGGACCGGGACATTATTCACCAATTCCTGGTATAGCTTTGCAGGGACCGGGAGCTTTACTTAGCAATTCCGAGTTTAATTGACAAGGACCAGGAGTGGAGTAGAGTTGAGTAATGGTCTTTTACGCCCCAGTCAAGTTTCTTTCACTTATTTCGAGGCGGTCAGTTCTGGGATGGTGACAAGGAGCAGGAATATTACTTACCAATTCCGGGTATAATATTACACGGACCAGGAGCATGGTTGTATATTGTCTTGTGTAAATCTAAATAGTAGCTGAAATGGAGTAAAATAAATGTCAGCCACAATGCAAATTTGATATTTTCACATCTCGAAAACTTTATCCTCAAAGTATATACCTAATTCCCGCTGGATTTATTTGTTTATTTACATGTAGTTATGTAGTTAGTTATAGTTTTATTTATTTATTTATTTATTTAGTTAGTTATAATTTTATTTATTTGTTTATTTGTTTATTTATTTATTCATTTATTTATTTATTTTGAATATATAGTATCTAGAAACGAAAAAATTTTAATTTGTTGTTCTAATGTAATCCTCAAGTGAGTACGTATTAATCTAACAGACACATATTAATAAGTTGTAAATACCTGACAAACCAACGATACACTAAAACCCCTTTATGATGTTAAACAAAACTTTGCCACTATTTTACAAACATACTATATGATTCTATGGTGTCTAATAGTGACTACCTCAGAGGCTTAGTGGTAGAGCGTCCGCTTTAACTTTGCTTTCGTAGCCAATAGCTAAAAAAATTCTAATGCCACGAGCGAGGTTGTGGGTTCGACCCCGGTCAAGTAATATATGAAAATTAAACAATTTTAGATATTGCTTCCTTATCTTGCGTTCGACATTTAAAGGAAGGGGCATCGATTGATTCAGCAGGTGTCAGTATAATAGACTGGGGGTGTGGTATTCTTATCTAGAGCATAATTACTCGGTAAGCTAGCACCTTACTATAAGGCCGCCTGTATGTGCTAGTACACAACATACCATAACACAATTTCGCAGTTTACACGCATACACGAACTAAGATAAATCCTTTGAGTTTAATAGCCTTGTTCTCGTAGCCTATGACTGAAAAATGCCAATACGACGTTAAACAACAACAAGAACAACACAAACCAATATGACATTTATTGGCGTAATTATATATGTTTCTTCATGCAAAGCATTCCTTAGCTGGATTTGGGTTTATATAATTTTGAAACTTTAGAGTTATTATTTTCAAATGTTTGGCTTATATTTTAATTTATGTATCAAACTTTTCGGTGTTAGTGTCACTGATGATGAATGAATTTCCGAAATGTGCACATCTGGCACATCAAAATTTAACTGGTATTTGTATATTCATTTAACAAGTAATGTGTTATAAATTAAGTCAGATGTGAAAAGCGGTGAAAACCCTGGTTTAATAATATTTAACGCTCCACCAGTTAACATCCATGATGTATAGATTTATGTAATAGACAATGGAGATAAACAGTTTTCAAGAACAAATTGAAAACAAATATTTTAAGGCCGTGGATGCTGTTATAAGACATGCTTAATATTTCACTCAAATTAATATGTGTGCTCAATACATAACAGACCTAAACACTCCTTCTCATGTTAACCTCCTATGATTTTACTTTAGAACATTGTGTTTAACATATCAGATCTAACGCCTATCTACATTTACGTTCTTAGATGGGGGTTTTACGTCCCAGTCTAGAATATTTCACTTATATCGAGACGGCATCAGCTATAAGTGAAGAAGAAATTTTCACACGGGGCCTCCCCTGAAAGACCCCTGAATATCATTTCGAGTTTGGAAAAAAAAAACAGTCCTTATAATTTTCCGACATGTGAATTGAGCACTTAACTGAATTAAGACATTCCCTCGAAAAAAGTGTTAGGCTGATAATGGTTTAAAATCCTTCCGTGTTTATATATATAATATTACCTATAATTGAAAAACACGATTTAGGGCTAATAAGAGAGAACTTTAAAAAAAATAATCGTAGAAATCGAAATAAAATCAATTATTCTTCAATTATGGGTAAACCTGATACAGCTTAAATTTCGCAGATAGTTAGATAATGCACTTGTTGTCAGAGCATTATTAACATACAAAATGTGTGCCACAGTCTCTGGACTCGGTCACCTTTTACATTAGTAAAAGATGAGAACGAAAAGAAAGCTTATATCGTTAACGTCCAGAGAAGAGCTAATAATATGTCTATATAAATGAAATATTCTTGATCGGGATAAACCAGTGTCATTAAATAAAAATTATAAAACTTACATGAATTTAGCTACATGTTGTAGAACTGCAACTAAAATACAAATCAGTGCTGCTTTCAGTAACATGTTTAACTACTCAGATAAAGTGTTCGTTGTGATTCTATATATTATGTTTCTCTGGCCTATTGTGCATTATGCAATTCATATGCATAGTTATGTGGGTCAAAATCACAACGCATGTAGTTTTGGTATGACTAAATTTCTAAAAATCACAAAAATGAATCCACAAAGATTGCATTTAATTTAAATATTAAATCACCTTGTATAAAAATAATAGTATTTGATTCAGTGGGGGCGTGGTTTAATATGAGGCAACCGTGGTAACTGTCTAGGTAAAAATCAGAAACGCAAAAAAAGGATGTTGCACGAATGCATCATTTAATGTCATATCTTTTTTTTCAATTTCTTGGGGTGTACACCCCCAGGAACTCTCAGATTTGAGTGTCCTTTGACGTTTCTATTTTTATAATTGATTCTTATCTACGCCCCTGTGCAGTCACTGTGAAAGATAATCAAATGCAAACATATATGCAAGTGACGTAACATGATAGACGATTCAATCCATGTATCATTATTGTACATGCAAGACCTGTAAAATTACTGTGTATTCGTTTCATAAAAAGTTTTGTACAAAGGGGTTATTGATCACAGAACGAGGTAAACATATTGCATTTGTAGAATATACCGTCCATGTTCAAATTTCAGTAACAAATGGAAAGTAAAACCTACAAAAACTGAGTTTAAAGCGTGAACTTCCATCTAAGTAAACGAGGAAACGTACTTTTGAATATAAAGTAATTGCTATCTAGCTTACTATCCGTCACGTGTAAAATCAAATTTAAAATGAGCGCCGATTTTAAAAAGTGATTTTTTTATGTCGTGGTTTATACTATAAACGGAAATTCGGAAATGATTCCGCTGGTACGATTACGACGTCGAATTATTGAAAATTTAAAAAATAGCCGATGGTGCTTTATTAAACAAAAAAAAATAATGATATGCAACTTTTCGCTTTGAAAAAGCGAACTACGCACCAATTATTGTGTATATAAAACACCCGTTTAAAAAGTCGAAGTAACTTTACAAAATAGCTAAAAGTGACTATAAATGGGCCTTTTAAATCCTAAAATATGTATTATCCTCTAGGTCAAACATTTCGTGTGTTTTGCGTTAATACATTGAAGTAAATATGTAAATTTGAGAAAAAATGAAGGAATGATCTTGTGCTAAAATCAATTATCATTTTTAAAAAATAAATCAAAAAAAAAAATACACGTTTCTTTGTTTCTTTGATATTTAAAAAAACGTTAGCCTTTTTAAAACGTTAGAATTGTTCGATTCAGTATTAAAATTTTAAAAGGTGATTTGGAACTATTCTATCCAAGTTGACTTTCAAAGGTATGTTTTTGTCAATAACACGTATTATTTTTTACCTCTTCACATTTTTCAAGGTTTAGAGGACAATATTAAACGTAAATGACTTTTTTCTTACAAACATGTTACGTGTTGCTTTAAAATGTTTTAATGAATCTTGTTCAACAACTGTTCACAAAAGAGTATTTATCTTGCCAGGAAATATTAAAGTTGTTAAAACCAAAAAACATTTCAAAATAACACTGTTTTCCGTATGTGACGTTGAACAACCAATTGGCAACAAAATAATTTGACTTTAAACAACATGGTAATAAAAATGTCCATATAATAATGAGGCAGTTTCAACTTTCAGAAGAAAAATATTGTTATGTAACCTTTTTAGAACAAAAGTTTTTCATGCGCACTTATCACATGCTTCTAATGTTTGTGTGAAATATTCTAGAACATCTTGACGTGGAGAACTAGTGAAAGAATGACATTTTACATGGAAACATCAACTATAATTCGATTCTTTTTTCCATGGAAAAATTTTAATTCATTGCCTTCATTAATTTTGTCATTTTTGGTATTATCCCTGTGTTTGGCAGAAAATCGAGTAAAAGCTATAAAGGTTAAAAACAGAAATTGTTCTACATATTACAATTTATAGGAATCAGGAAGGTTGAAAGCTGTCGAGAAGCATCGTTATAAGGTTAAATTATAACAGGTCTTGTCATGCGTTGTAAAATATCACGTCGACAACCAATGAGAACTAATGTTAAATTGAAAAAACTTTTACAGAAAATCACAGTTGCAAAACATAATTGATAAAAGGAGATTCAACAAAGAAAACAACCCGGTCAACGATAAAGCCCCAGATTCAGAATCATTCACTTAATTGTGTGTACACTCAAGTCATATATTCCAATTATTCTCATCAAAATTTTGAATTTTATGGGACAATGTTTTGTTGTCTTCAATTAATCTACACTTAACAATTTAAATACAACATTAGATATTTAAGTTTAACTGTATAATATCTTTAAAAATAACATTAAAATATTCCCAATTTTGAGTGTACACTCCATTGAGTGAATGTTTGTAAAACTTTGACCAGGCCCCAGTTTCACAATCATTCACTCAGTTGAGTGTACACTCAACTCCAATTCGGGAATATTTCAATATCAATTTTAAAACATCACAGGGTTAAAATTGAATATCTAATGTTATATTTAAATTGTTTGATGTAGATTTGTTGACCAAAACCAAACATTGTCTCATAAAACTTTTTTTTTTTTAATATATGGATGAGAGTAAATGGGAATATTTGAGTTAAGTGTACACTCAATTGAGTGAATTTTTCAAAAACTTTGACCAGAGCAAAAAAATAGCAAATATTAAGATTAGAATTTAAGTATAAATTATCTTCTTTTAACGGCAACTATTACTTTAATAGTGTCTGTTTTACATGTTATTCAAATATAGCGATTAATTTATAAAAAATCGACTTATAAATATTTTTGCATATAACAAATATACTAAGCTTTGAATGTATTAAGGAGATAGTCATTAAAAAGGTACATACCATGTTTTCACGTCATAAATCAGCATTTTATATTGTTTCGTTTTCATGCTGACTTTTGCGTATTCAAACATTATTTTGTTTTGGTGACATTTCAAAATTTCTCGGAGTTAAATAAAAACGATATTTTGGATTTTGTTTTTTTAATGGCTTCTGGTATCGTCATGGCCTAAAGTCGCAAATCAATATTTTATATCGTTTGGTCTTGACATATTGACGTAAAAACCACATTTTTTATAAATTGGTTTATTCAATATTTTGGTGTCAAAACAAACAAAGCGTTTTATTTTTATTTTTTCTTGTGTAGTGTTTAAGATTATAATTTTCGCAGTGTCGTAGCGTTTAGTTTTAATAAAGTCTTTTCACATTATTCCATCTAAAACATTTTTACCTTTTTGACTTCACAATGGCTTGGTCTCATAAATCATTTACTTACTATTAATTTCTCACAAATTTGTCTAAAAAACTTACACAAAAATTTTGCTTAATTTCGTCAAATAATTTATGTCACGTTAAACAAAACACGTAGTAACGCAAATAACTTGTTTCTTTACAATGTTTTGACATCACAAAACATTAATTTATGTTGAACAGTTCCTATTAACATTTTATTCTTCCACATAGATGCTACTGAAGAACCATAAAGAGTACGTCCCTCGTCTGAGTAAAGTTCAGTAACATCAGTAATATTATATCCGTCTTTGATATTAAGCAATAAACCTACAAAAATAAAATTTATGTTAAAAAACATTTACACTAAACGATTAACGTAAGAAAACTTCGAAAGGAGTGAAACCCTAATTTTTAATTATCAACTAAAATAAAGTTGTCAGTGTGCCATTTCCGGCTGATTTGTTGTTGTTGTTTTTTTTTAATTCATATAAAGCAGATTTTTTGCAAACCTTTGTCAAGCTGGAAAGACGACTTTCGCATTCAACTCCAAATACAATAATATAGATGACGTTCTAACTCTTTATAATCCCAAATCTGCAGAAAATGTGATTGTCGTCTAACCTAGTAAAATTGAAATTAGATATGATCGACTGTTGGTGTTTTGCTTACATTTGAACTTTTATCTCGATTATGACGCTCATGAAAGGCTACATCTGAAGCTATAGGACAAACGTGATGGAGTGGAATGTTTGTGTGTTGCGAATATTTAGCAAGTGTTCAATAAAATCAGTTGGTAATTTCTTTATTATCTCAATAATGAAAAATGTTAGTTGTTTGTTGAAAAAATATGTAAATTATAGCCCTCATTTACAGTAATTAACTTCTGAAACATTACCTGAGATGGTGCTGCAACATCGGGATTTTCTACATGCTCTACTAACTTGTGTACTAATGGATGTGCTCCGATTAAAATATTTCCCGTTTCCGGAATAATTGTTGGATTATCAACATATGTAGACAATGATCTCGTCTGCAATAACCAAAAAGTAAAATAAACATTTCAAGAAACTGCAATATATATAATGCTTTATAAATAAAGTCTAGCTCATATTGTAAGAACGGTGACTTGTAGCAGGTCGCTTGGTTTTTTTTGTTTTTTTTTTTAAATTTTTTTTTATTGTTTTATTTTATTTATTTATTTTTTTTTAATTTTTTTTTTTGGTCAGATACAGATTATCCTGTTCACAATTCCATAACCGGTTGTATTAAAGAATCTTAATAAGGCCATATTAAAAACAGTATTAAATGTCTTTAATTTCTGGCTTTGTTTTATTTAGTCTATCGTCCTATGAAATATAAGGGTGTCACACGAAGAAGCTTTACTCAGTCATGGTAACAAAAATAATTCTAAAAAACAGGAAGTTTACAAAACTAGACACAAGACGACTTTCGAATTCTGCAAACACAATACATGTATATATCTTCATTTTTCGTATCCCGTATACAACGCCTGTGTATATCTTTTAAGGGCCAAAAATACAGAACTATATATACAGATCGTATAAACCTAGCTTGGACATGAAATGATATCTTACATTTATTAGTTAAAGCTGTCCGTTTTCTCCACGAGAATAGATATTTATTCTGCCATCAACAAGCAAATACAAATACCTGTACAGAGAAAAAAATAAAATAGAAACAGCGACTAAAAACTATTGTCATAGATATATACGTTTTTGACATCCGAAATAAAAATATCATTTATTTCAAGCATAAACAGCCTTTATATAGTCCACAGAATATGCATATACAAATGCCTGACATTCTTCTCTCTCTCTCTCTCGTCCTAAACTCACACACATTCAAAACCTTGCAATTCTCTCTCTCTCTCTCTCTCTCTCTCTCTCTCTCTCTCTCTCTCTCTCTCTCTCTCTCTCTCTCTCTCTAACACATGCACTTACTTTCGGTTTTTCGATAAAATCAATCCATTTGGCGAAAATAACCTATCAAGCGCGATGGAGTAACGATCCCCATCAAAGTATCCAACACTGCCATAAGACAACATCAAGATGAATTCCATCATCAGTAAAGTTTTAAACCGGTAGTAGGCGTTATTAGTAAAATAAAAACTGTCTTCGTTGACTGCTGTTACATCATTCAATCTGAAATTAGAACCGAAACATTGTAGATTAAAACGTTAATATTACGATGGGTAGATTTGGAAGACATCATAAGAGATGAGTGAAATAAAACTAAAAAAAAACATAATTTCTTAAAATCAATACGAATAAAATTACCTATAAACGATATTGATTTGTTATCAATTACCTTCGTTGACAATACCAACAATGAAATTTAAAGTCTACTAGAAAAAGTACATTTTAGCAGTTTTATATTTCATGAACTTCAAATAATGTTATGTGCTTACTTTCCAAACATATTATTAAAAAATTCAGATGATTTACAATTAAGTGTGAAAGTGATAGGAAATCAACATCCCAACATGAATGGATTCTTATTAACTAGTCGAAGATGCTTCTAATATTTGGCTCAATTTTCTCAACTTCCAAGCAACATCAAATACCGCGTTATCTATAAAAATGTAAACGTTGAAGAGGAACGAAAACGGGTAATTAAAACGCTGTAAAAACGTTTTACCAAAAATTTGGCGGGCTATACGCGAAAAGTTAAACTTAGATTCAGAAATTTTTTTCTTGATTTCTTGTCCGTTATATTTTTACTACCCCTGAGCGGGTACCGCTGTTGGTGGAGTAAACTCCCCGAGGGTATCCATAACTCAGTATTTCCCTCATGCAAAGCATACCTTAGCTGGATTTGGATTCATATAATTTAGGAACTTTAGATTCACGCTTGGCGTTCGGTATTTTGGGGATAGCGTATCGATGGTTCATCAGGTGTCAGTATAATGGACTGAGGAGTAGTATGCTTGTCTGCAGTAAAATGACTGGGTGAGCTAGCACATTACCAAAAAAATTCGCCATATGTGTGCTAGTACACGACAGACCATAATACACACTCGCACATCACATGCATACACGAACTTATTCTTAGATGAATCCTTTGAGATTTATACCCCTGCTCTCGTAGCTAATAGCTAAAAAATGCTAATGCGAGTGGAGTGGAGTAATGGTGTTTTACGCCCCAGCCAAGAATATTTCACTTATTTGGAGGCGGTTAGTTCTGGAATGGTGAAGGAAACCAGAGTGCCCGAGAAAACCACCGACCTTCGGCAAGCGAACGGACAAACTTTCTCGCACTAGGAGCTGTCCAGAGTGGGATTCGAACCCAGGCGATGAGAGGCACTGTGATCCGCGCGCTTTAGACCACTCGGCCACCGAGGCCCCTAATGCGATGTTAAACAACATCAATATGACTTTCATTGGAGTAATTGTATAGTTTTTTAGCGTTTTAACGAATAGCAAAAAACTGTTGTCTAATTGTTTCTTAAGTATTTAAATGTGAATAGAGGGTGTTCTATATGTATTAATATTGATAACAGGGTTATTTCTAAAAACACGGGTTGCACGGGTTTTATGTAAATGTGTATACGAGTTGTAGTTCTGAATTGATGTTAAAAGAGATATCATTCTAGCCTGTTCCTTCAACCTGATCAGTCAAGTTTTTACGAACTGTTAAGTTATGTTGTGTAGATTGTCAAGGTTTTCCAGAGTTTTTTGTCTGTTTTAACAGTTTTTTAATCTCTGGTTTTTAGCCCAGACAAGGTTAGCAGTTTACAGTATTATTTTAATAAGTAAATGGTTCATTTTGTCATATGCAGATACATTGTTATATTTTATATTTATATATATATTTATATTTAGTTATAAATCTATTTATAACGAATAAATGCCGCCTAATCGTGTGCCACATTTTAATAAATCATTGTCACAGGCTACATGCAATATAAAAGAAAACTAGGGTTTTTGTTATCATTTATTTAAATATAGTATAAAATAGAAGAAATCAGTTCATTTAAGCAGTAATATGTTATAAATGAAGTCGGATTTATAAAAGCCAGGTTTTATAAAATTTCACGCTCCAGCAGTTAACATCCATGATGTCTCAATTTATCTAATAGATAATGGATAGTTGAGTTGAGTAATGGTGTTTAACGTCCAAGTCAAGAATATTTCACTTATATCGAGACGTCGCCAGCAATAGGCGAAAGTGCAGAAATTTTGCCTGAGCGTTGCGCTGATGACATTATACAGCAGGGTTTTTTTGTCGTGCCACGCCTACATGGACACGGGACCTCGTTTATTTTAAGTTCGCATCCGAAAGAACCGTGACTTTCATTTTGTAATACCGAGTGCTCGGCGAAAGAACAGTCACTACCCACTTTCAGACTTTGGTCGAGGTACGGATCAACGACTTCCCACTTACGGAGCGAGCACTCTACTGAGCTACCGCAGTGGTCTAGATAATGGAGATAAACAGTTTTAAATAACGAGTTAAAAACAAATATTTTTCAAGCTGTTTTATATGTGTAATATCTTAACTAACCTAGATAGTGTAAAAAGATACGCTCAATATTTCACTCAACACAAGATAAATCTAGCTAGAGACACTTCTCGTGTTAACGACTTGTGATTTAAAAAAAAAACATTGTGTTTAACATGTCAGGTCTAACACCTATCCACATTTACGTTAATAGATTGACTGATTTAATGGTGTTTTACGTCCCAGTCAAGAATATTTCACTTATATCGAGACGTCACCAGCTACAGGTAAAGTGGCAGAAACTTTATCTTTGCAGTGTCCTAAGTGCAATGTACAAGGAGGGTTCTTTAGCGTGCCACGCCTGTTGTGACATGGGGCATCGGTTTTTAAGGTCTTCTCTGAAGTACCCCGTGACTTTCATTTCCTAATGCCGAGTGCTTGGCGAAAAAACAGTCACTACCATTTTTCAAGTCTTGGTCAGACCCGGCTGGGGTTCAAACCCCGACCTCCCACATACAAAGTGAGCACTCTACCAAATGAGCTACCGCAGTGATGTAGATGCCAATAAGCATTTGGACATCGGCGGCCTAGTGGTTTAAAGTGCGCACTCATGGATTAAAGTGCCTCTTGGCATCTAGGTTCGAATCCTGCTCTGGTAGATCCAGATGTAAGAAAGTTTGTAGTTCGTTTGTCGATAGATTTCCTAGGCACTCCGTTTTCCTCCGCCAAACCAATACTGACGGCCTCGATATAAGCGACAGAATATTAACTGTTACGTAAACATCATTGCTCCACTCCATTTCATAGGCAGTCGCAGTGATTACAGACGGGGTATGGAAATATTGGGTACAGTCATACATCTTTCACATAATTGTCAACAGATTCAAAGTTAAGGGTGTGACAATCCAAAGAATGCTGGTCTAGAGGGGTCTTTGGGCACACACACACATACCCCACCCCACCCCTACCCCATCCCCCGGAAAAATGTTAGACTGATAATGGTGTAAAATGTTTTTGCACTTTGATACATTACATTACCTATAATGGAAATTCTTGATTTAGAGCTTATTAGAGTGAACTTAAGGAAATGAATCGTAACAATCAATTTATATATTGATAAAAAATATATTTCTTGAATTCATTAATGGATAAACTTGATACAGCTTAAATTTTGTAGATAATTTTATATTGCAAATGTTTGTAAGAGCGAAATTAACATAAAAACGTGTGTGACACGGTAACTTTTCTCAGTCATCTTTGACTTCAGTAAAAGGTGCGAACGAAAATACGGCATGTATCGTTTACGTCCAGAGAATAGTTTACCATTTATAGCTGGTAATATCTCGAAATAAGTCAAATGTTCTTATTCGGGATGAATATGTGTCATTAAATAAAAATGATAAAACTTACATGAATTTGGCTATATGTTGTAAAACTGCAACGAAAACACAAATCAATACTGCTTTAACTACTCAGGTTAAGTCTTCGTCAAGATAATATAAATTATGTTTGTCTGACCTATTAAAGAATTGTGCAATTCTTATGCATAGTTATGTAGGTCACGACACTTGTAGTTTTTTGTATGACTTTGCCCATGTAATTTTTTAAAGAAATATTTTTTTTAAATCTAAATGTTTTAAAAAATGAATCGATAAAGATGACAATCAATTCAAACATTAAATGACTTGTATTAAAATACTAAAGAGGCGTAGCTTACTGTGAGGTAACCGCGGCATCATCCTCACAGGGGCTTGGTGTCAGGATTTTATGTATTTTTGTTTTACAGATTATTTATTTGTGTTTTTATTACATGCGAGATTGATACAAGTTCATACATATCGATAACTTTACCTGAAATCCATTTTTGACAAACTTCAAACAGGAAACAGATTTATATACATGTAAGTGATCTATTCACTTGTTTCGGGATCCCTTTTGTTTATATGTATTATTTATTATTATATATACTGAATTATTATGTAATATTGATTTATTGAACAAATAAAATATGTTTACACCAACAAGCTTCAAAAAATTTCGAAAAATACACAAGGGACGAAAGTCGCCATTTTGAAAATCTACCCCTCGCTTGGAAAAAATCCTTAAAAAATCAGCCGATCCATGTTTTTACATAATTTTCATCTGTTTCAACTTTTAAAAGCCTGTTCTTTAAATCCCTGTCTCCGTTTTGGCCTATCAGTATTAAGACCATAAATATTAAATAATTTCCATTAATATCAGCTTTTATTTTATTTACTTTAAAATTATTATTTAAAAGCACTGCAACTCCTCTTGAACTACTCAAAAAAGAGCTAAAATAGCATTCATATCCCCATTGAGATCTAATGTAAATTTCTTCATCTACAGTGAAATGTGTATCTTATAAACAGTATATATTAAAATTTTTACTTTTGATATGTCATTTGCTACTTTTGAATTTTTATGAAATAATACAGTTCAAAAGTAGCACATGACAATTAATAATACAGTTCAAAAGTAGCACATGACAATTAATAATACAATTCAAAAGTAGCACATGACAATTAATAATACAATTCAAAAGTAGCACATGACAATTAATAATACAATTCAAAAGTAGCACATGACAATTAATAATACAGTTCAAAAGTAGAACATGACAATTAATAATACAATTCAAAAGTAGCACATGACAATTAATAATACAATTCAAAAGTAGCACATGACAATTAATAATACAATTCAAAAGTAGCACATGACAATTAATAATACAATTCAAAAGTAGCACATGACAATTAATAATACAATTCAAAAGTAGCACATGACAATTAATAATACAGTTCAAAAGTAGCACATGACAATTAATAATACAATTCAAAAGTAGCACATGACAATTAATAATACAATTCAAAAGTAGCACATGACAAATAATAATACAATTCAAAAGTAGCACATGACAATTAATAATACAATTCAAAAGTAGCACATGACAATTAATAATACAATTCAAAAGTAGCACATGACAATTAATAATACAGTTCAAAAGTAGAACATGACAATTAATAATACAGTTCAAAAGTAGCACATGACAATTAATAATACAGTTCAAAAGTAGCACATGACAATTAATAATACAGTTCAAAAGTAGCACATGACAATTAATAATACAGTTCAAAAGTAGCACATGACAGATATAATGAAAGACATCTTTTCTCTTTTCCGGATCTCCAAGTCCTTGACAGTTATATGACATAATTCTTATACATGACATCTTTCATTTTAATTTCTCCCATGTTTGTACTCTTTTGATGCTCAAGACTTGATGACTAGAAATGACTGCAGAAGAAAATAAAGTTAGAAAAAAGTTCACTACAGTAATGAAGCAAAAACCATGGAATATTTGGTCTAGTTAAAATAATTCCCATCTTCCAGTTAAGACACACTATTGGGGCTCCATATATACATCTACAAAAAATTTTATATAAATTCTGGAGCACTATTTATTTATATATAAAAAAACAACACAAAATAACCGACTTTGATTCACTGGTTAAATTATGTTCAAGATCAAACATCTTCACAAAGTATATGTACTTTACTGCCATCATGATTGAATTCTAACATACTTTTATATATATATATATATGTAGATACAAAATGTACTTATTAGGTGAAGACTTCAAATTTTACTGCCATTTATATTTAAAATTAAGTTGTACTTTTTTGTCTCAAACCAATCAAAGCATGTTATAGGGAATACTTTGAAAAACATATTCAATCCAGATCAATATCTCAGTATAAAAGTACTTACTGAAACATCATATATATATAAAATATAAAGTATATCATGGTGTATGACAATATGTCATGTAGTATACTGTGAAATTTCATAACATTCCTGGAGTAAGGGAGATAACCCTCGAACAATCTGATATAACCCAGAAATTTGGCTATATATATTTTTTTCCCCTTTTTTTGGGGGGGGGGGGGGAATTTATTCAATATATAAAAATTAATATTTATCCTTAATATATATGTATATATTCAATATTTGTGAAGCATAATTTTTCCACTGCAAAGTGAAAACCTAACCACTGCAATAAACCTGTAAATTACTCATCCAACACCTTGTTGGTAAAGGGGGCCTCGGTGGCCGAGTGGTCTAAAGCGCGCGCTTACGGATCACAGCGCCTCTCACCGCCGGAGTTCGAATCCCACTCGCGACAGATCCTAGTGTGAGAAAGTTTGTCAGTTCGCTTGCCGAAGGTCGGTGGTTTACTCCGGGTACTCCGGTTTCCTCGGGGCATATAGTATATGGCACACAATATATGGCATACAATATAATGGCATATAGTATATGGCACACAATATATGGCATACAATATAATGGCATATAGTATATGGCACACAATATATGGCATACAATATTTGGCATACAATATATGGCACACAATATATGGCACACAATAAATGGCAAAGAATATAATGGCATATAGTATATGGCACACAATAAATGGCATACAATATAATGGCACACAATATAATGGCATATAGTATATGGCACACAATATATGGCATACAATATAATGGCATATAGTATATGGCACACAATATATGACATACAATATAATGGCTTATAGTATATGGCACACAATATATGGCACACAATATATGGCATACAATATAATGGCATATAGTATATGGCACACAATATATGGCATACAATATAATGGCATATAGTAAATGGCACACAATATATGGCATACAATATAATGGCATATAGTATATGGCACACAATATATGGCATACAATATAATGGCATATAATATTTTAGTAATTGACATCTTTATCTTAAGGTTGTCTCTTTTGAAATATTTTATATACTGAGTTTATTTTGATAGTTTTGTCATATACCATTTTTGAATTTAATCATAAAATACATTAAAAAATGGTACCTTTTTTGAATGTATTTTATGATTAAATTCAACAATGGTATATGACAGTTTTATCGGAACCGGACATTTCCAGCAATTGGCATTACGTTTCCAACAGTTATTTTTTACGTTTCCGGCAAATTTTTCATTACGATTTTAGCAATTTTAAACATTTTGTTTCCGATAATGTTTTCCTTAAACATTTCTATTTATGTTCCCAAAAAATCTTTCACTTGTACCGTTAGCCAGATACAGATGCACTTTATCTATATATTGCTTCCTGCTCACCAGAACCACAAGAAGTTGAATACAGTTTCACATAGGTGTCATATACCACTTTTTGAATGTATTTTTATGATTAAATTAAAAAAGTGGTATATGACATAGGACATCATGGCTAATACTTCTAAAACATGATGAGAAATGTTCAGAATTTGCTGATTATGTTCTTTAAAAGATATGCCATGTCGGCAGCATTTTCCCCACCTGTTTTGTGGGCATCCGTGCCAGGAATGTTAGAAAAGCATATCGACAGTGGACCAGAAAGTTTCCATGCACATTTCAAATCGCTGTTTATGCAAGTCATCAGAACATTTTAATTTTCTTGGACGTTATCCGGAAGCTGCAGACAGTAGCATATGTGAAAATGCGCTATTCTGCTATTGATTGACTTCGCCGAAATGACATTGAAAAACTCCAGTTTGCAATGAATAAATATATTGAAATATGGAACATACTGATGGTAACATTTTCAGATTAAATTGTTGGGAAAGTAACAAAAAAAATTGCCAGAATATTGAAGAAAAAAAATTGCCGGAAAAGTTGTTGTTATTATTATTATTATTATTATTATTATTATTATTATTATTATTATTATTATTATTATTATTATTATCATTATTGTTGTTGTTGTTGTTGTTGTTGTTGTTATTATTATTATTATTATTATTATTATTATTATTATTATTATTATTATTATTATTGTTGTTGTTGTTGTTGTTGTTGTTGTTGTTGTTGTTGTTTTTTTTTTGTTGTTTACTTCGGAAAACAGATCAAATATCAAAATATTCAGTTTTTAACCTTAAAAAGAAAGAAAGAAACAATGAGACGATTTATCACTTATATTTAACTAGCCGATGGTGATTTACTGAACAAAAAATCGTCTGATAATATATAACTTCCCACTGGCTATTAATATCATGAGATCTTTATTAATCCAGTTATCAAAACAATCTTCATTCATTTTTGTGATATCTTTATCTCAGATCTTTTTGAACAGACTTTTAAAAAAAGGAATAAAAATCAATGCGCGTGGTATTGGATGGAATAACACTCTCCTATAATTAGTAAAACAATGTAGTCTCACAAGCATGCATAATAATAATAATAATAATAATAATAATAATAATAATAATAATAATAATAATAATAATAATAATAATGATAATAATAATAATAATAATAATAATAACCAAATATTTACTAAATACTATTTTTGAATGCATTGAATGGCAAATTTTTTTAAAATGGTATAATAATAATGATAATAATAATAATAATAATAATAATAATAATAAAATAATAATAATAATAACGCCATATACCATTTTTTAATTTTATCATTCAATACATTTTTTTAAAAAATGGTATATGACAATAATTTTTTAAATGCATTGAATGGTAAAATAAAAATTAAAAATGGTATATTTTTATTATTATTATTATTATTATTATTATTATCTGAATGAATTTATAAAAAAAAAATCAATATCCAGAAAATTTAAAAAATGTATATAATTTGACAATTGTAAATTTAATGTGTCGCATTATGTACAGCTTCATTAGATGGGTTCAAGTTACATTCATCATATAACAGAACGGGACAGGTGTTCAGATCGACAAACAGGTACGACACAAAATCAAAATAAATCCTGATCCATCAATTTTTTTTTTCTAAATTGTCCAAACTTTTATCTTAAAAGATATCTGTAAATTCCATATCACATCTTCTAATTTTCAAATGGGTTATATTAATTGTAAAAACACCTCTTAAGTACATGTAGTTTTTAACCGTGTGGAAAACTTAGATGTTGTCTTAACGACTCCTCCTTTTTAAGCTGAAACAGATGTTTCGGTCAAGTCTAGTACATTTAAAAAAAGATTCACGAGTCTCTAAACGAACACTCTAAGTGCTTACTGTCCCAAGGGCAACCTGATTTGAACAGAAGTTTAAAGGACGAAATGTTATGTTGTCAAAATTGACCAATCAGATGCAAGCAACAGGAAAGATCGCGGTAAACTCAAGCTGGGGATTTGGTGAAAAAAATGGGAAAAAATTAGATTAATTTTAAAAAGCACCCATAAACAAGTTTTAACAAACTTTTAACGACCGATACATCAGCGTGAAATTGAAAATGAAATTTTTAGATTGAGAAATATTATTTGAGTTGTAAACAAAGCCATTTCACAGGAAGCCAAAGGACGAGGAAAAATGGCGCAAATCATCCAACATTTGCCTCCAGTTTTGAATGCCGATATGATGCCAGTTCTCCGACCAGCCAGGCGTTCTCCTTTAAGTGTAATACCATCAACAACAGATCTCTTAGGTACATTAAATTGATAATGTATATTTTGTGGTTTGTATGTACTTATTATCTCCTAAATGTCCAAGGGTCACTCGTTTCAAAATTTGTTTATCTCAAATCATTTTTTTTTCTATCAATTTTAAGTCCATAAATTTATTTTATGATGATTTTGTTAACTAGCCTTTGCAGAGCAGAAAGTGGTTTCATTTTTAAAAAAATCACAGTTCATTCTTATTTATCAATCTGTCAGTAAAAACACATTTTTATGAAGTGCATAGAAAAAAGCATCCAGAAAGTCATGGATTTTGACTAATGAAACTAAGATGTTTATGTAGCGGTCTGGGAAGCTCAGTTAGTAGAGCACTTGCTTATACTGTGGTTCAATCCCCAGTCCCACCCTGCATTTTTCTTCCTGTTACAGTTTGGTGGACAGTGTGGCCCTTGGAAGTGGTGGACTGGTGGTTTGCAGGCCACATAAAGTCCATCCGAGGGAATTTGGAGTGAGATTTCTCATAGGTCCATGGGAAACTCAAGAATAACAGGGGAGGAAAGTAGTGGTCTGGGTAGCTCAGATATTAGAGCATGAGGTCCCGAGTTCAACCCCCAGTCAGACCCTGCATTTTGCTCTTTCCTGTTATATTTATAGACCCACATATAAGAGATACATTGCTGATAATTTAATTTTTTATTTTTTGTGAAGTTTTAAATGAAATATTATAATTTTATTGATATATCAGAGTGAAAAACACTACTTCTGCATTCCTCTTTGTAAAATATTTGATTATGTTTAAATGTTTTCATTATAACATGATTTTCCTTTTTAGATGGTTCAAACATGCATTCTCCTGTGTCTCCAGAAGAACAAGTCATACAGCAGAGGGGTCAATTAAGGTCAAGTCCTAGGCGCAGAGCACTTGCATCAAGTCCACTGGGAAGAAGCAGAAACAGCAATCCAGCCTTACGGTCTAGCCCCAGGAAGAGGGCATTTTATACCTCCACACCAAATATAAATATAGGTATTTAACCAGTAAAAATTTTTAAAACACTATGGGTTTATCACATATCAAATGTATATTATTAATGGAACCTGCCAGTGTACCACATGATCAGTACCTCTTAACGCTTGACAGAATGAAATGGATAATGTTTAAGTCAAATATTCCCTAAACAACATCATTATTACGGGAAAACACGCGACTCCATTGTCAGTAGAAATTATTGTCTCGCGCAAACGCTATGAGGTTTCACGTAGTGCTCTGGTGTATTCCATTGGACTAAAGGTTATATAGTACGCCAAGAATACTAATAAAGACTACTCAAATTTTCGACAAAAAAATTGGATTTGGCAACTACAAATTGTCGTGGCATAATAAAATTTTTGAGTATGGTCACTGTAAAAATCAGGAAATCTTTAAATACACTGTAACTGAGTCATAGGCTAATTTTACTTTATGGCAACCAAATAGTTACCATCGCTTTTTCATTTGGGGTTTAAAACAGTTATTTGTATTTTTTTTAGTTTTCTTTTATCTTTTTGCAAACTAGAAATTCTAAATTGGATAAAATTCTTGTAATTTTCATATTGAGATAATGGTAGTTGCAGCATGAAATATTTTCCAGATAAATCATTATTATGATAAACTTTTTTATTGTTATGACCAAATAAAATATTTAACGCTTGAATACACATTTTTCTTATCAAAAGGTATGGTACAGAATGATAAAACGTGGCCATGAAAGTTCATTGGCAGTATAATGGTATTCACTAACATACAATGTGATAACTTGGATTGCTTGAGCAGAATGGGGCGATAACACTATCGAGTTACGGCCCCTGATCCGCTAGAGGGATACTACTTCCGGGGAGTTCACGGTTGTAAACAACTTGGTTGCTACCATATTTAATTTATTAAACGTCTGGTGTTTCAGTTAAAATACATCGAATGCTTTATGTAAAACGGTCATATATATGAACGTTGAAGTTTTTTTGTTATTCAAAGTATTTTATTTTTATTTTATCTACTTGTCATTTAAATCAAACAGTGTAAAAAACAGATTTTTTGAAATCGGAGTTGGTGTCTATGTTGACTTAATTTTGATACTTGATGTGGTAATAGGGGAGGTTTTGACCTATGGAATTGAACATATATTGCATGCTTAAAACTTTTCATGTATACAAGTTGTCTCTGGGAGAAGGATACAACCATTAATCTTTAATTAACATGTATATCAACAGGTAAATATACCAGGCATTTGACGATACCTGTGTATATATCCACACCTTGACATGGTCTAATATACACGCCTATCCCGACTTTCTATACATCAAAGGTTTTTATTTTCGCAAAATACCTTGAAATTTTTTGACACTTGTATATTTGTTGGAAGGAAATTGTTTACAGTCAACAACCAGAATTGGTATTCAATTTGAGAATATCTAAACACATTTAACAATTACTAATTAAGAGCCTGTTTGAAAAAATTTGAGAATTAGGTAAGCCATGTTAAATTATTGTAAATATAAAAATTCAAACGTAATTTAAAAAACACTAAATACATGTATTTATCTTTGTATCAGTCATAATCACTACGAGACCTTTTCTCTCTATCACCCATAATCAATACAAGTCCTTTTCTCTCTATCACTTATAATCACTACATTTTTTCTTCTATCAGTCATAATCTCTGCATTCCCTTTTCTTTCTATCACTCATAATAAATACGTCTTCTCTCTCTATTACCAATAATAACTGTTTTCTCTCTATCACTTATAATTGCTACAGGTCCTTTTCTCTCTATCAGTCATAATCGCTACGAGTCTTTTCTCTCTATCACTTATAATCACTACATGCCCTTTTCTCTCTATCACTCATAAATACTTCTTACTTTTTTTTAATTATCACTTATATTCACTATATTCGAGTATTTCCCACAGAAAATAAGCTTTCATTTTAAATATCTCTCTCTCTCTCTCGAGCAAATACTAGTATTTGCAGATAGTAATAAATGGCTTCTTTATAATTTGTTTGCTTCTGTTTGTTTTAGTTGAAACGTTTTCACTTTGTTTTGAATACCAATCGTTATGTTTTCAAAAACTGTGATTATAATTATTATTGTATGTCGTTTTAGGCATATCGCTTCTGCTGACAAGGGTTTACATAAATTTAAAATAATAATAATAATAATAATAAAACAAAAGATAAATAAACCAAATCATATAACAAAAACTAATTGTATGTAGTCGTTATTTTTTAATTTTATTGAATTAAGTAATATTTTCCTTTATCGGTAAATAAATACTGTGGATCGTGTTAATAAATAGGACACAAATAGTTTTTTTAAATTAACAATTTTAACTGTTTTCGTGTTTAATATTAAATATTGTATCTCTGTGGCGTTACAGCACATATCCATAAAGCAAAGCCGTTAAGAGTAATGATTTTCAGGACTAAATCCAAGTCAACCATATATTACTTATGTCCAGGTTACGCGTGTATGAGACCAATTACTAAGTATCAATTCACTATTTACAATAAAAATTGCAACAAATGATGATTTTTGCCCATTTTATTAACCCTCCCCATTAACTGAGCACATGTCGAGATAAGGTTTACATACGCATCGTCAAATCATATAAAATCGGTATTTAACACTGTAAAATTTCAATGACAACTAAAGATAATTAATTTTAAGTAAAAGATGTATTTAAAACAACAGTCAAGTCTATGTATAACTTTTTACATAAAAGAATCGATGCATTTAAACTAATACACCGGGCATTAAATAGATACATAATAGTAGCAACCAAGTTGTTTACAGCCGTGAACTCCCCGGAAGTAGTAGCCCTCTAGCGGATCAGGGGGAGACAACTCGATAGTGTTATCGGTCCATTATACGAATTGTTTACTTAAGATAATTGTGAATGGGATCATGATAATCTGTAAAAAGGACACTATTCTAAAAATTCCAGGGGAGTAGCTTACTTTGAGGCTAAAAATAAGATCGTATTGTTTTAATTTGTTTCAGAAACACAAAGAAAAAAGAAAAAGATAAAAAAAAATAAAGTAAACAAATATATTGTACAGACATGATTATTTAGACATGTTCAGGTGTCGCCAGAATGTACCATTTAATGCCTTTTTTCTCAATTTTTTTTATGGGAGCATGTCCCAGGACCCCCTAGATTTGAAGCCCCTTCGGCCTTTGCCTTGGTTAATATTGGTTGCTATCTAAGACCCTGACATTCCCAATATAAAGGTTTTCTATTGTTGTCATATTTGTTATGCCAGTGAACTTCTATATGGGTGATTTAAATTTTATTTAATATAATAAAATTCATTTGTAGGTGTTACAGATGTTTCTATGAACAGTTCTTTGTCTTCAAATGGATCAAGGACTCCCACCAGAAATAAGAATGCAGATGGAATCAAAAAACGGCTTATCCTAACTCCCAGCAGTGATACAGATGAAAGTTTTCCAGAGGTACAAAAGAAATCAATTTAATAATTGATTCTACACATCCCTAGTTGCTTTATCCTTATCCCCCTGACACAGGGTGAGGCAGTAAATCTGTAATCTTAATGCCTAGCTCCAGGCTTGTCAATGATCAGGCAGGGTTTGAATTCATGACCTCCATTCTTGAGGCTGACACTCTAGCTCTAAGCCAACAAGGCAGTCTCTTCAGCATTTCATATCTGATATATATATATTAATTCCTAGAAATTAGCCTTTCATAAACACCTGTTCCCTGCAGATGTAATAAACACCAAAAACTGCCAGTAGTTGATTTATTAGAAAGTGGCAGTACTGGTCAAGCTATTGGCCTGGGATGGCCTTCATCAGAACCTATGAAGGTCACCTTAGACAGAAAGCTTGAACCGTACCACCACTTTCTGATAAAATACTAGTGGTAGTTGTTGATGTGCATTACTCCTTACATCTGTTTTCAACACCACTATCTGCTGGATCCACCTGCCAGTAGCCGCAAAACTACATAAAAGAAATTGAGACTTTACAACACTTGTTTTCTAGAAACAGATTATCTGATATTTTTTGTGCAAGGTTTTAAGTTGCATTTTATTTCTTTTTACAGCATCTGTCTCCACCTGTGAAGAAAAAAAGATACACAAAGAAATCTGGACAGGTGGCGCCACTAAAGAAGAGGCTCTCTGGTCTAAGTTCTGGACAACTTGTGGAAATGTTGGATCACTTGATCGATAGTCATCCGGAGTTAAAATCAGTAAGTACATACGTGTAAACAATTCTTCTCTGTCACTGCCTATTTGCATGAAGGCTGTACATCTGTGGATATCCATCATGATTTTACCCAATCACATGACAAAATGAAGTTGTATGAATCACGATCAGTTGATAAAATAATGAGGCTTGTATTTGATCAGAAGACATTATGCTGCTTAAAAAGTTATGTTATTTTTAAAATGAAATCTAGATTAACCAGCATTTTGGATAAAAATTAAAAACAAAAAGAAAAGGATCTGACATCCTTGCAAGCAAGTTCTATGGAACTAAAAAAATATACATGTATAATAAATAAAGACCAGAGTTGAGAAAATTAAATATCAAAATTTACAATTAAAGATGTTTATATCTGACATTAGTTTTCTACTTAAATATTTTTCTGGTGTCAAGCCATATTTTTTCAAAACTTTTTCGGGCTAAGTTTAAAAATACATTATAAGTACCTACAAAACCAAGGTGATTATCCCAAAGATAACTACTTACCCACATTGGATAGCATGGGTTGAAAAACAGCAAACAAAGAATTTTTTAAGTTAGGTCTTATAGTTATATAATATTTATTTTGTTTTACAGGAGGTAGAATCTAATTTTCCGGCTCCTGATATTGGACCACTCATTGAAAACCTGGAATATTTCCGCCATAATATCTTCAAATCATTTCCAAATTCAAGATGGGGTTCCGGTCGAGATGCGTTTTGTTATCGAAGAGTAAAGACGCATATTGAAAATTTTAAGGTAAATTTTTTTTCAAGTCTTTCAGTGAGGCAAGGTTCCTGTGTGTATGTTTCAGTCAATACTTTTTATATCCTGTCACACATTTCAACCATATACTGGTAAATGGATTATGTGATATCCTCCATTTTCATTGATCGATACATGTCCATCACATCACATGTGGTTAGTTCCAAGGTAATTTCAGAATAGACTGAATGATTTAATTTTTTTCCCCAAAAATATGCAAATTTATTACATTTTATCATTACAGAACATGTTCATTTTCACCTCAGTCCCATTTAGTGTAAGGAGTTTTAAAAATTAACTTTAATTTAGAGTTGGGCTTAATTTCACCAAAAAACCTCTAATATTTAAATACTAAATAATCTTTACTATAAGCATGTATATATTTTACCAAACTCGTGTTTTATTCATAATACATAATTGATTAATTTGGCCACATAGAACAATTATAATTTGCCAGTTTGGTGTAAATTATTATTTAATTTTTTTTTTTTTTTTTTTAAATGCCTCAACTGAGAGTCTAAGAAGCTCAGCTGAGAGGTGTGTTGATTTCATGCTTGAAAATTGGGGATTGAGTGAAGTCTTGAACTTAAAACAATAATGAAGTTAACTGGCATCTAAAATATTCATTAACACTGCAATATTTTGTCTTAAGAAATATGTTTGACTCTAAGACACGAGTTCTGTTACTGTCTCAAACTTTTCAGGTGACTCTTAATGACACGAGAGCTATTTCATAATATTAAAGGCAAACTTGCCTTCACTCAGACTCTAAGTAACAAAAACTTTGATCATGTTTTAGGGTGCTTGTAACAGCCAAGGGAAACAACTCCAGGAAAGCGAGTCTTGGGAGTCCAGTATAGATTATGTATTGTCAGCATGGGAAGTCATAGACAAGCTGCCTAACTGGGACGAACCAAATCACAACAAAAGCAAAGAAATGTGCTTCAGAAATTTATCAGCTCAATGCAAAAAAGCAATAAAGAGTAGTCAGTTTGATAGAAAGACATATGTAGACTTTAAAGAAAGGTTAGTAAGATTAGACCATACACCTCTCTCTCTCTCTCTCTCTCTCTCTCTCTCTCTCTCTCTCTCTCAGTAAAAGAAGTCAGTTTGATAAGTTAACATTCTTTATGTGTTAAAAAGATTATTATTATTCAAGGGGGGGGGGGGGTCTCAATTCAAACAATAGTATTGAAAGTGACTGGTCGAACAAAAACCTAGTGTTCACTTACCAGTAATTGTATAGATCAGCTTATTAACTAGATGAGCTCTTAATATGCTTTGAAGTCAACATTATTACATATCTTGATCAGTGGACTATGTTTGATTATATAATCATACAGTGAATTGCTATTCCTAGCTTTTTTTGGCAATTTTGCCTCATAAATCTAATAGCTGCTTTGTTGTTATAATCATGAGTTGCTAGCAAAACTTTCTGATCGAATCAATTAATCCATGCACCACCATATTATGTCATTGCTTTCTGCAGTTTCTTCTAATTCTGTATTTTGAGGTGCCATGGCATTGTTTAGCATAATAATCAGATTGACAGGCTAAATGATTGAAATGGTTATGCTTTTAACCATGATTTTTCAGTTGTCAGCAGTCATTATTTCATCAGTTAACAGCTGTAGGGTTTTCTGTGGGGACTCAATAGCAAAATTGTCTAAAGTACCAGCTTACAAAATCCTTTCATTGTCTAGGTTTGACGGGTTTCTCTGGACACGCTGGTTTCTCCGCCATCCTGTAATTGGTGGTCTCATAAAGGAAAGAATCTTTACTGTGTTGTAAAACATTGCATTACAACAAATTCTTGTTTAGATTTAAAAAAAAAGAATTAAAAAAATATATTTATTTATTTTCAGAATACAAGAAGCCATATCTATAAATTCTGAAATTTCACCTTGTCTGGAAATGGTTGAAAAGAAGCTACAGAAGTTATAAATGTGTTTCATACATTTTTGCTACTTCTACTAAGAAAAAGAGTACAGTAAAGCCTGGATTCATCGCCACCATTTGTTCAGTCAAATTTTCGTGTTGTAGAGGGGTGTGGTGACAAGGATAAGAGTATTTTATATAAACATGGTGCTTTTTAAATAAGATACTGTAAAACAAGCAATATTTTTGAGTTGGGAAGGGGGTTAAATTTTAGAAACCTGATATTAAATGCATAATTACATGTATGACAAATACTCTTTCAAATACATGTATTTCTGGATGACACAATAATCTAATAAATCTCTGAAGATCAATCTCAAATCATATCTTTCTTAAATTCTATTGTCTGTAGAGACAACCAAAGGTAACCTGCAAAAATAATCTGTTCAGTGTTATACAGGTTCAAATAATATTGTTTTCTAAGAAACGATAAAAAAAATCCCCCAATTTCGGACAGTAAAATTTTTTTCTCTTTTCCTGACTTTTGCCATGTCTTGTTTTGCAGCTTGAAAATGCTGCTCCATGGGTTGAGATTTCTCTTGCCAACATTCAATTATAGACAAATTGTGTTAATCTTGGTCATTTTAAGAATGTACCCATGACGGCAGATATGACTGTATAAGCATATAACAGTGATTTCTTATTAAGTGTATTATGAATTGTATCATATATTTCAGTTATTACATGTATGTTTCTTTAATCATCTTTTAAATGTTCATGAATGAGCAGTTGTTGGTTAAATGGATATTTTTAGATAGTTTTGGTTTTTTTTTTACTAAATTGAAATAGTATTAGAAAATATTCTTGTATGTACATATATATAGTCTTTTTATGCAGTCTGATAAAAGGAAAAACTCAAAAAAAGAAAAAAAAATTTCTCAAATTGTTTAGAAAGGCAGGTTTCCATTTTTATTTGTACATGCATATTTGTATTTAATTTTGTATTGTGGGCTTTTTTTCTAAGTACAATTTAAAGCAAGTCTGAAATACTCCGACCCAAACACACGTTATGTCTGCAGCTGTGTGTAGGGTCAGAATGATAATTTCTGATAATAACTGGTGTTTGAAGGGACTCTTTATCAGTCAGAACAATTTCTATATGAAAACCCAGTTTCTGATACCAACTGGCGTTGGAAGGGACTCTTTATCAGTTTACTTGAGACTGAAAAAAGTAAATTACCTTGAACTATAGGTAAAATCTTCCAATCTACCTGAAGGCAAAGGTTTGTGAAGTCATGAGATCTTGTTTTGAAAATGGATGAAGAGGTCTGCAAACATCAACACCACATAATTTCATGCAAATTCTCAAACCAGTGCTGAATACAGATATATTTACTACAAAAATGTTAGTTGTGTTGTACATACATATGAAAAGAATTTTTTTATGTTGCCTTTGAAAAAAATTTACATTACTTATCATGGGCATCTAGTCTTAAATAAATTTTTTAGAAAAAGGCATTTGGATAATATTAGGAATCTAGTTAAATCTTTAGAAAAAAAAAATTATAAATTTGTAATGGAATAGAGAATGAGATGCACAATGTTATTTTTATTGGAAATGGAATTAATTCAAAATGTATAAAACTACATGTAGCATTATTTCATTAAAGTAAAAGCCTTTTGCTAAGGGAGGTAATAGTTTTGCACTAAAGAAAGCCAGTTTTTGTTTGGCACATGTATTTAATACATTTATATTCTTGTACAGTGTTGTTACTATATACATGCTAAAATGAACTTTGATTGGTTTTTTTTTTTTTTTTTTTTTTTTTTTTTTTTTTTTTTTTTTTTTTTTTTTCAGTCTATGTATGATCTGTTTGATTTTTTTTCTCAGATGCATGTACATATCATTATTAGGAATAAAAGTAAACAATGGTGTTGCATTACCAAGAATCTGATTTAGCTTCCCTAATTATGGAAGCTGTGATTTTGAGAACACTTATTACAGTTAGCTACAATAGATAATAAATTAAAAAATTAATTTTATGAACATAAGTTTGTCAACTATTTGCATACAATTAATGAAGCAAGCACTTACTGACAACTGGTGCTTCATTGGCTAAATGGTCTAGAGTGTGTGCTTATGAAATGCAATGCTTCTCACTGTATAGGCTTGAATCCCATTCTGAGAGATCCTAATTGTCAGTTCACTTGTTAAAGGTCTGGTTTTCTTTCTTTAGGTACTCTGGTTTCCTCCATCCCATAACTGACCCCCACCCCCATCCCAACCCCCCCCCCCCCCCTTTCCCCTATTGATATTAGTTCTTGAGTGGGGGTGTTAACACCATTACTCAACTCCACTTACTGACAAAAAACATTTTTGTATTTGGTGGAAAAACAGGTTTTTAATCAATCAATGCACAACAGATCTCATGTCTTACGAAATCTGGTAAAAATTCCTGTACTCCTACATACCAATAATTGTCAAGTTTTCTTAGAAAGGAAATACATGTATTAGTTATTGCTATTAGTGTTTTGAATTTGATGAATTTTGACAGGATTGAATCTGTCACAGTTGTGACTAAAATTAGGATATTTTTCAAATCAACATTTTTCCTTGTTTAAACTTGGTTATGTGTGAATATTTTGTTAGAAAACAAAATAATACAATACAAGCCTTTTGAGTTGTGTATTTTTTTGTATTTTGTAAGTGCCATTGAAAAGAATTTGTTTTTCTTATTTTAAGCACTTGTTAGCTTTTGTTACACAATATGAGGTATTAGTACATCACATGTTAATTTGTTGAATAATCATTGGAGAACTATTTTATGTAGAAATCGACTGTCCTTGACAACGCATAGCAACGGGACTATACCTAGACTATACCAGGTATAGTCCCTCAACATCCATGTAGTGTCCCTCATGTGGAACACCCTCACCCCCACCCCCCCCCCCCCCCCCCCCCCACCCCCAAAAAAAAAAAAAAAAAAAAAAAAAAAAAAACCAAATCAATTTACTCCCCTTTGTTCAGGTGACACTCTGTTCTGTTCTGATACCAAATGGCTTCTGATGACCAGTTTACAAATATTGCTCAGATTGGAAAAGAAAGACATGTGATGTACTAAATCTAATATTGACCTCTCCCTCAGGAACCGTTCTCCTATAGTGTTGTCTGGAGAGGCTCATAATAGATTATTAATTGTATATAGGTTTATTGTTAACGTTATTGTGTATACAGGCATTCTGTTTTACCTGGGGATATTGGTTTTTTACTTCTTAATGTTGATGTTATAGTTTGGGCATACCCGGTAATTGAAAGAAAAAGGAAGGCTCAGAACTAGGCCTCAAGTCTTTGGCCTTATTCACTGTAGGCAAGTGCTTTACCAACTAAGCTACCCAAAAAAGGCTGTGACTCTATGTGTATTCTTATATCATTATTTTTACCAGCCTTTCATGTGAATAATATCACATTTTTTTAGGAGGACCTTGATTTTAGCCAGTTTTCAATAAGTCTTTCCAATACTGCTGAGAACAACTCTTGTTGCTGAAATGCAACACAGTCTTTAGAAAAAAAAGTAAACATTTGACTATTTAGACATAATCAAATACCCAGGTTTGATGCCAGCTAATGGACATTCTTTCCCGATGACCCATTTACGTGGTCTCCATCCGACAATCCACTGCCATCCCCACAGTCGCATTCTGCCTGACATGCAGTCTTGGACTAAAATAAAAACGTGTTCTTTTTTTTTCATTGCTCACTAATTTACATTGCTTATATAATTCAGTCTTTCATCTATAAATATGTGAGCTAGCAAGGTAGGCCATGCATATTTTTATATAGAACAAAGTACATCTATTGTTTGACTGATGATTGAACTGCATGTAAAACACCATCCCCCTACCGGTCATAATGTGGTTTGTTTATTCGTCTCAGTTCAGATGGAAAAAGTGCATTTTCCCCAGTCTTTGCTATTTTTTTTTTTAATCTCAAACTTGCAGTTCTTTATTATTGTTGACTAATTAGGAATTACCAAGCTTATTTTAAGATCAGAAGGTCAAATATTTTTTCTTATTGCCTTCATCAGAAGCATATTGTTAAGAAAGTCCACTTACTATGATTATTAGCATTAAGACTATATCCCGGGTGTGCTGTGATAACATGCCTTCAAGTTTGTTTAGTGTTTGTATATCCTTTGAGTACATTTCTATGTACACTTTAGTCCATAGCTTTATATGTAGTTAGTTGTTTGAATCTCAGGAATTGTTAGGTCATCTGTTTAGTTGCGTTATTGGGCCTTTTCTGAAGAAATATGAGCCCCTGTAGCTTGGTGGTCTTACGAGTGTGCTTACCAGGAATTGGTCTGCACATTTCCGTTGTAGCCATCACTTATTTTTATAATTTCTGGCTCCAAAATGTTTGATTTTTGCTGCACATTTCATCAATTACAATATGAGCTTCAAGTTTCTAAGATTCACAGGAACTTATTTCATGTAGTTTGGTCTCAAGAATTTGCTTAACAGGGATTGCTCTGCCATTTTCAATGTAGCCAATTGCTAATTTTTATCATTTCTGGCTCCAAAATATTCTATTTTGGCTAATAGTTTTGCTCCAAAATTTTATTATTATTTTTATTTAATTTTTTTTTCCTTTTTTTTTTTTTTTTTATTTTTTTTACATAGGGAAAATTAATACTTATTATATGGTTACAATTAATTATTGTATACTTACTGTATTTAGCATTAGTTTAGCCCTTTATAAATAGCACAAGTTGACATTTACTGTTAATAATTATTTTTTTAAGACTTTAAAATACTAGATGAAATGGTAATGTGCTACTTTAGGATTGCTTTAGCTGATTGTTCGACAAATTTCTTCTAATTATTTTTCACAACATATCAATTATATTTACAGTATCAAATGAAAGGTATTATCAGGAATCAATCATAATGCTATCAAGAAATTTTTCATCCATGGTAGTTTCTTGTTGCCGTTTTTGGAATAGTAAGGAATTCAATCCAATTTTTAAATGCTGCTCAGATTTTTTTTTCTCTAAATGAATTTTTTTTTTCTTGCATAAATAATAGAAACAGGGTCAATTTTTCCCCTCCACAAGAATTATTTTAGTTGTTACACTGAAAAAGTATAAAAATAATCTGAATGAATCTGAATGAAGTTATACAGACTATTTCTGTGAAATTAAAAAAAACATGTAAAGCGTGTAAGATGAAGGTTTTAAAGTTTTTTGGTTTTTTTTTAGCAGGTGACAAAAACATTTAAAGCTTCAGATTAATGATGTTAGTAGGTGTGTGAGAATGATGTTCAGTATTTTTTTAAAATTTTTTTTTATTTTATTATATATATATATATATATATATTTTTTTTTTTTTTTTTTTTTTTTTTTTTTTTTTTTTTTTTTTTGTAATGTACACTTCTTGGAGAGTTAAGGTGTCTATTCATGAGTGGGACGTAAAACACCATTACTCTACTCAACTCACCCTACCCACACAATGGATGATGGAATGGAACAAAAACTGATGTGTGGACATAGAAAAAAATATATAATTATGATGTGGATTTGGAATTTTACTAGTGTTTTTATATTATAATTATATTAGTCTTTTACTTTGTATGACCAACAATTGACTGATCTAAAAATGTTGATTTTTTTTTTTTTTTTTTTTTTTTTTTTTTTTTTGTTGTAACAACTACAAAATACATACATGTACCTAATGTAACAGCACATTGATTTTTGAACATTCAGCGTTTGTATGAAATGTATTGTTTACTAATCAAAATTTGAATTCATTGTCAATAAACTTTTTATTACAAATTTATCCATGGTTTTATTATTATTATTATTAAAAATTTTCCTCCTTTTTTAATTTTATTTTTTTTATTATTATTATTATTATTATTTTTTTTTTTTTTTTTTTTTTTTTGGTCTGGCTGCATTCATGTCTTCCTACATATGTTGTATGTAAATTTTATTGTTATTATAACAAATTTCTGGGTACAGTTTTATAACACTTATGTGAGGATTTATATTTCATTCAAGACACAGCTAAATAATTAGAATACCAATATTGGTCAAAAATTCCACTTTTAAATTTTGACCCTTCCACATCATCTGGCCTCCATTCCCTGAATGGAGTTCAGGTGTCCAACGAAATTAGCCATTAGTTTTTAAAGTTTTTATTTTGCTTTTCGGCTTTTGGTTTTAACATAGGCCCGTGTGTTTTGTGTTTTATTTCAATTCTCCGATTTAGATTTTCTACTATTCTTAAGTTAGATAATATTAAAACACTCATTTTTTTTCAAATCATTTGTAAAAAATCTCTTTTATATTTGCCTATTGAAAATAGATAGCATGTACATGGCAAAAAAGGAAGATATCAGAAAACCTATTGTTATCTGCTAAATTTGAATTTCTAAATTTTGAATAGAAATTTGAAATTAGCACTTGATTCCTCCGCATTTCTTCTCAATAATAATAGATAAACATTCGTTAAATATAATTTAGTTATGTCAATTATTGTTAATTCAAAGATCACTGTATGGTTACATTTACATGAATACTCTTGCATATAGAAACCACTGCAGTAGCTCAGTTGGTTGATTGCTCAATCTGTAAGTGGGAGGTCGTGGGTTTGAACATTGACTGGGTCTGACCCAAGACTCGTAAGTGGGTAGTGATTGTTCTTTTGCCAAGCACCCGGTATTACGAAATGAGAGTCACGGTATTTTCGGATGGGGACTTAAAATAAACGAGGTCCCGTGTCACGGCGTGGCAGGATAAAGAACCCTGCTGTATAATGCCGTTAGCTCAACGCACAGGCAAACTTCTGCATTTTCGCCTATAACTGGCGACGTCTCGATATAAGGGAAATATTTTTGACTGGGACGTAAAACACCATTACTCAACTCAACTCTTTATCTTCTACCATCAGAAAACTGACTGCATCGTTATGAAATTGAAAAGTACATCTCTGGAACGTTAATACACCATAACAATTATTATGCCTGGTTGATAATAAAAGTCATGACAAAAACAAAGTTTTAATGCATGTTTGAGCCGATTAATTGCTCTGCATACATCATATTTAATTTTTTTTTCTTTAAGATTTCAGATTAACAAAAAAATCCTTTATTGTTACATTAAAGCCTAGAGGCAATAACTATTTTTTCTATTTTATTTAAAATGTAGATGCTAATATTTTGTTTATCATTTCTTAAGATGTAAATTTATGCATTATATAATATTCGTTGTGTTTTCGTCTAGAAAATGAACTTACATAATTAATGTTCACGGTTTTTTGTCCATTACAAAACATTTCAATACAAATATGGACAGCTCTTTCATAAGTCCATGGGTAACTCTCCTGCATATCGCAATAAACATACTTTTGTTTTTTAGATCATTCGTAAGGCGTATTCGATTGGTTGTTTTCCGTCGAGAAAGAGGCTCTTCCATTAAGCGATATTTCCCCACCCTTATTAAGCAAGCTATCTTGTATACAGAATATAAGTACCTGTCATTTCGTTCATCAAATATTTTAGGGATCTTTCTTTTTCAATTATTAAATAAATAATCCTTGTCCCCTTTATGCTATATGCTGAAAGTTGGTTTTTTCGGGTACTCCGGTTTCCTCAATGGAATTACTTGCATCGATATAAGTACAATAATTTTGACTGGGTCTTAAAACGTCATTAATTCAATCCAATCCCATTATGCTATAAATTGCAGTTTTTAATTCAGACGTCTTAAATAACCATGTTTATTGTTCACATGACATTTATAACGAGGCATTTTAAATTTTATATTTATAAATATTTTAAAACAGTTCTTATTTGGATTAAATCATCGTGGCAGACTCGACAATTAATCCTTTATACAATTTAAATGTATAACATCTAGGTCTGGTTGCATGCTTTCATGTTTCATATCATGTAAATATCATTGCAATAGGAACCGCAGCAAATTAAAACTTATAGCCGAGGTTATCGTGACTAACGTTATTGATTTAACAAAGAAAAAAGTCCTTTCTTCTTCTTCCATATAATATTATTGCAATGTCTGAGACATTCTTTCGACATTCTTTCGTCTCATGAATTCAAACTTCATTTCGGTACAATTACTGTGTTAGCTCAGTTGGTAGAGTGCTCGCTCCGTAAGTCAGCAGGTCGTGGGTCGACCCTGACCGGGTCTGACCCAAGACTTGAAAGTGGGTAGTGACTGTTCTTTCGCCAAACACTCGGCATTACGAAATGAAACGGATGGGAACTTAAAATAAACGAGGTTCCGTGTGACGGCAGGCATGGCACGATAAAGAACCCTGTAAGTGGGAGGTCGTGGGTTTGAACCCCGACCGGGTCTGAACCAAGACTTGAAAGTGGGTAGTGACTGTTCTTTCGCCAAGCACTCGGCATTACGAAATGGAAGTCACGGTTCTTTCGGATGGGAACTTAAAATAAACGAAGTCCCTTGTCACGGCAGGCATGGCACGATAAAGAACCCTGTTGTATAATGCCATCACCGCAACGCACAGGCAAAATTTCTACACCTTCGCCTATAGCTGACAACGTCTCGATATAAGTGGAATATTCTTGACTGGAACTTTAAACGCCATTATTCAACTCCTTGCATGTAGACAATATTTTATCGGCTGGTTTTAATTTAGTGATACAACGATAATCTACATTGCGATCAAACAAGAACGCACAATGGATTTTTTAAATTATAATTCTATTTTATTATTTTACTTTGGATGAAATCACGTCAAATAATCTATAGGGTCAAAATGAAAATATAACTGTAGAAATTTGTCCAGATGATCACATCGAATATCAAAATATGACTTAATATTTGTGCAGATGATCACGGGTAACAAAATATGAATGTTAAAATTTGTCTTGATGATCAAGGGGTATAACCTATGTCCTTGTACAAATACCGGAAAAGAAACATCAAATTGTGTTCGATCAGATCATGAGTCTCATGGATTATGCTGAAAATAAAACGGACCGTGTTTATCGGTCCATGATTGCTAGGAATTATATCCGGCTTTGATCAGATTGTAAGTCTCTAGGAAGTTATGATGAACATGGAAACATAATCCAGCATCCCAGTACCTAAAAATACATAAACTGTTCACATTAGATTGGTGGGTAGAAATTAACACACGATTCGGGTTTGATTGTATTTCTTCACACACACACACACACACACACACACACACACACACACACACACACACATTAGAAATGTTTACACTTCTGTTTGGTGAAACTATTCTTGTTTATTATAACTAAAATAGAAGATTGCTGGGTTTTTCATTTACTTATAGTTAATGTACAATTTCTTAAAAATTATAAAAAGATTTAAAATTAAACTTTTTGAAAAAAGGGGGGAATTTATTTACGTTGTCATTCCACGTCGTAATGGAAAATCCAAAAACTGATATCATTTTGGATGAAAAGCTTAAGAAAATGCATGTTTTTTTTTCAGAAAATGTTACATCAACACATAATTTTACTAAATTACACCTAAAACGTATCTAAACTTACGTACCTAATGCGATGGTAATAATTGCCAACTGCAGAGAGTATCCTGAAAGTAAAAAAAAAAAAAAAAAGAGGCCCATGGGCCTTAACGCTCACCTGAGGAAATATCCAAAAACTTACAAAGAACTTAAATACAAAAAGTTCACAAAATTCCTCAAGTTTGGAAAATCCTGCAATAATTTATCAGAAATGTCAAGTCACATTTCATTTATAATAGCTCATATGCACCATTTAATCATTAACCATATGGTTATGCAGCCATGATTTTGACCTTTGAACATGTGAACTTGAACTTTATATCAAAATGGTCTTAATATCAATACGTACAATATTCTAATAAACATGCTTGTACAAAATGTTTATAGTTTTCAAGACAATTAGCAATTTAAGTCTTCTTTTTGCAACTGTAACCTTGACCTTTCATTATATGACATTGTACAATATATCAAAATGATTGTTGTCACAATACCTACAATATTCTAATATATATTCCTATAAAAAAGTTAGTTTTCAAGATAATTAGCAATTTAAGTCTTCTTTTGCAGCTGTGACCTTGACCTTTCAACACATGACCTTGAACCATATATTAAAATGATCATTGTCGCAATACCTACAATATTCTAAAATACATGCCTATACAAAAAGTTAATAGTTTTCAAGATAATTAGCAATTTAAGTCTTCTTTTGCAGCTGTAACCTTGACCTTTCAACATATGACCTTGAACCATATATTAAAATGATCATTGTCGCAATACCTAAAATATTCTAAAATACATGCCTATACAAAAAGTAAATAGTTTTCAAGATAATTGGCAATTTAAGACTTCTTTTGCAGCTGTGACCTTAACCTTTTAACATATGACCTTGTATCATATATCAAAATGATTGTTGTCGCAATGCCTACAATATTCTTATATATATTCCTCTACAAAAAGTTAATAGTTTTCAAGATAATTAGCAATTTAAGTCTTCTTTTGCAGCTGTGATCTTGACCTTTCAATATAAGACCTTGTACCACATATTAAAATGATCGTAGTCGCAATACCTACAATATTCTAATATACATGCCTATATGAAAAGTAAATAGTTTTCAAGATAATAAGTAATTAAAGTTTTCTTTTGCAGCTGTGGCCTTGACCTTTCAACATATGACCTTGTACCATATATCAAAATGATCGTTGTCTTAATACCTACAATATTCTAATATACATGCCTATACAAAAAGTTAACAGTTTTCAAGATAATTCACAATTTCAGTACATGTATGCAGCTATGACCTTGACCTTTCAACATATGACCTTGAACCATATATCTAAATGATTGTCATATCAATACCTTCAATTTTCTAATATACATGCCTCTACAAAAAGCTTATAGTTTTTAAGCTATTGCACAATTTTAGTATTCACAAGCCAAAAATAAAATTTCAGGGGCAACAACTCATACATGGATTATCATGTAGTTAAGAAACTTGGTACCTTTTTCAATTTTGTCATGGGGAACATTTCAACAATGTTTTGAATTCATATATCTCTTAAAACTTGCAAGAAAATTGCCTAAAACTGCATAAATCACAAATTAGGTCATGACCTTGATTTGTGACCTTGACCCTATTTTAAAGGTCATTTCAAGAAAAAGTCAAAACTGAAAACCCCATGTCAATATTTGTTCAAATAGTCAAGTTATAACAATTTGAAGCCATTTTACGAAATTTTTAAAATTAAACGCAAAAACTCGTAACCCATTTTTCGACCAAATTTCACGAAGTGAACAAACTATAGGCCTAAGACCCTAGAGAAGCCAAATATCACATCAGATTTTTTCTCTCATCCTCGGTTTTAGAGAAGAAGATTTTTTAAGATTTTTGGACCCCTAGGTCACCTTGACCTAGTTTTGGTAGCCATGGCAATGCCATGAACAAATCTGAATTGCACCGGCCGATATATGCTTCTGACCAAGTATCATTGAAATCTGTCCAGCAGTTTAGGAGGAGAAGTCGAAAATAGGTGTTAACGACTCACGCACACACACATGCACGCACACACATACACACGCCGCGCCATGCCATAAGCCCACATGACCTTTCGGTCAGGTGAGCTAAAAATCGTCAGTATTGTTTAACGTCGTATCGGCATTTTTCCAGATATTTGCGACGAGAGGAAGTTTACTTATATCTCGGGATTAATCTTAGAACAATTTCATATTTGCGCGAAACATGCAAAAGTGTTTTTAATGTTGTGTCTTGCACTCAGGGCATTTTCAAAACAGCATTACTATTAACTTATATAATGCAATTGATTTGTATGTACTCTTTTTATCATAAAACGAAGGCGTCTCATTGCTGTGGGGGAGAAAAGTTTTCTTTTTCACAAGGCCTTACTGAGCGGCTGGTTACCAGTTAATATAATGAGAGGTCTGCGATGATTCGGGCGTGTGTACTTGATAAAAATAAAAATTGGACCAGAAACGCACACCCACGCACCATATCGACTTGTGGAAGCATTTATTCTCGAGATTAATAAAAACTCTCTCGTCATGAATAGCTGGAAAATTGCTGATGTGACGTAAAACAACATTCAATCAAATAATCAACTTTTCATCATGGTATACAATATATTTATAGAAATAGAAAACAGCGACGTCCGTGTCCCAGTTGACTAAAGCAAGATCTATCACAGTCTATGTTCAAATCTCAAAAGGAGAAATCTGAGTGTATAAAATTGTCTTTTCGTTTTTTTTAACAAGCATTCTGGTTTCCTTTACCATTTCAGACATGGCCATCTAGGTTTTTGACCGGAAGTTAAAACACCATTATTTTTCTCCACTCTGTACAAAACAGAACCTTATGACCGAGTGGTCTAAATCACCGATTTGTGGGCTATTGTGCCAGTCACAGAGAAATTATTATGTTTTGCCTAGGATGATGCAGATCCTAGCGTGAGAAAGCTTGTTTGCCAAAAGTCGGTGGTTTACCACAGAACACTCCGGTTTCCTCCATCAAAACTGTCTGCATTGAAATGCTAGTTAGAAATGGGACCTTGAGTAGCATGTAAAGCACAGTTACAGCATTCTACTCCACTTTTAATTACATGAATGTTTATTTCATTATGATACCTTTTGAAGTTGCTGAGGAATACATATCCACGCCATAATACGGAGTTGAAAAAGTAGTCTGAGCTTGTGATGTTTCACTTGTGTTTACGTCTGACGTCATTGTCTGTGTCGATGACGAAGTAATTCCAGTCGTCGTGGACGTTGATGATGATACAGCTTCTGAAATAAATAACGCGTATTAAAACCTATTTTAAAAACGAGTTTTATCAGTAAGCTCAAAAACATTGTTTAAACTGCAAAACTTTGTTGCTCAACTGTTTTTCCCCCGAATAGAATCGAATAAGAAGAATGATACGAAAATAAAAACTTAAATATGTCAAAATTCAATTAAAAAAAAAATCAGGTCAAGACTAGGGTCACCTGAATGTTTCACCTTACACCTTCTTACATTTAGAAAAAAAAGCAGCAATATATAGGTAGTAATAGATAAGTAGTTGGTTATAAATTTAACTTATCCGCTTGCTTCAGGTATTATAAACTCATTCCTTTCATAACTACAAAAAATATGGCACAAGAAAACTTCGGATAAAAATAGCATCAAATATGCGTTATCAATTTCAGCATCAATGTATCATTTATGTTAATGATGGAAACATATTACTGTATTAGTATCAAGATGTGTGAAATCATTAATTTTTGTGGTGGTCCTATTTTTGTTGTTTTTATTGACACCCCTGACACACGAATTTACATGTCAACTAAAGAGACTTTATAACAAGCGTAAATAGATGACTTAAAGAAATGAGAACAAAATATATACAATCTATTTATCAATTCACCTGACGACGATGCCCTTGTTAAAATATTGATGTATTTTTTCTTGAAACCACTGTTACACGTAGCTCCGCCTCCGACTTCACAAAGAAACTCCGTATCAGAGAGTAGATAGTAGGATAATGTACTTGAACTATTGTAAACGCAGGGAGCAGTCCAGATAGGGTCAGACGGAACTATTCCTATACTTAATGGCTGCCAATTTGTATCCGACAGATTTCTAATACACCATCGTATTGTAGCGGGTGGATCGCCGACTCCAGCGCTGCACGTCAAATTTAAGTTTGTACCAATCGGAAAATTGTTTTCTGTTCCACTGGCTGATGATTCAACTGTAATTGGGTCAATTCCATTAGGCAATGCTGAAAAGATACGTTTTACGTGTAGCCGTACCATATTATTTTATGCTTTCTATCAAAGTCTCAAACTCGAGCTAACAATGTTTAAGCTATTGTTACCTATTTCTAGTTAGTATAAAGTTAATAAGGAGTTCTTATACAAGTTCATAATTATAATCTTTTTTTTTCTCTTTACAAAAATCTTACTTAGGTGTTATATATAAGTTAAATCATTTAAAAGATAAAAATTGTCAATTTTTTTCGGAATTTACTAACATCAAAGAATCAATTGCTAATTATTCTGTCATGAAATAAATTAAAAAAAAACTTGTTTAAGCTCGTTAAGGCAGGTCTGTACAAATAAAACTATCCTTTCTACCCATCTTCTCGAACACAACTTTAATGGTCTCTTGCAACTTCATTTATTGCCTAAGTTAAGCCCTTCTGGGGTTAGTTCAATTTGGAGTTTTATTGAAAAATGTAATAGGCTATGATACTTACATTGAACATCTATTAAAGTCGAATTTTCAATTATAATGTTGTTTTCAATCACCGTGGTTCCTTTTACTTCACACTTGTATCTGCCTTCATCTTCACACAATGGATTACTAATATTCAACAATAGACCGCTTTGTTCGGTTACAGTGGCCAATGAAGCTCGATTTTCAAGATCTGAGCTGTACCAGATTATTTCCTTGGAACCAGATGTCTTGTTAAGTGTAACCTCTACCTTTGGAATAAATGTAAACCCGATGTCTCCAAAAGGATTTAGAGATATGAGATAACGTGTGATGTCTTTAAACCTTCCGCCAGTGGTAGACTCTATACAGAATACCACTAGGTTGTCCTCGTTCATAAGAACTGGGGATGATGCAAAAACCTCAACACGTGGTTCAACTGAAATTATGGAATAAAAATACTATTATTTGTTTCAATAAAATACAAAAAAAAAATATAGTTGAATGTTATGAACACTGTACTTCTCAATACCAGAACACGAGATAAGGCAAAAATAAAAAAAGAAGAAAAAAAGAAAGAAGAACGTAAGAAAGAAAGAAAGAAAAAACTTAAGATTAAAAAATTTCAATAAATCAAACCAACAAAGCATATAGACAGATAACATAACAAAAAACCCCTTCAAAGAAATTTGTCCATCAAGACTGAAAAAGTAATTCTAAAATATTTAAAGGCCACTTCCATCTTATTAAAGTCTTGCCATCAGAATATCATCTAGTCTTCCTTTTTCTAGAGATGTCAGATCACAAGCTCAACTGTGACCTGTTGTTTAATTTCTAATATGTGCATGTATTTTGCATTCATCAACTTTTTATGTTCCATTTTCAATCATTTATCATTTAAACAGAAAGGCTATTCAGCAACATTGCAAAAGTTACAAGAATTGTACTGAGTAATAGTTTTATAATGTCAGTTTACCTTGGTCTCCGGCATATATTGTATATGAGTCTTGTACTAATCCTGATCCACAACCTAGTGTTGACCCTACTTCACATAGAAACGACAAATCAAAATCGTCCTTATTTACCCTATATGTCAAAATACTTGACTGAGAGAACTGACATGATTGGGCTATTGGTGAAGATTGAATTATGTCGTCTGCACGTGGATATGGCATGTACGATTGTTCAGTGCTATTTCGAAAACACCAAGTTATATTTTGTGGTGGATCTCCAACTATACCAGAACAGGTCAGGTTTATAATTTCCCCTGGACTTACGACCGCAGCTATCTCGGATTCTGCTATTATTGGTCCTGTTACATTCAGCTTAACTTCTTTTGGTAATGCTGCAAAACGTAAAATGTTTAACATGTAGTTTTGATCCACACGGAAGTGCACCTTGCACTACAAAGATTGAAAAAATGATCCATACATTTTTACATTTTCATTTTTTTATAAAACAAAGTTTACATAATTTTGTTCAAATAACAATCACAAAAAGGAAAGTATTCTAAGAATCATTTTGTTCAATATGAATAAAGACGTCACGGGTGTACACTTTTAAACTAGTTTGTATTTATATTTCTTGTATTATTGATGTCCAATTAAACTAAACTTACCTAACTGACTGATTGTCTGACTGACTGAATAATGACCGATTGTCACGCGCTTTCGTTAACCAAATAGTAACCCATGTTTACTACACTTTGATCTTACACAAATAGTACTTACACTGGATATCTATTAATGTAGAGTTTTCAATGACAACGTTGGTGTCAATTAAGGTGGTTCCCGTCACTTCACATTTGTATTTTCCTTGATCTTCACAAATAGGACTACTTATATTTAACACTAGACCGCTTGATTCAGTTATCATTGTCAATGTAGATCTGCTCTCTAACGCTGTGCTATGCCATATTATTTCCTGGATGCCAGATGTCTCGTTGAGTCTCACTTCTACCTTTGGAAGAAAGGTAAACCCGATATCACCAAAAGGGTTCTGAGAAATCAAATACCCCGTTATGTGCTTAAATCGTCCGCCAACAGTAGATGGTTTACATGATACTATTAAATTGTCTTCATCAGTGACAACTGGAGAAGATGCATACACATCAACAGTTGGTTCAACTGAAAAAGGAAAGCTATTTATAGCACAATGATTTACTTGAAATTAATTACTTTGAAACAATATTTTTCTCTGTATATAAGAAAAAATGAATTCATATATACTCTTTACTAATATGTCTACTCATATCAGTAAGACGGCGTTGGTATTGTAAGTAATGTCAAGGGCTCTGCATACCTTGACTCCATACGTAAAGCAATTATATCCCCTTTTTATGATTATATTCATAATGGTCACCAATTTAAAAGTTATGAAATATTTGCTCAAAAGATTTATAAACGTTGTTTCCTTTTATCTTTAAATCAAATAGAAGTCAACTAAATGTTACTAAAATAGTAGTCCATTCTAGACAATTTAGTATATGTTATTAAAGTAGTGGTCCATTCTAGACAATTTGGTGGCAGTGTTGTAATACATATTGTGAGTTTGAGATATCAACCTGTTGGATACCATAACTTTGCCTATCATCGAACTGTGTAACATTTACCAAAATACCAGTAAATATGTATGTGCTATATATGCACATTTCGAAAAGCAATTCCTCATCATAGATATAAAAGGAAAACGAGCCATTCTTTGAAAACTAATGAATCTAAAGTTCCAAAATTACGTGAATCCAAATCAAGATAAGTAATGCTTAGCATGAAGATACATACCTTAGTTTTAAAGTATTAGAAAAATAAAGACGACTGCAAAATTTGCTCATTTGTATATTTACTGTCAACACAAAGTACTGACAACTGAATTAAAAAGTTTTACTCCACCAGCAGCAATACCCACTCAGCGGTAATAAATATCTAACAAAAAACTAGTTAATTTGGGTGTGATATATGTGCAAATTGTGTTAAGTCATTCCTCATCAGTGACACTACAGACCGAAAAAGTTGATAAATAAAAAACACAAACCAAAGACTTAAAAATCCAAGATTACACAATGATGTGAATCCAAATCAAGCTAAGGAATGCTTTTCATAATGACACAAACCTTCATAACTCCTTCTTCTGTTTCAGTTGGATATGTGTTATTACCATTTCATTTGAAAACACTATCTAAAAAGAATCATTCAAAAAAATTCATCATACTATTTTACCTTGGCCTCCGGCATATATTGTATATGTGTCTTGTACCAATCCTGATCCACAACCTGATGTTGATCCTACTTCACACAGAAACGACAAATCAAAATCGTCCTTATTTACCGTATATGCCAAAACACTTGACAGAGAAAACTGACATGATTGAGCTATCGGTAAAGACTGACGGATGTCGTCTTCACGTGGATATGGTACGTATAGCTGGTCAGTGCCATTTCGAAAACACCAAGTGATATTTTGAGGTGGATTTCCAACAAAACTAGAACATGTAATATTTATTACTGTCCCGGGATTAACAACAGCAGATACCTCTGAAGCAGCTACTAATGATCCTGTTACATTAATTTGAACTTGCTTTGGTAATGCTGAAATTCATAAAGATAACAACAAATTTGATGCAAAAACACATTAAAGTTTAAAACAATTAAAAAATACAACCCAAATATGCTTATTTAAAAGTTTGAAGGTACTGAATACAATTTGAGATTTCACATTTATTCTTCATTTGTGGTTGAAAAGTAAGCGTTGCATACACTCTAGCGGCCAAGGGGAGATACATTAACATCGGTAGAACTGAGTGACAGGGAATAGATAACCAATATAAAATATTTATGACAATTATTAGTAAAATTTGTAGGCTTTCATTCACAGAAGCATCGAATGTATGCGTTTAAAACATCTCAAGCATAAATAGTCGAAAAATACCTAAATTACCCTTATGGCGGATTTAACGTTGAATTTCATTTAAAAGAATAAATTACTCTGTAATTCCACAAGTGATGAGTTTTCGACTGTAATGAAGTTTCCTTTCATGCTGGTTCCTGTTATTTCACACCTGTATCTGCCTTTATCGTCACACTCAACCAATGAAGCGTTTATAGATAAACTCAAATGGCATTGAACAGGCGTCGAAACATCAGCTAAAATAGTCGCCCGGGGTTCCAATGATTGGCTGTACCAATATATTTGGTTGGTAGCAGAAGTGCTGTTGAACTCGACTTCAACAAGTGGTATGTATGTAAAACCGATATTTCCAAATCGATTAACGGAAAGCAATATCTTTTTAATGTTCCGGAAAGCGTCGCCATTATCGGAAGGGTTACAGGTAATATTTAACCTGTCAAAACCTTCTACAATAGGTGAATTAGCTTCTATCTCTGCTTTTGGCTCAACTGAAAATACATGCATTTAAAACATAGATAATTTAACGTTAAATGGTATTAAATAAAGATAAATATATGCATTTATTTTGTAGATGACTTTATGAATTAAACATAAAATAAATTTGAATAAAGATATTTAATATAACTGTTATTTTTTAGACAAGTTTTGAATTAAAGAAATATTTAGAAAAAAAAAACATGTGACAAACGATTATGGACTTATTGTAAGCTTATTTCTTAGAACTTTTTCTTTCTTCATAAATGAATTAGCTAGAAATAACGAAATAGAAGGCGCACTTATACAAAAAATTTGCATGTCTCTCTTTAACTCGACATTTCAAATAATTAAATAAAGGATACTCCCTTGGGCAATGTAGATCATTTGTGTGAATTTTCATTAAGTTTCAATGAAACCACTACGCTAATGTCCAGGTACATGGTGATTGCAATATACTGGTCTTACAGGAAATTTGATACATTATATATATATATATATATATATATATATATATATATATATATTACGGTGTTAAAATTGTTAGGCAAGCTGTAAGTTTGCATTTTCCCTAGTAAACTTTTACTAATATTATTTATCTAAACGTTTAAATGCCCTAAAGGCAGTAAAATGATAAGGTTTCAACGAAGGCAAAGAAAAAAACTCACCTGAGTTTCCTGCAATAACAGTGTATGTATCATTTAACGAGTCTCCACATAAAGAATCATCACCTACATAGCATATAAACACCAAATCCAAATCGTTTTCATTAACGGTATAAATCAAAGAATTGAAGGCCCTGTATGTACAAGGAGCAACGAACACTGTTTCTGATTGGTTTGTATTTGGTAAAAACTCAGGCTGTAATGATCCATTCTTTAAGCACCAATTAAGCTGTTTAGGTGGGTCACCAGTAATCCCAGTACATGTGAGGTTCAAAATTGTAGAAGGTGGGAAAACTCCGATAGTATCCGATATTCCATACTCTGTTGATGACACTGTTACTTCTGGTTTCTCAGGCTTTGCTAGAAAAGACAAAGTTAGATTCTGAAGAATAGTTTACATAAGTACTGTCTACATTAAAGTCTCATACAAAGACACGCTAGATGGAGAGATTTTTTCAAAAACATGAACAATTTAAAATGTACATTACTTCAAAACTCAACAAAAATTCTTCTGAAAGTTTCCATTATTTTAACCTGTTATCCGATTATTAAGGAATGATAATTTTTTCTTATAAACTTATTGTTTATTAATTGTAAATGTCGCACATTTGAAGAAAATGTTTTGGCAAAAGACATTTGATAGGTAGGAAACATGGGTATATCTATCGCCAGTCATGTATATTTGCGGAATACCTTCGATGGAGAAGGTATGTTTTTATATTTTTAACCTATTCTTGTTACAAAAATGTTAAAATGAATTAAGTAAAACACAAAATGCACATGCAAATGTACAATTTACTTTACAAATTAATGTAGTTATTGGTGGTTTTTGTGTCAGATATGTACTTTTAAACCAGATTCTGTGGACATACTTCCTGCACTACCAGTGACGTTTCAAAAAGGTTATTAAATATTAAATCATAAGTAAAAAAGGGAACTCACTGACTGAAAAAAAGACTGACTCAAGTCGCTCATGAACTTACATTGAACATCTATTAATGTCGAGTTTTCAATGACAACTTTGGTGTCAATCAATGTGGTTCCTGTCACTTCACATTTGTATTTCCCTTGATCTTCACAGATAGGACTACTTATATTTAATACAAGACCGCTTGATTCAGTCAGCATGGTCAATGTAGCTCTGCTCTCTAACGCTGTGCTATGCCATATTATTTCCTGGGTGTCAGATGTCTTGTTGAGTCTCACTTCTACCTTTGGAAGAAAGGTAAACCCTATATCACCAAAAGGGTTCTGAGAAATCAAATACCCCGTTATGTGCTTAAATCTTCCGCCAACAGTAGATGGTTTACATGATACTATTAAATCGTCCTCAGTAATGAAAACTGGAGAAGATGCATACACATCAAAACTTGGTTCAACTGAAAATACGATATGATTATTTAAATAAAAAGACGGGTAAGCATCATGATTGACCTGAAACAAATTACATGTAAACAATACAATTTGCTTTAAATGAGGATAAATTAAGTATTTTTGTGTTATTTTTACTTAAATTTTCCTCACATTTTTAAAATGATCGTTTTTTAAATGGAAATGATGGAATGATCTTTCAATCACTATTAAGGAGGAATGGATTGCGGCATGTCCTGACTCAATTAAGAAAGCAACTATTTCCAAAAACTTCAAATTGTTTCCCTTGTAGACGGTAATTGTTTTTTTTTAATCCACTCAGTACCTATCCATGCAAGGAGTTTTTCATGATTGGTTAAAAACGCATCTATGTAAGAAACGCAGGATTGGATTGGATAAGTTACTCTTTTTGCCGTAAAATAGAGAAATCAGTTTATACCAATGCATTGTGTCCTTTGCTTTCATTACGCTTACTTCCCATTGGTGGGATAAATGTTATTATCATTACATAAGAAAACCTTTGTCTGCAAATAAATCGTTTTCTAACACAACTCTGTATTGTATTTTACCTTACCTTGATCTCCGGCAAATATTTTATATGAGTCTTGTACTAATCCTGATCCACAACCTGATGTTGATCCTACTTCACACAGAAACGACAAATCAAAATCGTCCTTATTTACCGTATATGCCAAAGCACTTGACTGAGAGAACTGACATGATTGGGCTTTAGGTAAAGACTGATCGATGTCGTCTTCACGTGGATATGGTACGTATAGCTGGTCAGTGCCATTTCGAAAACACCAAGTGATATTTTGAGGTGGATTTCCAACAAAACTAGAACATGTAATATTTATTACTGTCCCGGGATTAACAACAGCAGATACCTCTGAAGCAGCTACTAATGATCCTGTTACATTAATTTGAACTTGCTTTGGTAATGCTGAAATTCATAAAGATAACAACAAATTTGATGCAAAAACACATTAAAGTTTACAACAATTAAAAAATACAACCAAAATATGGTTATTAAAAAGTTTGAAGGTACTGAATACAATTTGAGATTTATCATTTATTCTTCATTTGTGGTTGAAAAGTAAGCGTTGCATACACTCTGTATCGGCCAAGGGGAGATACATTAACATCGGTAGAACTGAGTGACAGGGAACAGATTACCAATGGAAAATATTTATGATAATTATTAGTAAAATTTGTAAGTTTTCATTCACAGAAGCATCGAATTATGCGTTTAAAACATCTCAAGCATAAATAGTCGACAAATACCTAAATTACCCTTATGGCGGATTTAACGTTAAATTTCATTTAAAAGAATAAATTACTCTGTAATTCCACAAGTGATGAGTTTTCGACTGTAATGAAGTTTCCTTTCATGCTGGTTCCTGTTATTTCACACCTGTATCTGCCTTTATCGTCACACTCAACCAATGAAGCGTTTATAGATAAACTCAAATGGCTTTGAACAGGCGTCGAAACATCAGCTAAAATAGTCGCCCGGGTTTCCAATGATTGGCTGTACCAATATATTTGGTTGATAGCAGAAGTGCTGTTGAACTCGACTTCAACAAGTGGTATGTATGTAAAATCGATATTACCAAATCGATTAACCGAAAGCAATATCTTTTTAATGTTCTGAAAAGCGTCGCCATTATCGGAAGGATTACAAATAATATTTAACCTGTCAAAACCTTCTACAATAGGTGAATTAGCTTCTATCTCTGCTTTTGGCTCAACTGAAAATACATGCATTTAAAACGTAGATAAATTCAACGTGAAATGATATTAAATAAAGATAAATACATGTATATGCACTTATTTTGTAGATTGCTTTATGAATTAAACATAAAATAAATTTGAATAAAGATATTTAATATAATTACTGTTATATTTTTTAGAAAAGTTTGGAATAAAAGAAATATTTAGAAAAAAAATATGACAAAGAACTATGGACCAATTGTAAGCTTCTTTCTTTGAACTTTTTCTTTCTTCATAAATGAATTAACTATCAATAACGATGTGCTTGCTGAAATAGAAGGCACACTTATACAAAATAATTTGAAGTCGACATTTCAAAAAATTAATTTTCATATACTTCTTTGGGCACTGTAGATCATATGTTTGAATTTTTATTAAGTTTCAATGAATCCACTACGCTATTGTGCAGGTACATGGTGATTGCAATATACTTATAGGAAAGGTCATTTGATACATTATATATATATTACGGTGTTAAAATTAGGCCTGCTGTAATTTTGCATTTTTTACAAATATCATTTAATTAAACGTTTAAATGCTTCAAAGGCAGTAAAATGATACCGGTTCAACAAAGGCAAAGAAAAAAAACTTACCTGGGTTTCCTGCAATAACAGTATATGTATCATTTAACGAGTTTCCACATAAAGAATCATCACCCACATAGCAGATAAACACCAAATCCAAATCGTTTTCATTAACGGTATAAATCAAAGAATTGAAGGCCCTGTATGTACAAGGAGCAACGAACACTGTTTCTGATTGGTTTGTATTTGGTAAAAACTCAGGCTGTAATGATCCATTCTTTAAGCACCAATTAAGCTGTTTAGGTGGGTCACCAGTAATCCCAGTACATGTGAGGTTCAAAATTGTAGAAGGTGGGAAAACTCCGATAGTATCCGATATTCCATACTCTGTTGATGACACTGTTACTTCTGGTTTCTCAGGCTTTGCTAGAAAAGACAAAGTTAGATTCTGAAGAATAGTTTACATAAGTACTGTCTACATTAAAGTCTCATTCAAAGTCAACCTTGATGGAGAGATTTTCTCAAAATCATGAACAAGTTAAAATGTACATTACTTCAAAACTCAACACATGTTATTGTCGCACATTTAAAGAAAATGTTTTGGCAAAAGACATATGATAGGTAGGAAACATGTGTATATCTATCACCAGTCATGTATATTTGCGGAATACCTACGATTTGGAAGGTGTTTCTTATATTATTAACTTATTCTTGTTACAAAAAATGTTCAAATGAATCAAATAAAACAGAAAATACCCATGATTTGTTGGATGCAAATGTACCAATTGCTTTACAAATTAATGTCGTTATTGATGTTTTTTTTTTTTTTTTTTTTTTTTTTTTTTTTTTTTTTTTTTTTTTTTTTTTTGTCAGACAAGTACTTTTAAAGAAGATTCTGTAGGTATGTTTCCTACACTGCCGGTGACGTTTCAAAAAAGGTTTAAAATATAAAATCATGAGTAAAAAAGGGGAAGTCACTGACTGAAAAAAAACGACTCAATTCGCTCATGAACTTACATTGAACATCTATTAATGTCGAGTTTTCAATGACAACGTTGATGTCAATCAATGTGGTTCCTGTCACTTCACATTTGTATTTCCCTTGGTCTTCACAGATAGGGCTACTTATATTTAACACAAGACCGCTTGATTCAGTTAGCATGGTCAAAGTTGTTCTATTCTCTAACGCTGTGCTATGCCATATTATTTCCTGGGTGTCAGATGTCTTGTTGAGTCTCACTTCTACCTTTGGAAGAAAGGTAAACCCGATATCACCAAAAGGGTTCTGAGAAATTATATACCCTGTTATGTGCTTAAATCTCCCGCCAGTAGTAGATGGCTTACATGATACTATTAAATTGTCTTCATCAACGACAACTGGAGAAGATGCATACACATCAACACTTGGTTCAACTGAAAATACGATATGATTATTTAAAATAAAAAGACGGTAAGCATCATGGTTGACCTGAAACAAATTACATTTAAACAACAGTTTGCTTTAAATGAGAATAAATCAAGTATTCTTGTATTATATTTGACATTTTAAAATGTGGTCATTTTTCAAAATGGAAATGATGGAATGACCTTTAAATCACTGTTGTGGAGGAATGGATTGTGGCATGTCTTGACTCCATAAAGAAAGCAAATTATTTCCCAAATTTCAGATGACATGTATTTACATTGTGGATGGTAATTGTTGTTTTTGATATTTGTTTAAAATTTAAGATTAACGATTGCCAGTTTTGTTTTTGCATCTTCTGGTCAAATTGTAATCGTGTATAAAAGTCACATTATCAGGAGAGCAGGCCATTTTATAAAATATGATGAAGGTAGTGTAATTAAAATTAAAAAATTTTAGATATCACTTCATTGATAACAATAAGAAACGTCCATTTAATCGTCCATGGTCTGTTTATGTCGGAAAATCGGATTTGTTCGGTTCAGTAACTAAGTATGGAATAAACCACGGGTTATAATCGATTAAGTACCTATGCATGCAAGGAATTTTTCCTGATTGGCTCTAAACGCATGTATGTAAGAAACGCGGGGTTGGAGAAGTTACTCTTCATTCCATAAACTAGAGTAGTCAGTTTATACCAATGCATCCATTGTGTCATTTGCTTTAATTACTTCCCATTCGTGGGATAAATGTTATTATCATTACTTATGAAAAAGTTTGTCTGCAAATAAATCGCTTTCTAACACATCTCTGAATTGTATTTTACCTTACCTTGATCTCCGGCATATATTGTATATGATTTTTGTATTGATCCTGATCCACAACCTGATGTTGATCCTACTTCACACAGAAACGACAAATCAAAATCTTCCTTATTTACCGTATATGCCAAAACACTTGACAGAGAGAACTGACATGATTGAGCTATCGGTAAGGACTGACGGATGTCGTCTTCACGTGGATATGGTACGTATAGCTGGTCAGTGCCATTTCGAAAACACCAAGTGATATTTTGAGGTGGATTTCCAACAAAACTAGAACATGTAATATTTATTACTGTCTCGGGATTAACAACAGCAGATACCTCTGAAGCAGCTACTAATGATCCTGTTACATTAATTTGAACTTGCTTTGGTAATGCTGAAATTCATAAAGATAACAACAATGAAACAAAAACATCACAAAAAAGGAACAACAAAAAAAGTTTATTTATATTTATTACAGACATACTTAGATCTTACCCTTGTTTAAGAGTAGGTTGAATCTTTCCGTAATAATTAATCTCTGAAATTTACCACATTCTCATAAGCAGCTACTTTCTTAATTGTTCGGGATTCGATTTCTAACTCAGTCAATGTAATTTTTTGTTTTTTAATATACCGAAAAAAACAAGAAACGTGCTGCATACAATTTGTATCTTCCTTGTTTGATTCCATAAATAAATAACAACGCTAAAAGAAAAAACGATGGGCAACGAATTACACAAAGAAAGATTTCATATCATTTATTAGTGAAGATTGTAAATTTTTATTCTTACATATATGGGGTTACTGTATTTTTAACATTTTAAGACCAATAAATAAAAAGAAAAGTAATAATAATAAGATACACCGATAGAGGACAAAGATTTAAAAACATATAAATGAATTTACCCTGTAATTCCACAAGTGATGAGTTGTCCACCCTAACGAAGTTTCCTTTCATGCTGGTTCCTGTTATTTCACACCTGTATCTGCCTTTATCGTCACACTCAACCAATGAAGCGTTTATAGATAAACCCAAATGGCTTTGAACAGGCGTTGAAACATCAGCTAAAATAGTCGCCCGGGTTTCTAATGATTGGCTGTACCAATATATTATGTTGGTAGCGGAAGTGTTGTTAAACTCGACTTCAACCAGTGGTATGTATAAATTACCGATATTACCAAACCGATTAAATGAAAGCAATATCTTGTCAATGTTCCGAAAAGCGTCGCCATTGTCGGAAGGGTTACAGGTAATATTTAACATGTCAAAACCTACGACGATCGGTGATTTAACTTCGATCTCTGATTTTGGCTCGACTGAAATATACATGCATTTAAAATGTAGATAAATTCAACGTATATTATATTAAATAACGATGAAAATATAAAGAATGCTTACATGTCCTTCTGGTAAAATGGCTTATAACAAAGTACACGTATGTTAGGAATGATTTTCCGAAATGTGCACATATGATACATCAAAATTTAACTGGTATTTGTGTTATATATTTACGAAACCCCTAGCGGATACCGTTGCTGTTGAAGCAAACTCTCCGAGGGTATCTATAACTCGGTAGGCCATACTTTGTGCTGTCAGAAAATATACCATTAACAAAATTTTTCAGCCGTCCTAATTTTATTATCTATTAAAAACTAAGGGTTGTTCCCTCATGCAAAGCATTCCTTAGCTGGATTTGGATTTGGATTCATATAATTTTGGAACTTTAGATTCATAAATTTTCAACTGTTTGGCTTATGTGTTTATCTAACAAACTTTGAGGCCCCTAGTATCACTGATGAGGAATGATTTTCCGAAATGTGCACATATGACACATCGAAATTTAACAGGCATTTGTGTTATATATTTATAACAAATCATTTGTATGTTAGATATCATATAATCCAAAAAGAAATTATTTTGAATATTTATCATGATCCTTTTTCATGACAGTTCGATATGATCGATATGTTTAATGGCTCAGCAAATGTCTCAGATTATTTTTTATTTTTTTCCACAAAAGAATAAGCTAGCAATAACCGAGTAGGGTGCTTGGTAGAATCATCTAAAACAGTTTTTTCCCCTGACCCCCTGGAATTAAAACTTAAAAGTAGGGCTCGATTCTGTAAACATGACACTTTAGATGGTCATACGTCATTATACACTCTTGAGCATTGTAGATCATTTTCATGAAATTTCAATGAAACCACTGGACTATTTTATATATACATATTCATTGCAATGTACTCTTCCCTCAACTTAAGGAAAGTAGTATGAACAAAGGTTCTATGTTAGAGTGAGTTAGTACATGTAAAAGAAGTCATCTAATAGATTTAAAGTATTTATCAACGGGTCTGCTTTCAATTAACAAATGCACATGTATTTTGGTAGAATTTTATTAATGCATTGTTAATGGCACAGTGAGAGGAAGTGAGAGGCACTATAAAAGCTTATCAATCGCTGAAGGTTGTGGAACTCTTCTATATTTGGAAAAGAAACTCTAAGTTTATCGACTGCACTTAACTTTAAGCATTTCATGTTAAAGAAGGGATTATAAAGGTGCTTAACACATGATAATCTTACTCACCTGGGTTCCCTGCAATAACAGTATATGTATCGTTTAACGAGTTTCCACATGAAGAGCCATCACCCACATAGCAGATAAACACCAAATCCAAATCGTTGTCATTAACGGAATAAATAAAAGTACTGAAGGCCCTGAAAGTACAAGGAGCAACAAAAACTGTTTCTGATTGGTTTGTATTAAGAAAAGACTCAGGCTGTCTTGACCCATTTTTCAAGCACCAATTAAGCTCTTGAGGTGGATCACCAATTACTCCGGTACATGTTAGATTAAGAACCGTAGAAGGTGGAAAAACTCCGATAGTATCCGATATTCCATATTCTGTTGATGATACTGTTATTTCTGGTGACTCAGGATTTGCTTAAAATAAAAACCAAAGAATTTTTTATTCTTAAGAACGTTATATAGAACTATAAAATAAGCATAATACAAAATAAAAGGCTGTTGTTGTCATGGCAACAATTTACATATGTATTTACATTGTCTACAAGAAAGTTCAAAGTCTCGATATCATGTGGCCGAATGTTAACTTGTGCTACAATCCACAGGATGGTTTCATACGAGGTGACTGTCGATATTGGTTTAATATCTTGAACATCTTAAATTGATGTAAGTTCACAACTCGGAAAAAGCTTTCATTGTGCCATTCTGTTGTAAGGTAAATTTTGGGTTTTTAATCTTAATGAATACACATATATTGTTACCGGCGCACAATGTTATAGCATAAGGCATTTGAGCTCAGCGTAGAACTGAACCTTTCACATTATAAATAGTTGTGTTTACTCGTTTTGATGGTCTGTGTTGTAAAGATTCACGACAAATTTTGGTAGGAAGTACATGCATATTTGTTGACTGATATGTATTCAGCAAAAATCGTCATGTAATTTTTGCAACGTTATTACAACACTTTGTTTAATTTCCAAGATTTAAGTTAAGATACAAAAGAGGAACCTGCAAACCTACCTTGAACTTCTAGATATGCTTGTCCATTCTCTTCTTTGACAACGCCAAGTAAATCAATACCTGTTATTGTACATCTATAAACACCTTCATCAGAGCATAACACCTGGTCTCGGCTGATGCGCATCTCAAGTCGGCTGTTAGCAGGCAACGAAATGTCACCAGAAGCATTTGCTCTTTGTTCCACGCTTGCGTTAAACCACTGGATAACTGATCCCAGAGTCCGATCATAATATACAGTTACAAGTGTGGTATACGAAGATTCGGTGGTGCCTTTGAAAAGGGTGATGGTATTAACGTCCTTAAAAAGAATTCCGTTATTTTCTGGGTAGCACTCTACCAGCAAATCTGTTTCTCTAAGATAAACAGGGGTTACAAGATGGATATTTGGTGTAGATGGTACTTCCGTTTCCGGTGTTGTTACAGTTTCTGTTGTTGCTGCAAATATATATAATTATTAAATTGTCAACTTCTGGTAAAAAATCAAATGACGAATTATGCTTTTTATTAATAAAATACAGTACATTTTCTATTCTTGTAAATCGGAAAAGGAATTTTATTTTGTTCTTGAATTCTGGCCAATTGTTCGACAGTGATAACGGAAGGATGCGGCTATCGATTCTAAATATATGACAAAATACCAGTTAAATTTTTCGGAAATTCATTCCTCATCTTTGACCCTAAGACCGAAAAGATTGATAGTAAAAAAACAGAGACAAACAGTTAAAAATTAATGAATCTAAAGTTCTTGAATTATATAAACCCAAATCGAGCTAAGGAATGCTTTGCATGAGGGAACAAACCTTAGTTTTAAATAAATTTCAAATTTTAGACGACTGAAAATTTTGCTAAATGGTACATTTTCTGACAGCACAAAGCACTGCCTACTGAGTTATGGATATCCTCGGGGAGTTTTACTCCACCAGCAGCGATGCCCGCTCAGGGGTAGTAAATATATAACAAAATACCAGTTAAATTTTGCTGTGCCAGATGTGCACATTTTGGAAATTTATTCCTCATCAGTGACACTAAGACCTAATGTTTGATAGATAAAAAAACATAAGTGAATCCAAAATGATAAACCCCAAACCAGCTAAGGAATGCTTTGCACAAGGGAACAAACCTTAGTTTGAAATAAATTTCAAAAATTTAAATGATTAGAAAACAAATCAGATAAAAAGCTTCATTTTTTGCTTTCGGCTTTATGTAATTTGATCAGTCCATTCTACTGCATAAATACATGAAGTACAGACAAAGTGAATGTCATTCTTGAAATAAGACGTAAAGACTGACTCTATTTTCAAAAAAGTATGATAAAATACCAACTTACTTCTTGCAGTTGTTCTTACAGTATATGAGGAATTCAAAGCATTTGTCGAATTACAGGAGGCCTCGTTTCCAACACCACATAAAAGGATAACATCAGTATCTGATATCGTGTAAGTAAGGCTACTAGCCGACATATACTGACAAGGATATATCAAACTCGGTTCTGATTGGTTGATATTGTCCAATGGAAAATAGGGAACAAAAGATTGACCAGTTCCATTCTGTATGCACCAGTAAAGTGGCTGCGCTGGATCTCCAACTAACCCAGAGCAAACAAACTGGACAACGGAACCAGGTGTAAATTCACCCAGTGTTTCTGATATCCCAGTTGACGTTAAAGCAGTCAGATTTATTTGTGAGGGTAAACCTAAAAAAATGACAAAAGGTAATCATCATAATTTTTTACCAGCGCTTGGTTGCGTGATATTATATTATTGATACTGGAAATTTAAATTTACAATTCTTGATTCCATCACTTTGACAATAAGTCATCGAATGTTGCTCAATATACATTTTATTCGTTCTGATTGGTTGATACAGGTATATTAAACTTGAACAGCAGAAGTGAAGTGTATGGTAACACTTCAAATAAAGCAAATAAAATATGGAAACACCTTATTACTAGCATTTTTTTTTGTTGAAATACATTTAAAATCGATTCTCAACCAATGATGTTTGTAACTTTCACACATATAGACCAATCAAATTTAAGACTTAACTCCAGCCGACCAATAAAATAATTCAGACTCAGCGACCAATCAGATGAAAATTTAAAATCGCATCGACCAATGAAGAGAAGGAAAAAGTTGCTATAATTAAGGGAATTTAACCAACAATAAAGGTGCAAAAATCCTAAAGTTAGAGACAGAAATTTCTATTGGCTTATTTTGGGTAACCCTAACTCCATTCTTTTGTATACATAGCGCACCCGATCCCCATCCCACCCCACCCCCGCATCACCCGGCGAGAATGTGGGATATTTAAAAATCGGTCCTAACGGTCATCGAAATACCTTGAACATCCAGAAAGACTTCTCCTACTTCAACCATTGCAGATGCTGACAAATCTATCCCGGTTATTATACATTTATACACTCCTTCGTCTGAACATATAACTTCTTCCGGAGACATGGCTAATGTTAGTCTGCTATTCCGTGTGGATGATATACTTCCGGAAATATTAGCACGAGACTGGATTGAAGAATCCGTCCACTCAATCGATTCCGTTCCGTTGTAAGTTTCAAGTTTTACTATATCGGTTGTATTTTTGCTTATTTTGATGGATGATATTTCTTGGAATAATATCCCGTTGTTGTTAGGAAAACATGTTAATTCCAGTCGGTCGTTTCCAATGGTAACTGGTGTCGTTAAATGGATATTGGCCAAGATAGGTTCTGAAATGGAAGCAAGTAATTGAATAAAAGTTCCAGATAAAGGTCAATAAAACGGATGTCAAGAGGAAGAATTTAACGTCCCAGTCAAGAATATTTCACTTACATCGAGACGTCGCCGGCGAAAGTGCAGAAATTTTGTCTGTGCGTTGCGCTGATGGCATTATACGGCAGGTTTTTTTAATCGTGCCACGCCTACCGTGACACGGGATCTCGTTTATTTTAAGTTCACATCCGTGACTTTTATTTCCTAATGCCGAGTGCTTGGCGAAAGAACAGTCACTAAGCACTTTCAAGTCTTGGGTAAGATCCGGTCGGGGTCAAGAGGTAGAATAGAACTTTGTTTGGATATTTCTGTGCCCTTTGAGTCTTGATTTCTAACTTTAAATAAACTATCAGAGGCCCCATAAAACACATGAGGTAGAAGAGACCCGGTGGTCGAGTAGTCAGTCTGAACTGCTCGCTTACGGATCCCATCGCCCTTCATCGCCTAGGTTCGTATCCCACTCGGTGCAGATTCTAGTGCTAGAAAGTTTGTCAGTACGCTTGCCGAAAGTCGGTGGTTTTCCCACGGCACTTCAGTTTCCTTGATCATCCAGAACTGACTGTCTCTACCTAAGTGAAAGAATCTTACCCTAGGCGTTAAACACCATTAATTCAATCTAATCCTTTTTAAGAATATTGGAAAATATTCAGAGTACACAGCTTTTTGAGTAAGAAATAAAAGTAACGAATATATATGTTGATTAGGCGACTGCTAGTAAAACATATTTCAACTTTTTTTGTTTTGTTTTGTTTTTATTTATTATTATTACTTATTAATCTTTTGTGAAAATCTATCAAAATTTAGAAATTTTCAAGAACACACTGGGTATAAATCAATACTTTAATACTGAAAACGTTTGTTTAGAGTTTGACTAGCGCATTTAAGTCAAATTGATTTACTTTTTAGTGCACGAGTACTTAGACTAAAGGTCTATAAACAGTGATAGAGTTTTACTACTTCAATTTATACAGAGTGCGAAAAATTTGCCTATAAAAATTTTGATATGTGTGTTAAAGTATTATCGAACATTATCATTGGTACGATATGTAAATATCCGATTTAGTAAAGTGCTGTAGATTGAGGACACTCGATCTGGGTTTAAACTTTAATTACTGACAAAATCAATACTATATTTTAAATAGATGAAAGTTTTTAAAATTTTAAATTTCGTTAAATACATGGATAATGTTATATGCCCTCAACTATTTTTTATATAATGGCGTAACTATTTCAAATTATCTAAATAAGAGAAATGATTTCAAGAGTGTATTCTTCTAAAACAAAAATGTGAAGTATAATTGAATTACCGCTTATCAATGTTTTTGTTAAGATACTTGTAATTTCTGTAAAAGTTTAATTTGTATTTTATTATACTTATCACCTATTAAGTTAACTTGAAATCATGAAATAAGAGGTTCAAAATGTCATATACACATGTATTGCTGATGCCTCCATAGTTTTAGGCTCACCTGAACCAAAGGCCCGTTTTAACTTTTGTTGTGGATAAACCTAGTCAGATTTAATGGCATTTTTATATACATGTATTTAAAAGGCTTCAGAAATGTGTAATAAAAGGGTCGTGTCCCTTCGGAACCCTAAAAAGGGGGAAAATCGTGTAGACGGATGTTAATGTCAGACCTTAGACAAAAAGGAAAAATGAGTATTTAAATAATTATTGAGGCATAAACAGAAATTATATTGGTTCAAGTTTTAATTATATCTAAAATAATTTTTAATAACAATTGCATAATAAATTAAAGAATATTTACAATGTAATATTTGTAAATGTTAAGTTTTTCTAAAACGCTTAAGATCTATTAAGTTTTAAATAAATAAATAAATCAATCAATCAATCAATCAATCAATCAATAAATGAATGAATGAATGAATAAACGAACGAACGAACGAACAAACAAACAAAAATAACTAAATAAATAAATAAATATATGTATATATTTATATATATTAAGAGGGGGTTCAAAAGGAATTCTGCCCGTGTACCCGACCGCCTGTCGGGGCACGATAAAGACCCCTTATAGTTTTCGATAACAGAGTAGATGTTTACGCCGGCTTAGGGCCCCTCCCACCCCTAAATTCTTCATCCCCTTTCGGCATACTTTTATAAAGCTCCTAATTAGGCCAACAGGTTTCAATTAACCCCACACAACAAGTTTTAATATTTTTTTTTTTCACAAAAATTCAAAATTCTCTCTCTGCGTGCTCTACAGCGCCCCCCTGTTTTCTCATGCCTCGACTGCTTCTTGCCTAGCTGGTGCTTCCCTGCTTGCTTGCCATCCCCTTCTCCTCTACATGCTTCGTCCTCTGTCACGTCTGACATCAACCTATTACAGCGAAAAATCACCTCGCTACACATTGGCCTGTGCCACCTGTAGACGTTAAACTCGCCGTAAAGGAATTCTTACTAAAAGAGATTGGGGATTGGATTGGATAGGGATGGATTAATAGTGTTTTACACCCCAGTTAAGATTCTTTCATATATCGAGGTTGTCAGTTCTAGAGGAACCTGGAGGAACAAACCGACCTTCGGCAGGCGAACTAACAAACTTTGTAATACTAGGATCTGTTTGAATGGGATTCGAATCTAGGTAACGAGAGGCATTGTGATCCGTCAGCGTGCCCTTCATACCACTCGGCCATCGAGACCTCTTGAAAGGAAAAATAGGTTATCGTGTCTGAAGGTTGTACAAGTTACTCAATTCATCGTGTTACAGTTTTGACAAAGTTTTTCAATAAAATTATTTTTGATAAGTTACTTTAAGCATGAGAATGAACAACCTTGGAAGTTTGAGAACAATATAATCATTTAGATATGCTAATAAGAAGGAAAAAGTACATGTGTATCAATATTTTTCAAAAGGCCTTTTTTTATTTTTATTTATTTTTACTATTTTTATTTATTATTTATTTATTTATTTTTACTTTATTTATTTATTTATTTATTTATTTATTTATTTATTTATTTACTTTGTAAAATTGGAATGACAATTTTGAACTTTTTAAAGAAAATAGTCAACATTAAAAAGAGCACTAGAAAATAACAAACAAAACTCTAAAACATGTCCATCGAGTGGATTGTGATTGTGTTATGGTGATACGCCCAAGTCAAGATTTTTACAAGAATGGGATACGAATATAGGTGGTGATAGGTGCTGTGATCCACACGTGTTACCACCACTCGCCAACCCAGGCCGAAATCAGCATCGACCCATGTAACAAGTGGTTACAAAAACACTCAAAAATATAAATAAATAAATAAATAAATAAATAAATAAATAAATAAATAAATAAATAAATGAATGAATGAATGAATGAATGAATGAATGAATGAATGAATCAATCAATCAATCAATCAATGAATCAATCAATGAAACAATCAACATAACATCACGCAACAAATGTTACAGAAACACTTACAGGTAAAAATAAATAAATAAATAAATAAATAAATAAATAAATAAATAAATAAATAAATAAATCATGAAATAATTAAATAAATAAATAAATAAATAAACATCAAGCCAAAAACAACACTTACAGGTAGCAAATAAATAAATAAATAAATAAATAAATAAATAAATAAATAAATAAATAAATAAATAGCCAATTTCAGATTTCGTCTGTCGTGGTAACATTAAAATAAAAACAAACCTTGTGAAGAAATCCAGAAAATAAAAAATAGAAAACATATTCTCCAGGACTTAGCCATGACCATTTCTACAACGATTCGTCCAAAGAGGTCAGTTTTTCACGCCTTAGGTATTTAAAGTAAAATGCACTGGATCTTAAACTTCATAAATCAAAATTAAATTTTATCACTATAATTAAGCATTTAAGTTTTATTTGATTAATCATTTAAGAATTTTAACACCTATACTTATTGCTTGATATAATAGGTTCATATCCATTTTCATTATCTCTGACACCGAACATAAAATTATAAAATTTTTACGATATTGAATTTATTGTTTTTGAATAGGATTTAAGACTATTTTAAAAACGTTTTAATAAATATATTGAGATGTCGCCAGCTATGGATAAATGGTAATGTCATATACTATTTTTTGCATTGTTTCATTCAATACATTAAAAATATTATGACAATAATTGTATGGACTTATATAATTGCAAATATGGTTAGAAACAATTCCGTTATCTTTTTGGCAAATTGTAAAAAATGAAGCTTTGTTTATCAAGAAATAACCTGTACGCGCGTTGTGAAAAAATGCGCTCAACGTTTTAGGTTATGACTCGATAAACTTGCTAAAATCACAAGTTATTAATTAATAATTCAATTTTAAACACTTAAACTAAAACAAAGAACAATATTTTGTTTAATATTTCTTGATTTTTTAAAAAATTTTCTCCACGTTGGAGCTGTCATCCAGGCAACGAACAATTTTAGTCAGTGAAATGGAACGAGATATAAACCACGCCCTTCACGTTTAACGTTGCTATGGTTCGTAGTTTAATGTGTGATAACGTGAAAACAATCGCGTGAGTTTACGTTAATTTTGTATTGCAGTATGACATACATGTATGTAACTAAATTTAGAAATTAAATTATATTTTGAAAAAAGGATGCAACATTATTGGAAAACATAAAAAATCATCTGAAATTAAAGAAATAAACAATAAATAAAATTAAATCAAAATTTAAAAAATAAAATAAACATCTGTATGGAAAAGAAGTGTTACACTCCCTAGTCATATTCATTTCACTTAAATGGCGGAAGAAATCAGATTACCGGGAAAACATCTACCTTTAACAAACGAATCGACACACTTTCACAATACGATCTACCAGAGAAGGATTCGAACGTAGGATGTGAAAGGCGCTATAATCTGTATTTGAGTGCTTCAGACCATTCGGCCACCGGAGCCCATATTTACCACAGGTACTTGGGGACGGGTAACGCCCCCCCCCCCTTTCCCGGATATTTGTTTTCTAGGCAATTTAATAAAATTATCTAGATTTTTTACTTTTAAATATTTCCTGATGATATATCAACTATAATACAACACTTTTTACCTGAGTACGTTATCAATTATCATTATTGATGTGATAAGGTCGATTTTTTCGACTTTCTTAAAACGTAACGTACTCGGGTAAAAAGTGTTGTAAAAAATATCCGGAAAAAGGGTGGGGGGAGGGGGCGTTACCCGTCCCCAAGTACCTGTGATATTTACATGTTCAAGAGCGGCTTAATAATTTAAAGATATATTGGTTCAATCCAGATTTAGCAAATAAATGAAAAATACTAATCTGGTAGCAATTTTTAGCATCAGGCAATCCAATAAAACTTTTAAAATATTTTCTCTTACTCAGAATTAATTCAAAATACGATTGCGTGGGGATGCAATATTTTTACGAATAAATATTGCGTGGAACGATACACCTTTCTATGGGGACGAAATAATGTTGTGTAGAAACGCAAAGCTACTGCTGTAAACGCAAACATATTTTTCATTACAATGTCCTTTCGCGTGATCCGTACAAAATTATTTATATATTTTATGATCATGTTGCAGTTTAACAATCGGTCATGAACTAAGATTTTCCATAACTTAAAGTAAGCATATATGGACAATTTCTTCAGGAATTAAAATGAAGATTTTCGTCAAAACTAAGTACAGCCTTTATAGGCTTGAAGAGATCTTCAAAGTGATATTTTATTTTTCTGACTGTCAAAGCAATTAACTAAATTATCAGGATTTTAAAAACGCTAAGTTTGAGTTAAGAAAAATCTTAGTTAAGGATTATTGTGAAACCAGGGCCGTATATAAACACATTGGATACACGGTCAAACTAATAGTTTGGTAGAGCATTCGACTTGATTGCGGTATGGGGGGGGGGGGGGTCGAACCCCTACCATATCAAACAGAATACTTTAAATTTAAATTGCTTCTTAATTTGCAGTATTAAGAGTTCAGATTATAGACCTGGCCCAAGTTTCACAATCATTCACTCAATTGAGTGTACACTTAACTCAAATTCTGGAATATTTCAATGTCAATTTTTAAGACATTACACAGTTAAAATTGAATATTTAATGTTACATCTGAATTGTTTGGTGTAGTTTTGTTGAACAAAACAAAATACTGTCTCATAAAACTTAAAATTATAAAAATATTGATGAGAGAAAAATTGGAATATTTGAGTTAAGTGTACACTCGGCTTAGTAAATGATTGTGAAACTTCGGCCGGGTCAACTATATCAGGATAATGCAACTGGTATGCTTGTCTGCGGCACACTGACTTGGTGAGCTAGCACCTTATGAAAAAGGTCGCCCTGTGTACACGTTAGTATAAGCGAGGCCATAATAAACAACCACACATCTTACAAATGCAAGAATTTGTTATTAATCTTTAGAGATTACCAAATAGCTGAAAAATGCTGATGTGACGTTAAACACTATAACAACCAACTAACCAACCATAAACTATTTCGAGTGTCAGTCCGAAGTAAGTAATGTAGTTATTAGTACCCTATATCTTCTACTTATCCTAAAGTTTCAGTCAAAGCATCCAATCAAACAAGATTGTCCTATTAAATACGATTCATTGCATTCTTTTCCTGCAGTGTCCTACTTTTACTAGCTTTTCCGTTCCGCTTCTATTTTTTGTCTGCAGAGATCTCTCATCCTCCTTCTGGAGAGATTTCCGGGCAAATTGACAAACGCTCTCGTGCTTGGATCTACCTAAACGTATTTCGAACATAGGCAGTAAAAGACATTGTGATTTGCAAACACAGGCTTAGGACAACTCGTCCACCTAAGCTTGTCTCTTGGAAAAGGGTGGGTAATGTACAGTATAAAGCTAATTTTTTTTCCTTTTAATTTTGAAGCTGAAGATTCAACCAACCAAAACCACTCTTAGTGTATCCAGTAGGCTCATTCCTTACTTTATGAATATGTGTTTGAAACAAGAGCTGTTAAAAATTTAACAAGAAGCCCATGGGCCTTAACGCTCACCTGAAGATATGTCCAATATTGTTTGCAAAGTGCAATAGACAATATATTAAGTACAGAAACTTTAAAAGTTTTCTCAAGTTAAGAACTCCCACAAAACTTAATCAGAAATATATCCACTCACTTTTCATTTATAAGTAGCTTATATAATATGCGTGAAGTAACTGTAGTGCAATGACTACATTCCAAATCAATAATGAATTTTAGTATAATTATGCAGCTATGTCCTTGACCTTTGAACATATATGACCTCGAACCACATGTGATTGTCATGTCAATACCTACAATATTCTAATATACATGCCTATGCACGACATTAATAGCTTTCAAGATAAGTAATAATTTTAGTATTCCTATGTTGATATGACCTTGACCTTTGAACATATAACCTTGAACCATATATCAATATGACTGACATGTTAATACCTACAATATTCTAATATACATGCCTATACAAAAAGTTAATAGTTTTCAAGATAATAGGCAATTTAAGTTTTCTTTTGCAGCTGTGGCCTTGACCTTTCAACATATGACCTTGAACCATATATCAAAATGATCATTGTCGCAATACCTACAATATTCTAATATACATGCCTATACAAAAAGTTAATAGTTTTCAAGATAATTAGCATTTCGAGTTTTCTTTTGCATCTGTGACTTTGAACTTTCAACATATGACCTTGAACCATATATCAAAATGACCGTCATGTCAATACCTAAAATATTCTAATATACATGCCTATACAAAAAGTGAATAGTTTTCAAGATAATAGGCAATTTAAGTCTTCTTTTGCAGCTGTGACCTTGACCTTTGAACGTATGACCTTGAATCATATATCAAAATGATTGGCATGTCAATACCTGCAATATTCTAATATACATGCCGATACAAAAAGTTAATAGTTTTTTAAGATAATAAGCAATTTATGTTTTCTTTTGCAGCTGTGACCTTGACCTTTCAACATATGACCTTGAACCATATATCAAAATGATCGTTGTCGCAATACCTACAATATTCTAATATACATGCCTGTACAAAAAGTAAATAGTTTTCAAGATAATTAGCAATTCAAGTTTTCTTTTGCAGCTGTGACCTTGACCTTTCACTATATGACCTTGAACCATATATCAAAATGACCGTCATGTCAATACCTACAATATTCTTATATACATGCCAATACAAAAAGTTAATAGTTTGCAAGATAATTAGCAATTTAAGTTTTCTTTTGCATCTGTGACTTTGAACTTTCAATATATGACCTTGAACATTATATCAAAATGAATGTCATGTCAATACCTACAATATTCTAATATACATGCCTATACAAAAAGTTAATAGTTTTCAAGATAATTAGCAATTTAAGTTTTCTTTTGCAGCTGTGACCTTGACCTTCCAACATATGACCTTGAACCATATATCAAAATGATTGTCATGTCAATACCTACAATATTCTAATATACATGCCTATACAAAAAGTTAATAGTTTTCAAGATAATTAGCAATTTAAGTCTTCTTTTGCATCTGTGACTTTGAACTTTCAATATATGACCTTGAACCATATATCAAAATGAATGTCATATCAATACCTACAATATTCTAATATACATGCCTATACAAAAAGTTAATAGTTTTCAAGATAATTAGGAATTTAAGTCTTCTTTTGAAGCTGTGACCTTGACATTTGAACATATGACCTTGAACCATATATCAAAATGTTTGGCATGTCAATGCCTACAATATTCTAATATACATGCCCATACAAAAAGGTAATATTTTTGAAGATAATTAGCACTTCAAGTCTTCTTTTGCAGCTGTGACCTTGACCTTTCAACATATGACCTTGAACCATATATCAAAATGATTGTCATGTCAATACCTACAGTATTCTAATATACATGCCTATACAAAAAGTTAATAGTTTTCAAGATAATTAGCAATTTAAGTTATCTTTTGCAGCTGTGACCTTGACCTTTCAACATATGACCTTGAACCATATATCAAAATGATTGGCATGTCGATACCTACAATATTCTTATATACATGCCTATACAAAAAGTTAATAGTTTTGCAGATAATCAACTATAATGGGAATAGTTGTGCATCTTTGACCTTGACCTTTGAACCCATGACCTTCATCTATATATCAAAATGATCGTCATGTCACTACCTACAATTAACTGAAAATCCCATGCCATTATCACCTGAAATGTTTAAAAAATAGGATTTTTTATCAAAAATCAAAAGCAGGGACATGACCTTGACCTTTGACCTTGACATCTTTTGGAAGAAAATAGCATGACAAGATCAACAGTGAAAACTCCATACAATTATCTTCAGCCGTTATTGAGTTATAATAACAAATGTCTCATTTTCAAACTTACATAATTTTACGCAAAAAACGCGTGACCTATTTTTCGCTCAATTTTCATGAAAAACACAATTTTAATGTTCCCAGGTATGCTGAATCCAAATATCCAATCAAAATTTGCCTGCACCTTTTGGTTTTCAGAGAAGAAGATTTTTTGGTCTTTTTGCTATTTTTAGTAACAGCGGCCATCTTGTTGGGCGTGGCCAAACCCTGGAACACAATTTTGAAAGGCTGTTACCCAGGCATGATAATCACCAAGTTTCATCAAATTTGGCACAGTAGTTTTGGAGGAGAAGATTAAAATGTAAAGTTTACACACGACGGACGACGCACCACGGACGACGGACGGTGATAGATTGCAGTAGCTCATCTGAGCCTTTGGCTCAGGTGAGCTAAAAAGCTTGTCTAGCTATAAAATTAATCTACATGTATATCTTTTAGAAGAAAACTTTAAATAAATAAATAAATAAATAAATACACCTTCTGATAATAATAATAATAATGATAATAAATAAATAAAATAAATAAGAATAAATAAATAAATAATTAATTAATTAAATAAATAAATAAATAAGAATTAAAATAATAATAATAAAAATAATAACAAGAGGGCCATGAAAGCCCTGGACGCTCACCTGAAAATGATGTACACTCAGCAAACTGGAGCTTTTATTTTTAAAAGAGATTTTTCCTATATTTCGAACTAGTGACCTACTTATTGATCTAACATGACCCATATATAAACTTGAGCTAGCTTTTCTAAGGAGGATCAATCTCGGCAAGTTTGATGAAGATTGGACTAAAATTTGGGCCTCAGATGTGTTAAGAGGGTTTTTATATAATTTGACCTCATGATCTATTGACACAACATAACCAGGAAAAAAACTTCAGCTAGCTTTTGTCAAGAGGATCATTCTGACTAAGTTTGATGAAGACTGGACAAAAATTGGGGCCTCAGGAGTGTTAACATGGTTTTTCTATTATTTGACCTAGTGACCTACTTTTTGACCCAACATGGCCAATACAAGAACTCAAGCTAGCCTTTGGTCTAGAGGATCAATCTGACAATGTTTGATGAAGATTGCACTTAAATTGGGGCCTCAGGGTTGTTAACAAGGTTTTTCTATTATCTGACCTAGTGACCTACTTATTGACCCAACATGGCCCATACGAACTTGAGCTCGCTTTTGTCAAAAGGATCATTCTGACTAAGTTAGAAAAAGATTGCACTCAAATTAGGGCCTCTGGAGTGTTAACAAGGTTTTTCTATTATTTGACCTAGTGACATACTTATTGAACCAACATGGTCCATATACGAACTTAAGGTCGCTTATGTCAAAAGGATCATTCTGACTAAGTTAGACAAAGATTGCAGTCAAATTAGGGCCTCAGGAGTGTTAACAAGGCTTTTCTATTATTTGACCTAGTGACCTACTTATGACCCAACATGGCCCATATACGAACTTAAGGTCGCTTTTGTCAAAATAATTATTCTGAGCAAGTTTGATTAAGATTGCATTCAAATTGTGGCCTCAGGAGTGTTAACGATCAAAAGTTGCCGCACGACGCACGACGGACAATGACCCATCACAATAGCTCACTTGAGCACTTTGTGCTCAGGTGAGCTAACAAAAAAAAAGATATATATATATGTAAACAAAATTCTTTAAATGAAACTCTGGCAATCAATATATCTTTTTAATAAAACACACCACTTATTTGTCCATCAAAAACTTTTAAACCATAAACTTTAAAACCAGGTATGTCAAATGTCACACATAACAAGCCTTCTTATATATAAGAACACAAAATAAATAACTTAAATAGTTAAAATCTTTATTTTTTTTTAAAATAAATAGGATAAATCCCACAACCTTGAAATGTCATTTATGGGATAATATTATAACAACAGATCTCAATCAAGACAAATGTGATTAGAGTGGAACTAATCAAAACTGAACAATCACCCTGTAAAGATGAAACCACTCAGATTAAAAAATGGTCTAGATAGGGTGAGTTATGCCCCCTTAAATACTTAAGAACCTCAGTGACATCAATATGGCAAAAGGTTAAGTTAGAGTTATGTCCCCTATAAGACAGAACTTAATGTAACTACATTTAGAGACATCAATGTGACGATGGGTTTAATTGGAGTTATGTCCCCTGAAAAACAGAAAACCTAAATTAATGTACCTATATTTAGAGACATCAATGTGACAAGGGGCTGAGTTGGAGTTATGTCCCCTGAAAGAATTTAATGTAACCATATTCAGAGATATCAATATGGTCAGAGGTTAGGTTGAGATGTAAGGAATAGAAGAAAGAGGATTCCTTTAATAGAAATAAGAAATATTTTTAGCCAGAGTGGAGAATTTCAGAGAAATAAAGACAGTTAAACTTCAATGAATCATGGAAGAAAATGGTTAAATCTGCAAATTTTTTTTTAGAGATAGGAGAGGGGAATGGATATATTTGCTGTATGGCAGTTCAGTTTCGACAAGTTCCAACATTACATACATAATTATAAAGACGGAAACACATAAATATAACATTACTTCATTAATTCAAATTTGAAATAATTTTGAAAAATTTGATGAGATGAGTAAAACTAATATATATATATATATATATATATATATATATATATATATATATATATATATATATATATATATATATATATGTGTGTGTGTGTGTGTGTGTGTGTGTGTGTGTGTATACACACAAAGTGAAACATATATGAAATATCAATACTCTGATTACCAAGATAAAAATGACAATTAATGATAAAATGAGAGAATATTTCAATAACAGAATTAACAGGAAGATATGTCCTGATTTCACAATATCATTACTTTTATTTGACTTAAAATAACCACAAAAAAAAAAAAAAATAAAAAAAAAAAAGAAAGATGCTGTCATCAACACTCATTTTCTAATTTCCAATCTGTATTTAAAACAGACAAAAGCAAAATCCACGAAAACTAGGTTTTTTCATTGATAGCTGTGTAATTTCTGCTATAACGCTATTCAATTTGTTTTTAGTTCTTTATTCAATTAATGCCACAGATTTTTCAAACTTCTTACCCACGGATCTTACAGAAGAAAAACATTCACTAAGCACTCAGAACTTCACTTATCACTCAACTTAAGTATCTGTACAATGTAAAAGTGAAAGTACATGTTGGTTTATCTATAGTGAAATAATGTTGTTGAATCAATAGTGAAATCATGTTGGTGTACCTATGGTAAAATCATGTTGGTTTACCTATGGTGAAATTGTGTTGGTTTACCTATGGTAAAATCATGTTGGTTTACCTATGGTGAAATTGTGTTGGTTTATCTATGGTGAAATAATGTTGGTTTATCTCTTGTGAAATCGTGTTGGTGTATCTATGGTGAAATCATGTTGGTGAATCTATTGTGAAATCAGGTTGGTAAATCTAAGGTGAAATCATGATGGTGAATCTTTATAGCGAAACCATGTTGGTGAATCTATATAAAAATAAAACTACAGAAATTCATTTTACACAAGCCCTGTGGGTTCTCTTAGCTTCAGTTTTCATTATATTGTAATTTTTTATAGTGATTTGACAAACAAGCATGTTCTAAGAAAAAAAACAATTAGCTTAATTCACTGGCCATTTGAAATATTTAAATATAATAAATTACAAAAAAAGCTGTTTTTAAAATCTACAAGACTGAATCGGTGGTCAAGTTAAAAATAAAAATAAATAAAATTAAGACCATGAATGATAAAATACTGGATTGCTTTTAATTAAATATTTCATGTTATTTAAATTTTTTAAAAAGTGTGTTTTCATTTTAAACCAGTAACATTATTGCCATTTTCAGTGACATTTTGAAAATGCAAAATTTATAATTAAAATTTATAATTTATGCCCTATTTCTTATTTGACCCCAGTTTATGAGGTCTATCAACAATATATCTGAATCAATTCTTGGACCTATATCTGTAAAAACAAAATTACTACTGCAAAATTCTTGCAAAATACTTTATCTTACTGCAGAGAAGTCTTGCAAAATTCTTCACCTATATCCTACTGCAGAGAAGTCTTGCAAATTTCTTCACCTTACAGAAGAGAAGTCTTGCAAAATTCTTCACGTTACAGAAGAGAAGTCTTGGAAAATTCTAAGTTTATAAATGTGCCTTACTGCAGAAAAGTCTTGCAAAATTCTTTATTTTTTCAATCATAAAATAAAATTTAACTACGAAATACTGTAATTTAGGACAAAATTCATGTTAAACTTGGATTATTTAAAAATAATCATCTGCCAAGTGTTCTATATATAGAAAAATCAGTATTATTTGATGGAGTTCACCAGCATTACCCAATATCCCAGAAATAATTATTTTTACTGGATATGGGAACAAAAAAATCAATATGTCACCATAAAACGATGCTATTCATGGAACCCGTTTTCATTTCTTTACACACAAACCATATGAGTTATTGCTCATGTGATACCCTGACAAATTCCAATTCAAATAAAATGTGACTACATCAATTAATTTCAATGCTATAAATAAACTGATTTAAACCCATTCATAGGAAATATTCTAAAATCCAACAAATACATGTATGTGAAACAGTAGGGAGAAAATAGAGGGTCGGACCCGGAATCGAACCCCGAGTGCTCTACCAACTGAGCTACCCAGACCGCTACATATGGTTAGAATTACATGTAAAACATGAAAAATATGTGACATACTCTGCTAAAACCCACTGGAAAAATATTTCTGAAACTCAAAACAGGAGATATTATGATGTTGTGTGCTTTTATTGTCAGACTCAAAATAAAGTTAGGTTGATAAATTCTATTCTGAATTTCATACTGGAGTGGTTATTGCAAATTGAATAAGCTGTGAATATTTACACGTACATCGTCCTTGGCACACGACTCAATACTAATAATTCCTTTAACACTTATATAACTCTGTGTGTGTGTGTGTGTGTGTGTGTGTGTGTGTGTGTGTGTGTGTGTGTGTGTTAAAACAATATACAACCATAAATTTACAATTTCACAGACTGTGCTTATAGATATAATATGAAATCTCAGCTCACATGGCCTTTGGACAGGTGAGCTAATAACATGTCAAACATAAATATAATTTATATTAAATACAATTCAACTACTTACTAATAAGATACTAGTATTTAAAACTCAAATTTCTCAAAACTGAACAGATAAAGAAAAACAATTTTTCCAGTAATAAGCAATAGCTACATGTATAACTTCATCAAGAATATCATATTAAATACAAAATTAAAAACAATCATGAATAATGAACATAGTAAAATGACAAAAAAAAGACATTGAAGCTCACCTGGACACTGTTGAAACAGCATACAATAACACTTGAATATTTTTATAGAAACTCTCAACACATGTTTATGTGACAAGTGTAAATGACAAAATGTATATGTGAATATGTCAAATTTTTACAACTTTTAAAGATTAAGACTTTTATGAAAGCAGATGAAAATTAAAGCTATAATGAGACAATGAATAAAAGATGATTATATCTGATATTAACCCTTCTACCTCTTTGCAGACCTGTGACATGACCCAACAGTAAAGAAGTGGAATATTCCATTTTTAAATAAGGGATGTCAGGGTTAATCGTATGCCCAGGTGAGCTTTGGAAGATTAAAATACAAAATAAAAACATTCAATTAAACAACAATGTATTCAGAAATCAAATCAACTTCCATTCTTTTCAACAAATCTCAAAAGTGAAACTATATCAACAACTACTTTTTTGAATTCAATAGAATCAAATTTGATTTCAGATACATGGTGTTACGGATGATTGAGAAGCTGTAAATTAGCACTTTTGGCCAGATTGTGGTCGCAAAATGACACTTTTTCCATTAAAATCATGTTAGATAGTAAATTCATGGCATCATTTTATAACAGAAATACTTGAGATTTGGATAGTACTGTGAGATATCATCTGATACAAGCAACAGTTCCACTGCGAGTTAGATACAAAATTGAAACTGGTACAGTAAAATACCACAAAATGACGAGACAAATGTCTTGATATACAAACATAAATATGACTAGAAACAAATGTAAATTTAAGCCTTGAGTAATGCGTTAACAACGGCTCTTGCATTGAGGTTGCGGAGGTCCGTATAGGTTTGTCCCGTTCCAACAAAAACAATCGGCTGTCCAGTTGTGTATGTCATGGAAATAGCTGCACCAACCTAAAAAAAAAAGATAAATAAAATAAATAAATAAATAAATAAAAATACATTGAAATTTAACAAATAATGAAAGATCTCTATCTACAATTTATCTAAACAAAATTTGTCTGTACAATTTAAAGTTGATCAAAATTTTTCACCAAAACTTTATGTGCTTAAAAAGAAGAGAGTGCCCAAAGAAAACCAACCATCCTTGGTAAGCAAACAGACAAACTATCTTGAACTAGGATCTGTCTTGAGTGGGATTCGAACCCTGGTGGAGAGGTGCTGTAATTCATAAGCAGACACGCTTTAGATCTCTCACCAAATCTAAGAGGTACCCTTCCTAACTACAATTTCTCAAAACACTCTCAGTAAGCTAGTACAAATGGAACCAAAGCACAACCACTGGTATGTTCAAGTACAAGTAATTTCTCATGAAAAAAATGTTACTTGCATGACCAGTGAAGTTGGTTAAAAAGCTAATGTTATGTTTTGCTATTTGAATTAAGTGTTAGACTTCTTTAACACAACCACTCTTGAATCAAGTTATGTGTTTAATAGGGGAATCTGAGACCAGGCCTTGAAAAAAAACCTTATTTTTAAAACTGAGTTGACATATAATGACAAAACTGGAGGCATTATTTTTTTTAATATATCAGAAGTGAGTCAAATAAAAATGAAATGTATGTAAATGAGAAAGAGGTAGAACTGGATTTGTTGGTCCACAGACCAGTATTGCTTGAGGACAATATCATTATTTTTGGACCAATGGTTTATGAGCCACTTCTTCATTAAATACTAAATAAGCTCTAATACACTTTTTGAGAGAATTTAAAAACAACAGCATAATGCATTTACCTTGTCATCAATGGTATCAAATTTGGTAAGTATTATTCCGTCAATAAGTCGGGGATTTGTCATATTAGAATGATCGGCAAGTGCCTGGTTAAACTTCATCAGCTGATCAACAGCCTCGTTTCCAACTAAAGCTTCCCCGACAAATAACACAAGGTCTGGCTGGTTCACTTTTATCAACTACAACAAGAAAATAAATTTTCATTATTGATATTTACAATACAGAAGATTTCACTCATTGCATATTTTTTCTCAACACTGACCCATTTCTTATTTAAACAATGTTCAAAATTTTGGTTATTTGCATAAATACAATAAAGTAAATTAGACTTTTGCATACCAGATAACTGCAAATTTTTTCTCTTCATCAATCCATTTCCTATTTAAACAATGTTTAAAATTTCGGTTAATGGCATAAACAACATTCTGAATTCTGCATAGAAAAATCAGAAAATTATGTGATCTTAACCTTGACTTTTGCTATATATTACAGGACCACCCCAGGCCAGAAGCTTGAACAGCACCAGATATTATAAGCTTTTTATTGTAGGCCTCCATCAGGACCACCTCAGGCTGGAAGCTTGACCAGCACCAGATATTATAAGCTTTTTATTGTAGGCCTTCATCAGGACCATCCCAGACAGGAAGCTTGAACAGCACCAGATATTGTAAGCTTTTTATTGAATGGCCTTCATCAGGACCACCCCAGGCAGGAAGCTTGAGCAACACAAGATATTTTAAGCTTTTTATTGTAGGCCTTCATCAGGAACACCCCAGGCAAGAAGCTTGAACAGCACAAGATATTGTAAGCTTTTTATTGTAGGCCTTCATCAGGAACACCCCAGACAAGAAGCTTGAACAGCACAAGATATTGTAAGCTTTTTATTGTAGGCCTTCATCAGGAACACCCCTGGCCAAAAGCTCTACCAACACCATACTTCCTACAATTAAAATCTTACAATATCTGAAGATGTTGGTGTTTGTCCTTATTATTACTAGTATTTTAACCTGCATCCTTGCAGATTCATCTAAGGATATTTTCAAAACTACCGTATTTACCTAAGGTAGTTTGGACTTTCAGCACAACCAAGTTGACATAATATTTTGTGATGGCATAATACATACAGTACATGTATATGAATTTTTGTACACTAACCAATAACATGGATCACAATTTTCATTAAAATGCCAAATATGATTTTTCTGGCCTAAGGGCTAAAACGATCAAGTGGTTAAGGCATTAGCATTTAAACTCCCTGCTGTGGGTTCAAACCCCTGTTTATCCGCAATTGAGAAAGCTTTCTTCTTGTTATAGACTCATTACTGGTCCACTTGGTTTGAGTATAATCAATTTACTGGTCTGGAATTTCATGTGTAACAATATGAATGAGTACTAGCACTTTAAAAGTCGACATAACTCCGCACTAGTACAATGCACAATATACAAACTCTCAGGTGTGGTTTTACCCTTTCCTGACAATGTTATACATGTATTTACTAATCATCTACAATATGTGTGCTACTGACATATAATATTTTACCTTGGACAAAGCTCTCATAAGTGGTTCATTATCCTGCATTCTGCCAGCAGTGTCAACAAGTACAATATCAATATGGCAATCACGAGCTGAAAAAGAGAATCAAAGTACTGAAAGTGCTAAATCCAGGAAATAAAACAAATCATTTTACAATTGTAATTTGAAAACCCTTCAACTAGACATGATTACTGCTAATAATCATCTTATTTGGCTCAGTAGTTAAGAAAGAAATGATTTAAATGTTAAAAATTAAAAACACATGACAAACAGGGAACTGAAGCAATAGCTTATCTGTGCATCTGGCTCAAATTTACTAAAAACTAAATGTGTAGATTTGCTGATGCCCAGGCTCACGATAGGGTTAAAACAAATTGCTCTTCACTCTGTACAGGTGAGCTAATTTTTTAATTATTTGTTATGATCAATATGATTAATCTACCTATCTTTTCCTTAAAAGTCAGTTATGCTAAACATTTAGAAAATTTAAGCTGGAATTGACACTGTAAAATAAACACAATAAGCCTTTAACTGTTCTTATTTTATTTTACGTTAAAATCTCCAAGTCATTTACTTTTATCTAATAATTAAATCAACAATAGAGTACCATAATTAATGGCTTCCATAGCAATTCCTGCAGCATCTTTCCCATAACCTTTTTCATAAAGCTGTACCATGTGCTGGCCACTATGCTGTTCTGGGGGATGAAGGGCATTTAATTTACGTGTGTGAGTACGAAGTTGTTCTACAGCACCAGCTCTGAATGTGTCACATGCAGCAATGAGAACACGGAATCCATTCTCTATCAACCAAAAACAGATCTAAAAACCAAAAAAGAAAGGAAAGTTCAGCAGAATGTGTCACAAAAACTTTAATCATATACACTATCAATTTTTGTTTGATTGAGTTTTCACATGTTGAGTTAAGTTGAGAAGAGTAATGGTGTTTATCATCCCTGTCAAGAATATTTCACTTATATTGAGACGTTGTAAGCTTTAGACAAAAGTGCAGAAATTTTGCCTGTGTGTCGAACTGATGGCATTATACAGCAGGGTTCTTAATTGTGTCATGCCCACCGTGACATGGGACTTCATTTTTAAGTTTCAAAAATTCAAAAATCACAAATTCACAAAATTCTACAATTAAATTCAACTGAACATAACCAACTAAGGTAATCTGGTAAACTTTAAAACCTGCTATTTTGACTATCTCAATAGTAAGATAGCCTATCTTTGAAGTCGATATTTTTTTTTAGGTCAAAAGACATTTTTGTTTTTTTCCCTATAAATTGGTCTTACTGAATGTACATGAATATTGTAAAAAATTCATAAAAATAAATACACATTTAGTTTGATGAAATTCCTTTTAGGATAGGAAATAGTCCTTCATTTCAAGTTACCAAAGTTATATAATAAAATTTTCACTGATGGACAAGTAAGCTTATCAACATTTGACAATAATGCCCTGCTGCTGAGCTAGATAATTTAATAGTTTAACATTGAAGACCATCTGATAAACACATTGACAAGAATAACCTTGGGACTCATTCAATCAACATTTTCTGACAAAGAAAATTGCCAGGATATTTGCAGGATGGGACACTAAAGTTATCTTTTGGGCCCTTTGTTTTCAAATGTTCCAAAAGTTGTGAATACAAAATATACATTTTTTAGCCTTGTGGAGACAATATATACCAATTAAAAGGGTTCTGTATGTATATTTGATAGGACCAGAACCTTGCACAAAACGGAGAAAACACAAAAATTCTAATAATCTCCATTTGTACAGGAGACATTTCCCTAATTCTAGGCAAAAACAAACCTTTGCTAAGTTAGTTGATTTTCCGACACCGTTTACTCCACAAAATGTTATACAAAATGGCCTCTTCTGTTGTTTGGCTTCCATGGCGTCTCGGAGGATATCAATTCTTCGTTTTGGCAGGAGGATATTTACACAAGACTCATTCAATGTTGTTTTGACTGTGTTGGCAACAGCTAAAAAGAAAAAAAGAGAGTTGTTAAACAAGAATTCCATGGATTTAAATGTCTCACCCGGTTAGTTTATGATTAAGTATAAAATACATTACTTTAACATAAACTTTCAAATTTTGACACGTTGCCGTCACTTACAAGGACACTGTAAAAGTAACACCTAAGTCTCGTCTTAAGGCAATGCCAGGCTCGAAAAATACAGTGAAATTGATACATGTACATGTGGTCTTTCAAAAAGTGGTTCCTTTTGGTAACAATAAAAAACAAAAGGTCATTATAACACTGGTCTCAATGAATAGGTTATTTTAGTACAGATGTTATTTTTGGCTAGAGTACAAAGCAAATGGGTCTTAAACAATGGACTTAAATGGAGATGGTCTATAGCTACAACAAGTCTCTCATTTACATACATGTACATCTACAATCAATTCAGTGTAAAAGAAAGAAGAACATTTTTGCATCTTTAATGAGAATGTTCATTAAAAGATTGGTTCGAGATATTCTTGTCCGGAGCATCACATAAAGGTTTCTACATCTTTCACTGACAAGCCAAAGAAAAGCTAAGGGATACTGGAATTTGTTAGTATAAGAAAAATACAAAGTAATTTTCTGGATTACTTACTGCTAAATGTCCCAAGAACTTTTCCTTCTAATTTTGTAGCCACTGAATCACACAACTTCAATGCTATATCTGCTGCAACATTCTTAGCTGTTTATATATAAACAAAACAAAATATTATCAAATTGCAAAGCAAAACCTTGTCAGTTCTACAAGAGCCAATTTTTTCTAAAAATAAAACTCCTTATATGCATACAAGTGTAAAAACTATCAAATGTCATTGAACGAAAAAAAAACCAGGGTGTTCACAAAACAATTACAAAATGAGACAATACATACAGTGTAACAAAAGAATTCCACGGATTTAAATGTCTGGCCTGGTTAGTTTTTGATCAAGTAGAAAATACATTACTTTAACATAAACTTTCACATTTTGACATGCTGCTGCCACCAACATCAGAAAAGTACATCAGGGTTTTACGGGACGCGCAATTCTGCTGTTTTTACACAAAATAAATTATGTTGGACGCAAAAAATTATTGTATGCGTCCAACATAATTTATCATGGACGCAAAAAATTTGTAAACCAATTTGAATTAAATTGGAAAACATGTTTGAAATTCTGCTAATATAAACAAGGACTTTTCGAAAACAATCGAAATGTTGGAATTCCCCGTGTACCAAAAATACATCGGTGTGTAAAAATAGTATTCGTAAATTTCCGGCAAAATTTTGATTGGCCTGTAGTGAAATTCGCTTTTAATCGGATAGATACATGATGCCGATGTCCTTGACATGAACTGCCATAATGGCTAAACGGCAAAGTCTCCAAAGCAAAAACCAAAAATAGTTATTTTCATTTTTATATGTTATACATGATGTCTGAAAACATTCGTTTACTTTGGTAACATGTGTTAGGTTTTCATGATAAATAGATATGACCTTCTATTTACGCTAAACACAGCTCAATGAAGGCAAGAATATGGAAAACTTTTAAAGTAATTCATCTATGGGACCCACATTTGTAGGTTTGGACCCCATTTAGTCCCAAAAACCTGCATTTTTTAAAAGCTGTGTAAAACGTTAACCCTGGTACATGTAACACGTAAGTCTCGCCAAAAAAAAAAAAAAAAAAAAAAATGGAAGAGTCCTCAGCAAGTAAGTTTTTATTTCTGTTGATATTTAAAATCACATCCTTGGCAGCAAATATATAAAATGTTAATTTTTCTGAGCAAACTGAAAAACCAGGGTCAAAATAAAGCTGAAAATGAGTAAGTTTATGTACTTCTCATTGCCCTTAATCTCCAAGGTCTGGAACCTTTGATTAAACATTGTGAACCTTAATATTTTACATGTAACTGTCAAACATTCAACAGACCTGCCATTTTTAACATGGTCCATTTTAAAAATATCATACTTCTGCATAGTGAAGTGATATTGATTTTATCATCAATCTTCTAGCCAATTTTGACTGTCAAAATAAACTTATTGAACAATTATTTTCCAGAAATAAAATAAGAATGCACATAACCTATATTTGTTTGTTTAAAAATTTGGACAAAGTTGTCATGGCAATTCAAGACTATTTCAGAATATGATTAAAATCTGTTCAGCAGTTTTTTAGTGATAATAATACTGATTTTTTAGCCAATTTTGACCATCAAAACAAAATTAATGTCTAATTATTTTTCCGAAATGAAATAAGAATGCACATAATATTGACCATTTGATCATTTGAAAAATTTAGACAATGCTGTCATGGCAATTCAAGACTACTTCAGAAAATGACTGAAATCTGTTCAGTAGTTTCCCATAAAACACTACAACCATAAGTAAGACTTTGATTGATTTTTTTCTTTTCAATGGTGATATGTGACTAGCATTTCAATGGTGATATGTGACTAGCATTTCAATGGTGATATGTGACTTGCATTTCAATAGTGATATGTTACTAGCATTTCAATAGTGATATACATGTATGACTAGCATTTCAATTGTGATATGTGACTAGCATTTCAAGTGATATGTGACTAGCATTTTAATTGAGATATGTGACTTTCAAAACCTAATGCGAGACCTAAAATAAGGGCAAAAGGTCCTGAAACTTTCATTTAAAACATTATTTTGAACCCTGCTGTCAATGTGATATAACATTACCTATAAGGTGGTCCTTCATCTTATCCAGAGCTGGCTGTAAATCTTCTCTTGTTAAAGTTTTAGATCCAACCAAGTTCTTGAACATACTGAACATCCCTCCTTTGCTGGGTTTACCACCACTGTAAAACAGGAAAGATAAAAGAATCAAATCTGATGGAAGTCGAAGATAAAAAGTTGAATTGAGTAATGGTGTTTAACGTCCCAGTCAAGAATATTTCGCTTATAATGAGACGTCACCAGCTACAGGCGAAAGTGCAGAAATTTTGCCTGTGCGTTGCGCTGATGGCATTATACAGCAGGGTTCTTTATCGTGCCATGCCTGCCATGACATGGGACCTCATTTATTTTAAGTTCCCATCTGAAAGAACCTTGACTTTCATATCGTAATGCTGAGTGCTTGGCGAAAGAACAGTCACTACTTACTTTCAAGTCTTGGGTCAGACACGGTTGGGGTTCGAACCCACAACCTTCCATTTACAGAGCGAGCACTCTACCAACTCGAAGATAAAAGAATAAAACCTGAACATTTTTATTTTTGTTGATTATAAAAAGCTAATGCATGATAAAATGATAGGTCATCTATCTCCAAAGCAAAACCAGTATTTTTTTGTTTTACCTTTTAAAAACGATATGACAAACTTTTTTGCATTTAGTGTTGAGAGTGGAGTGAAGTGGTGTGGTGCAATAGTGTTTTACACCTCACTAAAGACTCTTTCACATACATTCAGGTGATAAGTTATGGGATGGTGGAAGAAACCAGAGTGCCCAGAGAAATTCACCAACCAAGTGAACTGACAAACTTTCTTGCATTGAGATTGGCTCAAGTGGAATTTGCACCTAGATGATGAGAATGGAGTAACATTGAGAAATAATGTTTAATGCCCCACTCAAGACTATTTCACTTGTATCAAGATGGTCAGTTCTGGGATGACAGAGGAATCCAGAGTGACTAGAAAACCACTGACCTTTGGCAAGAAAACTGACAAAATTTTTTGTACAAGACTCTTATTAAATTTGATTCAGAAACACAAAAGGCTAATTTTGTCACCTGTTTGTAACTTTTGATGCAAAAACCCTCTCGTTTGTGTCTTTTATGTGGATTAACAACATATCATGTTGCAAAAATAAGTGCCAGAAGTCAAAAATTGTAGCCAAACTTTTTAAAAAATCACAGCTGGCAACATTAGTGATCCCAAGAGCTAACCCTGCACTGGTGCAAATCTTAAACATTTTGCCAAGAGTTTTGGCTAAAGCTTTTAAAAGCTGTGATCTGTGACCAAACTTCACTTCCGATAAAAAACACCTCAGACAACAGTACCTGGCTTTATTGGTTGTTGTCTCTGGTATCTCCTCCTCTTCTTCAAATTCTTCTTCGCTTTCACTGTCTGGTTCTATATCTCTTAATCCTCCCTTCATCTGTCCAACAAAAGCTTGCTGAAAATAATGATATATAATGTTGCAAATCACCATTTAAACACATTCACTTTTATGAAAAATGAGTGGAGAAGAGTGGAGTTAAAGTATTCTGTGCCATTCACTTACTGTTAGCTCTAACATCAAAGAGGCAAATGGGAGTACCTGGAGAATACCAATGATCTTTGGCAAGTGATTTTTCAATTCTTTTTCACAATAGGATCAGGTAAAACAGGATTTTAACCTAGGGTGAGAGAAGTGATGTGATCAATTAGCATTACTTTTTTTTTATGTGTGTGCTTCAGATCCCCAAGCTATTGAGACCCCTGAAAAATGATTTGTTTTTTTTTTATGTTGCTCCACCTGCTAAGTTTAAAATTTTCCGATCTTTTATGACAAATCTGACGACTGCTAACCAAGGATTACCAAGACAATGAGTTTTTCAAAACTGTCTCTTAATCATATGAAATAAGAAACAAATGAAAGAAAGACACAAAATCACATACATGTATGTTCATGTACAAAACTAACATTTCTTGAGAATAAAATTATTCCCTGTTTCTAACATCAGTTTTAAATGAAAGATATGACCTGGTGACTTTGATCTTTGACCTGAACACCCAAATCTGTTCCATGATGAAATTCATTTGTACCAAGTTAGATCTACATGTACATATAAATCCTTCCACTGATGTAAAGTTATGGAGTGGACATGATATGAGGCCAGACAGACAGACACACAGACATAAGGACAGGATGATTCCTATGTACTTCCTTCAACTGTTTTATAGTGGGTATAATGACTTGAATCTTGTAGATAATTGGTTGGTTGAGTGAATGAATTTTTGTTTCCTCACTCTTTTGACTAAATCAAAGTAATCAAAGCTGTAAAAAGTCTTTGGTTTCAAGGCATTAATGTTCTAACTACTCTGCCACTGAACCGACTATTCTGAATAAAGGGACATAATTCAGATATTCTTTTTTATTACATACCTCCATTTCTGATGGAATTTCTTCCTTTCCATTGGTCAACATTTCACCATTGTCTCCTGATCCATTGGTATTACTAAAGTCCAGCGAGGCCATATCTTTAGAAGTACCTGCCATGTCCCATTTAGTGGCTGCTTTACCCTTCTTCTTAGGTTTTTCAGCACTTTGCGGAGAGCTAAAAATTACAGACAAAACATTTATTCCTTAATAACACATATTTAAATGATCGTTAATTTGAAGAAAAAATGGCACCAAAAGTCAATCAAATTAATTGTTGAATCAACTATTATACCTGGTGTTAGGAGATTTAGTCTTTTTCTGCCCACTCATCTTATTAAAGAATTTCATTCTGTTAGCCATGATAGTGTCTTCATCCACAGATCCGTTAGTGTCTGTCTGTTTTATTTGTACCGGTTCCGGCTCCTTTATAGTCACATCTACAATATAAAGATTCAAATTTTTTGTTTAAGCAAAAGTGGAAATCCCATGAAATATTTACAATTTTAAAAATTAAAGTAAAATGGACAAATTTAACACAAACTGCACTACATCAAACATAAACACTAGTTCATGTTCAATTCAAAATCAATTACTATGAAAACTGGCAAAAGTTAAGGGTACAAACTTCCACCAGGTAACATTTTTGAAATTCTGTAAAATATTCTAATAAAAAAACATTGGAATTTTGACATCTGATAGCTAGAACATTAATTTCTTTTTCAGACAATGAACCCTTTTTATTCATTACTAGAAGATGGTGGTTCACTCCAGGAACTCCGGTTTTCTCCACCACCTCCTGAAATGGCTGACTGGATACATATGATACATATGAAAGACTTTGATGTAAACACAATTACTCAGATTCTTTTTTTAAATATAAATTTTAGCTTTCCAAGCATAATGTATATATAACTGTGCAAATGACAATGAGGGTGGCCTTTCTTTCAGAGCCACTGCGGTAGCTAAGTTGATAGAGTGCTTGCTCCATAAGTTTGAGGTTGTGGGTTCGAACCCTGGCCGGGTCTGACCCAAGACTTGAAAGTGGGTAGTGGCTGTTCTTTCACCAAGCACTCGGCATTACAAAATGAAAGTCACAGTTCTTTTGGATGGGAACTTAAAATGAACTGATGTCCCATGTCACGACATGGCACGATAAAAAGCCCTGCTGTATAATGCTATCAGCACAACGCAAAGGCAAAATTTCTGCACTTTCGCCTATAGCTGGCAATGTCTGGATATAAGTAAAATGTTCTTGACTGGGACATTAAACACCATTACTCAACTCAACTCAACTCAACTCTATTTCAGAATTAAAGTTGGATATACAGTGCTAATGTAACAATTCTGATACATGTGTATCATAGTGTTTCTTCACAATTCTGATACATGTGTATCATAGTTTTACTTCACAATTCTGATACATGTGTATCAGAGTTTTACTTCACAATTCTGATACATGTGTATCATAGTTTTACTTCACAATTCTGATACATGTGTATCATAGTGTTACTTCACAATTCTGATACATGTGTATCATAGTTTTACTTCACAATTCTGATACATGTGCATCAGAGTTTTACTTCACAATTCTGATACATGTGTATCATAGTGTTTCTTCACAATTCTGATACATGTGTTGTGTATCATAGTGTTACTTCACAATTCTGATACATGTGTATCATAGTTTTACTTCACAATTCTGATACATGTGTATCATAGTTTTACTTCACAATTCTGATACATGTGCATCAGAGTTTTACTTCACAATTCTGATACATGTGTATCATAGTTTTACTTCACAATTCTGATACATGTGTATCATAGTTTTACTTCACAATTCTGATACATGTGTATCAGAGTTTAACTTCACAATTCGGATACATGTGTATCATAGTTTTACTTCACAATTCTGATACATGTGTATCATAGTTTTTACTTCACAATTCTGATACATGTGTATCATTGTTTTACTTCACAATTCTGATACATGTGTATCATTGTTTTACTTCATAGTTTTACTTCACAATTCTGATACATGTGTATCATAGTTTTACTTCACAATTCTGATACATGTGTATCATAGTTTTTACTTCACATGTCTGATACATGTGTATCATAGTTTTACTTCACAATTCTGATCCATGTGTATCATAGTTTTACTTCACAATTCTGATACATGTGTATCATAGTTTTACTTCACAATTCTGATACATGTGTATCATTGTTTTACTTCACAATTCTGATACATGTGTATCATAGTTTTACTTCACAATTCTGATACATGTGTATCATAGTTTTACTTCACAATTCTGATACATGTGTATCATAGTTTTACTTCACAATTCTGATACATGTGTATCATAGTTTTACTTCACAATTCTGATACATGTGTATCATAGTTTTACTTCACAATTCTGATACATGTGTATCATAGTTTTACTTCACAATTCTGATACATGTGTATCATAGTTTTACTAACTTTTTACTGGTTTGTTTTCCTTTCCTTTATTAGCTTTTTTGTTTGGTTGTTCATCTTTTTTGTTTTCTATCATAGATGATACAGTTTTCTTGGACTTCTGCGATTCTTCAAATGTCTTCATTTTCCTAGCAAATGTTCAAAATACAATTATTCTAAAAACTTATAAAACAGGCCTTTTTTTCAAAAAATAAAAATTACCTGTTCTTCTAGTCCACCAAAAATTATGAACACTTGTTCATAAACATTTTTAATTCAAAATATTTAGCTTTGAACTCAAATAAGGCAAGTGTGGGAGTGAATGGATTGGTATACCTAGAATGTGTAGATTCTATTTTACTTTATATATGTTATCGGTAAGTAAAAACAACAGTCATTTTACTGTGACTAATTAAAAAAAACATATTATTGGAAAAAAAGGAATAATTAAGTAATTTCTAAAAAGTAAGACTTTTAGGTAAAAACATGTTGGTTTTTTTTTTGTTGACTAGAAAAATGTGATGTACGGTTATCAAGTTACCCTAAAAAGCAGTGAACAAGAAATGTCAGATGAGACATGTAGCTTGACTTCACTTAAAGATAAAATAACTAATTTTCCATTTAAAATAGGGACATTTTTCAGAATTATTGGGAGAAAATGTTCAAAATTTTTAAAGGGGAAACCAGGGAAATATATCCATATTAAGTATAATGATCTCGAGTTTGATTTATCAATGTTCATAAACTGTCTAGTAAACTTCACAGGGTTTGCTCTTAAGAATCAAAACCTTTGCCAAATGCAAATAGGCAGATGCATGTACTTTGGTGACAGGAATCTGGGCTCTGGCGATTATTTTGATGACATGATATTTTGTGTCAATCCAAATGAAAGATACAAATTGGATGACTTTGGCATCAGAATATACAAAATTTGTGACAAAATCTAGCTTCTGTCGATATTGCTGTCAATTACTTTGGCATCAGAAGTATACAAAATTATGACAAAATTTAGCTTGCTGTCAAAAAAATATCTGAAGCCAGTGTTATCCCCAATTTGACCCTGGTCAGGCGTATCATATATATTTTTTTTTAAATACAAAATAATATGATCATTACTTGACTGCTTTTTCCTGCTTGTTTTCATCTTCTCTGATCTTTAGAAGGCGAGTAAAATCTGACTCAAAGCTAAAATTCCCCGATATTTTCCCCTGGAGCAAATCATCTTTGTATTTGTTACGGAATTCAAGCTGGATATCGGTCAGAAATTTATCAATATACGATAGCTGTAGTATCTTCTGATAAGCAACCTAGAAACGATAAGAGTAATACAAATTATATATGTGCCATTTATAAATGGTGAACAAATTAGAAGACAGAAGATCAATGGACCTTACCTTATTTATTTATTTAAATGAATTTTATGTCCCATTCAAGAATATAGCTATAGGTGAAGTGGGAGAAATTTTTACCTTTGCAGTGTGCTTAGGGCAATGTACAGGGAGTGTTATTTAACATGCCATGCCTACCATGACCTTGGACATCAGTATTTAAGGTCTCATCCGAAAAACCCTGTGGCTTTTATTTCTAAAAAAAGAATGCATGGTCAAATCCGGCAGGGGTTTGAACCCCCAACCTCCCACATATGAAGTGAGCATTTTATCAACTCAGCTACTGTAGTTGTCACTAGGATATAAGTGAGTGAAATTCAACATTTTTGCTGGCAAGAAAGAATGAAAACTGTCAATAGGCTTTTCAGTTTAATTGACCCTTCAGCTCTCTCTAAAAAAAAAGGATGAATTTTCCAATGTTAATTTTTGATCTAGTGATCAGACATCTTACTCCTATACATGAACATATGTGTAGAGTCATTTTGGTCAAAACAGGCAATTTTTTTCTTATTAACAAGATGATGGATATTTATAAATGGACAACAAGATAAGTATGTTGATAACCTTCACTGATGCTGATACATATCTGCTATAATACAATCTATCAGCTACCAAGCAGTGTTCACTACTGTCGCAAATTGCAATTTTTTAATTGGTGATAAAAATCTGCACTTGGCAATTTTTTGGTGACAGTTTTACAATGTCCACCTGTATCTTTTTTCACCTGTAATTACCAGGTAATTAACCTGTGGTGTTCCAGCAAGTGTCACTGAATAAACAGTTGTTAAGGCAGGGCAGCTACCTGTTTAAAAAGGATTGTTTTGACAGCATAAATCATAAAAAATTACTGTCCATATTAAAAATGAATTAAAAGTTATACTTACCACAAAGACTAACTCAAATTCGTTATCTAGTTTATACTTGAGAGTTAATGCTTCATGGGTAAATTGATTGTTTCCACTTCTTTCCTGCAATGAAAAAGAAAGTAGAAAAAACATTTGACACAGTTTACAAAGCTAGTTATTGGTTTTTTAAATAAGTAAACAATGACATAATTAATTCTACAGTTCTGAGTTGGTACTGAAAGTGAAATTACCTGACAAAACAGTGGTTTTGTTTGCCTAAAATTACTACCAAATAAAGGTAGTTTCCCCTTGAGAAATAAGGCTAAAATTTCCCAATTTGACAACTAAAATTCCCCAAAAGGCAACAGTGACACACAATTAAATAGTTAAGTTAAATCCAGTTGTTAAAAACTGTTCTGACAGACAAAAAAGGTTAGATATTGTCACAATATAAAATCTTTGCAATGAATTTCAAAAATTCTGAGCGTAATATGTGACATAAAAAGGGTCCAAATTTTCCCAATCTGAAAGGTGGAAGGTAGTTTTTAAAAACCATAGCAAAATCACTGCAAAAGTCAATAATTTTGGGTTCAAAATTAACTCTACATAGGAATGTTTTCTAAAAAGTTTTTTTCATCTTCCGTCTACAACAAAGATTTAAATCCTAAGAACTGAATAATCTTTCAATGAAACTCATAAATTATGCCCCTTGTCTCTGTGCATGATAAGACATCTTTGTAGAGTTAGTCTGAATTTTCTCTGACCCGAACACACTGAAATGAACGATTTCTCTTACAAAATATTTATGTAATTCAAGATGTCATTGCTGATGGTTTGAGAATTCAAATCAATTTCTTTGGTGTTGATGTATGTCAACCTTTTCTTTCATTTTCAAATCGAGACTATGAGACTTCAGAAAACACTCACATTCAAATATTTTAGAAGACCAATCATTGACCAATCGATCAAGGTTAATAACATTTCTATAAATATTTTCAGTATGAAGCGAAATGAGGTGACATTCCCACTGACACATTGGTATAAAAAACCCTTGGTTTTTGATATAAAAATTGTTCTGACCCTTTAAACAGTTGCAAGACATAAAGTGTGTTAAGGTCAGTGGAAATTCTAACTATTGTAGAGTAAGCTACCATGAAGAACATTTACAAGAAGTCACTGAAATAGATCAAACAAATTAAGATATAAAAGGAATTTAGATTCTTAAAAAAAATTAAAACTACTTTTTAGTATGTACCCGGTACTTCAACAATTAGTCAGACCTGTTAAAAAGTATATTTTAATTTCACTTGCAAGTGCACTCTAGTTTATAAAAATACATTCACAACAATAATTATACCCAGATTTATGAACAGTTTTGGTAAACTCAATGTGGGTTGGCTACAACTCTAACATGACATAAACCAAGTACGGTAGTGATCAATACATTTCAACACTGAAAACAGCATCTAGAAGACCATTACCTTGATGTAAGCCGTTTTGTACTAAAAACTAGATGCTGTGTCTTATTTCAAAACAGAATGACAATGTTCCAATCCAACTAAGTGACAATGCAACTGTAAGGTTTTGTTCCAAATTGTAAGATATTAGTATTTCATTCAAATATATACATAATATACTTGATTTCATCATTTCTTCCTTTTAGATCATGGTTTTTCCAAATTTAATATCAATATTTCTTGAACATTCCAGATCTTCTTTGAAAAAATCAGAATTATGATGATAAACTTATAATAATTGACACCAATTTCATCAAAGAATGATAAAACTTTTTTTTACTGTAGTGTTCCAATTTAAAATTTACATATAAATATCCTTAGCCATGAATTACAGCCTTATGCAACTGCATTGCAATTCAAATCAAATATTTATTCCGAGCTTTACTCTGAATATTTTATGGACCTTAATTCAAAATCAACAATAAATTAGCAATTTATATAACTATGTAAATATTCATGATTATGGAACAGATAATTATTTCTGTAACATGGACAGAATGTGCCACATGTTCAAAGCCATATGATGTCAAAAGTTGACAGATAAAAAACATATTTTCATAAACGTGACTCAATTTCTCACCTGAAGAATAACATTTTTAATCAGCGCATTGATCGATGGTGTAAATAACTGAGAAGTTCCTTGAAAATACCATAGGACGATCCCGCCTTTGCTGAAAATAGTGAAAAAGTCCAACATCTTGATAAAATATGTTGTTTGTTTCAACCGGATGTATGGTAACTACAATACGGAAGTCGATGAATTGCTCGAAATATCGCTTATTTCATTGGTTGCTATTTTAAGACCCCAGGGAAGCCACGACTGACACAAAGTCCGTGACTAGGTTTTCACCCTCCAATACAACAAGTAGTTCATACATCAAATGAAAAATATTCAAGTTTGTTATATTGATTTAAAGTATATATTACATATTCTTAAAGATTACAATATAATAATAACTGCGATTTTTTTTAGTAAATAAGAAAATATTTTTTGATATTGTTTTGATTGAGACGCGAATTCATCTGATATTCATCCGCAACCAAGATTGCAGGATCATCAGCCATCTTTGTCACATGGTTGTTTTTCCATCTCACATGACCTGTTGTTTGGCCCCGTGATCAAACTTGCTTTATTTTCCTGGCAAATTCAAACTTCCATCAAAAGACCACATGGATATGCTAGATCAAGCACTGGACGAAGGGTGCGTATGAAAAGTCAAAATTAAAACTTTTTGAGGAAAATATACCGCCCTACTGTACTTTGAAATCTGTCAAAGTAGCACAGTTGACTGTCCTTGGAATAAATAGTAAATTCAGTATTTATGAGACTTAAATAGCTTTATATATATCAACATGTGTTAATTCAGTATGTGGGTTTTAAAATTATAAGATTTTATATTGGACTGAAAAAATGCTATAAATTATGTGATAGTCTGCAGTTATAGATTTCTTCCTTGTTTTGTGATGTTTATAAATATGAGTGATTGATGGCTGTCATTTATTTAGAACATATATATATATGTATATGTACATCTCTTATTCTGGGTATATATGTAGTTAGAATATTTAATATTTCAAATATAAATTAGATGGGTTCATTTGCACTGTTTACTAATATTTGAAATTTTTGCTGAAAATGCCTTGGTAATAATTGCTGGGTAAATAAAAATATACCTGCAATATTTCCATGAAAACTTTTTCTCAGCTTCAGTGTGACATCACAGGTGTAGTTAATGAATGAGAAAATTAGCAACTGTGACACCAATATCTTGGAAATGACACAGTAACAACGTTTTGAGCTTGTTAAAATATTCAAAATTGGTTAAAATGTAGTTTTGGTAGGAATATGTTAAAAGAATCACTTGATATATCAAGATAAATAATAATATGAAACAGTTAATCCAAAGGGAATAATGCCTTCTTTTTTGATTTCATGATACATTCATTTGATTTTTAATTTACATGAAATTAACAACAAATACCAGTAATAAAGATTATTTATTAAAAATATCAACAATCCATCTAATTCTCTCATTATTTTCATCATGATTTCAAATTTTCAAGAGATAGGTTGGAAAAAATTGAATTTTGTATATTTAAAAAAAATTATTTATTATTTGTGGTGCATAATCTCTTGTTTTATTTACTATATATACCAGTATACCAGTAGTTGTTTTCACCATATCAAGGGAGTCTTGACAACTTCTTACTAAAAATACCTGTTTGTCTAAATTTACAATTTTTTACACAAGAAAATTAATAGAAAGGTTGGGCTACAAAAGAAATTATCAAATGATCAAAGAATGTTATTTTTAGCCATTTGAAAACCATTTACTATCTATAATGCTAATTTATGAAAGAGTTTACTGTAAAATGTTATCTGTCTATATCTTTAAATTTGCATTTCAGGATATAGAAAACATGCACAAAGCTACATGTATTTTTTTTTCATTTAAAGCTGCATTAAGTTTTTCAATTTTCTGAATTTTTTTTGGTTTTCTAAAAATATATTTTTATAAAAATAGATAACTTCTAATCACTATCCGTGAGATTCATTTTCTAAAATATCATTCCTTTTAGCTGTTAAGAAATGGAATCATCTAATTAACCGGTTGGTCAATGTTTATCAATGATTAAATTATGAGCCGGAAGCATGCGCACGGATATACGGAAACTCAAGTAAATCGAAAGTGAAACCTGACAAATTGTATTAATTGTCCGTCATTAATATCCAGATGTATTCGCAATGGTGTTATGTATCCCTTACTAAGGCACAAATGGCAAATTCAGTGAAGTTCTTTGTTTAATTTATCATTTTTCACCATTTTGCAAGTTGTGTTTAAATGACCTCAAATGTAACATTATTCATTAGGAACATCATTAATTAGATCAGTACAGTTTTAATTTTTTTCCTTGGAAAACTTAATGCAGCTTTAGATTTTTTTACTGTCAATTTTTATTATTAAAAATAACAAATCACTTCAAACAAGACTGAGTTTGATCTGAAGGTATTTTATCTAACATGTACATATAAAATATTTCAACCAATCAGAAAACTTGATTTGTAAATATAATTCCATTATTCTGTATTTTAATAAAATTTTACTTGTAGACAAGATAAAACCAACGATTCAGCAGCATCAGACGAAGTACAGCTCGCCCAAGCAGATCCAGGTAATTGTATTGCTTTGTTAGAATTCTTTTGTTGTGAAGATACAAATTGACTTTGTGGCAGTGGGTACAAAGCTTATTTCTAAGAATTAGATCCTTTTTTTTTTCACTGTTATAGCTCAACAGTATTATGACTTTTTCATGTAATTGTGATATCACCTTTTGTCCACAATAATTTACCTAGCAAAATATATGGTAGTTTTATTACAAGAACATTTTAATGACAACTGACAAATCCTCAAAAACTGTAAAAATTGCACAATTTAATAATTTACCCGATTGCTTTACTTTATCTGCTTGATCAACTATCATTTCTTTGCTTAAATTTTTCATGATTTCAATGAAATAATGTTACAAAGAAGCATTTTTCCTCATCTCGAGGGTATTAGTGACATATTGGTTGATAGCGCTGGATTATAAATTACAGTATCACCACTCATTGCTTAGGTTTGAACCCCACTTTAGAGGATTTAAGCATGAAAAAGTTTGACATTTCATTTTTCAAAGTTTGGTAGTTCAATCCAGACACTCTGGTTTTCTCTACCATCTCATTGAAAGAATTTGACTAAGTTTTAAAACACCATTACTCCACTCTTCTATTTCCTGTTCAACCCATTCATTTATTGTTTCTTTTCTTTATAGGTGATTCCGAAGAACAAGCAACCATTACGACCGTAAATCAAGGAACGCTTGGGTTAGACCCAAATATTCAGTATCAGTTTCGGACAGATACTGGCCAAGGTAAGGTGGGATAACTTGAAAGAAGTAAAGTAGGCCAATCTTTAAAACTGTGAGTTCAGGAATTGAGGTAGTGTAGTAAAATGGTTTTAAATCCTCAGTCCAGAAGTATTTGATCTTTTGTATGATCTTGACCAGAATAGTGAGGAAAAGTTGATCCAAAGAAGAGTTATTCCTATTAATCCAAGTTGTTTATGCCAGTATTCTACAGTCTAACCTGTGTTAACGGTCACCTGTCCATAACAGTTACCTCCATATGGCGGCCAGTTTTTTTTATTATATAAAACACCTTTCCATAGTGGTCACCTGTCTAATGTGGTAAGCGGCCACTATTTTCTGTCCCATTTAACTTCAATTTCTGTCTATAATGGCCAGCAATGTAAAACCTGAAGTCGAGTTATTTCCCTTGGAAACATGTTATTTCACTTCCTGGCCATGAAGAATTGTTTACATGTGATACATCAAAGCCCAGGCATGGCTTCTCGGTGACAGGTTTAATCCGTTGATTAATTTAATCAAAACAATGGTGGACGGCTTGTCAACGGTACCAACAAAGGAGTATAAGTCGAATTCTCCACATTAAACATTACCGCTGGTAATTATCCATGACACGTTGGAGTCACATTGGAGCAGTAAAGTGTTTTAAAATAAGACTAACGATGGTAGATTTTATTACTTTCATCATGTCAGCGCCGAAGAGAAAAGCATTAACTGAAAAACAGGGTAGAGGTCATTAGATAAGAAAATAATATCCGAAATTCGGCAATTTATGAGTTGATCAAATTGAAGCTTTTATTTTAATTTGGCAGTGTTATATATAGAATAGAATATCTCTCTCTTTCTCTCTCTCTCTCTCTCTCTCTCTCATTTTTTTCACTTAAAACTAAATTCATTTAAAATATTTTTTTTTTTAAATGCAATTTATTTTTTACCTCTTAAAATTTTCAAATTTATAGAAAAAATCACACACACACACACACACACACACACACACACACACACACACACACACACACACACACACACACTTGTTTTTAAATCAATCAGTCAATCTTTCATGCAAGGAGAAATAATTTGCCAAAATATTGCAAACCTGTCCATAGTGGTCACCTGTCTATAGTGGCCACTTTGGCCTGGTCCGACAGCTGACCACTGTAGACAGGTTTGACTGTAGTTTGGTAGTTGCTGGCATTATCAGTATGTAAAATAATAGTTGCCAATACTGTATGATAAAGGTGTTTAGTAGGTTAAGAATTTTAAAATCATTACCGTTCACACCACTACGGTAGCTCAGTTGGTAAAGTGATTGCTTTGTATGTGGGAGGTCGAGGGTTTTGAACCGCGGTCAGGTCTGACCAAGACTTGAAAATTGGTAGTAACTATTCTTTAGCCAAGCACTCATCAGCATTTCGAAATGAAATTCACAGGGTCCTTCGGATGAGACCTTCAAAACCGTTGCCACTTGGCAAGTTAAAGAACCATCCCTGCATATTATCCTAAGTGCACTGCAGAGGTAAAAATTTCTGCTACTTCACCTATAGCCGATGATGTCTCGATATAAGCATAAGTGAAATATTCTTGACTGGGACATAAAACCCCATTTAAACAATCAATCAATCAATCATTACCTTTCACAGTGTTTGTATCAAGGATAAGTGATATTAATTGGATTCTATATTTTAATCTGCTAAAAACTTCCTCCATAAATATAATTTGAAAAATTGTTTTATTATTTTGAATCATTATTAGCAAAATATTAAACAGCCTTTTAACACATTTCAATTAAAAAAATTATCTGGTCTTTTTTTTAAATTTTCATTTTAAATTCAGAATATTTAACAGGTATCATTTTTTCTCTATTTTTCAGGTGGTCAGGTGACATACAGGGTAGTACAAGTAGCACAAGATGGAACAGAAGGAGCACAAGTTGTTACCACCAATGCTTTTCCTGTTGGTACACAACTAGCTCAGGTAAATAAATAATAATGAAGGTTAAATAATAATAATAATAATAAAGGTTAAAAATGATAATAACATTGATAATTAAAGGGAGGTAATCAGAAGAGTTGAGTTGAGTAATGGTGTTTAACATCCGGTAATCGGAAGAAGCATAAGTAGTTACAACCACTGTTTTTCTTGTTGGTAAACGGCTCAGATAAATAAATAATAATGAAGGTTAAACAATAATATTAAAGGTTGATAATAATAATAATAATAAAGGGGAGTAATCAGAAGAAGCGTAAGTAACAACCAATGCTTTTCCTATTAATGCACAGTAAGATAAGGTAAATAAATAATAAAGTAAAAATAAGAATGATTGTGGTTAAGGGAGATAATCAGAAGGAAAAGCAATGCATTTCCTGTTGCTACAAAGTAAGCTACAAATATAATAGAAAATGGAAGATAATCAGAAGCACTGGTCATTATAACCAAATGCCTTCCCTGTTAGTACACAGTAAGTTTCCTTTTGGCACATTGAATGCTCAGTAGGAAAGGGAGATAATCAGAAAGAGCACAGGGTAGTTACAAATAAACTCGCTTTCCTGTTGATACACAATTAGCACAGGTAAAAAAATAAGGAGGGGATACTTTTCGTAGAATGTGACAATAATGTAGGTACTCGCTCGTCATTGATCGTTGATTGGAAACATAAATATCTACATTAAAACATGTGGGTGTAACTTAAACAATCTTTATGTTAATTATAGATATGTAAATGTTATATATGATTTTGGGATAGGGATCGGGTTAATTCCAACCCCAACCTCCCTCTTCAAAATCTTTATTTCTGAAAAAAAAAAAGGGGGGGGGGGGGGGAATATGATGTTGTAGTTCCAGAATTTTTCACAAATTGCTACATAGTCTTTTTGTATTCTAACCAAACATATCGAAAACTGGCAATTAAAAAGAGATGGATATGGTATCATAAAGTAGAGGTATTTTTTTAGCCCTATTTTTTATCAATTTGTCACTTATAGCATACAAACATTACCTTATGTTTTATTTTGTAGGCTGTAGTAAGTCCATTTAGTAATGGAGGAAGTCCGACACCAGATCAGACAGAAACCAGATTTACATATTTCCCTGCCACGGCAACACCAGAAGCAGCAGCTGTAACATCACAACAACCTGAAGTCACAACAGCATCAGCTATAGGTTCTATTACTACAGGTATTTAATTAACTGTTTGACCTCAGAGGTCAGATGATCTGAAATGCTAGAGTTTATGCCTTAGCAGCACATCTCATTGACTATGTGGGGTTTTAACGTGAGGCAGATGTCTGAGAAAACCATCTTTTATTGGCAGGTTGACTAACACTAGGATCTACCCTAGTTGGATTGGAACCAAGTCTGTGAGTGGCCAAATCAAATACAAGACATTTTAAATATTTATAATCAGAAAAGATGATGGTGGGAAAGATTAAAGTATTCTCTGGTTGTTTATTTCCATTGAAACCATACTAAATCGATAAACGTAATTAGTCTTGTCTGAAAAGACTTGGAGTAAAATCGAAAATTAAAAATCTTTGTAATGCTTAAAAAACGGTATTCAAAACAAAAGCACTACACCAATGTGGATTTGACTTTGTTTAACTACATGTTGTATTGTACATTTGGAAAAGGTTTTAATACCTTTATTGGTATCTTTGATACCAGTATAATGGACTGAATTAATGTACATGTATATTTGCAAAATTGTTGACAGGTATATTAAGCATTCTGAAGGCTGTCATAAGCATATGCTCACATCACACAATATTTATTAAGATTATTTCTTGAGGTAAACGTAGCAAAATGTCTTTAGAATTGTTAATGACTTGACAAAAAGATGTAACTTACTTGCTGCTGAATACAGATGGTAAGGCATTTTGAATTTGATTAAGGAATAATTTGTGTTTTTAACAAGTTTATTGATTCATAACCCTAAAAAATGGTGTGCACATGTCATAACACAAATGGCATGTTATAAAAAAGTGTGCACAGCATTTTTCAAGTTATGACTCAAAAAACTTGTTAAAATCACAAGTTATTCCTTATACATGTAATTTAATTTTAAACATTTAGATTTTGTTTCATTTTTCCTAATTTTTTTTAAATAATTGAAATAAAATTTCCTCTGTTTAGGAACTGTCAACAACAAGCAATTTAAGCCAGAGAAATGGAACAAGATATAAGCACCCCCCTTCATGTTTAGCATTGCTATGGTTGCAGAGTTTATTGGAGTATAACGTGAAAAAAAAACCAATCATGAGGTTTATGTTAATTTTGTATTGCAGTGTGATATTTGCAAATTTAATTTCTAAATTATTTTCTTTTACTTATACTTCCAGGGGCATGGCCTACAGATAACAGTTTAGCTCAGGGTAAGAATATTCAGCCTTTTTTATTTTATAATTGTCTCAGTTAGGTTAAGGTTCCATTGTTTGTATACAGGAGGTAGGTTTATAACTGTTTTTGGTTTGTATTATAATAGAAAATATTCTCAAAGTGCTGTCCATTTTGTTAAGGAATTTTAAAAATTGTCATTGATTCAACTTGAAAGTTTCAGGCCCAAGGCTTGTAAAGTTTACTGGTATTGGGTCTTGATCTCCTGGTATCTCTGAATGTAAATAAAATTCTTGTTTTTGAAAAATCACCAATTTTTACTGTTTTAAGATTTTGAATTTTCGAACTTTTGCTTTTTTTTTTTTTTTTTTTTTTTTTTTTTTTTACACAATGTAAAGTACATGACAATGAAAGCAATTTTTTTTTACCCAAAATACATGTATTTGGTACAGTTGGATAAAATGATATTGGCATATTACAAGTTTTTTATACTAATTTTGATTGATAGATGTGGTTTACACCAGGCTTGCATTTTTTTTTCAAAAAAATAAGAAAGAAAGAAAAAAAAAAGAAAAAAAGGAAAGAAAAGAAAAAGAAAAATTTGAAAAAGAACTAAATCCTTAAACTGAAATGTTCCATTGATCTCAATATTACATATTTCATAAAGATAAATTTGTGAATCAAAGTTTATGTTTGTTTTGGTTCGGCACATGTAAAACCTAAAAAGCAATCCAAACATCTAAATACATTTTAGTTCTAGAAATACAGCACTTTGGGAATAGACCTTGTAGTTATTAGTTAACTAGCATTTTAGTTGTGTGAATATGTATACTGAAACATGTATTTGGGCTATGTCTTGTTAAAGTCTGGTATGAAAGCGTATTTACATCTATGAATCCTAACATTTTTGTCGAGCCTGGTTTTGCCATAAGGCGAGACTTAGGGGTTACTTTTATGTTGTTGTCGTAGGTGGTGGTGTGTCAAAATGTGAAGTAATTTTTTTACTCAGGAATCTAACCAGAGAAGACATTGAAATCCATGGAATTCTTGTTGTAACATGTATCATATGTAATGCCTGCATGTCAAGACACTTTCACAGATATGATGGCTGTGGAAAACAATAATTTTCTTACTGTTCTTATTTATTATAAATCTTAGCGGCAAGTTGATTAAAATCCAGATAACATTTTCAGTAAATGATAAATTAGATGAAACCGCTGGTGCTGTATAAATCTATTTGGTGTCCAGTTTTAATTTCAGCATGATATAAAGATCACACTTATATCAGTTTTTTATCCTGGGTAAATTTCAGTTAATTGTTAAAATCGGTTAAATGCACCGACATTCTCTTTTTTTGTAATATAAATTTGGTAAATGTATCAAACTTAAGCCCAGTTTAAATGGTATGTATTATTTTATAGATGTGCAGTAAAGGTTATCCTGTAAATGGGGGAATTTTTTTTTACATTCATTTTATTTTTACATTATCAAGAGTAGAAGACACTTAGTATACATTGACATCTTGTTTACATATAATTTTATATAAGTTCAATATACAGTAAGAAAAACAACATTGGTTTCCCAAAATGTGTTAGGTCACGTTTAGGTGATATTTCAAGGGAAACTAAAAAGAAAAACAAGAAAAATCAACTTTGGGGACTTCAAAATATTTTCGCTATAGGGGAGGTGGCGACGTTTTCAAGAACATTATAAAGAGGTTTTTTCTTCCTCAGATTCTGATAATTTCGTACTTATACACTGGCTGGCATCTAACAATATGAAAATACAAAATTTATCTGTAATTAGCACAAATGAATTCCCCAATTTACAGGAATATATTTTACATTATTAGACCAAAAGCTATGGCCATTTGAATCTCTAGTCAATTAATATACATTATATCTACATTTACAAAACATCCAATATACCCCCTAAAAATTGTAGCAGGTTTCGAACATTGCAAAAAACGGTATCCAAAAACTGAGTGTAAATTCTTATTGAACAAATATTAAAGTTTTAGTGTTTTTTATTTAAGGTCATTTAAGAAACTCAGAGAGAGAGAGAGAGAGAGAGAGAGAGAGAGAGAGAGAGAGAGAGAGAGAGAGAAATTAAAGATCCTATTTAACAGTTTAAAATTTCAAGTCTCTGGACTGATCCAAATTTTTTAACCCTGGACGAAATCTAATTAACAACACAGAAGGTGTAATTAAGATTTATATTTGATAAGAGGTTCAGATGGGCATGGTATATACATGTATAATACAGCTTCAAATTTTCTTATTTTACCTAGATATATTTATATAATCACATTTATAATTTTTATAAATCTTTGATTTTATTAGTTTCTTTACAAACGTTTAAAGGTATCACTTAAGTGTTGAAAGAACTAGTTTTTGCTCTTACTCCTAGAAAATGTCAAAATTGTGATTGGATTTTAAAAAAAAAACTAGAAAAAATTGATTTAAAGTAAATAAATGAATAAATAAAATAAAAAAAGAAAGAAAGAAAATTTAAAAAAGAAAGAAATATTGGTAAAATAAAAAAAAAATTATAGTTACCATTTCTTTATCTTGATGTAATTTGATAAATTATGAACTTGATCATTTTTATCTATTTGGACACTCAACCTTGACCTATTTTTAAGGTCATAAAGACCTAGTTTTTCAAATTTTACCTTGAGATTATATTACCATTCCCCCATAAAAAGATAGCTTGAATGATCCTTGCTGACTGGTTTTAGCAAAGGTAATATTTTTTCTGGGAAGAGAAAAAATAAATCAATGAAATCAAATAAATGAAGCGACATACAGGGATGGGGCCACAATTTAAAATATCTTTGTTTCCCCTTGCCCTACCCTTACTTCTGATATTGGGTAGTTAGGTAGGCTTTTTTAGCTCACCTGAGCACAAAGTGCTCAAGTGAGCTATTGTGGTGGGTCATTGTCCGGCGTGCGTCGTGCGACGTGCATCGTGCGTCATGCGTCAACTTTTGATTGTTAACACTCCTGAGGCCACAATTTAAGTGCAATCTTAATCAATCTTTCTCAGAATGATCCTCTTGACAAAAGCTAGCTCAAGTTCGTATATGGGCAATGTTGGGTCAGTAAGTAGGTCACTAGGTCAAATTGTAGAAAAACCTTGTTAACACTCCTGAGGACCCAATTTCAGTCCAATCTTCATCAAACTTAGTCAGAATGATCATCTTGACAAAAGCTAGTTCAAGTTCGTATATGGGCCATGTTGGGTCAATAAGTAGGTCACTAGGTCAAATTGTAGAAAAACCTTGTTAACACTCCTGAGGACCCAATTTTAGTCCAATCTTTATCAAACTTAGTCAGAATGATGCTCTTGACAAAAGCTAGCTCAAGTTCGTATATGGGCCATGTTGGGTCAATAAGTAGGTCACTAGGTTAAATTGTAGAAAAACCTTGTTAACAATCCTGAGGACCCAATTTTAGTCTAATCTTCATCAAACTTAATCAGAATGATCTTCTTGACAAAAGCTAGCCTAAGTTCGTATATGGGCCATGTTGGGTCAATAAGTAGGTCACTAGGTCAAATTGTAGAAAAACCTTGTTAACACTCCTGAGGACCCAATTTTAGTCCAATCTTCATCAAACTTAGTCAGAATGATCTTCTTGACAAAAGCTAGCTCAAGTTTTTATATGGGCCATGTTGGGTCAATAAGAAGGTCACTAGGTCAAATTGTAAAAAAAACCTTGTTAACACTCCTGAGGCCCCAATTTTAGTCCAATCTTCTTTAAACTTGGTCAGAGTGATGCTCTTGACAAAAGCTAGTTCAAGGTTGTATATGGGCCATGTTGGGTCAATAAGTAGGTCACTAGGTCAAATTGTAATAAAACCTTGTTAACACTCCTGAGGACCCAATTTCAGTCCAATCTTCATCAAACTAAGTCAGAATAAACTTCTTGACAAAAGCTAGCTCAAGTTTGTATATGGGCTATGTTGGGTCAATAAGTAGGTCACTAGGTGGGATTGTAATAAAACCTTGTTAACACTCCTGAGGACCCAATTTTAGTCCAATCTTCATCAAACTTAGTCAGAATGATGCTCTTGACAAAAGCTAGCTCAAGTTGGTATATGGGCCATGTTGGGTCAATAAGTAGGTCACTAGGTCAAATTGTAGAAAAAACCTTGTTAACACTCCTGAGGACCTAATTTTAGTCCAATCTTCATCAAACTTAGTCAGAATGATGCTCTTGACAAAAGCTAGCTCAAGGTTGTATATGGGCCATGTTGGGTCAATAAGTAGGTCACTAGGTCAAATTGTAATAAAACCTTGTTAACACTCCTGAGGACCCAATTTTAGTCCAATCTTCATCAAACTTCGTCAGAATGATGCTCTTGACAAAAGCTAGCTCGAGTTTGTATATGGGCTATGTTGGGTCAATAAGTAGGTCACTAGGTCGAATTATATAAAAACCTTGTTAACACATATGAGGGGATCCATTTTAGACCAATCTTATCAAACTCTCTCAGAATGATGCTCTTGACAAAAGCTAGCTCAAGTTTATATATGGGTCATTTTGTGTCAATAAGTAGGTCACTAGCTCGAAATATAGGAAAAAATCTCTTTTAAGAATAGAAGCTCCAGTTTGCCAAAATCGAGCTGAGTGTACATCATTTTCAGGTGAGCGTCCAGGGCCTTCATGGCCCTCTTGTTTTTTCCCCTCATAGTTTTCTTTTCTGGTTAGGAAACATTCTTCACATGTCACCACTTTGTGTTTACCAGTACATCTTCATCACTACGGGGTTTGTATCACATTGAATTATAACTGTATAAGCGTCTTTACAATTAAGAAGGTTGGCGACTAAATCTTGAAAAGGAAAGAGAATTGAACTGGAATCTATTAGTACAGAATCGCTAAAAAAAAAAAAAAAAAAACCACACACACACAGCATTTTTCAATAAAATTTTTTACGTTCGGTCGCGCAAGGGGAAACAAACTATATTTTGATTTTGGCCTGGTGGTGCTGGGTTAAAAAAAAAATAGAAGTAGGATTGCATGATATGTGGCAATGGTGGACTACTAATATAACAATACTATGTAATGTGAATGTAAAAATTAATGTTACTCTTGGATGGTTTATTCCTTTCCAGGTGGTAGTTTGGATGTACCTGGCTCTAGTTAGACAGTGATTTTGCTATTGTTTTTAAAAACTACCTTCTATCTTTCAGATTGGGAAAATTTGGACCCTTTATATGTCACATATTACACTCAGAATTTTGAAATTCATTGCAAAGATCTTATATTGTGACAATATCTAACATTTTTTGTTTGTCAGAACAGTTTTGGACAACTGGATTTAACTATTTGATTATGTGTCACTGTTGCCTTTTGGGGAATTTTAGTTGTCAAATTGGAAAATTTTAGTCATATTTCTCAAGGGGAAACTACCTTTATTCGGTAGTAATTTTAGGCAAACAAAACCACTGGTTAGATTATTGTAGATGTTCCATAAATTTAAAATTACTAGTAGTCATATTTCCAAAATGTGTGAAAATATAGTTCTTTTTGTTTCAAGTATTTTTTTTTCACAAATTTGATAAAAAAAAGGTTACTTTTTGAAAGAATTTCTCAGAAATTAGTAGCCAACAACAATTTTGGAATGGAAACATAGGTTTGAGGTTAATAATTAGAAGTGTCTAGTCATAAATTTTACACACAGCTTAAAATTGTATATCATAGTAAAAATTTTAAAAGAATTGATATATTTTATATATTTTTTTTAAGTTCTGAAATGTGGTTGAAATACAAATACGTGTACAGAAAAAGAATGGTTGAATTGTTTTACCCACAACGACAAAGTGTAAATTTTGTCTCATTTGTCAGTCTTGACACTTTCTTGTCTATTCCCTATCTCTTACCCTATTTGTAAGATTTTTGCCAAACTTGGTACAAATGTACATCAGTCAGCCTAAGTGGATGAGTTGGGTTGGTAAATTTATGATTAAGTTCAAGGTCACAATATAAAATCTTATATTTCTCGAATATGTGGGTTCCCTGTCTTCTACTTTTCTTGATGGATTTCAATGAACAAGGATACTAATTTTTAATAGTAAAATATATAAATTTATAAGAGGGAAATAAGGGTTTTTTTTATGGAAACCACAATCGAGGCTTAAATGCAGAATGGGGTGTGAGATGGATATGAGTATTCACTTTTTTTTCATAAAAGAAAAAAAAAATTAAAAATCTTTAAGCAACTTTTTTCTTGGCAACAATTCTATATGTGTTTTCCGTTTTCTTTGAAATATTAAAAAGTTATAAAAAAAAAATACATCATGCAAATTCCGAGAAACGGGGAGAAAGGGGGGGGGGGTGTGACACTAGGAGTAAGAGATGCTGGTATAAAAGTAATAAGCTTGTTTAGTACTAGTTTTTTCAACACTCCTCTTTATCTGCAGGTGCATGGCCCACCGATTCCAGTATGGGACAAGGTAGGTCATTTTATAGTTGGTTTTTCTATACTTGGTATGTGACAGGTTTCAGAAGAAATACTGGCATTTGTCAGGAAAGGACAATGGATACATATATAATACATTTATTAACCTTAATTTTTTGCCATATTTATCTTTTTAATATTCTTTATTTTGATATGATGTTTAATGGCATCAATTTTTATCGTTTATTGTAATAATTAATCTTCATTGCTTGATATTGAATTTTGACAAGCTATTGCAAACATATCATTTTACTTGAATGGCCTTGTATACTTTGCATGCTCATTTCTGCCATCATTTAAACTCAATAATAGTTTTTAATTTAAATTCTAGTACTTTTTATTACTTGTAATTAAATGGTCTCATCTTCATCCAGGCCTCAGTAAATAAGGAAACGGGGTCAACAGTTTTTTTAGCTCACCGAGCTGAAAGCTCAGATGAGCCATTGCGATGGTTCACCGTCCGTCGTCTGTCGTGCGTCGTGCGTCGTCCGTCGTGCGTTAACATTTTACATTTTAATCAACTCCTCTAAAACTACCAACCCAAATTTGATGAAACTTGGTGATGATGATGTCTGGGTGAAGGCCTTTCAGATTTGCACATATGAAGGAGTTATGTCCCCTTGGGGCCCCATAAGGGGGGAAATAGTGAAAAACTTTAAAAATCTTCTCCTCTGAATGTACAAGTGATATACCTTAGTTATTTCACTTATAACATTCTTAGGTCATCTAGTTTTAGATTTGCACAAATGAAAGCGATGGGGCTCAAAATGGGGAAATGGCAAAGAACTTAGTGGGAAAATTGCTAAAAATTATTTATTTGTCACTATATCTTGAAAACTATTAAATTTTTGTATAGGCATTTATATTAGAATATTGTAGGTATTGCGACAACAATCATTTTGATATATGGTTCAAGGTCATATGTTCAAAGGTCAAGGTCACAGCTGCAAAAATAGACTTAAATCGCTAATTATCTTGAAAACTATTAACTTTTTGTATAGGCATGTATATTAAAATATTGTAGATATTTGGACAACGATCATTTTGATATATGGTTCAAGGTCATATGTTGAAAGATCAAAGTCACAGCTGCAAAAGAAAAGTTAAATTGCTAATTATCTTGAAAACTATTAACTTTTTGTATAGGCATGTATATTAGAATATTGTAGGTATTGTCATGACACTCATTTTGATATATGGTTCAAGGTCATATGTTGAAAGGTCAAGGTCACAGTTGCAAAAGAAAAGTTAAATTGCTAATTATCTTGAAAACTATAAACTTTTTGTATAGGCATGTATATTAGAATATTGTAGGTATTGCGACAACAATCATTTTGATATATAGTTCAAGTTCATTTGTTGAAAGGTCAAGGTCACAGCTGCAAAAGAAGACTTAAATTGCTAATTATCTTGAAAACTATTAACTTTTTGTATAGGCATGTATATTAGAATATTGTAGATATTTGGACAACGATCATTTTGATATATGGTTCAAGGTCATATGTTGAAAGGTCAAGGTCACAGCTGCAAAAGAAAAGTTAAATTGCTAATTATCTTGAAAACTATTAACTTTTTGTATAGGCGTGTATATTAGAATATTGTAGGTATTGACATGACAATCATTTTGATATATGGTTCAAGGTCATATGTTGAAAGATCAAGGTCACAGCTGCAAAAGAAAAGTTAAATTGCTAATTATCTTGAAAACTATTAACTTTTTGTATAGGCATGTATATTAGAATATTGTAGGTATTGACATGACGATCATTTTGATATATATTTCAAGGTCATATGTTGAAAGGTCAAGGTCACAGCTGCAAAAATAGAGTTAAATTGCTAATTATCTTGAAAACTATAAACTTTTTGTATAGGCATGTATATTAGAATATTGTAGGTATTGACATGACGATCATTTTGATATATATTTCAAGGTCATATGTTTAAAGGTCAAGGTCACAGCTGCAAAAGAAGACTCAAATTGCTAATTATCTTGAAAACTATTAACTTTTTGTATAGGCATGTATATTAGAATATTGTAGGTATTGCGACAACAAACATTTTGATATATAGTTCAAGTTCATTTGTTGAAAGGTCAAGGTCACAGCTGCAAAAGAAGACTTAAATTGCTAATTATCTTGAAAACTATTAACTTTTTGTATAGGCGTGTATATTAGAATATTGTAGGTATTGACATGATGATCATTTTGATATATGGTTCAAGGTCATATGTTGAAAGGTCAAGTTCACAACTGCAAAAGAAGACAAATTGCTAATTATCTTGAAAACTATTAACTTTTTGTATGGGCATGTATTTTAGAATATTGTAGGTATTGACATGACGATGATTTTAATATATAGTTCAAGGTCATATGTCAAAAGATCAAGGTCACAACTGCAAAAGAAGACTTAAATTGCTAATTATCTTGAAAACTATTAACTTTTTGTATAGGCGTGTATATTAGAATATTGTAGGTATTGACATGATGATCATTTTGATATATGGTTCAAGGTCATATGTTGAAAGGTCAAGTTCACAACTGCAAAAGAAGACTTAAATTGCTAATTATCTTGAAAACTATTAACTTTTTGTATGGGCATGTATTTTAGAATATTGTAGGTATTGACATGACGATGATTTTAATATATAGTTCAAGGTCATATGTCAAAAGATCAAGGTCACAACTGCAAAAGAAGACTTAAATTGCTAATTATCTTGTAAACTATTAACTTTTTGTATAGGCATGCATATTGGAATATTGTAGATATTGACGTGGCAATCATTTTGATATATGATTCAAGGTCATATGTTGAAAGGTCAAGGTGACAGCTGCAAAAGAAGACTACAGTCACTTTATGCATATTAGCTGCTTATTAATGAAATGTGACTGAATATTTCTGATTAATTTTTTTGGGAGTTCTTGAGTTTCTTTAAATTTTCTGTACTTGATATATTGTCTGTTGCACTTTGTAAACAATTTTGGAGATATTCTCAGGTGAGCGTTAAGGCCCATGGGCCTCTTGTTTTTGAAAAAGTTAGTGTCTGCAGTTCATCTAACCTCACATTACTTTAAACTAGAAGACTAGTTTAACTTGTTTTGCAAATTGGAGAAATCAAGCTTAGCACTGATTTTAACTTTAGTTTATTTACCATGTTTAAGATTAACTAATTACTTGTTTGAACTTGAGTCTCTGTACTGAGTGTTAAAGATTAACTCAGCAATGATTTGAATTTAGTCTTTGTTCAGAGTTAAAGATCAACTCAGCACTAACTTTGAGTTTCTGTACAGTGTTAAAGATTAACTCAGCACTAATTTTACCTCCAGCCTCTGAACAGTGTTAAAGATCAACTCGGCACTAAACTTGAGTTTCTGTACAGTGTTAAAGATTAACCAAGCACTGATTTTACCTTCCGTCTCTGAACAGTGTTAAAGATTAACTCAGCACTGAACTTGAGTTTCTGTACAGTGTTAAAGATTAACTCAGCACTGATTTTACCTTCCGTCTCTGAACAGTGTTAAAGATCAAATCAGCACTGAACTTGAGTCTCTGTACAGTGTTAAAGATTAACCAAGCACTGATTTTACCTTCAGTCTCTGAAAAGTGTTAAAGAAAATCAAATCAGCACTGAACTTGAGTCTCTGTACAGTGTTAAAGATTAACCAAGCACTGATTTTACCTTCAGTCTCTGAAAAGTGTTAAAGAAGATCAAATCAGCACTGAACTTGAGTCTCTGTACAGTGTTAAAGATTAACCAAGCACTGATTTTACCTTCAGTCTCTGAAAAGTGTTAAAGAAGATCAAATCAGCACTGAACTTGAGTCTCTGTATAGTGTTAAAGATTAACCAAGCACTGATTTTACCTTCAGTCTCTGAAAAGTGTTAAAGATCAAATCAGCACTGAACTTGAGTCCATGAACAGTGTTAAAGATTAACTCAGCACTGATTTTAACTGGAGTCCTTGTACAGTGTCCAAGATTAACTCAGAATTGATTTTAAATTCTGCACCTGTACAATGTTAAAGATTAACTCGGCACTGATTTTAACTTCAGTCTGTACAGTGTTGAAGATTAACTCATCACTGAACTTGAGTCTGTTCAGAGTTAAGTTTAACTCGGCAGTGATTTTCTCTTGGTTTTCTGTATGGCAAAATATTTTAACTCAACACTGATTTTGAGGGATCATAACTCAGCACTGGTTTAGATTTGAGTCTCTGTACAGTGTCCAAGATTAACTCAGCACTGATTTAGATTTGAGTCTCTGTACAGTGTCCAAGATTAACTCAGCACTGGTTTAGATTTGAGTCTCTGTGCAGTGTCCAAGATTAACTCAGCACTGGTTTAGATTTCAGTCTCTGTACAGTGTCCAAGATTAACTGATTTTAACTACAGTCTCTGTTTTTGTATAGAAATTAACTCTGCGCTGAATTTGACAGCCAGTCCATTGACAAAAAAAAATCATTCAAGTGTAAATAAAAATTGGCACTGATTTTATTTTGAGCCCCTGTAGGGCAAAAACATTTGACTCATCTCTGATTTTTTTCGTATCTCTTTTCAATAAAAAAAAATTAACTCAGCACTTCTATTTATGAGTCTCTGTACATTGTTAAATGTCAACTCGGCACTGATTTTAATTTTTTGTCTTTGAACAGTGAAAAGATCTACTTGACATTGATTCTTATTTGATACTTTACTATATGAAAAATCAACTTAGCACTGGTCTTAACATGAGCCTCTGTACAGTAAAAGAATAAATAGAAATGGCACTGATTTTAACATTACTTTCTAAAAAGTACAAAAAGTTCAACTTGACACTGATTTTAACTTTGGTCTTATACTGCATAGAAAATCAGTTTAGCACTGAATTTAAATTTTGTCTCTTGAAAGTGGGGAAAAAAATCAACTTGACTCTGTTCCATTTATCAGAAAATGATAACTTGTCCCTGCAAAATCTGCCTTAAGTGGATGAGGAAATGATAATATGATCCCTGATATGTAGTACACGTATGTACAGTATAATATAAAATATAAAAAATTGTTAATCATTTTTCAATCCATTTCAATATAGGGTTTTTGGCATGATTTTAAATTTGCAAATTAAAAAAAATACCAAAATTTATAATTGGAATTTCAGTCCATTGCAAATAAAAATACTGAAATTTCAGTATAGAATTATTTTCAAAAGTAGCAATATACTGTAAACATACTAATTTTAGCATGTATGTATTTTAGTGCAATTTGCATTCTCGACATATTCCTGTGGATTTAGATTAGCTCACAAAAAAAAAAAACTTTTAAGAAACAGACTATAAGTTAAACATATATTTTAGTGTATTTAATTAAGCTCTACTCTTTTAGCATGAAAATTGCAAAAATTAATTCACTGCTAAAATTAGTATGTTTACAGTATGTATTTTGGTATGTAAACAAAAATATTTTTAATGAATTAAATATATATGTATGCATGCTTATGCTACTTGACAGGTCAATTTTATGTTATGATGTCACCACAAGATGTTCTACAGGGTCAAAGGAATATTGCCCCACGGACAGGATTTACACCAAAAATAGAAGGAGGTCGTTCATCGAGAGATGACAGGAGAAGGGCAACACATAATGAAGGTACTGTATTCGTAATTATGTCAAATAGTACTCAAAATTAGATAGCATATCAAATGTGATTGTTGTTGTTGTAATGTTGTTTTAAGACACATCAGCAATCTTGTAGTTATTCGTGATGAAAGCAAGGTTAATTTCTATACATGTATGCATAAGATATGCTATTATGGGCTGTGATGTACAAGTGCAAACACGGGGTTAATTTTATTATCTAGAGAGTTGTCATGTGTATGACCTTCAAAATGGTTTTGACAGAAGTGAGCATCTTTTAAACATTGTAGCTATCACCTACTTTAGTTTCATTACAAATATCTTACATGTTTCACATTTAATCCTCAAGAGCGGAAGGTTGTTGGGTCATACATTAGACTTTAATTTTTGAGATATTGCTTCCTCGTCTGGGGCTTGGAATTAACATGATTTAAGAGTATCATCTGGTTCACCCTGTACAAGGATAATGGACTGTGGAAGTGGTATGCTGTACGAGAATAATGGACTGGGGAAGTGGTATGCTGTACAAGGATAATGGACTTGGGAAGTGGTTACTGTACCAGGATAATGGACCTGGGGAAATGGTATGCTGTACCAGGATAATGGACTGGGGAAGTGGTATGCTGTACCAGGATAATGGACCGGGGAAGTGGTATGCTGTACCAGGATAATGGACCGGGGAGGTGGTATGCTGTACCAGGATAATGGACTGGGGAAGTGGTATGCTGTACCAGGATAATGGACCGGGGAAGTGGTTACTGTACCAGGATAATGGACTGGGGAAGTGGTATGCTGTACAAGGATAATGGACTGGGGAAGTGGTTACTGTACCAGGATAATGGACTGGGGAAGTGGTATGCTGTACAAGGATAATGTACTGGGGAAGTGGTTACTGTACCAGGATAATGGACTTGGGGAAATGGTATGCTGTACCAGGATAATGGACCGGGGAAGTGGTATGCTGTACCAGGATAATGGGCCGGGGAAGTGGTATGCTGTACCAGGATAATGGACCGGGGAGGTGGTATGCTGTACCAGGATAATGGACTGGGGAAGTGGTATGCTGTACCAGGATAATGGACCGGGGAAGTGGTTACTGTACCAGGATAATGGACTGGGGAAGTGGTATGCTGTACCAGGATAATGGACTGGGGAAGTGGTATGCTGTACCAGGATAATGGACCTGGGAAGTGGAATGCTGTACCAGGGTAATGGACTGGGGAAGTGGTATGCTGTACCAGGATAATGGACCGGGGAAGTGGTATGCTGTACCAGGATAATGGACCTGGGAAGTGGTATGCTGTACCAGGATAATGGACCGGGGAAGTGATATGCTGTACCAGGATAATGGACTGGGGAAGTGGTATGCTGTACCAGGATAATGGACCTTGGAAGTGGGATGTTGTACCAGGATAATGGACCGGGGAAGTGGTATGCTGTACCAGGATAATGGACCTGGGAAGTGGTATGCTGTACCAGGATAATGGACCGGGGAAGTGATATGCTGTACCAGGATAATGGACTTGGGAATTGGTATGCTGTACCAGGATAATGGACCTTGGAAGTGGTATGCTGTACCAGGATAATGGACTGGGGAAGTGGTATGCTGTACCAGGATAATGGACTTGGGAAGTGGAATGCTTATCTGTCGCTTTTGTCTGAAATAAGTTGCATGAAAATAGGAACCAAAATTTTGCTTGAAAAATACCTTAAAAATGGCATGAAATTTCAACCAGTCCACCTGTCAAAGAGCAGTAACTTGACCTTCATTTGGACCTTGAATATTTTTGTAAATTTTATTAGCTGTATATAGTCATATAGGAATATTGAATTTTGAGATCAGACAGGTAGGAATTTCAGACTGATTTAAGACACTGGCAGGCTAAGATGTTACTTCAAAATTCTTCAGTGAAATATTTTGCTATAAATGGAAAATTGTGTCAATTATCAGTATTTTTAGTCAGTTTTCTAATCTTAGAAAATATGGATACTCGTATTTAATTGTGAAAATATAAATGCTTTTTGGATTATCATCGTTTGTCTAATAACATAAATATATTTGTCAAAAATTTTTTTTTAATTAGTAATTATGTTAAGAGTTTTCAAAATTATTTATTTTTTCAGTTGAACGACGACGGAGAGACAAAATTAACACTTGGATTGTACAGTTATCTAAAATAGTTCCGGAGTGTGCGCAGGAACAATCAAAAAGTAAAGGTGGAATTTTATCTAAAGCATGTGATTATATTAATGAACTAAAAACTGCCAATACCAGAATGGCAGAAAGTTTAAAAGAAACAGAAAGGCTAACGGTTGATGCAGAATTACTTAGACAGCAGTGTGAAGAACTAAAAAATGAAAATGCCATATTACGAGCACAATTACAACAGCACGGAATCATACCTGATTTATCTGGTGGTGCTTCATAATATTGGATTTTATTTTAGACAGTTTTCATTGTTTTAGTTGTTCTGTTCTAAAAATACCATCCAACCAGGGACAAAAAGAACATGTAATTTTACATGTGTTGGATGATTGGATTTTACCTACGGTCTGAATCCTCTTTATTGGGGGCGTCCATCTACATGTAGTTGATACATGTCCATTTTGTGGACAGAGCTCTTTTAACAACAGACTAGGGATTCCGAACCCCGTTAATTGTTCCTGAGTTTAGAATACTTCATTTAAGGTGAAGAATGGATAGTAATTTTATGGACATGATTGTTTCATGTTGAGATACTTGTATTTAAATCTGTGTACATGTATATGAATATCAAGTTCATGTCCCTTATGTCAATGCAGATCTTATCACAAGTCTTTGGGGTTGTTAGGCAGTGGGCATCAGCACCACATTCTTGATTCCTTTATTTATTAAGCTTAACAGTTGGATGTTTAGTAGATATCTGATTGGCTGGCAAACCTTTAGATGTTTTGTAGATATCTGATTGGCTGGCAAACGTCTGGATGTTTTGTAGATATCTGATTGGCTGGCAAACCTTTAGATGTTTTGTAGATATCTGATTGGCTGGCAAACCTCTGGATGTTTTGTAGATATCTGATTGGCTGGCAGACCTTTGGATGTTTTGTAGACATCTGATTGGCTGTCAAAATTTTGGATATTTTTTAGATGTCTGTTTGGCTGACAAACCTCTGGATGTTTTTTAGATATCTGATTGGCTGGTAGATCTTATATCAATCAAGAAACATTAAGTTTTAATAGTTAGTAAACAGATTCTATTCCATATCTTTTAGCATAATTGTGTGTCTGATGTTTTAAGGATATTTGTTCAGTGTCACTCTCCTTTGATTGATAATAAGAGTACTATAGATTAAACTCATTTGCACCATAGCAGAGTAAATGGTAGAAAAGTAGTTCACTCAAGTACAGTGTATTGATATCAAATCTCCATATCATTTACGCAAATTTTGATACATCTCGATAAAGTAAAACTATTGACAGTGACTGGAGTTTTAGATCAAAATAATAACATTTGCACCAGTGTAAAATGACTGAACAATGGTAACCATGGTAAACTCTGTCCTTTACTTTTTAGGCAAGGCTACATTAAATGATTACTTTGTTGAATTTCAAAGCATTATATGATCTTGAAAATAGTGCGTGCGTGCGTCCGTCCGTTAACAGCAAAAACTCAGAAACTATTGGGCCAATTTTAACAAAACTTTGCAGGAATGATCCCTAGAAGAAGTAGATGAAAATTTGTACAATTGGTTTCCATGGCAACCAAAAGTAGGTCACAGCGATCTAGAATGTAAAAAACCTAAAATAAGCTTCTTCTCTAAAACCATAGGTTATATGCATAATCTGATGTGATATTTAGCTTCTAGACACTCTTAAACATATAGGTTGTACATTTCGTGAAATTCTGTCAAAAACTAGGTTACGCGTTTTTAGCGTTTTTCTGTCATACTTCGTAAAAAGTGAAAATAAGGCTTATAATGAGATATCAACTTTGAAAATCTTCTCCTCTGAAACCATAAAGCCTTCAGCTTTCATATTTGGCAGTTAATATCAACTTGAGCCCCTTAACCAAGTTTGTACAAATGGTGGCCCCCGGTCTATTTTTGGCCCCACCCCAGGGGTCCATATATCTGCATATGCTTATATGGCTTATAATGGAAAATCAACTTTGAAAATCTTCTTCTCTGAAACCATGAAACCTTAAGCTTTCATATTTGGCAGTTAATATCTGCTTGAGGCCCTTTACCAAGTTTGTACAAATGGTGGCCCTCGGTCCATTTTCGGCCCCACCCCAGGGGTCCATATATCTGCATATGCATATATGGCTTATAATGAGATATCAACTTTGAAAATCTTCTTCTCTGAAACCATGAAGCTTTAAGCTTTCATATTTGGCAGTTAATATCAGCTTGAGCCCCTTAACCAAGTTTGTACAAATGGTGGCCCTCGGTCCATTTTCGGCGCCACCCCAGGGGTCCATATATCTGCATATGCATATATGGCTTATAATGAGATATCAACTTTGAAAATCTTCTTCTCTGAAACCATGAATCTTTAAGCTTTCATATTTGGCAGTTAATATCAGCTTGAGCCCCTTAACCAAGTTTGTACAAATGGTGGCCCTCGGTCCATTTTCGGCGCCACCCCAGGGGTCCATATATCTGCATATGCATATATGGCTTATAATGAGATATCAACTTTGAAAATCTTTTTCCCTGAAACCATGAAGCTTTAAGCTTTCATATTTGGCAGTTAATATCAGCTTGAGGCCCTTTACCAAGTTTGTACAAATGGTGGCCCTCGTTCCATTTTCGACCCCACCCCAGGGGTCCATATATCTATATATGTATATATGGCTTATAATGAGATATCAACTTTGAAAATCTTCTTCTCTGAAACCATGAAGCCTTAAGCTTTCATATTTGGCAGTTAATATCAGCTTGAGGCCCTTTTCCAAGTTTGTACAAATGGTGGTCCTGGGTCCATTTTCAGCCCCACCCAAGGGGTCCATATATCTGCATATGCATATATGGCTTATAATGGGATATCAACTTTGAAAATCTTCTTCTCTGAAACCATGAAGCCTTAAGCTTTCATATTTGGCACTTAATATCATCTTGAGACCCTTTACCAAGTTTGTACAAATGGTGGCCTTCAGTCTATTTTTGGCCCCAACCCAGGGGTCTATATATCTGCATATGCATATACATGTATGGCTTAAAATGACATATCAACTTTGAAAATCTTCTTATCTGAAATCATGAAGCCTTAAGCCTTCATATTTGGCAGTTAATATCAGCTTGAGGCCCTTTACCAAGTTTGTACAAATGGTGGCCCCCGGTCCATTTTTGGCCCCACCCCAGGGGTTCATATATCTGCATAAGCATATATTGGAAATCAAGTTTAAAAATTTTCCTCTCTGAAACTGTAAGGCATAATGCTTTTATATTTGGCATTTAATATCAGCTCAAGTCCCTTTACCAGGTTTGTACAAATGGTGGCCCCTGGGCCATTTTTGGTCCCACCCCAAGGGCCAATATATCTACATATGCATATATGGGAAATCAGATTTAAAAATCTTTTTCTCTGAAACTGTAAGGCTTAAAGCTTTCACAATAAGCTTAAGTCCCTTTACCAGGTTTGTACAAATAAAGGCCTCTGGGCAATTTTTGGTCCCACCCAGGGGCACATATATCTATATATACCGTACTTATATGGGAAGTCAAATTTAAAAATATTCTTTTCTGAAACTGTAAGTCCTACAGCTTTTATATTTAGCATTTTACATCAGCTCAAGTCCCTGTACCGAGTTTATATAAATGGAGGCACAAGAACCATTTTTGTCAGTTGAGCTCCACAGGCCCTTTTGGGCCTCTTGTTTCCCTTGGAAATTCAGGTCATGTAGATGTAAACCCCACTCAAGATATACATGAAACATAGCCAGCATTCCATGTTAACAGTTAATGCAAAAACAAATATTATAATCATCATCACACCAGATATTGTCTTTGTTTTTTACTGCAATCTTTAATGCATCACAGGAAGAATTTTCAAAGTTTTAACCATCTTGAAAATTTTAAAAGTCATATATATGTCATTTATTCAACATTTTTGTAATATGTTCAAACCATTTCATTTGAAATCATGTCAAGGTGGATACATGACTTGTTACCTAGCTATTGCTCTCATTTTGATGTCTAAACCTTATCACATTTGTATAAATGAGTCAGGAAGAAAGTTTGGTTGACAAATCTGTTATAAATAGAACTTCAGAAGACTTAATTTTTTCACTATCATACATGTATGTCTAAATCTTTTGTTATTATAACCTGTTAGATAAAGACTAATTATAAACTACATGTAAGTATATGTGTCGGAGGCATTTCTGCAGCAGAGTCAAAATGTAGGTCAGTGTTTAGGCCAGACTTGTAATATTTTGTAACACATTAAAACTTCAAGGTTCAGATTGTCTAGAAATAGCCTGTAAATTATGTCAATAACAATCATTTCTTGTTTAACAATAAGGAATAATAAGATTTTCTGTAGAATAAGATGAATGGAATTCTTCACTTGAAAAGAATGAGTATAATTATCTCCCTTGGTCTGTGTAGATAATACAAATAGATAATACAAAGTTATCTCCCTTCATCAACATTAGAAATATTTATCTTAACACATGGTTATAAGAGTGTTGAAAGAAGATTGAAACAAACTTAGATTGTTTAGCAGTTTGATTATGGTAGGTTATCAAGTTTCAAGTAATATGTTGATATAATGTGGTTCTGGAATTGAAAAGGTTTCAGTTGATAGTAGCAAATAACCATTGACTGAACCAGTATGTAAACAGACATAAACCTTTTTAACTTGAGTGGATTTTTCTGGGCACTTGAGTTTCCTGAAATCATTCCTGGAATTAAGTCCTCAAAATAATTGAAAGAATCTTGACCATCATTGTTCAAATCTATTCCATTTAAAACTAATCAACTTTTTTTAAAAAAAAAAAAAGAGAGAAGAAAGAAAGAAAGAAACATTTTCTCTTCACATATGCTTTACTTCTTTTGTTTTTCTGGACTCCAACCCATTTGAAACTAGTCCACTCATTTGAAACCATTCCATTATTAAAAACAGGTAACTGAGGTTTTGTCACAAGCCCTTTTAATGAATACATATTTTGGGATAAGTTAAATTATCTTTTCAAAATTACAAGAAATATGAAGTCATTCAAATTAGTGTAAATGAATAAATAAATACAAGTAAAAATAAAAGATATTCAATGAAACTCTTTCAAATTTCAACTTAATGATCCCAAATTATTTTGTGGGGCCTCAGTGGCCGAGTGGTCTAAAGTGCGCACTTACAGATCACAGCGCCTCTCACTGCCTGGGTTCGAATCCCACTCAGGACGTTCCTAGTGTGAGAAAGTTTGTCAGTTCGCTTGTCGAAGGTCGGTGGTTGAGTTTCCTCCACCATCCCAGAACTGACCGCCTTGAAATAAGTGAAAGAATCTTTGGGGTGTAAAACACCATTACTCCACTCCAAATTATTTTGTAGTTTGTACCTGTTTATTTTTAATCCCTAACATAATCTTAATTTAGTCATATGTTTATATTGTTCTTTTTGAGAGATAGGTGGACTTAGTTTGTGTATCAATCTAGATAATGATCTTTTTTTTTCTTCAGAAATTAAAATTTTCAAGTGTATTATCATGGTAAATGTGTAGTGATCCTATAAGCATAGTTTTAATATTGTAAAGTACTTCTACAGTTGGAACTCTAGTCCCCCTTTTCTTCTCCAGTTAGATCCATAAAATCAAGTGATTGTCAAATCAAACACCCTCTATGCATTTATCGCTATACTTTTTAATTAGTTTGCGGATGAAAAACAACTTTTTTGGCAATGACGTTTTGATTGTTTTACATTTAGATTCACATATGTTGTAATATTTTATTTCACATTGATTGAATCTTTCCAGCTGGTAAATGAATCGTCATTGGGAAATATGCTGAGGGTTAAAACTTTTGATATTGTGATTCACTGACATTCTTTTCAAGAGGAAGTACATGTATTGAACTGGTAGTTGTCTGACATCATCAAAACCGAGGTAAGCACATCTTACTGATGAGTCTATAGACAGTGAGAGAAACATTAGCTTTCAGGTGGAAAAAGCTCAAGCATGATATGTGAAGATAAGCAGGACAGTGAAGAATGTCCATGTTGATGTTTATGATAATTTATTGTATTTATTTCAATATATCTTCTTGAAGTGCAACAGAAATAAATCTGAATCTACCTGCTTAGAGTAGGCAGTTATAAGCATGGTGATTTTTAATTTAATGTTTGTTGCATGCAAAAGTTCCTGACTCTACCTGGTTGTTTTATTATTATTATTTTTTTAAATTCATATACTAATGCAGTTAAAAGTATTTTTGGCAACAGTAATTTGTTCACAAAGCATTTCTTTTAAAATTATTTAACCCAAAGTAGTAATGTTAAATTTCATTCATCATAAAAACTGAATTTTTATTCTATACTTAACGAAATTTCATAAAACTCGAACTTATTTTACATGTATATGTACCAGTAAATTGAATATGATTTTGAATGTTTTTGTTTTAAAAGGTAGCAACATAAATATACAAAATGTGTAATTATCCAATCGGAATTTAACAATAAGTTATTTAATGCACTAAACCCAATTATCCATTTAAAAAGCAAGATTTATTCATATGATGCTCTTATATTTAAATTATATACATGTACATGTATCATCTAATCAGAATCGAGGTATCAGTCATGTGATGCTATGATTGACGTGTAAATCCCTTTCATATTTATTCTGTACATGTAGAAGTTTTATAGTATGTATTTAATTGATGTTAAAATTTGTTGTACATGTGTATATTTAAAAAATAATTCTGAATGAATTAGTGCTTTTTAGAGAAACTTGATTAATTCATAAGATATTTTTAATTAATAAAATGGCATTCTGTTTACATTGACCTTTCACCCCATTGCCATAGTCACAAATTGGGCCTGTAAATCTCAACATGACAAAACTTATTTTGTTGTTGCATTTGGCTAAAAAACATTTTAGTTTTTAGTTGTGGAATTGAAATGATTTGTATAAGTAAGAAATTTAGCTACAGTAATACCTGTGTATAAAGACCACCCATGGGACCTTAGAATTATAGACTATATACACGTGGTCTTTATATAGAGGTGGTTACTATAGCAGTTGCTAGCGCTATTTAAAGGTTAGAGTTGTAATGTCTCATCTTGAACCATGTGAGACCTGATAATGTTTGTGTGGAGGAAATTTGTACAACCTTTTTAATTTTTCTTTTGCAATGTTCTAAAATAAATTATTTAATGGAAGAAAACCTCAAATTATGGTTAGGGCCACAGCCAAGTTGTCTTAAGGACCAATTGCAGATCACGGCTCCTTGTATAGTCTAAGTCCCAGTGTGGGAACATTTGTCAGTTTGCATTAAAATGGTTTGTAGTTTACCCTATCATTTTGACTTCCCTCTTCTATCCCAGAACTGACAATGTTAATATGAGTGAAATACATTTGACATGGAGCCATAAATGTCATTATCTAGTTCACTTTTAGACCAGTTATGTATTTCAGTATTTAATAAGAATAATTGTTGCACACAAATATTAACAGGCATCATATAAAACAACGGAGAACTGCGTTGAATTAATGTTATATTTAGGGAACTCATCATATTCAGGTACAAGCTTTAAGGCTAAATATTACAGATGTAACTTTCTGACCAAGGCCCTAATTTGGACTATTTCATTTCATTGTGAGGGGTGAAAAAGTTATAAATTTCATACATTGTTAATATGACAAACTGTTTAAAATATTCTTTGTCACCCCACCTTCAGTAGGATATTCTATATGTGACCACTCTGAGTCTTGTATAGAACAGTGACTTCTAGTGTTAAAATTTTATGAATAATAAATTATATTTTACAATGAACATTGTTGAGTATTTTTTAGCAGTTCCTAGCATGAGATAGTTTGTCAGTTCACTTTCCAAAGATTGGTCTGTGGCACTCCAGTTTCCTCCACTAACCCAGTACTGACCACGTTGAAATAAGTGAAAGAATCTTGACTGGAGTGTCAAATCTTGTTATTTCACTCCACAGCATCCAACTCTTAATTTAAAAGTTTTAAAGTATGGCCAAGTGGACATAACATTAGCTTACTTATGACAGCTGCTCTTGCCAACTAGGTTCCAACCTTACACCACAGGAGCTCGTAATTAAATAACCTCCTTTATTATCCAACACCCCTTTACTATCCAAAACCCCATAAAATAAAACATGTTTATTGTCACCCCACCTTCAGTAGGATATTCTATATGTGACCACTCTGAGTCTTGGAGTCATGGATAGTAAAGGGGTGTTGGATAATAAAGGAGGTTATTTAATTACGAGCTCCTGTGCTTACACCGACAGATCCAAATGTGCAAAAATTTGTAATTTCTCCTGCTGAAGGTATGTGGTTTTTCTCAAATATTCAGTTCATTTTATTATCCCATTTGTGAACTCGACCACACAACTAGTGAAAATATTCATGATCAGGATCCAACAACAAATACTTTTATACAATCATGCCCCCTTTGAAACAAAAAAAAAAAAAAAAAAAAAAAAAAAAAAACATCAGAAACACAAAAGATAGGCTAAAACTTCACCTAAATTCCTCCCTCTCCTCTAAAACTGTATATCTATTGTATAGAGTACAGTGTATAGGATGTCTTGATCAATGTGGCCCGTATCACATAAAAAGAAAACGAGAGACTACTAAATAACAAGGTTTGTTTTATTTATACACCAGATTGTGTATTTTACCATCCATCATCACTAAACACATCTCACAAACAAATAAACAATAAAAATAAACAAAATTGGTCAAAAGCATTATGAGTCTTCTAGGGAAAATTAAACTGACGCACTTCTCTCCCTTATAAATTCACATATAAACTTCAATTGGTGTTCCCATATCACACATTTAATTTTACTTTATATATATGAAATAAAAAAAAGAGAGAAAGAAAAAAAAATCCACATTTGATTGAAAAACTAGAAAAAGAGAAATGTTTAAGCAGCTGAGCAATATGCATAAGGTTGGTAAAGTTCTTCTATAAAAATAAAATGGTTTTATAAAATCCCACCCCACCCTCCCTGACAGCTTGAATTTTACCATATTCCAACAAAAGTGGTTATTTATGCATACCTAAAACGAAAATATGTATAAATCTGGCATCGGCCGTGTCTCCTGATGATAATCAAGACAGGAGTGCAAGTGAAATTTCTTCTTGTCTATCCAAACACTGGCACAGTTATACATGTATATTGTTATGGTAATCTTTGTACAGCTGCTTGATGAAGTAAATTTTAGGTGCTTCAAAAATTTAAGAAAAATTATATATACGATGTAGTTGTTAAACCTTCACCACATATAAGTGCTCGAAAAATGTAGAAGATAGCCACCCAAGTTATATATCCTTATCTGGCCTAAAAGCTCAGTAGCTTTTTAACTAAAGAAAATGGCCAGATAAGCCATGTACCCCTACCAGCCAGATAAGCCAGGTATTTCTACCAAGTAGAAAGAATGGGTAGAAAGACTGACAAACGAGGCTAAATAAAAAAGAAATGTGCAGAGAGCAACATACTATCTTTTCCCAAAGTTTATCAAGGAATTTAAAAAGAAATGTGCAAAGATTTGTTCATTATTAATACGAACAAGCAAGGGACATAATCCAACAGGGGACATAATCCCTTGTTATGATATCACAATTTGTGGTTATCTTAGACCAAACATTCACATTTTAAGCACACATAAATTGTTACTTATTTATAATCATATTTTAAAAAATTATCGTTGATTAAAAAAAACCAAAAAAAAAACCAAAAAAAACAGGTACACAACATAATACGGGAAAGAGACCAAAAAATTGCAAATAGTAGTATTTTTACTACCATGGCAAAAATTTTAAAAAGATGGGACAAGCTATCAATGGGAGCCTGCCAAAATCACTCAAAACTCAGAGTATAAAAGAAAATAGTATGTAACTAGTTTTTTAATTTGTCAGTCTGATAAAGTAAAAATATGAAGACTATAACTGAGACTTGTCCGGAGTTTTCTGTGTTGAAGATTTTACTTCATAATAAAGAATAAGAACTCAAAATAAAAATGTTCAGACCAAACAAAATGCTTTTCCATGGAAAATCTAGAAAATGATACATGTATTTTAGTTGTCAAAGTTCTAACGTCATTCAAACAAATCTCCAAACCATTTATTAAGATAACAGTGAGTGTACTGAAGCAAAAATACCAAACCAACATGTACATCTAATATACATGTAGTATGTTTATCAGGAATGTTAATACATTGCTTATATCTAGCAATTATACAGCAAAGCAGCTAAAATGGGCCTTAAATTGCTCACCTGGTAACAGCATAAAATGTAGGTCAGTAACATTATTCTATTTTTGGTACAAAACTGTATTCATGTAGATAGTTTACCAATTCATTAATCAATAATATCTCTATCAAGTATTTAGAAAAAGTCTTAAAATGCTCACCTCATCAGATATTATAACAAAGGATCATTTCTCTAAATTTATAGATTGCCATTATGTTGATAAACAATATTTTTACTGTAACATTCATTACAGTGGTCAAAGGGGGCCTTAAAATGCTCACCTTGTCACAGAGTAAAATTAGTATATAAATTGAAATCTGGTTAATTACTCTAAGACCCAGGAAAACATGACAGTCAATACTTGTATTAACAATACTTTCATGAATTATTTGTTTGTTCTACTGAAAGAAAAGAATATTGGGCGTTTCTAAAAAAAAAAAAAAAAAAACAAAACAAAACAAAGGTCATGTCCTAGAAATGGAACAACCAATCAGTAAGATTTGAACCCCACATGCTTTTAAGTTTCATGTTGCTCATTATAGGCTTGACATTGAATAAAACAAAACAATAATGACTCCAGTTTACGATTTCACAGGACGAAAAAAATACAAAAATCCGATACTGACCTGACACTGCAGTCTCATATGGGGGAAAAAATCATTTAAATACCAAGAATATTATATATGAAAAAAACTCTCATTCATTCAGTCAAGTTTCGGTTGACAGAAATAACAAAAACTGATTCTAAGAATGGTTTCTATGAACATTTATTCTTGAACCATGGTCTTAGATGGCAGAAAAAAATAATACCAATTTTAAAAATGATTTCTATGATCAAACTATTGGACATTGGTCTTTTATGGCAGAAAAATGATTAATTAATTCTATTAATGATATCTATGTACACAGACTCTGTAACAGACCCTGGTCTCAAAATTGCACCAGATACGTTTTTTAAGTTCTTTATAAAATGTAAACAAACAATGCTACATGTAGTACGTTAATCATATTCTGTTTCTCTCTCATTCAAACATGTACACAATCACAATCACTTATAAGAAATATCACACTAACATCATTTCTATTCTGATAATTTCAATTTTTTGCAAAATATTTCCCTGACAGAAAGTTTGTAAAAAAAATAAAAACCTAGATCTACCGATAAAATATTGTTTGAAAAAAATACAAATGCAAGTTCTAGTAGTAAAGAAAATTAGAAGAATATTTATTTTCTTTCATTCTGATCATACCCATTAAGATATTTTTATTCTATTAATACAAATGATAGGCATATTTGTCAAACCTTCTCTGTCACATTAATATAATAAATAATTTGTAATAAATATGGGATTACACTGGGCATTTCAAAAAATATGTTCCAACTTGAAATGAATTATAACTTTTCCCCTAAATGATAGGCATATTTGTCAAACCTTCTCTGTCACATTAATGTAATAAATAATTTGTAATAAATATAGGCTTACACTGGGAATTTCAAAAAATATGTTCCAACTTGAAATGAATATAACTTTCCCCCTAAATATCACAATTTTACAATTTTACTAAATGAAAAAGTGGAAGGAAATATACCTTCAATTTACTAAACTATGTTTCTATTAATTTCCTTAAAATTTAAAATCAGAACATATTTTTTGATACACTCTGCCTTATTATTTTTCAAAATAAATTACTGTAGCACTTTTGATTTCCAACATAAATTGCACCAACCATTTTTTTTTTTGTATAAAGCACCAAAATGAACATTTATTATTTAACAGACACTGACCCAAACACTGCTAGTTGCCATGGATACTCGCATATGATATTAGCTGTTGAATAACATGGCTGAGTGGCCTTGGTGCCAGTCTCAAGGGCTATTGGATCAAGCTCCTGCTGAACTTAAATATGTCATTGATCAAGGGAGGTAATTCAACATTGCCCCTGTCTATTCCAGCAATGAAGAACATGAAATAAAAGCATTAATGATGATGGGTGGGGGATAGTTTACCTAAAAGTCTGTGCCTCCCATCCTGAAGAGGGAGAGGGAGAGAGATCACTAAGTTAACTAAAATAAAACAAGGCCTGATGAAACTGGAGGCTTGGAAGATAACATTACAAGTGTGCTTGTCAATAACATAATGTGGAATTCAACATTTATATGTTACTTGAAATAAGAAATAAAGTTATAAAGTTGTCAAATTTGAGTCTAACTTTTAAAAAAAATTACGTTTTACTTGACATAATCCACTACCATGATTATAATATACAATTTGTTAAGAGTCTTATCCAAAATCTATTTATATATATTCCATATAACAACATACTTTTTTCAAAATATACTCATTGCAATATTTCGTTTCATTTAAGAAGGTTTCTGCTCATTCAATAAAAAATAACACAATAATTATTCACATTTTTTTTCATTCATTACACAAATAATTCTATAATTTTACCTACACATACATGTAAACATTAAGAATTATTTCTCTTCCATATCTGCTCATGTGAGATAGGGTTTTCCCCTATGTGAGAAATGTGTATCTCACATGGGCTCGACGTCACAGTTACGTGACAATAACATGATGTCATACTTTGAGTAAATGATGCCATCTTGCGGGAAAATGACAGCCAGACCTCCAAAATTTAGAAATTTTAAATGCAGTTTCAAATGTTAATACTCAGATTTTATAATAAATAACTTTTTCTTCAAGTTTATACATCCTGTATAAACCAAAATTAAGTATAGTCTATCTGAAGGTCATATTTATTTTTATATAGAATGTTGAATAACAGAGTTAGATTTTTCAAACATGGTGCCCATGGATATGTAAATCATATTTGAAGCCAAAAGTTGACATTAAAATGGAAGAAAAAGAATCCATCATGAGTTTATCAATGTAGGATAGGGAAATCTCACCCTCGTGGTTGAATATTTATGTCAGAGACCACGCAAGCCTCGTCTCTGACTGAAATATTCAACCCCTCGGGTGAGATTTCCCTATCCTACATAGATACTCATAATGGATTCTTATACACTCAATACTTGACAAATTCTGTTACAATATATAAAGTCTGTTTCATAAAACTCACTCAACTACTTGCTTTCATTACTTTCATTTAAATTCAATGAGAGCACAATGCAGTCTATTTCAAAAAAAAGCTTTGCTCTTTACTGGCTTTCATATGTAACAACAATTTCAACAATGATTCAGCATACTTCGAAACATGAACATGATTACGATAATGATCAAATGGAAACATGAAACAGATAATAAATTATTTAACGATAACTAATTTCAATAAGCGTTATAAATCCTGTGGATCGTGTGTTGAAGCAGTCTTGTTTTTTAGTCGTAGTTTCCTCCGTTTTTTCTTCTGTTTTTGAATCACTATTGACTGTATCTGCTGAATCTATGAAAACAAAATGAAACAATTTAAGAAATTATTCTTGGAAAGATATTATTAGTTACAGGTTGAGTTGGTGACCTAATATGGTTTATACAGGGTCAGTAAAATCCACACCGGGTGAGGGCAAAGCGTATCACCAAAACATAAATCTTATACATGTAAATCTTATACATGGAAATTGTTCAGTGTCAGGGATTATGCAGGTTCTAACCCTTTCCATAGCACATCTTGCCAAACAGATCATGAAACATATACATACAGTTAAATCTCATAATTTTAATAACAACTGTAAAATTTATTGAATTGAATGCAATTTCTATGTTTCAAAACAAAAACTTCAAGGTCCAAATGGGACCCAAACATGGACCAAACCAACCCCAGTCAATCCATTCATCCATCTACCAACCCAGAACCCCCCCCCCCCCCCCCCAACACACACACAAACAAAGGCATATCTACATTAATCCCCTCTTATCTGGATGATATTTTAAAATATCAGACCAATCATTTTATACAAGCTCAAAGGTTAAAGTGACAAAAGAAACAATGAAACATAAGCAACGTGAAGCACTGTGATCCAAAACCTGGTCCTTTAAACCAATTGGCCACCAAGGCCCCAAAATTAAACGGTCCACCATGAAATTGTTTGACACAGACTAACCTAGCTGTAAGATTTCCTCCTCATCAGTAGGAGTAGTCTCCCTTTTAGATTTTGGTTTACGTTTACCTTTTTCTTCTGCCGCTGGTGGCTCGGGAAATTCAAAATTTTGATTATCTTGTGTAGTTGATTCAGGTTTTTCTGTTAAATAAAGTACAAAAAAAAAGTTTTTAAATTTTCGGACTTATTACATGAAGTGTTTCTTTTTAAGTTTTTTTTCATTATGCATCATAAGTTTTATAATTCATTAATCGCAAAAACCCTTTATATAGCCAAAATCTGGTGGCAAAGTTTTACTGTATAAAGAACATATTCTTCATCTGCTATCGACTCATATTAATGTCACATTTAGAATAAAGTGTATTGGTAACTCAGGCATCTCAACACTGTAGATTGGAGCAAACATGAGAGGTACCCTACCGTAGAGTGGCCTAAACATAGCAGGTAGCCCACTGAAGAGTGGAGCAAACATGACAGGTACCCTACTGTAGAGTGGACTAAACATAGCAGGTACCCTACTGTAGAGTGGACTAAACATAGCAGGTAGCCCACTGTAGAGTGGAGCAAACATGACAGGTACCCTACCGTAGAGTGGACTAAACATGACAGGTAGCCCACTGTAGAGTGGAGCAAACATGAGAAGGTAACCACTGTAGATTGGAGCAAACATGAGAGGTACCCTACTGTATATTGGAGCAAACATGACAGGTACCCTACTGTAGAGTGGACTAAACATAGCAGGTAGCCCACTGTATATTGGAGCAAACATGACAGGTACCCTACCGTAGAGTGGACTAAACATGACAGGTAGCCCATTGTAGAGTGGAGCAAACATGACAGGTACCCTACTGTAGAGTGGACTAAACATGACAGGTAGCCCACTGTAGAGTGGAGCAAAGATGAGAGGTAACCCACTGTAGATTGGAGCAAACATGACAGGTACCACATAAATTGAGCAAAAATGACAGGTACCTGTATTTTATTTTGATATATATCTTTACCATTTTGTTTATTGTTATAAACAATTGTATAAGTAACAAGGTAACTCTCACTTAGAATCTATTAAAATTATTAATTGTTGTTATTATTGTTTTTGTTGTCACAGTACCAGTAAGTCTCAGATACAAAAAAAAAACAACATAAAATGTTTGTCCAAAATGTAATTAAATATAATAAACAGTTTATAAAACTAAATAATTTTTTTTGGAAAAAAACACTATTCATTCATGTTAAAAAAATTCAAAGATATTTGTCTGCCTCTTAATTAAAACTGACAAATGTTTTGGAACAAAAAATTATACGACAAAATCACCTTTTTAAGCCAGAAATGATACTAATAAAAAATTGGCAAGAATTCAAAGCAACCCCTGAAAAATAAAGAGAACTTGTTGAGATTTCACTTGCTGACACCAAAAACAGTGATTCTATAAATCTTTACCTGTTTCTTTGTTTTCTTCTGTTTCTTTAGTTTCTTCCTTTTCTGTTGCTGGGTCTGGTATTTTTGTATCATTGCTCTCTTTAGTTGTATTTTTCTTTGCACTTGTTTTAGGTGGTTTTGGTTTATAATTTTTTGCTTTGTTAATTAAATAATTCACTTCTCTCTCTAAAGCCTGATATTTGAGTCCAATATCCTCTAACAATAATTTAGGTTTTTCTGTTAATGGTGTTTTTTCCTGTTCTTTTAGCATATCATCTCTCCATTTCTGTGAAAAAAAAAACACAATTTATCATGGGAATTTTAATAACAAGAATTCTCTAGATGATCATTTTCTCTCTCTCCCTCTCTCTCTCTCTCTCTCTCTCTCTCACCCTATGTGGGAGGTCAGGGTTCGAACCCTGGCTAGGTCTGATCAATACTTGATTGATAGTGACTGTTCTTTCGCCAAGCACTTAGAAATGAAAGTCACAGGGTCCTTTGAATGGGACCTTACAAATGGATGACCTGTGTCACGGCAGGCAGCATACATTATAGAACCCGCCCTGCACATTTCCCTAAGTGCTCTGCATAGGTCAATATTTCTGCCACCTTGGTGAAACATTCCTGACTGCCCAATTTAATCAATCAGTCAACCAATGCTTGTCATTCACATATAAAATGAAAATTTTCAGTATTTTTTGTTAACATGGCAACCATTAAATGTTAATACATATAAGGTTTTTTGTATTGAAAAAAAAGATTTGATATTGAATTGAAGAAGAAATGTAAAGACCAACTGCAGTGTCTGGAGAAAAACTACAGAAAGATATGATCAATTTCAGAACCTCAAAATATTGTGGTTAAAAGTGAGTTGACAAATTTCCGATACAGCATGATTCATTTTTAAATATCTCGCAAAAGATTATGTTCTGTTAAAACAGAAAGAAATAAGGCAAGCAGTATCAATGAAAACGAGAAGATCAATCTCTTTAACAAGAATTAAATGTCTCTCCTGGTTAGTTTTTGATCGAGTAGAAAATACATTACTTAAACATTAACTTCCACATTTTGACATGCTGCTGCCACCACTGTCTCTTACGACAACACCGGAAAAGTAACACCTAAGTCTTGCCTTATGGCAATGCCAGGCTCAACAAAAATAACAATGATCTAGTTTTTTTTAGCAAAACGTAAAAAAAAACCCATAAAAACACAATTATTTATACTTACTTTGGTATCTTTTATCAATTTTTCTAAAGTTGTTACTTCCACTTCTGTAAATATGGATTCTGCCGTTGATGATAAATTTTTCACCGTCGTTAAGAAGTACTCAGTATGGTTCAACATGTTCTTTAGAGCTTCTAAAGCTTTTGGACGATCTTTTACCTGCTTTACTCTGATATTCAATATCCTTCATATCATCTTGTAACGATTTTAACTTTTCTATATAAACCTAATATGATAAAAGAAAAAAATAACAAGACAGTGTTAATTGTATCTTGTTGCAGTTACTGTGTCTTCACCCCAAAAAACAAAAAAGAGGCCTATGGGCCTTATTGCACACCTGAGAACAATGTTCCTATGTATTTTTTTAAACATTTAAAATTTTGAAATAGCCAAAAAAAAAAAAAAAAAAAAAAAAAAAAAAAAAAAAAAAAAAACCAGAATTTGCAAAATATTATATTTTGTTGCAATTACTGTGTCTTCAATCCTTAAAACAAACAAGAGGCCTTATTGCACATGTGAGAACAATGTTCTAATATGTATTAGATTAACATTAGAAGTTTTGAAATGGCCAAAAAAAAAACCCAGCGAATTCGCAAAATATTATATTTCAAGGGCAATGATTCTGAAAGAGGTGGTTTAATATTTCTGAAATCAATAGATCTTTACATGCTGTCATTTTTTTAAAAAAAATTAGCACTAAATACATGTTACTTAAATACTTAAATAACTGCTACATTGTGGAGAAAATCTAAAAGGTCAAAAACTAGATCATGACCTTGAAGTCAATTTGAAGGTCTTGTCAAGTCAACATCAAAAGTGAAGATCCCATGAAAAAAATAACAAGACAGTGTTAATTATATCTTGTTGCAGTTACTGTGGTTTCACCCCGAAAAACAAACAAGAGGCCTATGGGCCTTACTGCACACCTGAGAACAATGTTCATATGTATTACTGTGTCTTCACCCCCAAAAACAAACAAGAGGCCTATGGGCCTTACTGCACACCTGAGAACAATGTTCATATGTATTACTGTGTCTTCACCACCAAAAACAAACAAGAGGCCTATGGGCCTTACTGCACACCTGAGAACAATGTTCCTATGTATTTTAAAATTTTGAAATAGCCAAAAACCCGGCAGAATTTGCAAAATATTACATTTTGTTGCAATTACTGTGTCTTCACTCCTTTAAACAAACAAGAGGCCTTATTGCACATGTGAGAGCAATGTTCCTTGTATGTATTAGTTTTAACATTAGAAGTTTTGAAATAGCCAAAAAACCAGCAAAATTCGCAAAATATTATATTTCAGGGGCAATGATTCTGAAAGAGGTGGTTATATATTTCTGAAATCAATAGATCTTTCCATGCTGTCATTTTTTAAATACATGTAACTTAAATACTTAAATAACTGCTAAACCTAAAAGGTCAAAAACTAGATCATGACCTTGAAGTCAATTTGAAGGTCTTGTCAAGTAAACATCAAAAGTGAAGACCCCATGTCACTCTTTTGATTTATAAGTAAGATATATCCATTAAAAGCTAATTTTAAACTTTTAAAAAATTTAATCACAAAAATGTGTAACCTATTTTTTTTTTTTTTTACCAAATTTCACGAAATGAACAATTTATAAGTAGTATACCTTAGAGAAGTCAAACATCACTTCAGCTTTTTTCTACTATTATCACTTTTGGAGAAAAAGATTTTTTCTTAAGGTTTATGGACCCATAGGTCACCTTGACCAAGTTTTCGGAGCCATGAAACACCACAAACAAATCTGAATTGCACCAAGTTTGATTGAAATCTGCCCTATAATTTCAGTGTTAAAAATGTAAAAGTTTACACTGCTTACAATATTGGCGACAACGATGACGACAGACACACTTTGATCGGAAGAGCTCACTTGAGCCTACTACACTTTCTTATAGTCAAAAATAAGTAGTCTCAAAATAGTGTCAACATGTTTTGTAGTTTTGGTCATGTGACTTAAGTCCAATTTGCAAATACTCAGTACAAATACCAAAAAGAAATGAAAAATGATATCACCAAACACATGATCATCTGAAGTGACCAAAGACAACAGCTGTTCTCTGATATCAAATTGCAGGAAACACACTTACAAAATTCAGACAAACAGGCCCTTTTGAAAGAAATTTGTAATTAACTACAGCAAATATATACATGTATCTACCTCTTTTTTAGAATCATCGGGAAGATCATACATCCAATCAGAGGCATCCTCTAAGTTCTTGGCTATTTTTGTTCGTTCGTCGTCCGTAGAACACTTCTCATATAACTCCTGGTATATCTTATCTTTTGTGTCAAATATGTAGGCTTCTAAATCATTCTTGGCTTTCTCCTAAAAGTTTCTTCTCTTTGTCTTTAGCAGTTAAATCTGCAAGTCTGAAAATGGTAGATACAATTAAAATCAACATGTAGTACTTTTTTGTTAGTTGATTAGCTGGTTGGAATCATGTTTTGTGACCCAGTCAAGATCAATTCACTAATATTCAGAGCCATTTAAGCATTGAATCTGAGTTTTAATTAGGGTCATTGAGAAAAAACCTGAATGGATGCTGTGCACACTGTGTAATTTGCTGTGTGAATGACGCAAAAGTGATGCACAGCATCCACTCAGGTTATTTCTAAATGACCAAAATGAAAATCAGATTCAATGAATGAAAATCAGATTCAATGCTTATAATTAGATTTTGAAGATAACTAAATCAAATAAAGAAATAATTTTTTAGCAATTTTTGCTTTAAATACCTTCAAAACAAGGTAAAATGATGAACATTAAAAGTAGTTTGTTCTAGATGTCACAAACACTTTGGCACGTGAGTGGGTTTGGCTTATTTACGTTAGAGTCACTGAGAAATGACCTGAACATATTATCTCTTTCAAAACCAATGAAATCCTCTGAAATTGTTAAATCTAATTATTTCAGAAACAACAGAGAAACAATGAACATATAGAGACCATCAACCTACAGTAAGCTATCTGACAAATTTTTTAAACTAGAATCTACTGAATGATTTTTGAAACACAATTTTGCTGGGATTTGTCATGAAAATCCATTTAGTGTTAAAGCACAAATTTTGACAATTCTGTGAATATCCCTTCAGCCACATGTTATAAGACCAAATATATATCAAATTTGGAATCATAAATTTTAATTAATATCCCATAGTGATGTCACAATTATTGCCGATGGTCGATTGTCGGTCGTTATCAGGGCAGCGATCCTAATAATTGATCACAAGAAAAATAATTGATCATCGCCGATGTTCGACAGGTAGTTTCCGGATTGTAGTAAAGTCCTGTTTCCTTTCCAGGTTCTTGCTACTAAAAACACCAATGGCGAACGGGGATCGGATAATATATTGTATCCAGACACTTTTTACACAATGCAATGCTTTGGCCACTATCAGTCAATCAGGGCCAGGAGCTATCTGGCCTTTAACTTACAATCACAAAGCAAGAACACTTGGCTTTTCCAATTAAAGTATTTATATTCAGCTTTATTTGTTTCTGAATAATGATGACAGTGATGTACAGTAACTAAGTAATTCCGATTATTATCGACTTAATTGATCGATTATGCCTCTCCGATTATCGATTATGATTTTTTGTCCGATTGCACATCACTAATATCCTGGACTTTGAAAGATACATGGAAAAGACTTGTTTATTTATTCATTAAATAGGAATTTCATATTAATAAAGTACTGAAAATTGCAGGAAATTTTCATTAGCCCTTCCGGAGCTTTCCTGTTTATTAGTTTGGTGTAAAGTTTCAGAAGCATAAAGAGACTGGAAATCATTAACTTCCTCCTAAAGTATAGCACTAGTCAATTGCAGGGTGAATCCACTAATAATCAATTCATCCCCAGTATTTCTCATAATACCCATTCTTTTAGCATCTGAGTGGACTGAAGAGATGTGAAATAAACTGTTTTGCTCAAAGACATGACCAACACCAATCCAGTTGGGGTTCAAACCCATGGCCCGTTAATCATAAATCTATTATCAGTCATAACCAAATGACTCACAGTATCACTAAAGCAACCTCAAAGTATTACTCTAAATATGTACTATGAGTTATGGAAGAGTGCTCTCTTATATGTGGGAGGTTGAGATTTCCAACATCCGGCTGGGTCTGACAAAGACTTGAAAATTGGTAGTGACTGTTCTTTCACCAAGCACTCGGCTTTAAGAAATAAAAGTCAAGGGGTCATTCGGAGATCTTAAAAACCAATGCCCATGTCATGGCAGGCATGACACTTTAAAGAACCCTCCCTGCACATTGCCCTAAATGCACTGCAGAGGTCAAAATTTTTGTCACTTCATCTATAGCTGGTGACATCTCGATATCAGTGAAATATTCTTGACTGGGACGTAAAACACCATCAAATAAAAAAAATAAATAAATAAATAATAAATAAATAAATAAATAAATACTATAAGTTTTGACTTACTTTTGCTTGCTTGCTTTCACTTTATCCTGGCTGTAATCTGGTACATCAAAACTCTTGTTTTCCTGACTTTATTTCCTCTTTAATTATCACAATCTTAGGTTTATCATCCTACAATCAAATCATAAGGAATAAGTGTTATTTTATAATTTATCAATTCCATCCTTATGATTAGCTAAAACGGTTACATGACCATTTGATAACACATTATATACCATGGAAAATCCGGTGTATTTCTATTTTTAGAACTCAGAATTCCCCTTTCACCACCACTACAGTTAACAGAATTGTAACATCATTATTATTATTACAGCATAAATAACACTGTCAACCCAAGAATCAGTGGTAAAATTATATAATAAAATAACTATGGACTTTTAGTGGTTGTTTTCTGGTGTGATATTGACCCAAAAAATAAATATTGACCGAGGCTGTTTCCTTGGTCAATATCACACCATATACAACCACTAAAAAGTCCATGATTGTATATTATTTGTTATGTGATGTAATTACTATATGTATGTCACAGAATAGCTAAAAGCATTGGATTCTTAATCTAATCCATATTATTCAAGCCAGAAAATGGACCAAATGGATCTAAGGTGTTTGCTAGTTAATGATGTCATAGAAAAGCCAAAAATTAATCAAATTATAAAATTATAATTTAACACAAATCGCATATATGAAATCATAAAATTATAATTTAACATAAACCGGCAGAAAAAAACTAAATGTCAATATTTATGATAATAATTTCATGTCTGTTTTGAGCCTCAGGAAAAATTACAGAATACCAGTATTTGATTAATTTTTTCCCTTCTACATGAAACTTCTTGCCTTCATTTCCATCTATCCTCAATTGAGATAATAATACATGACCGAGAGGTACTTCAGATGAGACCTTAAAAATGGATGCCCCGTGTCCAGCAGGAATAAAGAAAACTCAATGCACATTGCCCAAAAAGTACTGCAAATGCCAAAATTTCTGCCACTTCACCTACAGCTGGTGACATTTCGATATAAGTGAATATTCTTAACTTGGATGTAAAACCCCATTAAATAAAATCAAATCTAATCTATAATTAAAATTTTCCTGTTGTCTATGACATTGAAAAGATGTTGTTTTTTTTTCTTAAAAAAACTGATAATTTCATCTGAAAATTTATGTTTCAATGGAAGCCCTTTTTTAAAAATTTGAAAAATCAAGAAAATTAGAACTTTTGAAAATACCTTCTTTTCTTCTTCTTTAGTTGCATTCTTCTCTCCTTCTGTTTTCTGGTCTTTCTTTTCTTCTGTTTTATCGTCTTTTGCTTTGTCAGTTTTTTCTGTCTTTTGGGATTCTTCTTCTGCAGGTATCTAAATGACAATATCATCAATTAATTATAAAATATTTTAATATCACAAATTTGGAAAACTAACAATTTTAAGAATGCAAATTTTGAAAAAAAAAAAAAAAACCCTACCAATTTCGATAACACAAATTTAAAAAAACTTCTAATTTCAAGAATGCAAATTTTGAAAACTACCAATTCAAGAACACCAATTCTAAAAACTAACAATTTTAAGAATGCAAATTCTGAAAAACTACCAATTTCAATAACACAAATTTTGAAAAACTACCAATTTCAATAACACAAATTTTGAAAAACTATCAATTTCAAGAATGCAAATTTTGAAAAACTATCAATTTCAAGAACATAAATTTTGAAAAACTAACAATTTCAAAAACACAAATCTTGAATGACTATCAATTTCAAGAACACAAATTTTGAAAAACTACCAATTTCAAGGACACCAATTTTGAAAAACTAATGATTTCAAGAACACCAATTTTGAAAAACTTCCAATTTCAAGAATGCAAATTTTGAAAAACTACCAATTTTAAGAATGCAAATTTTGAAAAACTACCAATTTCAAGAACACCAATTTTTAAAACCTTCCAATTTCAATAACACAAATTTTGAAAAACTACCAATTTTAAGAATGCAAATTTTGAAAGACTACCAATTTCAATAACACAAATTTTGAAAAACTAACAATTTCAAAAACACCAATCTTGAATGACTATCAATTTCTAGAACACAAATTTTGAAAAACTACCAATTTCAAGAACACCAATTTTGAAAAACTAATGATTTCAAGAACACCTATTTTGAAAAACTAATGATTTTAAGAATGCAAATTCTGAAAAACTACCAATTTCAATAACACAAATTTTGAAGAACTATCAATTTCAAGAAAACAAATTTTGAACTAGATATGTTTCTTTGAAACAGATGTGTCACCTGACACTGCATAGTACAGTCTGGTCCCGATTTCGAGGTATTCAGTTTTGAGAGGTATTTTTCAGGTCCCAACAATATTTGTTCTTAACTCTATATTAAAAAGGTCTCAATTTTTGGAGGTCCTATTTTGAGAACTATTCGATTTTGCAAACATATTTGCAGGTCCCAAAAGCCAATAATCAACTGATCTGGGACTCATGGTGAGAGGTATTATCTCACCTATTGTTGTAAGCAGCCATTTTATCAAATCACACCTTACATTTACTCAGGCATCCAAGTGTGTTAAGGTGTTTTTCATATAGAAGTGATTAATAAATGTCAAACTGAAGTTAACAATATAAAATGTATAAGTTAATTAAGTTCTGCTATAATCACTTTGTCAGCAAAACACAAAACTGATATCATATGTCGTATTCCCTGCATACGGTTGTAGTTTTGTTCTGAGACCCTGTCTACCTAGGGGGATAACTGGATCAGGACAGGTATGCATGCTTCTGGCAATGACATTAAGTGCAGTGACTGTAGTTGACAAAGTTATGCTCCGAACAAGAAATCCTCTATAAAAGTCAATCAAAGGGGAATAATTCAAAACAGAACAAGATAGAGTTGTGGTTCTTGTGCACTGCACTTCGAGTCATTGCCAGAAACATGTAAACCAAGTTTGGAGTCATTTGAACATACTATACCAAAGTTATGCTCCGGACAAGAAATGCTCTATAAAAATCAATCAAAAAATAATTCAAAAACGGAAAAAGATAGAGTTGCGGTTCTTGTGCACTGCACTTCAAGTCATTGCCAGAGACATGCACACCAAGTTTGGAGTCATTTGAACGTACAACACCAATGTTATGCTCTGGACAAGGAAATCCGGACGCCCGCCGAAGCCGCAGACGCCACAGACGCCGCTGCCGACGAAAGTAATCCCTATATGTAGCCTAGTCAGGCAACACAAAAACTATCAATTTCAAGAACACAAATTTTGAAAAACTACCAATTTCAAGAGCACCAATTTTGAAAAACTTCCAATTTCAAGAACGCAAATTTTGCAAAACTACCAATTTTAAGAATGCAAATTTTGAAAAACTTCCAATTTCAGGAACACAAATTTTGAAAAACCACCAAATTTAACCATCAAAAGCAGAAATGCAAACAGACATCTTGAATACTAAATGCTAAAGGTTTGTACCATTAGGTGCAAGCAGCTGGGGGCAAACATGACTTTATCAAGATACAAAAAGATCCAAAACTTTTTATTATACCTCACAAAAAATTATTAAAATATAATTGGTAAAATTCTAACCACATTGTATGAAACAATTAACAATGTTTGAAGCAGCAGTCAACATTGCTATGGAAACTTACAACTATCCATCACAGAAACCTATCGAGTTATCCTACTTAAGATTACATAAGCTATAGACCAGTAACTTCTACAGTTCTTTATCAGATGCAATTTTACACATTTTAAACAGACTTTGTCAGAATAAAAGGTAAAAGAAATCGTTTTTTGCTCAGTGTAATAAAGTAAATAGTGTCCTTGGTTGAGGCTCGCAAGTCGGCTCTGGAGACAATACTCCATATTTCCCTCAATCAAAAGTTCTATTTGTATGGTGTTCAATCTAGAACTGAAGTTTGCAGGGTCACTCTAACTAAGGCTTCTGGGAAATTTGGGAATATATATATACTGTAGAATCGTTTATATTTATTGGGATAAAATTTCATTTTTGCAATTTTAATAAAATCTGTTGGTAGAAAATTTTGTGGAATTGAGCTTTGTGAAAATTAAACTCATTGGGGACTTGTTAATTAAACGTTTTTAATGACATTAAACTATTTGGTTTTCACAAACCCACAAAATAGATTGAACACTGCAAAACCATGATGCACTTAACATCTTCTTTACAAATTGATATAAAGCAAACAGCAAGCATCTACAACAACTCAATTTACACATATATCAAAACATCTAGTTTACCTTTTCACCCTTAAAAATCAGTGGTATGGTCTAATCATAAGTAAAGGATGGATCATTCCACTACTAATATAGGGATGAAAAGGTCATAACACAACAATGAAATGAAGCAATCTACAACACAACTTATATAATAGATGCAAAACTGAACATTTCTTACAACAAAAATCAATAGAGAATTTCTAGATCTTCTAAATTGTGTACAAATTTCCCCTTCAGTCACTTCTAATTGATTTTCCTTATCTATCTCTGATTAGGATTCATTCTTTTAAAAGATTACTGTTCCGTTTGTTGTTGTTGTTGTTGTAATGTTGTTTATTGTCACATCAGCAATTTTTCAGTTATTCGCAATGAGAGCAAAGTTATTAATCTCTAAGGATTAATCTCAAAAAGAGTTCCTATATGCATGTTATGTGCGAGTGTATTATAGCCTGCCATGTACTAGCACACACTCAGGGCGACTTTTTGGTAAGGTGCTAGCTAACCAAGTCAGCATGCTGGAGACATTCAAGCATACCATTCCCCCAGTCCATGATCTTGCCACCAGTCAATACTCTGTACTCTTGCTGCTGAGCACCAGACAAGGAACCAGTATCTCAAATTTAATGTTTGACCCTACCAGGGTTCTAACCTATGACCTCCTGCTCTTGAGGCAGAATTTTCAGGTGTTCCAATTTTTAAGTTTTTTATCAATGATATAGAAGAATACATAAAACCTATCTTTAAAAGCCACCTAAAGAAACATGTTGATAGGGTACTACATAACAATGTGGTGTTTCTAATTCAATAGATAATTTCTGGAAAATTTTTGAGTCAGCTTACCTCATTTTCAATTCTATTTTTTAAACAGTAAAACTGCATGATAATATCTCTCAATTTTTTACAAACTTATTTTTCATTATAAGATAAAATCTCAGCCTAGATTTTTACCATACCATTTAGAATTTTTTACAACATGTGATCAAATTTTTTGGTCAAACGTGACTAAAGTAAAGTGAGTTGAGTAATGGTGTTTAACATCCCTATCAAGAATATTTCACTTGTATCAAGACGCCGCCAGTTATAAGCTAAAGTGCAGAAAAGTAAAGAATTAAGATATTTATTAAAAATGAAACTTGTGAAAATCAAACCTCGTCTTAACACATTCAATTAGATGGATCAATGGTGTTTTATGATTGTAGAGGAAATTGGAGTGCCTGGAAAAAAGTACCGACCTGTGGCAAGCAAATCGAAAAACTTTTTTATCCTAGGATCAGCCAAAGTGTGATTCAAACCTACAAAGTGAGATCAGCTGTGATATGCATGCCACTTCAGACCACTCAGTCACCAAGGCTCCCTCCCCTAACCTGTATCCAAACTAAATTATACTACCAGATCATAACTTAATATTGCTTGTAAAATAAATCTTTATAAACTGAAAACAATGCCATCACAAAACAAAATTTGCAGATCAGAAAGAGTTCAGTTTAGACAAATTGCATTGTAGTTTTTATCAGCAATAGAAGTTGAGTTGAGTTATGGTGTTTAACACCCCTGTCAGATTCAGTTCTGGAATGGTTGAGGAAATCAGAGTACCCAAGAAAAAACTATCAACCTTTAACAAGCAAACTGACAAACTTTCTCACGCCAAGACCTGCCTATGTGGGATTTGAAACCTAGTAGTGAGACACTGATCTTTATGTTTGGGCTTTGAACCATGTGATCATTTAGACCCAAAAGATATAAAGATAGAAGTGATTTCAGTTAAGCTTAATCTAATAGGATAAAATAATAAATTTGAAGAAATACAATAGATCTTGTTTTTTTTTTCATTTATGTTTTTTAATCTATCAACTTTTTCGGCCCCTAGTGTCACTGATGAGGAATGATTTTCCGAAATGTGCACATCTGGCACATCAAAATTTAGCAGGTATTTGTTATATATTTAGGCATGTTTCCAAACATAAATTGCACTTGTGTAGAATTCGAAGTTGTGTTCAGGTCAAATCACAAATTAATGCAAAATATCATTGTTTTATCTTTTCTCTTATTACCAAACATAAATTACACTTTTGTAGAATTCAAAATGGTGACCAGGTCAAATCACAAATTCATGCAATATCACATTTTTGAGAATAAACTAAATTTACATATATGATTTCAATTCTGTTAACATTTAACATTTAACAACAGGTGTCCCTTTCTCAAAGGTGGATTTTATAGACAGGTTTCATGTATATACTCCATGTTGTATAACATCATATCATTTAAAACAACCACCTTAGATTTTTTTGATTTGTCCTCAGACGTGGAATCAGAACTCTGTTCGGTTTTATCAGTTTTCTGTTTCTTTTTCCCATCTTCATCCTTCTCCGATTTCTTTGTATCACCATCACCCTTTTTGTCAGTAGCAGAAGACTTATCTCCCTTGAAGATCAAAAATGTGAGTAATGATAAGAAGAAAAAAAACAAATCATGCAAAGAAGAAAAACAATAATTGAACAAAAAAACAATTAAAGAAATTAAAACAATGAAAATATCAAATAAAATAACAAAACAACATGCAAGCATTTCATTTTTAAACAGGAGGCCCATGGTCCTTAATGCTCACCTGAGGATATGGCCAAAATCATTTGCAAAAATATATACAATATTCTAATATACATGCCTATACAAAAGGTTGATAGTTTTCAAGATAATTAACAATTTCAGACTTCTTGTGCATCTATGACCTTGACCTTTGAACGTTAGACCTTGAATCATATATCAGAATGATCGCCATATCAATCCCTACAATATTCTGATATACATGCCTATACAAAAAGTTAATAGTTTCCAAGATAATTAACAATTTCAGTCTTTTTATGCAACTATGACCTTGACCTTGAATGTATGACCTTGAGCCATATATCAAAATGATCGCCATGTAAATGCCTACAATATTCTTATATATATGCAAAAAGTTAATAGTTTTCAAGCTAATGCACAATTTTAGTTTTTATAAGCAAAAAATAACATTTCAGGGGCAATAACTCCTACATGCATTAACATATAGTTACGAAACTTTGTTTCTTTTTAAATTTTGTCATGCTGAACATTTTAACAATGTTGTGATGCTAAATATCTTGAAAAATTTAGAAGAAAATAGCCTGAAACTGCAAAATTACAAACTAGGTCATGACCTTGACCTTTGACCTTGACCCCATTTTAAAGATTATTTCAAGAAAAAGTGAAAACTAAAAACCCTATGTCAATATCTGTTCAAATAGTCAAGTTATAACAATTTGAAATTTTTAAACGCATAACCCATTTTTTGACAGAATTTCACGAAATGAACAAACTATAGGCTTAAGACTCTAGAGAAGCCAAATCTCAGATCAGATTTTTTCTCCCATCAAGGGTTTCGGAAAAGAAGATTTTTAAAGATTTTTGAACCCCTATGTCACCATGCCCTAGTTCTGGTAGCCATGGCAATGCCACAAACAAATATGAATTGCACCGACCCAGACATGCTTCTGACCAAGTCTCATTGAAATCTGTCCAGTACTTTCGGAGAAGTCGAAAATGTGTGTTAATGACGCACACACACACACGTACATACACACGCTGCGCTATGCCATAAGCTCACATGACCTTTGGTCAGATGAGCTAAAAACCAACAATTTGAAATCAAAAGACTTTGGGAAACATTCCAAATCATGTACACAACATGTTTACATACTGTAACGTATTATTTTTAAGCCCCTCATTCATTGCCACATACTCTATGAGTCTTAAAGTATGTTTCGTCATAGTCTCCCTGGAATTGTTGCAAATTTTTAAAAAAAAATCTGCCATGAATTAAACAAAACTTGGTTTAGCAGATTAAAGGTTAATTTTCAAACAGCAAAATTAATTAGTATCAGTATTTGCTTACACGGACATAGTTTGTCGGGCCTAACCATAAACAGATTTTGGAAAAAAATTTGTTAACTGTTAAGGTCACTTTTTTAATGATTAGGAATTATAAAAAATTTCACAGAAAATCCAGTAAATAGAATAAATGTAAGATATTATTTATTAACTTGAGCCTAGTTGTTAAGCAAAAATGCATTCTCAATTTCCAGAAATTATCTCTACATTCTGCTGATGTAGGAATTTCTATAATATGCAAAAAAATATAAATATACAGAAACGGTAGTGTTTACACAGATAGTGATGTCCTTAATGATGTAGTAAATGGTATACACAAAAAAATATAAATAAACAGAAAATTTGAATGTTGAAAACAGTTGTATTTACACAAAAAGTGATATCCTTAATGTTGTACAAACATGCAGGGCTTCGATTATTCACTCATCCACTCGTCCTGACGAGTGAAATTTGTACTTGGATGAGTGATATTGTTACTACCACTCGTCACAGTGCCGAATTAAATTTATCAGACATATACATCAAGGGGCTTGTTGCAATTAATATATTGTATAAGGAGGTCAATTTGTAACGAGGCCCTTTCTAGACATCAGCCTTTCTGTTACAAGGGTCAATCAACAAAATCATTTAAACGTTTGCATCACATGTGCAAACCTTTTGTTTCTTATTCGGAATTTACTTAGTGTAACATAAAATCGAACCGTTGTTCCGAGCGTTTATATTCTTGTTGGTCTGTTAAGTATGTCAAATAAAAGTAAACAAACTGTTTTGTATGACTTTCTAAAGACAAATGAAATGGCTGGTAAAGAAGTTTTCGAAGACACTGATTAGACTACACTGATCCTGGTGACAACCAGTTACAGGTGGAAGCATTTCTAAACTTGCCACTTCAAAACGAAAGTTACTGGTTACTGAAAGTGGAAAATCCAAAGTCCCTGAAAAGCTTAAGAAGCTAGTCAGAAAACATATTTATTGGTACCAGCTCTGGTGGTACTTAAGAGAAGAGTCTCGTTTTTCATGTAGTGGACTGTGCCGAGTTAAATTTCCAAGTGACGAGTGGTTTTCTTCTTTAACTAGGCACTGTGCCGAGTGGCATTTAAAATTCTATCTAAGGCCTGAACATGGTATGCTCAAAAAGGATTAACCATTTCCTGATTTTTTACAAAATTTAAAACCTCCAAATAAAGACACAATTTGACATCTGTACAGAGATAATTTATGGTGATTGCAAATTTGCAAACATGCATAGCCGTTCTGCATAAAGACTAGGCTTAAGTAAGAGAAAAATACATGATTCAAAGTTTTTTTTTTCAAGTTTATTGAAATATTCTTGAAAATATGACTTAATTCATTGTTCATTGTCTCAAACACTGTGACTCCTTGACATAAGCATAGATAATATATCTTAATACTGCACAACTTTCAAAGTAACACACACACACACACACACACACACACACACACACACACACACACACACATGTATGTAGACGTACATGTATATCAAATATTATAATTACATTGAACAGAAGTTACTACAAGCACAGATAAAGTAGGTCGTAAGCACACCATGTGAAATACCCTGTAACATTTGAGTGAAACATCTGTTACAGTACACGTACCGGGTATATATAATTTTCATTATGGAAATCTACATTCAAGTGTGAGTCAGTTTAACCAGAAGTGTTGATAAAAGGCGGAAAAAATAAAAAGCCAGAAAAATTATTTCTAAATTTCTATTTCCAAGCTACAGGTGAAGGCTTCAATGTGTCAACAAAAGGTGAAAAAATAAAAAGCTAGGAAAATTATTTCAAAACTTCTATTTGACAGCTACACTTATTTACATTGACTAAAAGATTTTAGTCTGACTACATTTGAAGGCTTAAATGTCAATATGCCTGTCTAATACTTGTTTTAATTATCCTTCTACTTCTAAACTGAAATGTTAACTGATGTCAGTGTATAAGCAGATTCCTGTACCACAATGTTCAACTGGTTCTTGGTGCAGGAATATCAGATCCAAGACCACAAGGACTGGTCAAGGAATATCAGATCCAAGACCACAAGGACTGGTCCAGGAATATCAGATCCAAGACCACAAGGACTGGTCCAAGTCCTTGTGGTCTAGGAATATCAGATCCAAGACTACAAGGACTGGTCCAGGAATATCAGATCCAAGATCACAAGGACTGGTCCAGGAATATCAGTTCCAAGACCACAAGGACTGGTCCAGGAATATCAGATCCAAGACCACAAGGACTGGTCCAGGAATATCAGATCCAAGACCACAAGGACTGGTCCAGGAATATCAGATCCAAGACCACAAGGACTGGTCCAGGAATATCAGATCCAAGACCACAAGGACTGGTCCAGGAATATCAGTTCCAAGACCACAAGGACTGGTCCAGGAATATCAGATCCAAGACCACAAGGACTGGTCCAGGGATATCAGATCCAAGACCACAAGGACCAAAAGATTTCAGATTAGAGGGACCATTAGGTCTAAGACCATCAAAACTGAAGACCTAAATCTTTGTCCCTTGGACCAAGGTCATTTTGAAGTTATTAGTCTAAATAAAAATGTTTCAAGTTTTTACCACATAGCCAGTTAGTTAGTAACCATGGTAACCTGAAAACGACTGAAAACAACAAATCATGAAAAAAATAATAATTATAACTAAATTTCTACAGTTTAACAATTACCACCATGATCAAAATTTAATTTACCTCTGTTGCCTGTTCTTGCTGTTCCCCCTCTTTAGTTTCTTCCTTTTTCTCATCTTTGGAACCAAAAAGTCCACCAAATGTACTACCTATCTCTGTAAATAAAACAAGAGGCCCATGGGCCTTAACGCTCACCTGAGAATATCTCCAAAATTGTTTACAAAGTGCAACAGACAATATATCAAGTACAGAAAATTTAAAGAAACTCAAGAACTCCCAAAAAAATTAATCAGAAATATTCAGTCACATTTCATTAATAAGCAGCTAATATGCATAAAGTGACTGTAGTCTTCTTTTGCAGCTGTCACCTTGACCTTTCAACATATGACCTTGAATCATATATCAAAATGATTGCCACGTCAATATCTACAATATTCTAATATGCATGCCTATACAAAAAGTTAATAGTTTACAAGATAATTAGCAATTTAAGTCTTCATTTTCAGTTGTGACCTTGATCTTTTGACATATGACCTTGAACTATATATTAAAATCATCGTCATGTCAATACCTACAATATTCTAAAATACATGCCCATACAAAAAGTTAATAGATTTCAAGATAATTAGCAATTTAAGTCTTCTTTTGCAGTTGTGAACTTGACCTTTCAACAAATGACCTTGAACCATATATCAAAATGATCATCATGTCAATACCTACAATATTTTAATATACACGCCTATACAAAAAGTTAATAGTTTTCAAGTTAATTAGCAATTTAAGTCTTCTTTTGCAGCTGTGACCTTGACCTTTCAACAAATGAACTTGAACTATATATTAAAATGATTGTTGTCGCAATACCTACAATATTCTAATATACATGCCTATACAAAAAGTTTATAGTTTTCAAGATAATTAGCAATTTAATTTTTTTTTTGCAACTGTGACCTTGACCTTTCAACATATGACCTTGAACCATATATCAAAATGATCATCATGTCAATACCTACAATATTCTAATATACACGCCTATACAAAAAGTTAATAGTTTTCAAGATAATTAGCAATTTAACTTTTCTTTTGCAGCTGTGACCTTGACCTTTCAACATATGACCTTGAACTATATATCAAAATGATTGTTGTCGCAATACCTACAATATTCTAATATACATGCCTATACAAAAAGTTTATAGTTTTCAAGATAATTAGCAATTTAACTTTTCTTTTGCAACTGTGACCTTGACCTTTCAACATATGACCTTGAACCATATATCAAAATGATCGTCATGTCAATACCTACAATATTCTAATATACACGCCTGTACAAAAAGTTAATAGTTTTCAAGATAATTAGCAATTTAACTTTTCTTTTGCAGCTGTGACCTTGACCTTTCAACATATGTCCTTGAACCATATATAAAAATGATCGTTGTCCAAATATCTACAATATTCTAATATACATGCCTATACAAAAAGTTAATAGTTTTCAAGATAATTAGCAATTTAACTTTTCTTTTGCAGCTGTGACCTTGACCTTTCAACATATGACCTTAAACCATATATCAAAATGATCGTTGTCCAAATATCTACAATATTCTAATATACATGCCTATACAAAAAGTTAATAGTTTTCAAGATAATTAGCGATTTAAGTCTATTTTTGCAGCTGTGACCTTGACCTTTAAACATATGACCTTGAAATATATATCAAAATGATCGTCATGTCAATACCTACAATATTCTAATATAAATGCCTATACAAAAAGTTAATAGTTTTCAAGATATAGTGACAAATAAATAATTTTTAGCAATTTTCCCACTAAGTTCCTTGTCATTTCCCCATTTTGAGCCCCATCGCTTTCATTTGTGCAAATCTAAAACTAGATGACCTAAGAATGTTATAAGTGAAATAACTAAGGTATATCACTTGTACATTCAGAGGAGAAGATTTTTAAAGTTTTTCACTATTTCCCCCCTTATGGGGCCCCAAGGGGACATAACTCCTTCATATGTGCAAATCTGAAAGGCCTTCACCCAGACATCATCATCACCAAGTTTCATTAAATTTGGGTTGGTAGTTTTAGAGGAGTTGATTAAAATGTAAAATGTTAACGCACGACGGACGACGCACGACGGACGACGAACGACGCACGACGCACGACGGACGACGGACGGTGAACCATCGCAATAGCTCATCTGAGCTTTCAGCTCAGGTGAGCTAAAAATCTTGATTAAGAAAGTATTAATACATGCATGTACATGTAAATGTAAAAAGTCCACCAAATTTACATGTACTACACATCTATGTAAAATTATTAAACTTTAAACTAGGAAGTATTAAATTACATGTATGTACATGTAAATATAGCATGTGTCCCCATCTATTATAGAGTGGTCAGTTCAGGGATTGTGAAGAAAATCTGTAGAGAATAAATGACCTTCAGTTAGATATATGTAGCAGAAAAACTTTTTTCATACTGTATGTATGTTCTGCAGAGGTAGGATCATTCAACCTATATCACCAGACTGTTGTGATCTGTGATTACTCGGCCTACAGTGGTTGTGATAATAACGTGATGTACTCAAAATACACTCGAATGTTATATGTCTTGTTGTCACCCATATTTGAACATCCTATGTCTACAACAAGGCTGTTAAAAACTACCATCTACCTTACAGAATGGGAAAATTTGGACCCTTTTTTTTTAATGTCAAGTTTTACACTCAATATTAATTTTGAAGTTCATTACAAAAATTTTATATTATGACAATATCTGACATTTTTTTCTGTCAGAACAGTTTTGGACAACTGGATTTAACTTAAAACTATTTGATTGTCTTACTGTAGGCTTTTGAGAAATTTTAGTCTTATTTCGCCAGGGGAAACCATCTTTATTCGGTAATAATTTTAGGTAACAAAACCACTGTATTGTACTACTAGTTTTTACATACTTGACCATGTTGATTCTTCTTCCGGTTTTTCCTCTTCCTGTTTCTCGAACACAGACTCTACTTTGTCAAGATGGAGGATACCACTTTCGTCCAATCGGAAATGAGCTTTTACACCCTTAGCTTCTGCTGCATCTTTATTTTTCCCATAAGCCTCTTCTACACCAGATAAGGAGAACTGTGTCAAAGGTGCTGCTGGGAAAGATCTGCAACAAAATTTATAAACCAATAGAAAAGGCTTTTTCAAAAATGTCTCATGCCCGAAATTTATGCATCTAGGAAGGCTGTATCTTAAATATATTAGAGGGTAATTTTTTCCATTTATCTCGGATTGGATTTAATTCTGTTTTACATGACAATCAAGAATTTTTTCACTTACATCAAGGCAGTTATTTTAAAATAGTGGAGAAAACCTGAGAAAAACACCAACCTTATACAAGCGAATTTACATACTTCCTCACACTAGGATCTGCCCGAGGCAGTAACGGGTATTGCGATCCATAAGCACACACATTATACCAATGAACTAACAATTTATGAAAAAGCCAATTGGTGAGACAGCAATGGACACCTGTGGATGCAGTAAACCTGAAGATTAACATGGTTAAGGTAAGAAACCTTTTTTGATTTCATCAGAAATGATTTCTCTTGCTGTTTCTAATGTTTAATTTAGAATTTATACTTGGTATTCTTTCACTTATGTCAACAGTGTCAGTTCTTAGAAAATGAAAGAAACTAGATTACCAAAAGAAAACCAGCAACCTTTGGCAATCAAATGGATTGGAGCATATACATATAGAATAATACATGGCGAAACCCATCTCCATATTAAATGCCTGAGGTCTGATAATGTTTTAGGTCCCATATGGTATATATAATGGATTTCACCTTGTTTTATTCTGTATATCCTATACTTAAAAACACTAAAAATACTTTTAAAAAATCCATCACTCATTTACTCTTCATGACAATTATGTAAACAATCGTCTACTATGATAACATATTCTGCCTCAAGCGGATGAACCATTAATTGTAACAGAGAAGTTTTGAAAGGATAAATTTCAGAGTAGCTGGTCTCATATCAATATCAATATCAGACTGGTGATGCGACTTATCTGACTGGGCATGTGCAGTGGATGATATGGATCACACAAATTTAGCCAATTCAAGGTATGTATTTAGTACTAAGCATATGATAACTGTACACACACACACACACACACACACAGATATATATATATATATACATACAGTAGATTCCGCTTAATTGCATATATACATGTATATATACAGTCTGAATAAAAAGGTGAATTATATAGAATTTTTCAGCCTGTACTCACTGTTTGTCCTCCTCTGTTAAGAAATCTAGGTCACCATAACTGGTGTTGAAAGTAAAGTCACTAAAATGTTTGTTAAAGGTCATGACCTTTTTCTGTGGGAATGGGTTCATACGATTAAACAATGTACGTTTAACGGTCTTTACGCTGTCTGTTCCATCTTCATTCACTTTATGTCTGTCAAATTCAACCTAGAAAAGAACATTTTGATCATAAAAAAATAATCAAAAGTGCATAACTGTTCATGTTTATTGTTAAAATGTAAATCAGGAATTTTTCAAATTCATTATATTTTCTGACAAGCATATAAAGATGCCAAAATGAAACATTTGCGATTTTTTTTTATTATTATTAAAATATATTTGTATTTTACTTGCATTTGCAATGACCATAATCCAGCAGCGTAAAAAAAATAAAAAAGGAGGTGAAGATCTTTGAATGATGATACTCGCAAAATATTTCCTGATTAACATCATGCAATAAAGAACTTTAAGTTTGTTTATAGTAGTTTTCAGGAACAAGAATATTTTGTTACTTTTTTTAATCTTGAAGATTGCCTGAGGAAACAGACTGATCATGATTCAAGGGTTGTTGGTATGGCCCCCAGCCAGGCTTCACTGTAGGTACATTAATAGAACAAAGCCGTACATTTCACATTGCCCAAACATACATGTAGCTATTAAAAAGTGCCCCGAAGTCCATCCTCCATCCAGCACATGAGAGAGAGAGAGAGAGAGAGAGAGAGAGAGAGAGAGAGAGAGAGAGAGAGAGAGAGAGAGAGAGAGAGAGGGGGTGTTTCTAAATAGCTTAATGCCAAAGAATGCATAATTCTTTTTGACTCCCATTAACTTATCTTCACAGAAATACATTACTTACCACAATTGGGTAGATGTTAGCTTCTTTTACACCAAACATTTTAACTTTGAAGCCTTTTCCCAGGTGAGCTGCCTGATATACTGCTCCTAAGGCAGCTGCCTCATCCGTGTTGATACTTTTACCCAGCTCTTTTCTGTAAAATATATAACTTGTTACATTTTACAGGAAAATTAAAAATTTCATGAATAAAAAAGAAGGTTTTTGCATGTATATAATAAAGTTTCCATAGGAACTTGTTTATTCTAAGTTCCCATCTGAAAGAACCATGACTTTCATTTTGTAATCTCGAGTGCTTGGCGAAAGAACCTGGTCGTGGTTAAACAACATTAGAATTACTATCATGTTTAAAGTTGTATATATAACAAGTGTATTTAACATTTGTTTTAATTGTTTAACTATATCATAATAATATATTCATAAGCCAAAGACTGTATTGAGCTGAATGCCACAAAAAAAATAATAAATAAATAAAAAAAAAAATAAAAATAAAAAAATAAAAAAATACTGTATTCTATTACAAATCTAAAAGTTATTTTTTTCCAAGATACAGATGTTTATTGAAATATGCAAATCTCAGATTTACTCAAAACACTTAGTCTAGTAACTCATTTTTGTTTGTGTTGAAAAATATCAGCTATTAGTTAGGTCATAGAAACTTAAAAATCACAATTACCGGGGGTACATAAATTATACATACCTTCCTAAATACTTAGTCAGAATTTCCTGAACTTTAGGAACTCGAGTTCCACCTCCCATCAATATAACATCATTGATTTCTGACTGTAAAAAAAAAATGTTCAAATAATTAACACACTAAATAAATATTCACTCTAGTTTTACAATATAAAGAACAAGATTGGTTTGTTAGCTGATTGGTTGGTTTGGTTGGGTGGGTTGGTTGGGTTGGTTGGAGGTTGGGTTGGGTTAGTTGGTTGGTTGGTGGGTTGGTTGGTTGGTTGGTTGGAGGTTGGGTTGAGTTAGTTGGTTGGTTGGTTTGTTGGTTGATTTGTTGGTGGGTTGGAGGGTTGGTTGGTTGGTTGTTTGGTTGGGTAGGTTGGAGGTTGGGTTGGGTTAGTTGGTGGGTTGGTTTGTTGGTTGATTTGTTGGTGGGTTGGTTGGTTGGTTTGTTGGTGGGTTGGTTTGTTGGAGGTGCGGTTGGGTTAGTTGGTGGGTTGATTGGGTTAGGTTAGTTGGTTGGTTGGTTTGTTGGTTGATTTGTTGGTGGGTTGGTTTGGTTGGTTGGTTGGTTTGGTTGGTTGGTTGTTCAGTTGGGTTGGTTGGAGGTTGGGTCGGGTTAGTTGGTGGGTTGGTTTGTTGGTTGATTTGTTGGTGGGTCAGGTTGGTTGGTTGGTTGGTTGTTGGTTGGGTTTGTTGGTTGGTTGCTGGTTGGTTGGTTTTTTATTTTTTTTTTTTTATTTTTTTTTTTTTAAACCACATCAGCAACTTTTTATAGTTATTCATGACAAGACCCTTTTTATCACTCTGGAGAATTAATCTTAACACAAGTTACTGAGTAAGTGCTTTTGATCTACATTGTATTAGTACTCACTTACTGCAACCTTAAGTGTGCTAGTGCATCACAGATAAACATTGCAGACCACTCAATCTATCATACTTGTACAAAGCCAACCAGTAAGGGCCTAAGACAAGGAACAAGAATTCCATGGATTTAAATGTCTCACCTGGTTATTTTTTGTTCTAATAGAAAATACATTACTTTAACATAAACTTTCACAGTTTCACATGCGGCCGCCTACGACAAGACCAAAAGTAACACCTAAGTCTTGCTTTATGGCAATGCCAGGCTCGACAAAAACTTTTCTTACTTTTGATTGACAAGGGTCATACCTCAGCAGTGAGATGCCTTAAGTTTGAAGGCTAATGCCTTAACCATTCAACAACAGCAGATCTAAAAAAAAAAGAGCTAGCAGAATAAACAACATAGGTAACTGCACATCTAGGTTTTCCACATTCAATAAACAATTTTGCCTTTCAATTTAGCTGATGACACCTGATGACTTGTATGGGTAACCCAAATGTATTTTAAACAAACTTACCAAGGTGATTTGGGAGACTTTTAAAGCATCTTCAATAGGTTTAGTGACACGGCTAAACAAATCTTCACACATACTCTCAAACTCTTCACGAGTTACTTTAGCATGGAAATCTTTATCATCCAATAAACCTTCAACCTGTTGAAAGAAAGAATCAAAACTTTTAATCATTATCACAACCTTCTAGAGTAATAGTTTGCGCAAAAGAGGTGAACTACTGCTATCACTATCGTAAGATTCTTCCCCTTCCCCTCGGACAAAGTTTATAAGAAATGTTTAAATTAATTCTGAAAACAACATGCATTTCAATTTATATTTCATTGCAAGTGTATGGTATCTTTCTAGAAGGATTTGAATGATAGAATTAGTTAAAATTTGTGTACAGATGCCCGATTTATATTAACATTGTTAACATAATCTTTTTATACCACACATGTATTTAATCTTAAAAACAATTCAGTCCAATAGATGTTCAGTTTTGACATGTATCAAAATATATATAGTCAGAGGTTATCTCCCCCTGTTTATGAAAGATGTATCTTGAGTAATAGCCAATAATCTTCATTTTAGATTTTTTTAAAGAAATTTTTTTCTGTATGTCATCATTGAAATCTGTACCCAATATAGGTACTAAATGCATATCAAATTTTTCTGGTCCAATTTCAGTTCAAATTTGCGGTTATACACAAAACTCAATTATTAACTGAATATTAATTCTGTTTGACCGTTATTTATTAAATCCAGTATTACTCTTAATTTATTTAAAAATGCTACAAATTGCATTGTACAAGACTTCAACTCTCCGATACACATTAATTCAGGGATAAATTTTAATAGTTTAACTAAAAAGAATGAAGTGAAGGAAAGAAGTTTCAAGCCCCATGAAAGATTCTTAAATTAATAGTGAGGCAGTTGGTTCTGGAACAGGCTGGTTTTTAGTAAAAAAACGCAGATTCAAACTTCAAAAGGGGAGGGTTAGAGTTTACCTGCTGATTGACATTACCGGTGTTTGTGGAGTCCTGTTCTGGAATAGTTGATAAACAGGAGGACCGTAGGTTTGTGAACTGACAAACTTTTTTCATATGATCTGTCCTAACTGGGATTCCAAACTAAGTGGAGGAAGGCACTGGGACCAGTAAGCAAGCATTTTAATGTAGTCAATGTATTATTACATGTGTTTTATATCTTTACCTGAGCAAAGTGATCATTATTAGCACTGAGTACTTTCTTCAGTCTTCCAGCTTCTTTAAACAGTTTACCCATACTTCTCTCATTAGTAAACACGTCCGTTTTGGTTTTCTTCTGCTCGTTAAAAAGTTTCGCCAAGTGTTTTCTCAATCTTAATGTCATCTCTAGACCTCCGAGACTTTTGTCAAATCTACAGATGCAAAGAAAGAAAAATTTAAACACTTTTTAACAAGGATGTTACAGAAGTTGGTTTGTTGATTGTTATTTTTCATCACATCAGCAAATTTTCAGCAATTCATAATGAGACAATATAAACTTTTGACAAAAGGATGGGCACATCATGCCAGGTGATCATTAAAATGTTGCTAAATTTCAGAATACAATACAAAAAGAGATTTAGAAATGGAACTCGCCAGTGTACCCAGTGATCAATACCTCTTTGTGCAGAGTGAAATGGATAACGTTTAAGTCAATGTTCCCGAAAAAAAGAGTTGTTATTGGGCTATTGAGAATTCCATTGGATTGATACATATTTTTCAACATCTACAATTTTTCAGTTATTTGCAAGAAGATACAATAATTATTCTCCGATTAATTTATATATACAATGTAATTGAGAATTTTTTTCAGTATGCTTGGCGAAGGTTGATGTTTTTTCGCTACTCTCGCTCTCAGATAAGATTTACATGTACATGTACTGTATAAATATTTACATGTATTTTAGCTGTGTAATTTCCGCCAATACTAACACACTTCAACATTAATCTTAGCTCAAATGTCTAAGGGGAAACAATGACAACACTAATATTAACATATGCTAAATGTTTGAGACCCTTGGAAGCACCAAATACAGTATATGAAATAATCTTGAATGGGACATAAATCCATTACTCTACTCCACTTTGACGCTACATGCTATCAACTGTATGTGGTGATTGTCCCAATTTTGATGACATGTGTGCTCATAAAACTTATGGTATTCAAAACTAAAAACCAAAATAAAAAAAATAAAAGAGTTATATGGAACTTACCCAACTCCTTTAATAACTAATTGTGGGTTACTTTCCAATCTTGTTCCTTCTTTTTGTTTTACTACCTGGTAACCTGTAATAACAACCAAAATGTCAATTAGATAAAATTGTAACACTGTAGAGTTCAAAATTTTAGCAAAATAAACCAAAGAAATCCCTTTGTTTAAGTTAATTATTTATATTTTGATTATTTTCTGACTAGTTACGAAATACAAATGAATATATTTCTCAAATCAATTAAGCCATGTCAGTCAAAGGCCAAAAGGCCAATAGGATTATTAGATTATTGGTGCTTATTTTAGTTAAGTGATGTGAAGTTTCCCGAGTACAACAGAGCAAAGTAATATAAATATTGCTCAAAGACAAACCAGCACAACCCATGAATCAGTGGAAACTTAAACCACTTGACTTCATCTCCAGAGATTGATGAAGATACAATACAAAATTCTCAAATTTCTTTTTGTTAATGGCACTAGACCCTTGTTGATCTTTCTTGGCTTTTCTTAGGTGGAATAGGGCAATGGGAAATTAAATTTCACAAACCATGCCAGCACAACACATGAATCAGAAGTCCGGAGCCTTAGACCACTTGGCTACGTCTCCACAAATTGAAGAAAATATTTAAAATTAAGTCAAAATTTTGTTTACACTTATGGCACCATCTTTTTTGGCTTTTCTTGGGTGGAACAGAGCAATGAGAAATTTAAGACACAATATGCCAGCATAACCCAAGAATCAGAAATCCTGGCCATGTCTCCACATATCGAAGAAGATACCACAAAAAATTCTCTTATGGAGTCAAAATTTATGGAGCTATGCTTTGTTGATCTTTCTTGGTGATAAATTTTACTTACCAACGATAGTTGCAGTAGTACTAGTTGACCCCATATCATAAAACATATAATACTGTGTTGTTGCATTAAAATTCTTCCTTCTGAATACTCCATAGTTCAAGGCAACTACAAAATAAAATTCAAGTATGATCAGCTGTGTTGAAAATCAAAGCTTGTCGGATGTCCAAGACTGGTAATTTTTGGGAAGGACTGGTAACTTTTGCGATAATTTCTACGAGATACCACAATAGAAAAGTTTGAAATTATAAGAAAAGGACTAAATAAAAATTTAGACTTATTTTAAACACGAATAAAAGTTTTACCAAAGTGTTCAGAAAAACGGAATATAAAACATCTGCACATCTAGTTTTATAGAACAAATTTTAACATTAGATATTAATGCTGCTGCTGCTGATGTTGAACCTATCATTTTCTGTGCTTGAGTCCATTTTTTGTGCTCAAGTCCTCATTGGCCGAGTCATCTAAAGCTGTCCTATGGATAAAAATTTCTTGATGTTGGTAGGTTTCAAAACCACTCCAGGTCTGTCAATGTCCGTGTTTTTTTGTTTTTTTTTGTAGGCACTCAGATTTTTTAAATAACCTAATACTGACCACCCTAATATGTAAATGAAGAAATGCTGCCTTGCAGTGTAAAAGCAAAATACTTGACTCCACTCTTCTCAACTCCGTACAGGGCATTATAAAATTCTTTAAGGTTTAGAATCAATAATTCAATATTCATTGTTATATTACTAGAGAAAATATTGACAGAATATAAGTGATTGTATTGTTTGCTAATTTTATTTGTTCATTGTAAGGTTGAGCTTCATATCATTGCAGATAATGTAAACCTGAATGGTAAAAAAAAATGGAATATTTCCAAGTCAGTAAAAACTGCAATAAATGCAAATTCTTCTTCTTATTATTATTATTATTTCTGATAACATACCAGCAGCATTATCACCCATCAACTGGAGTACATTTAGGCCCACCATATTGGCAGCCTGTAAAACAGCCTTTCTTTCGGCCTGGGTGTAAAACACAGGCACAGTTATAACACAGTCATTGATTGGTTGATCTGAAAATAAAAATTTAATGTATTACTGTTACATACTGAATGATTGGTTAATATTACTGTAAAGTACATGTATACTAGTAAATTTAAATGAAGCTCAAACAAACTGAAAATTAGTAAGTTTTCACAGGAACTAAATTTATGGATCTTTAAATCATTATGGTACTTTTTCCATGTAAACAAAGTAAAACTTTAATACTGGTAATTTAAGCTGATTTGGACTTTCAAATTTCAATCAACCCTTGAAAAAAATAAGAAGGAAAATATACAAACTTAACAACTACATTTAAATATTTAAGTAACTACTGCCTTTGTTATTGGATTTATATTTTGGTATTTCTCAAAAAAAATTATGTTTTGGAATTTCTTAATAATAATCTTAAAAATTTAAAAAAAACATATAAAAGAGATATTTTCAACTCACATGTACAGCAGTATTAACTCTCACTTTCTCAATATTATGCTGTTAAAAATGTTGCTAAAAACAATTATTTTACAGCTGAAAAATCTGGCAATGAAAGTAGCTTTTGTACTTGTAAATTGCATCTAGACTATCACTTCCTGTGTTGGGGGCCTCAGTGACCAAGTGGTCTAAAGTGCACACTTACGGATCACAGTGCCTTTCACCACCTGGGTTTGAACCCCAGTCAGGACAGATCCTTGTGTGAGAAAGTTTGTCAGTTTGCTTGACAAAGGTCTGTGGTTTTCTCCGGGCACTCCGGTTTCCTCCCCATCCACGAACTGACAGCCTTACCATACGTGAAAGAATATTGACTGGGGTGTAAAACATCATTACTCCACTCCACTGCCTGTGTTAAAACCACTATGTGTGCCATGTAAAAAGATGTTTTTCTACAGATATTCTAGAAGGTCAAAGATATCTGTATGCATAGTAATTTTTATTTAGTACTTGGCATCAAGTGACAAAACTTCATTTAAATTCAAAGCATGCTGCCAAAAATAAAGTGACAATGACTTTAATTTTGGCTGTATTACAACATTCATATTACAGCCATACATACCAGCAAAGCTTTCAGCATGTTGTTTTGCTTTCTCAAGTACCATAGCTAACAATTCTTCTGGACTATACAGGTCTCTGTAAATTATACAAAAATTTTAAAATGCAAACAAGTTGAAAGATTAAAAGAAGGAAAAGACAAAAAAACACACTCATAATTTTTCTTTTTGCACTTCATTTAAACTTAAGCTTACATGTATTTTAATGTTTCATAATCCTTTATCTAAGTTACTGTTTCAGATGCTTGTTGTTGTTGTTGTTATCGTTGTCATGGTTATCGTTGTCATTGTAATGTTGTTTAATGTCACATCAGCAATTTTTCAGCTATTTGCGACGAGATCAAGGTTATTTATCTCAATGGATTAATCTAAGAACAAGTTCATACATGCAAATTTTAAAGTTAAATGTACTACCTTGCCTCCCAAAATTGAGGCTGATGATCAAAGTAAAAACAAAATCCCAAGTGACAAATACCCCTTTTCCCAACAACTGCTACAGGGACAAAATCTAAGATATAACCTTGTGACATTGACCTTTGATTTACTCATCCCAATAAGATTTTTGACCTGTTTCATGTCGCTAAATAATCTTTTACAAGTTTGACCTAAATCCATCCATACATGTGAAATTATGGGAACGATATGGATTGGACTGAGTTCAAAAACATATACAGTAAAACCTGTCTACAAAGGCCACTTGAGGGACTGACTAAAAGTGGCCTTTGTTGACAGGTGACCTTTGCAGACAGGGTTGATATTCTAAAGACCAGTTATGTCCCTTGATTTGCATTCGACATACATGTATAACTTCTCGAATTTAAAATTATAAAATGAATGCACAAAACACCAATATAAATGTATATTATTAAAATGGACAATTATTTTTATTTCAATATTTTAGGGACTCTTAAAATGCAAGAAAAATTATTGACTTTGTGTCATTTATTGAATATATAATTTTCTATGCATCCGTATATCTTTTTAAAAATATTTCTGAAAAAAAAAACCCGGTTTATCAGGTGAGCTTCAAAAAGCCCTGCATTGGCATTTGTACCATTCTTACACTACCTAAACCCCTAGGCTAATAATCTGCATCTCCCATTTCTAGAAGTTGTCCTGACAACTTTCAGTTTTAGAAGGGTTGCCAATAAGGGGATTTTTTTGTTTATAAAAATAAAAAATATCTGGACAACTTTCACTTGAAAAAAAATTATGACTGACAAGAAAAAAACTTTTATTTAAGAAACAAGAGGACAAATAAAATATAAAAAATTGTTTTTACCGGTAATACATGTCTCGGTACCTAGCCCCTTTGTGAGCCCCAAAGAGGTGATAAAAAAAATCAAAAAGCGGACTTTTTGACAGTGTTTAAATCTTTACCTGTAACAGGTTACCGTTAATATAGAGCTTTATTGTGGATAATTGATGAACAATCTTTCAGAAGATTTTATTGTAAGTTTCTAATTAATGGATTAATTATTGTCAAGTGTTAATTTCATAAATTTGAGAAGAAATCGGCAAAAATGACTAATGTCCTGACTTCTATGTAAGACATTTTTATTTCCTGATTTACAAATTTTCCATGGTACACATGGATTGATAAAATTATTTTTATTAGTTTTTATCATTATGTCTTGAGTTTTAGCATTTTTTAATGGATTTTATGGGTGTTTTCCCCCAAAAAATGTTCCAGAGAATGGGATTAGTGACCGTTGTAACTGACCGTTACTGACAGTTGACCGCTCTACACAGGTGACCGCTACCACAGATTTGACTGCATGTAGTAGGTAATTAGTTAAGGGAGATAATCAATTTTCTGTTTTAAAAATTGGAGTTCATTGTTCATCACCAAAATATATCCATACATGTGAAATTATTGAAACGATAGGGATTGGACCGAGTTTGAAAACATGAATGTAGTAGTTAAGGGAGATAATCAATACCAACCCATTTTCTGTTTTAAACAATGGAGTTCCTCGTTCTTCATCTTTCTCTATTGTGTAGTAAGGAAACCTCTTCATGTATTGTTGTACTTGTGGATCTTCGTAAGATTTTCCTAACAGATGTGTCAAATACCAGAATGCTTTTCTTGGGAATTTGACAGCCTGTAATAGAATATTTATAAATTTATCTTTCCAACCCAATACAATGAAAAAGGGCTTGCAAACAAAACATGTGATAACCCCTATCATTTCTGCATCTAACAATTAAAACTTTGTCAAAATCAATAATAATTCTGAGATGGCACTGTATGTATACAACAAGTAATGTCTCTTTATAATTTTTTATAAATGTAGATCATTTTTTGTGGTATGCAATTTGCTTTTTTACATGTCTAAAGAATAAAAAATATTCAAAGAAAATTTCCTCGAGAACTACAAGCATCATGAATATATTTCACTTAAGAATTACTTTTTGGTAACGTAATTGTTTGGTAACGTATACGTATATGAAGGCATGAACACTAGTGAAGCACATGGAAATTGCAATCTGCAAAGCAGATTATGCTAAATTTGCACAGGATTCACTAGCGTTCATACCCTCATATACATTACCTAACACGAAGTAAAATTCTTATATTTACAATTCTTGACATATTCCTGACAGTGCGTAAAATAATAAAATAAACTTTGTATAACAGCATGATGTACCAATTCTTGCATAAGCAGTGGTTTTGTTTGCCTAAAATTACTACCGAATAAAGGGAGTTTCCCCTTGAGAAATATGACTAAAATTTCCCAATTTGACAACTAAAATTCCCCAAAAGGCTACAGTGACACACTATCAAATAGTTTAAGTTAAATCCAGTTATCCAAAACTGTTCTAGCAGACAAAAAATGTTAGATATTGTCACAATATAAGACTGGTGCAATGAATTTCAAAATTCTGAGTGTAATGTGTCATAAAAAGGGTCCAAATTTTCCCAATCTTAAAGGTAGAAGGTAGTTTTTAAAAACCATAGCAAAATCACTGATAAGTACATCATATTCTTCATGATATTTTGTGAAATTTATGTATAAACATTAACATGTGCTTTGACCTGTTTTTCATGAACAAATCAGGAAATCCCCAAACATCTGTTTACAAATTTTTTTGTAATCCTACACCCTTAGTTGTCACGTCACAAAACTGCACCTTCTATACTGAAGTTATTAGGTTATGAACTAGCGAGTCTAAAAAGGGTTCACATAGTACAAAATGTTAGCTACTGTAAATATAAAAGTCTATACTGATAGTTTCAAAGGTTCATAAGTAAATTAAAAGTAAAGAGAGTTGAGTTAAGTAATGTTGTTTAACTTCCCAGTCAAGTATATTTCACTTATATCGAGACATCATTAGCTATAGGCAAAAGTGCAAAAATTTTGCCTGTGCATCGCGCAGATGGCATTATACATCAGGGTTCTTTATTGTACCATGCCTACCATGACACGGGACCTTGTTTATTTTCAAGTTTCCATTCAAAAGAACCATGACTTTAATTTCGCAATGCCAAGTGCTTGGTGAAAGAACAGTCACTACCCACTTCCAAGTCTTAGGTCAGACCCAGTTGGGGTTTGAACCCACAACCTCCCACTTATAAAGCAAGCACTCTACCAACTGAGCCACCGCAGTGGTGCTTAAAAGTAAAGAGTATTACCGTTGATTCTGCCATGTTACCAAAATATCTCTCTCCATCTCTCATGGCTACAATTGTTGAAGTTTTTCTTGCAGACTCACTGAATTAATAGAAGAAAAATCAATTCTTTATTTAATACTGACTACCAGTACAAATAAAACATTTATATATCAGACAATAATTTTTTTCAAACAACTACAGACAATGTAGTAAAAAATATTCCCTTATTTGGAAGTAGGAAAACAAGAGTGATGTACACTGTAATTATGTTTTATGTCCCATGAAAATTATCTGAAATTCTGTCAACTACACTGGTTCTGGGTTTGAATCCTTGCTGGGCATTGTGTTGCATTTTTGAGCAAGATCATAGATTCCATATTATCTTGGTTTATTAAGTCCAATGGGCAAAGAAACTTGAGGTTTACCTTTGGACAGACTGAAGACCCATTTAAAAAGAAAGTATCTTACCACTTTTATGCTAATAAAAATAAATTATATATTGTCGTAATAATGTTATAATACTACAGACAAAATGGATTTTTCAGCGTGTTTGGAGAAATTCTCCTTGACTACTTACTCATTTAAAACTATTTCCATAGGAACTCCAGGCTGAAAAATATAGTACAATATATCAAAATTACAATAAAACCTTGATTTATTGCAACCATTGGTTAAATTTCTGACATAAATTGAGAGAGAGAGAGAGAGAGAGAGAGAGAGAGAGAGAGAGAGAGAGAGAGAGAGAGAGAGAGAGAAAGAGATCATACCCGAGTGTTCATTAATATTGTTTTTATTTATCAAGAAGAACAAATTTTCATGCAATGAATCTTTTGTGAGCTACATAATCATTTCACTAGCAAAAAAAATTTAAATGTAGCAACAACAGGAATGTAAGATTCTTTCAATTGTGCTATAATAGAAAATATCCCTTTGTAATAGAAAGTCCTAACTATAGTAAATCAGGCATAAAGTCATCAATACACATAAATCAAGCAATAGAAGATAATTTCCTATCATGTTTAAAACAAAAAGCTCTACTAAGCCTTTGTTTATATTTGTAAAAATCAAAATAAAATGGAAGTTCTTGTATCTGAACCAAAGCAGTGGTTTTGTTTGCCTAAAATTACTACCAAACAAAGGTAGTTTCCCCTTGAGAAATAAGACTAAAATTTCCCAATTTGACAACTAAAATTCCCCAAAAGGCAACAGTGACACACAATCAAATAGTTTAAGTTAAATCCAGTTGTCCAAAACTGTTTTGACAGACAAAAATGTTAGATATTGTCACAATATAAAATCTTTGCAATGAATTTCAAAATTCTGAGCATAATATGTGACATAAAAAGGGTCCAAATTTTCCCAATCTGAAAGGTGGAAGGCATAGCAAAATCACTGCAAAGGATGGATGTCAGTTATCAAGGAACGGAACAGATTTGAGTAATATAGTATTATACTCACGTCAGTAATCGAGGAACAGGACAGATTTGAGTAACAGAGTATTATACTCAAGTAGCTAGTAGGGCCACAGGTGCTCTTCCAGCAGCCAAAGAGATAAAAGTGACCATACACAAAGGCATTATGATATATTTGATTCATGTGATATCATATTTTGTCATTTAATTAGTACATACCTTAACAATAGCAACTTTCATGAATTCACTTCCAAGATCTATAGACATCACGGCTAAATTAAATCCAGCTAAAATATCAAAAGAATAAAAAATAAATTATCAGTCATCAAGGTGATTGTAATTTGCAACACTGACATCACACGTGTGCATTAAATATCATAATTAAGGAGAAATATACATTTACATGTATATATATATATATATTTTTCCAGTTTGTTGTAATCTTAAACGTCTAGGAGTCTAGCATTATGTGTAGAAATATCTTATTCCCTTAGATATTCTACCAGAATATAGGTTGTCTCTCCAGGGAAAAACATCCAAATCTTCTGAGATGAAATTTCCGAAAAATAGTGATACAAGAGCCTTATTTTTATTCTACACTAAATTCTACAGTAGACTCTTTCAAATGCACTGGGTGGTGATGGTAGTGGTGGTGGTAGTGGTGGTGATGATGGCAACTCCAGTAGTAATGTCAGTGGTGGTTGTGTTTGTACTAGTGGTAGTGTTGGTGGTGGTGATATTGATGTCTATGGTAGTGTTGGTAGTGGTGGCAGTAGTGGAAGTGGTATGAGGTGGTGGTAGTGATAATGGTAGTGGTGGTGGTGGAAGCAATGGTGGTGGTATGAGGTGGTTGAGATAGTGGTGGTGGGGGTGGTGATAGAAGCAGTGGTGGTGGTATGAGGTAGTATTGATATTGGTAGTGATAATGGTGGTGGTGGTGATAGTAGCAGTGATGGTAATATGTGGTGGAAGTATTATGTGGTGGTGATAGTGGAAGTGATAAGAGTGGTGGTAGTGGTAGTGGCAGTGGTAGCAGTAGTGGTGGTATGTGTCGGTGTTAATAGTGGCAGTTTTAATGGTGGTGATGGTGTTGGTAGCAGTGGTGGTGGTATGAGGTGGTGTTAATAGTGGTAGTGATAATGGTGGTGGTGGTATTATGTGGTGGGTATAGTGGTAGTGAAAATAGTGGTGATGGTGTTAGTAGCAGTGGTGGTGGTATGTGGTGGTGATAGTAATGATAATGGTGGTGGTGGTAGCAGTGGTGGTGGTATGAGGTGGTGGTGATAGTGGTAGTGAAAATAGTGGTGGTGGTGATAGTAGCAGTGGTGGTAATATGTGGTGGTGATAATAGTTATGGTAATGGTGGTGGTGGTGGTGATACTAGCAGTGGTGGTGGTATGTGGTGGTGATAGTAGTAATGATAATGGTGGTGGTGGTAGTAGCAGTGGTGATGGTATGAGGTGGTGAAAGTAGTAATGAAAATGGTGGTGGTGATGATAGTAGCAGTGGTGGTATATGGTGGTGATAGTAGTAATGATAATGGTTGTGGTGGTGGTATGAGGTCGTGATAGCAATTATGACAATGGGGATGGTGGTGATAGTAGCAGTGGTGGTGGTATGAGGCCATGTTAATAGTAGTAATGATAATGGTGGTGGTGGTTATAGTAGCAGTGGTGGTGGTGTGGTGGTGATAGTAGTTATGATAATGGTAGTGGTGGTGGTAGCAGTGGTGGTGATATGAGGTGGTGTTGATAGTGGTAGTTAAAAAGGTGGTGGTGGTGATAGTAGCAGTGGTGGTGGTATGTGGTGGTGAAAATAGAAATGATAATGGTGGTGGTAGCAGTGGTGGTGGTATGAAGTGGTGTTGATAGTGGTAGTAAAAATGGTAGTGGTGGTGATAGTAGCAGTGGTGGTAGTAGTAATGATAATGGTTGTGGTGGTGGTATGAGGTTGTGATAGTAGTTATGATAATGGTGGTGGTGGTGGTGATAGTAGCAGTGGTGGTGGTATGAGTTGGCATTAACAGTAGTTATGATAATGGTGGTGGTGGTGATACTAGCAGTGGTGGTGGTATGTGGTGGTGATAGCAGTAATAATAATGAGGTGGCATTAATAGTAGTAATGATAATGGTGGTGGTGGTGATAGTAGCAGTGGTGGTGGTATGAGGTGGTGTTGATAGTGGTAGTAAAAATGTGGTGGTGGTGATAGTAGCAGTGGTGGTAGTAGTAATGATAATGGTGGTGGTGGTGGTAGCAGTGGTGGTGGTGTTAATAATGGTAGTGATAACAGTGGTGATGGTGGTGAAAGTGGTAGAGATCCCGGTGATGGTTGTGGTGGTGGTGGCAGTGGTGGTGGTATGAGATGGTGGTGATAGTGTTAGTGATAATGATGGTGGTGGTTGCAGTGTTGATGGTATGAGGAGGTGGTGATAGTGATAATGGTGGTGTTGGTGGTTCTGTTGGTGGTATGTTGTGGTGGTATGGTATTAGGGATTTTTCTGGCCATTCACAGGATCCGGTAAAGGGACCCATTCCCAATGCCAAAAAGCATACATTTTTCCCAATTTTGTAGGTAAAAATTCCAAATTGATCCTGCTTTCAGAAACTATACTTTTGGTGTAGCTTGTATATCTTTATAATAACCTGTATTTATGCACATTTTGATTTATACTCAATGAGGATCTGGTAGAATGGGAGCAACTCATGAAACAACTTTCTCAGATGTTTGTATTGAAGCCAGTCTATGAAGATATTATGTTAATGTCTGAGTAGTTTGGTACAAATGAGTGACTGCCAGCATGTATCAAAATAGTAAATATTCCAGGCAAAATATTTTATGTGCTGACAATGTGACAATTTTTAAAGTTTAATGAAAAATTTTCCCAAAATGTCGATTTTGTCAATGATTTTCCCAATTTCATCCCAAGGTCCCTTTCCCAAAATGGCCAGAAAAATCCCTGGGTATGGTGATGATTGTAGTAGTGATGCAAGTGGTGGTGGTGGTAGTGGTTTGGGGTGACAAAGGGGCTTGTCGTGTACTATTTATTAATTTATATCAATTGTAAAAAAAAAATTTCTCAAAAACTACTCCAATCCAGACAAAAAAAAATATTGTTTCAGAAAAAGTCAACAGAATTGAACCCACAACTATTGACTTAAAATCAAGTGAAAAAACAACTTGTCCTTGCCTTTCAATTAGAACTTATTTAATGAAGTTCGGAAGATGTATGTAAGACTTTATCTAGTACTTACCAGTAACTGTAAAGAGACACCATAGTACTGCTGTTGCCATTATTAACGACTTGTATCTTTCTGATGACGACATCATATCTATGTGAAAAGAAAATATATATAATATATTATTTTGTCCACTCGGCCACCGAGGCCCCATCAGCCAAGAAGAACCACTCGGCCACCGAGGCCCCATCAGCCTAGATGAACCTCTATACATAAACCTATAGTCAATTTAGTTTTAAAAGGACTTTTCTTTTTCAAATTCCATCCAAGAAGAACTCTTTATAAAGAACACCTGTCTATAACACAAGTGTCTCAAGGTACCTTATTCCAAATTGCATTCAAAAAGAAAGTAAATATGAAGACATTTGTCTATAAAGTTGACATTTCTAATACACTGTCTTTATACACAGGATTCACTGTATAAAAATATTATACACATAATAAACTTTTTAAAAATCCAATATGTTATGGACTTTTTTCTATATCACAAAAAATCCTAACCTGAATGGATTTTTATCATAAAGACAAAATTTCAGTTTTGATTTATACACATACATGTACTAGCATGGGTTTGACTGTCATGGTAAAAAATAATTTTAAAAATGCAAAATCAAAAATAATACCTGAAATAATAATTAGAAAGTTCAGTCTATGATCTGAAATGGCAGAGGTTCAAGGAAGTGAAGTGTAAATCAGGAACTAATTTAACTTACATTCATATACCCAGAGGCATAACATACATTTATATATATATATATATATATATATATATATATATATATATATATATATATATATATATATATATATATATGATAAGTGCCTAAGGTACCCAGTGGCATTTATACCCTGATATTCTATTTAGTAGTATTATTGGAATGATCCAATTAAATTATTTTTACTTGGAACAGACCCTAAAACAGTTTTAGGTGAACCATTTGAATGGATTCATTATGTAATGTTTATGCGCATGTGAAATTATTTTTACTTGGAACAGACCCTAAAACAGTTTTAGGTGAACCATTTGAATGGATTCATTATGTAATGTTTGTGCGCATGTGAAATTATTTTTACTTGGAACAGACCCTAAAAGTTTTAGGTGAACCATTTGAATGGATTCATAATGTAATGTTTGTGCGCATGTGAAATTATTTTTACTTGGAACAGACCCTAAAACAGTTTTAGGTGAACCATTTGAATGGATTCATTATGTAATGTTTGTGCGCATGTGAAATTATTTTTACTTGGAACAGACCCTAAAACAGTTTTAGGTGAACCATTTGAATGGATTCATTATGTAATGTTTGTGCGCATGTGATTAACTGTGATGCTAAAAAGATCTGAAAGTTTACAAATTATCTGTCAATTGGATTTAATCAATTTTCCATATTTTTTGTTTTTATGTTTCCTTTGGGTTTTTTTTGTATATAAAAAGCATATTATTTCAATCACATTTATAAAACTTTGTTTTGTGGCCCAAATTCATTAAAAAAATCCTATGCTACAATAGAACATTACTTCTTCTAAGACAGTACTGGATTTTGTCGTAATTAATAAACACCAAATTAAATTATATTAGCTGGAGTATAAAATGCAGAGCAGTTTAAAATCCTTACAGGATTTAATATGGTAAAACACAGCCATACTCAGCAAGTATTGAAGCCATGAAGATCGTGATTTTCGGGACTTTGCAATACTGATACCTAGAGGCTAAACCTAAGACACTTTTATTTTGTTTCAATATTTAATCAAATTGAAAAATGATGATATTTAATTACTATTTAAATTAAGCATGTTTTCTTTTGTTTTAAATTACACAATTCTTAAATCAAAATTTTTAAAACAGAAAATGGCTTTATCAAAATATTGAATTTTTTTTAATCATTAAACCAGAGACTTTCATTACATTGATATGTATGTCTCTGATTAAACCACATTTCTGAATGTAAAGAATATAAAACTGGCGAATTTCTGGTTTTCTTTCCTGTTTCAAAAACATAAATAAAGGAGCACTTAGAACAACGCGTTTCATGTTAAAATGAACAAAAAGAGGATACACAAATTCATATTAAACCAGATACTAAAACTGCAAACCGTTTAATGTACGCATGATAACCCACGTGTTCATTTGGTATGACAATTAAAAGCGAAACAGGGCCACATGAGCCGGTTTTTTAAAACAAAAATGTACAAATTCATTTTGATTTTTAAACAATATGTGTAACAAAACGTTTTAAAACTGACATGCCTCACTGAAAAATACACCCATACATACCTGTTACCGTTATTCTGATGCACAGGTAATTAAAATCTAAATAAAACTCTGACAGCCAGCTGTTTTGGTTAGCGAGCCGGCAAAATGTGGCGTATGGTGATTGGGGAGAACATACACTTCCGGGTTTGCGCAAGTGTTGCTACACGTAAACTTCCTATCAAGACTAAAGCACTGAGTAGAGTAAAAAGACGACACAAAAATATATTCCGGGAAATTGCATCAGTCATTATTTATTTATTTATTTATTTATTTATTTATTTATTTATTTATTTATTTATTTATTTATTTATTTATTATCGTTTTGCAGTAAAAGATACATTTTTCTAATCACGACAAATTGATTTTTTGTTTTATTATTATTATTATTATTATTATTATTATTATTATTATTACCGGCGACATTTAAAACTTTTTAAATGTCGTTCTTATTACCCATCTGCAAAAACAGATTGTATAAAGATTTTCAAGAGTTACATGTATATAATTTTCACACATGTAAGACTCTGACGTCGCTTTGCGATATTTAACCGCGACGCAATAAACAGCTCAAATTCCGGAACAATGTTATAGTCAGTTGTCTTTTCAACTTATTAATTAGACAACTTCTAGGGATAATTCGTTATATGATTTGTCTATTTATAATTAAAGGATAATATTTTCGTGTTATATTGATATAATAACAACATTTACAACAATACGGATTAATGTTTGATTTTATTTAAATTTATATAAAGAAAAATATTTTTATTTGTTCAACTTATGGGAGAGTTTTATTGAACTATCCATCGAGTGTCAAATGACATCTCAACCAAGTGACCTTCACCTCTGATTTTCGGATCAAAATGGCGTTTATGTTGCTAAGCCGAGATGTCTTTAGCTTAAATTGCACTTAGTATTGTGAAATTGGCATCAGCCTTGCTTCCTAGAAATCCCTGGTATGTGTCTATTAAATATGGGTAAAAAAAATCAACGGTCCGCGCATTCTTGTCTTTTGCAATTCACATCCCCCACATGTGACACCCACTCACGTTTCACATTTTTGGTTAAAAAACTAAACGTCGTTGACCGGAAAGTTGCAAAAAAAAGAGAACATTATGATACTTTTAGCAGTGAGACACGGAGATTAAAACATACCATAAAAGACTACTAAAAATATGAGTGGTGTTACCTAGTCAAGGTATTTTTCGCCTGTAACTTTCACATTTGGTTCCAAGTTGGACAGATCCAATGAAAAATACTGAATTTCTGTAAGCCAACTGACAAACTTCTTCATTAGTGGATTAATACCAAAGTTTATGTTTTTATGACTCGAATTATGCAAATTTTTCGTAGAAATCCAAAAATTAATGTTTGATACTGTTCACTTATGCAAACATAGTTGTACCGGAAAAATCACTATGACTGTTTCAACTTTTCAATTACAAAACAGTAATTCTGTAAAATGAAAAATGTTTCTGATGTATGAATTTTACATGTTAAAATGGTGATATTTACATGTTTAACATTATTTTTCAAATTATAATTTCCCATAGCAACAATATTTTTTCTTTTTGTAGAGACAACCAAAAATAATCATTCATATGTATAGCAATTTCTACTAGGAAAAAGCTCAAATAAGTTTTATTTATTTTCTTTTCTTCAATTTTTATGACAATGATGTGTAATTCTTTGGACACAAATGCTTTGACAGCTACAATGGGTTCTTAAGATTTAACATAACTCCTATGCATGAACTCTTGACCATTTAGTATTCATGGCACCTGGTAGCAAAATGGGAACCCCTGGTTGTGAAGCTTAGGTCTTGTCATGTTATCATAATTATAAATATGACATTCTTGGAATTTGCAATGCTAATTTTACATAAAATGTCATCTTTGCATCATGGGGTATTGATGACATCAGAGACCTGTGCAAGAGTGTGTATATGCACTTTCACTTTGGAAAGCAACCAGTCTGTTTGACAGGCCTCTTATGCTTGGGGACCTCATTCATACAAAATATCAACAGTTTAACTTTAGATCAAATTCCAAATTTCTTTATTTCTCTCATTGCATAACAAAATACATATAGAGAACACATATTAAATCATATGTATAAACAACATTGTATGCATAATGGCAGCATAAACATTTCAACTGCAATTATCTTCATAATAATTTTAATAAACTTGCATAATTTTATAGGCATTTTTAGCTCAACTGGCTAAAGCCAGCTGAGCTTATGGCCTGGCGAAGCGTGCGTGTGTGCGTGCGTAAACTTTGGTCTTCTCCTCTGAAACCACTGGGCCAATTGGAACCAAATTCGGTGTGGAAGGTCCCTACCTCAGCCTGACTAAAGTTTTTACCAGACAACCCCACCCGACATCCAAGATGGCCGCCGTTACTATAAATAGAAAATACACTAAAATAGCCATTGTGGATCCATCTTTCCACTGATTTAACTCAAATTTGAAATGTAGAAAATATATAGTGGGGGATTCAACATATGTAACGGGTTTTTCCGAGTCTTTTTTCGTTGACCCAATTTTTATGAATTATGCAAATTAGGTGCAATATTTAGCAAAATCTTTGAAAATCTTCTCCTCTGAAACCACTGGGCCAATTGGAACGAAATTTTGTGTGGTTGATCCCTACCTCGGCCTGACTAAAGTTTGTACCAGACAACCCCGTCCGACATCCAAGATGGCCGCCGTTACTATAAATAGAAAATACACTAAAATAGCCATTGTGGATCCATTTTTCCACCAATTAAGCTCAAATTTGAAATGTAGAAAGTATATAGTGGGGGATTCAACATATGTAACAGGTTTTTCCGAGTCTTTTTTCGTTGACCCAATCTTTAAGAATTATGCAAATTAGGTGTAATATTTAGGGAAATCTTTGAAAATCTTCTCCTCTGAAACCACTAGGCCAATTGGAACAAAATTTTGTGTGGTTGATCCCTACCTCGGCCTGACTAAAGTTTGTACCAGACAACCCCGTCCGACATCCAAGATGGCAACCGTTACTATAAATAGAAAATACACTAAAATAGCCATTGTGGATCCATTTTTCCACTGATTTAGCTCAAATTTGAAATGTAGAAAGTATATAGTGGGGGATTCAACATATGTAACGGGTTTTTCCGAGTCTTTTTTCGTTGACCCAATTTTTAAGAATTATGCAAATTAGGTGTAATATTTAGGGAAATCTTTGAAAATCTTCTCCTCTGAAACCACTAGGCCAATTGGAACAAAATTTTGTGTGGTTGATCCCTACCTCGGCCTGACTAAAGTTTGTACCAGACAACCCTGTCTGACATCCAAGAAGGCCGCTGTTACTATAAATAGAAAATACATTAAAATAGCCATTGTGTATCCATTTTTCCACCGATTTAGCTCAAATTTGTAATGTAGAAAGTACTAGGCCAATTGGAATGAAATTTAGTGTGGAAGGTCCCTACGTTGACCTGACTAAAGTTTTTACCAGGCAACCCCGCCTGACATCCAAGATGGCCGCCATTACTATAAATAGAAAATACAGAAAAATGGCCATTGTGGATCCTTTTTCCACGGATTTAGCTCAAATTCGAAACGTAGAATGTTTATTGTGGGGGATTTAACATATGTAACATGTTTTTCTGTGTCTTTTTTCACTTTTTTCCAATTTTCACTTATTATGCAAATTAGGTGCAATATTTTGTGAAATGAAGTAAAAATCTTCTCCTCTGAACCCAACCCCCCCCCCAAAAAAAAAAAAAAAAAAAAAATTGGCTATTGTGGATCCTTTTTTCCACCGACTTTAAATATAGAAAGTATACTGTGTGGGATTCAAAATATATAATGGTTTCTTTCCGAGAAAATTTTTATTGACCCAATTTTCAAGAAATATGCAAATTAGGTGTAATATTTAGTAAAAATTTTCTCCTCTAAAATCACTGGGCGAATTGGAACCAAATTTTGTGTGGAAGGTTCCTACATGTACATCAGCCTGAAAAAAGTTTGCACCAGTCCAAGATGCCCGTTGTTACTAGATATGAAAAAAAAAATAGCCATTGTTGATCCATTTTAAGCTCAACTGGCTAAACCCAGCTGAGTTTATGGCATGGCGAAAGTTTGTCAGTTAACTTGCTGCTTGGTCATGGTTTTCTCCAATACTCCAGTGTCCTCCACTATTTCCAAAACTGACAGTCTCCGTATAAGTGAAATATTCTTGAGTAAAGCGTTAAACAGCATTACAAACAAAAACAAACATTGTCTTACATATTCAGCCAGTTGAGCATCACAGGCCCTATTGGGCCTCTTGTTTAAGGATATATTAAAGTTACAAGAATGATGAGATCTTGGTTTACATCATGAAATATATATTTTACAGCATAAAATGTAAATTTGATGCGTCTTATTTTTTGTATTTTTAGCACATGTAGTTTCTGTGTTAAGAAGACATCATCATGACAAAAGATAAAAATTACTTTGAGGTCCTTCAAGTAAAGCCAGGTGCAAGTGAAGAGGAAATTAAAAAATCATACAGAAGTTTGGCCAAAAAATTTCACCCAGACAAGAACAAAGATCCTGGTGCAGAAGAAAAATTTAAAGAAATATCTGCCGCTTATGATTATCTGAAAAGCAGTGACAGGAGAGAAATTCATGAGAGGGATTTAAATAGAGAGGAGAAGAAAAATTCAAAATCAAATTCTGGTGGTGGATTTTCATTTAAGTTTAAAACAGGAGAAAGTAGTTCCACCTATGATACAAAATTTGATGATAAAGATTATACTGGTCCATATTCCAAATATTCTGGGTCAAAATCTAAAGCATATGGTGAAGATGATGGTTTTAAATTTAAGTTCAGCTCAGATGATAAATCAAAGCAGAAATCTAAGTTCAAATCTCGGAAAACAAAGAAGCCTTGGACACAGGATTGGAACGATGAAGAGGAAATTCCAGGCTATGGAAACACATTTTCGTTTGCATTCAAGACATTTGTTGATGATTTAGATTCAAACTTTTCCATGTTTTTTTCCACATCTGCTGATGGTCCATTTGAGTTCTCAGCCTTTTATGGAGGATCAGATCCATTCGCAGAATTTTTTGGTTCCTCTGGGGCAGGTATGTATTTATCTTGAACATGATAATAAAAACTGGCAAAATGCTGTTTATTTTTGAAATTTTATTGGCCTGTTTCTGTTACCAAATGGAGGTAACACAAAGTCTAAAAAAATGGGTCCAAGTTGCAACATTCCGAGATGAGCTCTCAAAAAAAGCAGAAGGCTATCTTTTTGCTTCTGTATTATTAATACCAGTATACAGGTATTTTAATAGACAACTTTTCAAAAATATTTTATCCGTTAACCCAGGTTAACCCATGCTTGTTGGAATTAAGTTGATCAAATGTAAAGTTTAATGGAACTCGCCAGTATGCCACTTGATCAATACTTCTTAACGTTTGTGCAGAATGAAATTTTATAGATAACTTTTACATCAAGTGTTCCTGAAAAAACATCATTATTACGGGAAAATGTCTATGTGATTCCATTGCCAAAGAAATAATTGTCCGGAACAAGTGCTATGAAGTACCACCTGCTGGGAAATTCCATTGTAACATAATATTAAATATACATATACACACACGAACTGCAGCTTATGTTATATTATAATTATGAAACTATCAAGTGTTAATTAGGTATTGCTCAACATTGAGTAAACATGGAAGGGAAAAACAACATGGAGAAAAAAATCCATACCAGATTTTTTTTTTTAAAAAAAGAAACTTGTGTCAACACTGCTAAAATAGGGTTGTTCAGGAAACCAGAAACACTTATTATTTTGTTTGGCCTAAAGATCATTCATCATCGCAACCAAGAATAACTCAATTAGTTTTTAATGTTATGTTTAATGTTCAGCACTATTAAAATAAGGTTGTTCATGAAACCAGAAACCCCATTTTTTTTTTTTTTTTTTTTTTTTTTTTTTTTTTTTTTTTTTTTTTTTTTTTTTTTTGGCCTAAACATCATTTGTCATTGCAACTAAGCATAACCAAATAAGTTTTTAAAGTTTAATGAACAGCACTATTAGAATAGGAAACTTTAAGCACACATTATTTTGTTTGGTCTAAACATCATTTATTATTGCAGTTAAGCATAACTGTTAAAAGTTTAACATATCAATTTCTGTCTTACAGATGCATCAAATGCTTTTGGGAAATCCCGAAAATCAAAGCCAGCACCAAGACCTAAACGCAATGTAGCCCATGAGTATGGGTACACAGGTGGTCTGAATGAAGAATTTCTGTTTTCTCCACGTCGGGATTTCTCCGAATCTGACTTTGAAGATGTACATGTAGATAAAGATAAATTCAGATTTAGTTCAGATAGTGAGTCAGAAGAAGGTAGGTTCTTCCTCCCTCCTTGCCCCCTACGCTGCACAAAAGTTGCCTGTTTCAGAATGTGTATGTGGTGATAAAAAATATATTAAACATTTAAAGATATAGCTTTAGTTATGATATGACACATATCACAATACATTCCTCACAATATGATACGTATCCCAATACACTCCTCACGACATGATACATATCCCAATACACTCCTCACGACATGATACATATCCCAATACACTCCTCACGATATGATACATATCCCAATATACTCCTGACAATATGATACATATCCCAATACACTCCTGACAATATGATACATATCCCAATACACTCCTGACAATATGATATATATCCCAATACACTCCTGACAATATGATACATATCCCAATACACTCCTCACGATATGATACATATCCCAATACACTCCTGACAATATGATGCATACCATAATACACTCCTCACGATATGATACATATCCCAATACACTCCTGACAATATGATACGTATCCCAATACACTCCTCACGATATGATACATATCCCAATATACTCCTCACGATATGATACATATCCCAATACACTCCTCACGATATGATACATATCCCAATACACTCCTCACGATATGATACATATCCCAATACACTCCTCACGATATGATACATATCCCAATACACTCCTCACGATATGATACATATCCCAATACACTCCTGACAATATGATACGTATCCCAATACATTTCTGACAATATGATACATATCCCAATACATTCCTGACAATATGATACGATAGATATCAATACACTCCTCATGATACGATACATATTGAATAAGTTATTGGCTTGTCATTATTTCAATACATCATTGCTTCATGCTTTTAAGGTTGCTTTCCCTGTTGGAAGAGCCCAGAAAGTAAACAATCTGTGATTGGCTGTGACAGTTTTTGCTGACGAATCAGGATGCACTTAGTATTTAGTACACAGAATTACAGTATCTTCATTTTCTGTTAATGTTATGGCTTGTTTTTTTGCGTTTTTTCAGAAAATTATGAAAAATTAAGTTTTTTGTAAATAAAGGTAGCGTATTTGGGTATCATGATATTCAAAAGATGTATCATGAATCGTATTGTAATGGTAGATGCCGCAATACATCATTGTATCACTGAATCATTTAACCCTAAAATATATATCTAGATTTTGTTCTTGCAGCCTGTCAGAAGTAAGTAGGGTTGCCCTACTACTCAGTGTTGCCCTACTACTCAGTGTTGCCCTACTACTCAGTGTTGTCCTATTTTCTTTCTTTTTTTTGGTAGTTCTCCCAATACATACTTAAGAAGTATTAATAAATATAATCAAACACAAACATACCAATCCATATCCAAATCACAATCCAAAAAGCCAAGTCAAAGCTGAAAAAAACTGGCTAATTCAATGAAACGTGACAAGGGAAGTGAGACAGTTTGCTCTGGAAGGGTAAGCTAGAAATAAATGTATTTAATATTGGGCTAGATGAAAATCTAATTGTCAAATACCTGATGAAATATTAATATAAGTGAAATTATCTTGATTTGTAAAACCCTGTTAAATCAGATTTAATTAATTTTCCTGAAGTTGATGTTTACCTGGGAAAGATCTTGGTGTTGACTGGACTGTTTTGTGTGATGTATGAAAATTAGCAATATTTTATCTTAATTACCCCCATTTACAAAGAAAGGGGAATATTATATTCAAAGTTCCATCTTTCCATTCATCTCAGTTATTGAAAGTGCTAGTAGTTCTCTAAAAAATGTAAAAACCTCAAGATGCAAAGCATCAACAATGACAGGAGAGGTGCATATTGAAAAAAATAAGTATGCCAATATTTGTTGGAGTTTTATTTCAATGTGAAATTCTTCTCAAAGTAATTTCACAAAATTATTTATCATCCATTTGGTGAAAAGCATCCACATTGATCAGAAAGGTGCATAATATTTAATCATGTATGGATGCCAATTTTTTTTTTTTTTTTTTTTTTTTTTTTTTTTTTTTTTTTTTTTTTTTTTTTGGAATCATGACAATTTAAAGTTTTCATTGGAATATCCTGTGGGAGGGCGAGGGTTTGAACCCTGGCCGGGTCTGATTCAGCATTTAGAAATGAAAGTCATGGGGTCCTTTGGATGAGACCTTAGAAACCAATGCCTCCCTGCCCCTAGCCCCTAGCCCCTATCACACTGCAAAGGTCCAAATTTCTGCCACTTCACCTATAACTGCTGACGTAACAATATAAAGTGAAATATTATTGACTGAGACATAAATTCTCATTAAATCAATCAATAAATCATTTGAACATCCTTATGGACAATTTTTTTATTCTTCTTTTTTTCAGATGAGGATGATTATTCTGATTTTAGATTTAAATGTACACATTGTGGAATGAGACTTCCTATCGATAGATTGGTAAGTGAAAAAAAAATCAAATTGAAGTTCAAACAATCGGAGATCAATGTGATTTAAGGGTGCAAGTACAGTTCCACACACATGTTGTTGGAGTTTAATGTCTACATGTGGCCCCAGGCCAATGTGCAGACAGATGCTTTAAATTGAATTTTGTTGATGTTTGATGTAGTAAAGTTGAAGTAGGTAGAGGAGAAGGGACTACCAAGCGAGCAGGAGATCACCATTGCACAGACAGTCAGAGGATAATGAAACTGGCACGCTGTCGAGCACACAAAGAGAAAGAATTTTGAATTTTTGAATTAAAATTTGGATGGGGTTATTTGAAGCCTGTGGAGTCTAATGAGGAGCTTTCTAAGAAAAGGGAGCCGAAAGTGGATGTTGATTTTGATAGGGGGAGGGGGCCCTATGCTGCCTACTCTGTTTTCGAAAAACATAAAGAGTCTTTAACGTGCCCTGTCAGGCGGACGGGTACATGGGACCAACAGCTTAACATCTCTTTCGAAAGATGCAAAGTACAGTTCCCCAGAACAGGATGCCAGTCTACTGAAAGATTATCTCCCCTGAGCACCTGAGCGTATTGGTACCTCACTACTCTAAGCAGAGGTTAAAGTGAACTAAAACTTCCAATATCACCCCAAAACATGTGCCAGTCAACTGCAGGTTTGGATTTTTTATTTAAAATAAAAAGCCCTATCAATAATTTGTATGACTTTATTTTCACAGTTGAGGGATTAAGAAAAAATTATATATATTGTAACCAAATTATAAATATCGTAACCATATAAAAATTATAAATACATGTATCGTAACCCATTTTGCTGGAATGATCTTTCAGATCAAGAACTGTAAATTCAAGTTTCATTTGTTATAAAAGTGAATATATATTACTTAATTCTTATTGTGGTTAAGATGTGACCACAAATATACACGAAAATTAAATAACCATATAAATTACCTTTTATAAGCTATACCTTCAGATGGGCTTGCCATATGTACCACCATCATTGCTGGTCCATAACTTACATGTAGATTCATTTATTGATGGATTTTGATCAAATTTGGCATAATTTTTTTTAACATGAGATGATGTGTTGCTTACCAAATTTAGGTGAGAAATAACCAATTTCAGCAATGTTTGAGAAGTGGGATAATTGTCTCTCAAAAAAAAACTGCTCTAGTATTGTTTGCTGTTTTACTGTAAATAGTGTGTGTGTGTGTGTGTGTGTGTGTGTGTGTGTGTGTGTGTGTGTGTGAATATTTTCAGCCAACCAGTGCATAAAGCTCACAATTTTTACAATGGCATCTAGTTTTTAAACTTTTGATGGGCAATGTTTTTGTTTAGGATAATTGGTTCATTTGATTATTACACACATCAAAAACTATATGTACAAGAGATCTGTGATGACTTTCTGACTTATATTCTATTTATAGAGGTCACATGAACCAATGTGTGCAAGAAGGAGAAATAACAGTGGTAACAAAGAGTTTGGAGAAAAGACAGGAGATTGGAGACAAACACATGAAGAGTTGCTTAGAAATCTACGCAAAGCCAAACAGGAGGCGAAAACAAGAGTTGAAACTGATGAAGGTAGGAAAGTGTTAATACAAAGTGTAGAAGATGGATGGATGGACAAATTGGTAGGTGGGTAGGTGGGTGGATGGAGGGAATGAATAGAGAGATGAATGGATAGGTGATGGGTGGATGGATTGATGGATGCATGGGTAGGTGGATGGATGGGTGCATGGGTAGATGGAAGGATGGAGGAATGGAAAGAATGACCTGTGCATGGGTGGTTGGATGATGAATGGATGATAGATAGAAAGAAGCATGGATGGATTGATGATTGTCTTTGTTAAGATAATTTCACTTACATCAAGATATCCTCAGCTTTAAATGAAGTTGGAGAAATTTATACACTTGTTCAATGCCCTTATAACAATGAGAACTGAGGATTCTCATCTTGTTGCTTATGTGGTTTTTAATGGGAACATGTATATACATCTGTAGTGCTAAAGTTGAGTTTTCTGCAAAGTGAATTTTAAAATTCTGCCTGTAGTTATTGATGATTTGTATAATTTATATTTTTGTAGTTTACTGTAAATTCTGTGGTCGAAGTTTCAGCAAGTCAGCAGCAGAACGTCATATGCCTGTCTGCGAAAAATGGACAAAAACTCATGGATCACCAATGCATAAAAAGGGAGGGGACATTGGCAGTAAATACCAGAGAGCAAAAGAGGTACATGACGACTGATATAAACATGTTTACAATGTATAATGATCAAAAAATTGTTAACTAGTTGAATTTTTATTGTTTTACACTCACATATATATTTTAAATCTTATTAAATTCAACTTCAGGTGCACCAAGAATTCAAAATTGTTGATATAGTGTCAGGATAAGCATGTCATGAAAAATGCGCGCTTCCGTCTCTCACATGCTAAACCTTGGTTATTCTGTTGAAAGCTAGTTGTAGGTTTCTCAGTCTCTCCAAGCACAGCCATAGATATTGTCATATTAGCTAGTGTTAAAGTTTCCATGAACAAGTATTCAAATACGAGTATTTGTTTCAGGTTTTGGAAAGACCAGACAAAACAAAGCTCTTGTCTAGAGAAGTTACTTTATTTATTTATTTATTTATTTATTTTATTATTATTTTTTTTAATTATTTGTAGTATGCAAGGAAGGTTCCTAAACCTAAATCTCATTTTGATGATGATGATAACATACACTCACCTCGAAGTCACCAGAGCAAGACAAACAATGACTTCCATCACAAGCAGAGGTCGAAAAACACTGACGATTCTCCACCAAGCTTTAAGAGTAAAACAACAGATGAATCCACATATAGCAGTAAGTACAAACCTGAGGAGAGCACTGGTACATACAGATTCAAAAGTAAACCCAGACCACCCAGCAGCACATCTAGACCAGGAAGTGGTAATGGTACAAGACCAGGCAGTGGAGAAACTTTTCCAAATATAAACACGGGAAAATCTTACAGAAGTAAGTTTCTTGGTTGTGCATTTAAAAAGACTGGAAACATCTTGCTTAGCGTTTAAGTGTACAGATGTGCAATTCAGTGGTTATGGGATCAAACTAGGCTACATGCTACATGTATCATTGACTGAGCTGTAGATATTACATTTTATAAAAAATCTTTCAACCAGATTCATAAATGAAGAAATTTGAAAAAAAAAAACTCTTTTAAAGTTTTTGGACTTTCTACTAATTTTTAGTCAAGTTTACATTAGCTTTGTTTACCCATCAGTCAATTTGTGCCAGAATCAACATTTTGAGATATTAGCATACTTTTGTTTTAGTATTCCAAAGAGGATGGTCAGTATTATCACATGTAAATTTTGCTTTCCAATATTTGTATTCTTTACATTTTTCTTTCTTTTTTATTGAGTTCTTGAAATTTTCATAAAAGACTTTTTAAAGAAAAACTTCATTACTCTAGTTCTAGATTCATTAAAAAAAAAAAACACACCAAATTTGTAAACGGCTATTTGGTATCAAAAGTATGAATTGAGTATGGAATTTTTTATTCAAATGTATCTTGAATTACATGTTGGCATATCATTACTTCCCTTTTGTTACAAGTATGGAATTTCTGATTCATATGCAGTGCAACTTCCATTTTCCAGATCATGTTGACATGTACATTTTGATATGAATAGGAATAATTTTTTAAAAGTATCTAATTAAAAAAATTATTTATATATATTAATGCTATTTTTTTAAAGAAAAAAATATTTCTTGATAATTTTGCATTGCGCGAGTGAAATCAACAAAATTGTTTATAAAACGTTCCGATCACCATGATAACTTATTTAAGTGAGGGGTACTTCGTGGGCTAAAACCTCAAAGTAAAAAACATCAGAAAGACAATAACTGCAATCATTTTATAATTTATTCAAGTTCACCTGTACAGGTTATCCGGTCTACCAGTACAATTATGTATACACTACGTCACGTTGATATTTCGGTTATTAGATTAGTGGACAGAAAATCACTTGTCCTTTACGGTAAAGTGATGCATTGTGACTCCAGACGGCCGGTTTTTGGAAGTAAATTATTAAGATGAAACCTGATTCTGGCATTTAAAAAAGGCCGGTGTTCGGAATTCAGAGGGACCTGTTTATGGAAGTTTATTTTAATAGAAACAAAGAAGGATAAATTTGGGACCGGTCTCGCATGTTCGGTTTGTGGAGGTGATCAGTTTTTAGAAGGGCAGGTATTCGGAAGTTGCACTGTATGGTATATCATGAGTTGGACAGATTGTTTCATCCCTTGTGTCATTGGTGATAATACAGGTAATGTTTCTTTATAAAACATTGTTTTTGTTTCAGAAGAACCATTTAATTCTAAAGATACTGAAACTCCAAGTCCAAGATATGCTAAAGCATTTCCAAAAAGTAATAAATTCAAGTCTAAGATTTCAGATGAGTAAGTATTCAATTACAGTACTATTTATTTTCAGTTATCGCCTGAGTAATGAGACACATTTTAAATCAAACTTTTATCAATATTAGTTTTAATATTTGTCACTTATGTGGACCAGTGATGTATGACGAAAAGTATTAAAATAATACCAAATGTTGCTTCTCATGAAAATTTGAAAATTTGATAGATGCAAAAACAAAAACAAAACAAAGGAAAAATTATTATACCAGAATACTAAAGTCGTTCCAGGCTTTGTTATAAACTGGATATTATTTGCAAATTTCAGATAATTATGTACATGTACTTATTCTTTAAAGTACCGGACTTTGCCAAGTATTAATATTTTTTCATTTATTTTGCCCCTGCATTCTAACTAAAGAAAGAAATTCCCATTTGCAGAATATTAATCGGGAAACTTGAAAATTTTTTACATACAGATCTTAAAGTCTGGATGAATATCATATACATGTACATGAGGTTGATAATATGTACATTTTTTCAGGGCCTCAGTGGCTAAGTGGCCAAAAGCATTGACTTACGGAGCATAGCATGTTTTACCACCTATGTTCGAATCATGCTCAGGCAAATCCAAGTGTGACACAGATTGTCAGTTACCTAACCAAAGGCTGGTGGCTTTCTCTGGGCACTCTGGTTTTCTCCACCATTTCTAAAAACCATTGCCTTGATATGAGTGAAATACTCTTTGATTGTGGCATAAAACACATTGCTCCACCTATTTTTTTAGCTCACCCGAGCACAAATTGTGCGTCATGTGTCATGCATCGTGCATCATGCGTCAACTTTTTATTGTTAACACTCCTGACGCCACAAATTGAATGCAATCTGAATCAAACTTGCTCAGAATGATCCTCTTGACAAAAGCTAGCTCAGGTTCATATATGGGCCATGTTGGATCAATAAGTAGGTCATAGGTCAAATAATAGAAAAACCTTGATAACATTCCTGAGGCCCAATTTTAGTCCAATCTTCATCAGAGTAGAAAAACCTTGTTTACACTCCTGAAGCCCCAATTTGAGTGCAATCTTCATCAAACTTACTCAGAATGATCCTCTTGACAAAAGCTAGCTGAAATTTGTTTTCTGGTTATGTTGTTTCAGTAAGTAGGTCACTAGGTCTAAATTATATAAAAACCTTGTTAACACATCTGAGGGCTCAATTTTAGACCTATCTTCATCAACCTTGCTGAGATTGATTGTCCTGACAAAAGCTAGCTCAAGTTCGTATATGGGTCATGTTGGGTCAATAAGTGGGTCACTAGTTCAAAATATAGGAAAAATCTCTTTTAAAAATAGAAGCTCCAGTTTGCCAAAATCAAGCTGAGTGTACATCATTTTCAAGTTGGGAGCATCCAGGGCCTTCATGGCCCTCTTGTTTAAATATCTCTCTCATCAAAAACATTTGTTAATATGTGAAGGAAGAGTTAATTTGTAAAACATGGCAGATTATATGATTTTCAGATGGGTTGTTAAAATATTGATTTTAAAAAAATGTTTTAATTGCAACTCTCAAAATTAGCAGAAATCGGATGTTTTAATTGTTTCATTTATCCCTTCATAGTACCATGGCTCTTAAGACAGATGACAAACCCAATAAACTTACAAGTTTTTTTGGTTTTTTTTTTTTTTCCTCTCTCACTTACCTGCAAGAAACACAGAAACACATCTTGATACCATGTCTCAGTATTGTTTTTCTTTAAATCCATTGAATTTTAATTTGAAATCAGTTTATTTAATTTTTGTGGAGCCTGGCATTGCCATAAGACAAGACTTAGGTGTTACTTTTCCGTTGTCATCGTAGGCGGGGGTAGCAGCAGCTTATCAAAATTTGAAAGTTTATGTTAAAGCAATTGTTTTTACTCAATCAAAAACTAACCAGGCTACACATTTAAATCTGTGGAATTCTTGTTCTTTAAATCTATTGAATTTTAATGTGAGATCAGTTTATTAAGAATGATTTTTTTTTTATTTTACAGTACAAAATATTCTACAAGAACAAAATCCCCAGGAACAGGTTTTGGTTTAAGTGGTGAAAAACTTGGAGGTGGAACAAGAAGCAGATTTTCCAACATCCATATTTAAGGAATACTGGGATGTCGCATTAATGTGTAATTGTGGTATTTAGAAACAGTGGCTTATACAGGGCAAATATACAGTACAAACGGATATGAGATACACTATCCTGTTTACCCTTACATTTCAGTAGTATGGTCCAGATATTAAAAGAAATGGGTCATGCTATTAATATTTAAGGTTGAAATTTTTCAGAAGGACAGTTATTTGTATTTTTATTTAAATTTTGTTAAAATTATAAGCATTAAAGTAAAACAAAAAGAAGCTAAGTATATAAAACTATAATTAAAAAAAAAAAAAAGAACTTGAAAATTTTATTAAATTTTTAGTTTTGGACTCAAAATATTTCATTGGTTATGTCTGAAAATATTTTTCTGTTGCTAGAAAATATGTGTGTAAACAAAAATTACATGCAGCATTTTGATCCAATTGAAATTTGGATTATGTTTGAATTTTAAAATGTAAAGAGTTGAAGTATAAGGATATTTAAAATACACATAGTAAGCAATAAGTATTTTCTGTGATATTTTTTGTTGACATTTTAATATTCCACTTTCAGGGTTTTGGCAATTAAGTGGACACCTTTGTCTCTTATATTGATTAAATTTCTCAGAATTTAAAGCATGGATAATACGCCAATGTGATTTATTATTCCTTATGAGTAGAAATATGAATTTGTTGTGTATTAATAATTTTGATGCAGGCTAACCAATTACTTTTTAATTTTTGGGGATTAGTACATGTTTAACTTGTGATATCACCAACATTTTTAATGCTCAACACTGCTTCTTAGGTACATTTTTAACTAGCAGCATTGCCTTTCTGCTATAGTGTTAGAGTCAAAAATGGGAAAATTCCATTTAATTAAAGGTTGTTTTTTTTATATTTTCCATCTGTTTTTCCATCTGAGTAGTACATTTCTGAAGAAAATGGAAATTTCTGTCAAATTTGGCCAGCCTGTTGATTTTTCTGGTCATAAATCAATTAGGGATTCCACATGCCACATGATCATTATTCCTAAATATTTGTGTGGAAAATGTGATTTGAAATTCAATGCTCACTAACTTTTTCATATGTATCAGGACATATTTTGGCAAACCCTATTGTACAATAACTCATCTTGAAAATGAATATCTAAATATCTAATTTGTTAATTAAGATTTGTAATTAAGATTACAAGAATTGCCAAAGGAAGTCTTTTTTTTTGTACTAGACCCAGGAAATATTTTTACTTACACAAAATTTTTTATCTTTTGTCATGATTTTAAAGATTTAATGATGACAAAGTCTTCAATGTTCTAAAGAAGCTTGCATGTTTGTCTTGACCAAAACAAGTAGAACTAAGCACTGGTATTAACTTTAACAGTCATATGGAGGACACTTGTACCTGTCTGACATGGAGTAATGTAGTACTCATATATATGTATTTTGTATGCATGTTTAATTTGGCAATGGAAATATTTTTGTGATTGAACAGAAACTTTGAAAATCACAGATATTAATACACAGTGAATATTCTTACTTACGCATTACCTATTTAACTCAACATTTGCTTAATTACAAACTTTCAATACTTTTTATTTACCATCCACAATTGTTTGAGGTGAAGTCTGTGTTTGTTTTTAGAAATATCACTGTTTTGAATTACAAAATATTTTCATACAGCATTAAAAAGCTGTCCAGCTGTGATGTAAGTACATATATTTTTTTATACTGTATATATAGTAATATTTCCTTTCTATAATTGTCACAATTTTTACTATAAATCATAAATCTTGAAACTCGATTTAATATGAACTAATCTTATGTCCCATGATGTTTTCAGTACACATTGTACTACATGTACATGTATATATATGGTATTATATATACCAATATATTACCGTATTATATTGTACATGTGTACATATGTAGCATACTCACAGCACTAGCCTAAATGTCTTCATTTTAAATTCAGAGGCTATAGATATTCATATGGGTCTTTATCAGATCAGATCAATTAAAAACATTTGTATTATCAAGAACTGGAAAGATTAATCACGAATGTAGGAACCTATAGTATTCTCCATTCTTGCCATTTCATGTATTCCTTGTAATAACTGTAATAGAAACAAATGTAATATGTTTTTGTTAATTAGAATATTTATTTTTAGTGCCAGTAAGTTATGTATATCAAACTATGTAACTGTCTTTAAGTATAGTAGTCAGATTCACAGTATTTACATATGAAATTATGTTATTTTTTGCTTCTTCTTTTTTACATTGTTCATTTTCTCGTTTCATAGCTTGTGATATTTCATGTTTTTTTCCTACATTTTTGTTCCTTTTTGTTGTGTCAAAAAAATTATCTATTTACATTGTTTGTTATACATTCATGTATTTTGTTTTGTTATATTTATTTATTTATGCTCTGGGGTTGTTTAAATGGTTTTGTATATTCCATGTTATATTAATATAGCAGATTTTTTTTATTGTTTATAAATATCTTTTAGTTGTCCTTGTCATATATTAATATCAGTTGTCTCCCCTTTTAATTATTTAATGGGAGTCGTCTCCCTTTGACCTTTAAATCATTCTCCCACCTTCAAGAATGATGAAAATTTGATTTTTTCTAGCTTGTGTGCAGTCAATTTATACATTTTAAAATGTTAAGAAGTTATCACTAAAAGACACGAGTACCTCTTCATCTGCAAAACTTATGCTTGTCATAGATATGATAATTTTGTGTGGAAATGCCTGGAGATTAGACTTCTTGATGCCATGATTTTATTTGCTTCAAACACTATAGTTAAAGAGTACTACCTTTTAAAGGTCATATTTCCTTATAGAACAAGATCATAGAATTTCCTAAGAACAACTGAAGAATTTTATTTTTATTTCTAGAAATGATTGAGTAAAACTCAATTTACAATTATTATTATTATTATTTTGTAAAAACAAAAAGGATTGGAAGATTATATTCTATATTTATTTTTGCTGATATCCTACCAGTTACCCAAAACAAAAAAAGCATACAACAGGTAAAATTTCCCTTGAAGTCTCCAGAATTAGTCACATTTTTCCAATTTTACTGACAGAATGGAATTTTGTCAGTTGGGTAACAAAATTACTTGGATGGATTTACATAATAGCAAGATCCTCAAAAATTAGGCAAGTACAGAGCTTCTGTTGAAAAAAGTGTGTGTGTGTGTGTGAGTGTGTGTGTGTGTGTGTCAGGGCTCCACAAACGCCAGTACGGTCAATCGGCAGTAGGCAAAGGGTGTATCACCCCCCCCCCCCTCTCTCAACGTTAGGCAAAGGGTACCCCCACCCCCGGAACAATTTTCTGTTTTTGTTTTTAATAAACACACATCAGACAGGTAAAGAAATAAACGTTAAATTTTTATTTCAAAATATGGTGTTAACGTACTGCTTTTTATCTTTCCATAACTGTCCAGTCATTGGCAATGCAACAAAACGTCAAAACAGTTAAACTGAATTGTGTTTGGTACATCGGGTTATCTGTCGTTTTAATTATAAATTATACATGTAAGTCGATGTGTGACAATGTCGCATATATAGATAAATGTTCATAAATACCGCTTATTGATATCTTGCAAAAATCCCATCACTGGTAACTTAACATAAATCGACATATAACATATAAAACCATGTGTAATGCCGTGATCATGTTGTTGGTAACCCGAAGAACGGTCGTTATCAATCTAGTCAGCTCTTGTATATAGAATTCAGGGGAGGTTATAAACTGGATCAATCAGGCACGTGTATGTGTTTGTATACTCTAGTAGAAACGATGTGAACAGGTGAAGCCACTAGTAATCAATTAACTTGTAAGGTATTAGGTAATTAATTACCTGTGAATGGGGAAGTTCAGTGAATCGTGACACTGTCCTGAGTAATTTTAATTGTTAACAAGCCGGCATTAAAAAATTTTTAATCAGATTTTGTCTTACTATTATGGGGAAAAAAGCCGATTCAGATATTTTTCAATCGGCTTTTTTAAGTTTGAATCGGCGTTTTTTGCAAAAAATCGGCGTTTGTGAAGGCCTGGTGTGTGTGTGTGTGTGTGTGTGTGTGTGTGTGTGTGTGTGTGTGTGTGTGATGAATTATATTTATCCGTCCATTAAGTTTATTATTTTTATGTGATATCAATCTCTTCAAAGTATATATATACATGTATATACTGTAAGTTATTTATTTAAATATATGTATACAAAACATTTTTATTTGAATATATTTATGCTATTTATATGGTACATGTATGTTTACTCGTATTTTATTGTTTAAAGAATAAATGTATTTCTAAATAAATATCTTTGTTCTTTGAACAAGGTATCACAAGATGTTTGTTTTTTGCATGCTTGTAAAAATTACTGCTCACACAATCATGTTTACTTACAAATTATAGTTTGCTAAGTTTTTTGTTTTTTTTTTTCTCCCCTCGAAATTTGCAATTCATATGGTCTCCAATGTAACCAAGAAAAACTTAAGTTTTAAAGTGTACCCGGTAACCTGATGTGTAAAAAAATGTTTTTAGTTTTTATATGCATGGTGCTACAATTACTAATCACAAAGTTACTAAGTTTAAAAATGTTAGAACTGAAGATTATTTAAATGGTTATTGCAACATTTTTAATCACAAAACAGAAAATATATTAATACTAGATAAAAACTGAATTTAGAAATTTTTTTCTCCTTGGGATTGAATTAGTTTTTGCTTTTCGCCAATAGCTATGGGCTTCATCTCTCTTAAAAGTTTTGGAGTGAAATCTATTTGTAGTTGAAATTTGTAATTTACTTTGCTGGGATACTTATGATTTAATGTATGGTTTCAGCTTGAGTAAAATATTTATACTTGTGCTGAATGCATTATTGAATAACGAGATATGAAAAGGCTGTCTGACAAGGGGAGTAACTCTTGTACACAAATTGTATGTGAATGAGTTAACTCCCCTGATACTTAATAAAGATGGAAAATTACTGTGTTTGTTTTGATTTATCATTCATTGGGTAAGACGGACAGATCGTATTTTTTACATTATGATTGGGCGGTGGCCCCTGCATAACTGTTTTATTGGGAAAGAGAAAATAAGTCAATGAAAAAACCCTTTCCAGGAATCACCTTCTCTTTATGAGAGAGAGAGAGAGAGAGAGAGAGAGAGATTAGAATAATTCTTAAATCAAGAATTTAGTCTTTGTCAAAATTTTGGAACTAATTTAAAGACATTGAGAGAATTTTGCAAAGCTTTTGTATAGATCAACTTCAAATTAAACTGGTTATAAATGAACTTTACGATGCTGGTGTACTGTACTTTATGGTGAAGCAAGTTACCAGCGTTAGTACATTCAGTACTTTGATTATTTCTTGTCCCTGGTGTAGATTGATAAATTGTATTGGGTTTTGCGTCCTACTCAAGAATATTTCACTTATATCGAGACGTAACCAGTTTCAGTCTGTAAAAAATGACGAAATTTGCAAATATACTGCCCTTATATATCCAAACCATAGACAAAATTCTTTGTTAAAATGAACAAAACGAGTTTTGAAGCACGACCGACGGCTGGTCCTCAACTGATAAAAGGATGCAGCCATTAGATTCTCTAGGCCAATATGTATCGCATAAATGATGAAGTTTAATTTCGTAATTGTTTGGAGACTCGAAGAAACTAAAAATTTGATTCCTTCCTGCCATTTCATATGTTATTTGTAAATGCTTTCAGATAGGCCTTACTTTACTAAAAAAAAAAATTCAGCAAGAGTTATCTCGCTTGCCCTTTTTGATTGGATTTTTGTGTTTTACCCTAAATCAATATCTATCATTTAACATCGAAAATATCGATTCAGAGATGATGGAAGAAAACCGGAGTACCCGGCAAGCGAACTGACACAATTTTTCCACTATGATCTGCTCGATTGTGATTCTAACCTAGGGATGAGAGAGGTTGAGGCATAAGCCACCAAAGCCCCTTCCTTGCTCAAATGTTTGTCCTTATTTGTGGTTTAGAAAAAATTATTAAAATATTTGCCCAATTACAGTTATTAAAAGAGAGTACTGATCTTAAGTATGGCTTGTTTCTTCCATAAACCATTTTTGAATTTGATAATAAAATGCATCCAAAAATGGTACAATTTAGCGTCATAAACTATTTCTGAATGTATCTTTATGGTTAAATTTTAAAATGGTTTATGCCATTTCTACCTATTTCGTAGTTTTAGCAGCCACATTTTAATGTCGCTATATTTACCATTAAAATACTATGAAAAATTTACCAACTGTTGTGATACAGATTTAACTGTTTAAAAATGAGAGAGAGAGAGAGAGAGAGAGAGAAGGTGGGTGTTTCATTATGTCAGAATAAATTTCTTAATATTGTATAACTTTACAAAGAATATAATGTAATTTGCATAGTCTAAAATTGGGTAGCAGTTTGTATATTCTGGCTCTGATAACCAGTGTCCATAACCCCGGAATTAAAATAGCCATATATTAACATTTAGATGTATATTCCGTAGGTACTAAGTGTGACTAAGGAATGCAAGGAATTTTATAATAAATCTACATCACAGGTACTAACGAGGATTTAAATACCTTTAATTAACATAAAATATATATTCGATGCTACTGTAATTTACCGATTACAGGTGTTAATAAATTAAGAAGTCAGGAACACGGTTACTAATATACCTGTAATTAACATAACATACCTGGTTATGTCACTGTAATTTACTAAAAGAATTATCTAATTTGCATATGACTCTAGTAGTAATGATCATGTGATCTTTTTGATCTTCACCGTCCTCGTGACAATCTCACAGAGAGAGAGAGGGGAGAGAGAGAGAGAGAGAGAGTGTGTGTGTGTGTGTGTGTGTGTGTGTGTGTGTGTGTGTGTGTGATTTTACCTTTTGAGCTCGCTAGCACATAAGTGCCGAGAGCTTATGCCATACCTTCGGCGTGGGCGTCAGTATCCAATGTTAAAGTTGTAAGTTTATTAATGTTGAAGTTTTTCATGTTATAAGTAATGAACTATCACATACTTGGTGCAGATGATATCTTAAGCCATTAGAGATATGTGTGTGTGTGTGTGTGTGTGTGTGTGTGTGTGTGTGTGTGTGTGTGTGTGTGTGATGTATTAGAAATTGTCAAACAATTGTATATTGTGTTTACATTGTATATAACTGTAACGTGTTTTTTTTTATGCCGCATTATGTAAATGTTGTGTTATGTTCTACCTCATGTACCACCTCCGGTGGTGTGGTGGTGAGCGAATAAATTGAACTTCAACTTAAAAAAACAAAAATCAAGTTGCAGTTGCTGAAGACCTAAGGAGTCACAAATTTAGATTTCGTTCTTGGCAAACTTGTCATTTTCGCTGAGAAAGGAGTTTAAAGAATAACTAACTTCCTATGTAAAAATCGAAGTTTCAAAACTTTTTGGCGGATAAAAAAATTGCACCCGTTCTTATCTTCTTGGTTAAACATTGGGATATGGCAAGCAAAATGCACAATAAATCGCAAAACTTATAATTACACCGGTTTTTGTAAAACCAGGTTTTACGATTTATTGTGCAATTCGTGTCATTAACTAGTATCTGTGATCGTAAATTTAGGTTTTCTAGGTTTAACGGTGTAAAAACAGCTAGGTTTTGCGAACTATTGCACATACTAATATACAAAGTTACTGGCACAAAATTAATGCTACGATTGTTATAACACTTTTTTTTCTTTTTTCTTTTCTTTTTTTTTTTTTTTTTTTATTATAAATTTGGTACATGATTGTCACTTTTTTTCTTATTTTTTTTTAAATTAACAAATAAGAACATAGCTTGAAACAGAAGGGGTTTTAGGAAAAATAATAAAAATTATTTAATTTCAAGATTGAGTTTTAGGATACCAAATCCTCTTTTGATCACTATGTCATGTGCAGAATTTTTGATTTTGATTTTTTTAAAAGAAATATTAAAAATTCTGCACATGACAATTATTCTTATATATCTTATAAATTCGAAATACCTTAGTAAGTGATTCCCTGCAAAACTTAGTGGTATATTTACCTCGGCGACATTTAAAACATGTAAATGTTGCTAGTAGCTACATAGGTATAAAGCAGGTAAATAAAATTAATTCATCTCATAATTTTTTTTCCGAATTTTCAGTTTCTACTGTTGAAACTATTTGGTACATGATTGCAATTTTTTTAAAAAAAAAATAAAAAAAATAACAAATAAGAACATAGCTTGAAACAGAAGGGGTTTTAGGAAAAATAATAAAAATTATTTAATTTCACAATTGAGTTTTAGGATACCAAATCCTCTTTTGATCATTATGTCATGTGCAGAATTTTTGATTTTGATTTTTTTAAAAGAAATATTAAAAATTCTGCACATGACAATTATTCTTATATATCTTATAAATTCGAAATAAGTGATTCCCTGCAAAACTTAGTGGTATATTTACCTCGGCGACATTTAAAACATGTAATTGTTGCTAGTAGCTATATAGGTATAAAGCAGGTAAATGAAATTAATTCATCTCATAATTTTTTTCCGAATTTTCAGTTTCTACTGTTGAAACTATTTGGTACATGATTGCAATTTTTTTTTTTTTAAAAAAAAAAAAAAAAGGAAAAAATAACAAATAAGAACATAGCTTGAAACAGAAGGGGTTTTAGGAAAAACAATAAAAATTATTTAATTTCAAGATTGAGTTTTAGGATACCAAATCCTCTTTTGATCATTATTTCATGTGAAGAATTTTTATTTATTCTTTTTTTTAAAGAAATATTCAAAATTCTGCAACTTGTTTTCTTTTTTTTTAAATTAACAATTGCTGGTAGTATAAAGCAGGTAAATGAAATCAATTCATCTCATAATTTTTTTCCGAATTTTTTAGTTTCTCGTGTTGAAACTATCAACACAATTGATAAAAAAATTCTTGAAGTTTAGGTTATATTCAAACTCGGTAAAGGAAGTCATGTTAACACTGTAAATTTAATTTATTTAACTAAAGATCGAACATGTTCGATTTATCTTTCTTAAAAAAAAAAAAAAAAATTTTCCGTCATCAGGGTATACATAAATTCGGTAAAATGTCATGGAAACACAGCAAATTGAATTTATTTAACTAAAGATAGAATATTTTCTTCTAATTGTCCTAATACTAATTTTCCAATATCAGGGTACATTCAAACTCGTAAAAATGTCATGGAAACAAATTGAATTTATTTATCTGACAATCGAACATTTTATATAACTTTCTTTTAAAAAATAAACATTTCCATTATCAGGATATATTCAAATTCGGTAAAAATGTCATGGAAACATTATAAATTGAATTTATTTATCTACGATTGAACATTTTCTTTTAACATTCTAAAATTTTCCATTATTCGGGTACATGTATATTCAAATTCGGTAAAATGTCACGAAAACATTGTAAATTGAATTAATTTATCTGACAATGGAATTTTTTTTTAACATTTTCGACTCGGTAAAAACGTCATGAAACACTGTAAATTGAATTTATTTATCTAACGATCGAATATTTTTAATTTAACTTTCTTTTTAAAAAATCACAAATTTTCCATATTGACACCAGCCCTGTGGTTAAACATATCTTATTACAAAAATACAAATTTAATCATGTAGGACAAGATGTCAGAAATGTTTACACCCCGGTAGGCAATGGTCAGTGATGGTCAGTGTGGCCAAAATCAGAGAAAACCTGTGTTTTAAATCTTATCAGTAACTGACATATGAACTTGACATGAGGGGAAAACAATGAAGTATCAGAAATAGGGAAAAGATCGTGCAGTGACCATATAACGGTACAACTGGACACAACTGCCCAGTGGTCAAGTCCCCCTGAAGGGTAGCATAATTATATTGGTATTTATATATCATGATAAGGCTACTTATTGAAAAAGGTAAATTAACAACTGTTTCCGTGTCCGATACTTATCATATGATAATGAGTGTTTAAATAGAGAGAAGATTAAGAAATAACTGTTAATATGAGATCATTAAATACAAGAAAAATTTGTGTCTTATCTAACGAAACCATCTCTGACACTTAAACAATACCCCAGTCTTCGTGTATCATGACCGAGTCAATTGAATACATGGTATTTCACGTCATATCATCAGAAGTCAAATTTTTACACACTCTCTCTCTCTCTCTCTCTCTCTCTCTCTCTCTCTCTCTCTCTATATATATATATATATATATATATATATGAAAATACCATAAATGTTAATTTAAACATATTTTATCGTTCTAAATATACAATACAATCCTCTTTTTAATGATTAATTAGGTACAAACAATGAAGATGATTCTGGGAAAAGAGTTAATCTCTTATATTAACCAGTCTGCTGCTCTATTTATTTCTGCTATCAATAAATATCAATGATCACAAAAAAAAAAAAAACAAAAAAAAAAAACATAAATATCATACATCTATATGGTATAAAAAATATGGATAAAATATCTAAATACCACATCGGTCCTCTTTAAAAAGGATCAGTATATATATATATATATATATATATATATATATATATATAGAGAGAGAGAGAGAGAGAGAGAGAGAGAGAGAGAGAGAGAGAGAGAGAGAGAGAGATGAACTATTTATGAAATGACAGTACTTCCACATTAAGAGAAAATATTTAGAATAAAGTAGAATAAATATTTTCATTTTAGAATTTCAAACAAATATGTCACATTTAAATAATCTTTTTTTCGGAAATCAGAAAATACGTCTTAGTATTTTTTCTCAACTCGGTGTCCAAGAATATAGGGTGAACGAAGCGGCTACATAATTAACAAATATGGGGTAAATTAAGTTAATAGATTAAGAAATGAATCATTATAATAATATAATTAATTTAATTATTACCACTTTCATTTTAGCCTTTTTGTTGGTGTTTTTCACTAAAGCGTTTGATCTTTCGCCGTTTGAATTAATAGGTGAGAAACGGCGCGAAATTGTTGATAACGGTATCCCCGAGTAGCGTGAAAATGGCGCGAACGTGTTGATAACAGCATCCCGATAAGTGAGAAAACGGCGCGAGGCTAAGTTGTTCGTTGTAAAAAAAAAGTACTATAATATATCAGAAAAGTATCAAATTATCACCTTTTTGTGTTAGTGAATTATCATAATTATTGAAAACTAGTAAGTTTCCTGTTTGACTCCAAGATACAATACCTTGTATATGATATGCGCCGACAAGAAAGTCGTTTTAATACTTATAATTAATTAAGCATAAAATGTACGGAATAAATTATTTCTAAAACCTTAATATAATCTTGCTCTGTGTTATTGTGTCCGTCTCATTCATTCATTCATTCATTCATTCATTCATTCATTCATTCATTCATTCATTTATTCATTTATTTATTTATTTATTTATTTATTTATTTATTTATTTATTTATTTATTTATTTATAAAGGTGGTTGTGTGTTGTTGGTGTTGTTTTTCAATTTTTTTTTAAAAAAATTATCCATTCAACATTATCAAAATTCAACATTATCATGATTTCATATTCCTTACCAATTTCACCATGAGACTTTATAATAATGATCCGTCTCATTATCCGTGCAACAATTATTGTTTAATAACAAATAACTAATAATAATAATAATAATAATAATAATAATATAATAATAATAAATGAAATAAAATTTAAAAAATGGACTACAACTATTGTGTTGTATGGGTCTGGTTACTTATGCTGGATTTAAGACGATTTAATACGGTTTCTAGGTCCATATTGTTAGCTCAGTTTGATAACAGATTTGGAAAAAAGATGATTTTAGCCATTGTCCAGCCAGGTACTGGACAACAGTAGCCACAATAGATTTATTTAAGATTAAAATTGTTAACCAGATTTAAAATTTCGGACCTACTGCATTGACACCGGTAAAGAACCTGTTATAAAATTTAACAAAAAACGGTTTCTAAAATCGCCAATTAAAAAATATCAAATAGCTGAGCGTCACACCTAGATTTTTTTGAAAAACATTTTAAGTAGTACGGAAGCACAAAAGGGCCAGAAAATTCATCGTAAGTTACTGAGCAATACATACTAAATGGTCTATTTATCGTTACGAAGTAAAATAATAAAACACTGAAACAGATTGAAGTTAAGATTTAGATATTAGAAAATACCACAGAGAGAGAGAGAGAGAGAGAGAGAGAGAGAGAGAGAGAGAGAGAGAGAGAGAGAGAGAGATTCAAAGTACAGATTTTTGTTTTAATCATATGTTCTCCTTTCCGCAATTACAAAAATATTACAAGTTGAAAAGAGTAACAGTAAATTGTTTGAATTTTTGCCTGTCTTTTTTCGTATAACTTTTAAACTAGTTAAATTCGAGGTAGATTTTTTTTCTATGGTTAAGTTTTCTATTGGTAAAAATTCAAAAATTTTTGCACAAGACAATAAACAAATTTACAACATTTTCTATTGTACATATAAATGTACGAAATAACAACAACAACAACATCAATAACAACAACGACATAATAATAATAATAATAATAATAATAATAATAATAATAATAATAGAAGTAGTAGTATAAAAGAATTAGTATTATTGAGTCCGTCTATTCTGAATCTTATTTATTTATTTATTTATTTATTTATTTATTTATTTATTTATTTATTTATTTATTTATTTAAAATTCTTCAATTCGGTCTATTTTTTCATTAAAAATTATATATATATTATGACCTTGGGCATTTTAGATTAGAAAAATTAACCCTGGTCATCCCCATAGTAGAGAAAGTGACCCCCTGCAGAGACTGCAACAAGTAGTTGTTTAAATGAACCAATCAGAGTTCGCTTAGAAAGATGAGACCTATTACATCATCTATACACAAATCTCTATAGCCATTCATTGACCACTGGTCATTTATCTGTCATTAAATCCGATTGAACAAGATAGTGGACCGATCAGTTTAAATGACCACTTGAAATTGTTTAATTGAAAACTTTCACTCAATTAAGAAACATGAACTTGAACTGACATAACTGAGGGAAAAAAATTTGAGGGAAAGTTATTATTTTTTATTATTTTGAACTTATTGAAGGAGAATTATTTTGTATTTGTGGAAAAAACCGGATATTTACCATTTTTGACATTAGTTTGAACATTGGAATATGTGTGAAACTTAATTTCTTAAATCTTACAAATTGTATGGAAAATTCAGTATACAAAATTTAAAACATTTTGTGAATTTTTAATATTTTTTATCAAAAACTTAAAATGGATGCCTGTGTGTTGATTCCAGAGGAGTTTGGCTTAGTTTTGACCCTGCATCCGAATCCGAAGAATATCCTGGAAATGTCCGTGGCCATCTGGAGTAACTGCAACATCCCACCTGGAAACATATTTTATCCCGACCAAGGAGTAATCAAATTAGATAAATTAGAAATTTATTCTAAATTAAATGAAGAAGATGTAAGTCAAAATTTTATTTATTTATTTATTTATTTATTTATTTATTCATTTATTTATTTATTTATTTATTTATTTATTTATTTAATAAATAAGAAGATAAAATATCTCTTATCTTATTACGATTTTTTAAACAAACTAAATTTGAACTTTTAAAATTTTAAAGAAAGAGGGTCTTAAAAGATATACGTGTAATGAATGTAATTATTGCTTGAGAAGAACTTCAAATTTTATCAAACTTTGCGTAAGTTTAGTAAGAATCTTACCGATAGAAGTTATTTTCTAATGAACACACAAATCAATGCAAAATCTTTAAAGATATCTTTCAGACGCAGATATTTTTTTTTTCAAAACTTTTTCTGTAAAAAAAAAAATGAGGAATATCTTCTAAATCTTTTAATAACAAATTTTCAAAAAACTTTTAAAACATGTAAAATTTTAACTTTTTTAAAAGAGTGATAGATAATTAATTCGTTATTGTTAATTTAAATTTTATTTCTCTCAAAGTCAAAGATGTTTTATCAAAAGCTCTGTGTGTGAGCGGAGGGTTGCTGCCCATACTTCATTCCCCATCAAAAGGTGTAACAAGAGGGCGGATCCGGGCGGCAAATTCAAAGACAAAATTGTTTAGTTTGTCCCACGTGGCCCTTTCACAACACGTGCGCGTTTGCATTGAATAGGTATCAAAGTTTACTCGTGGAATCATCTTAAAAGCATCTCATGAATTAACAAATTAGTTAATTCCAAGGAAAAATTAGTATATTAGAAAGATACAGATTAGAAATTTCTCGCATTCCTAAAATTCCTAAAGGCTATATATGAAACATCCCTAATTAACTTCAATCACTAATTAGATGATAAAAGAAGTAAAGCATGAAATTTTGGAATTTCTGCCTCAGAGTCATTGGTTGTTCTGCATTTCCCCCTTTTTTCTTTTAATAAAGATATATAATTTTATTCAATTTAATTATTCAAATTTTGCAGAAATAAATTTGCGCATTATTTTTTTTTAGTTTTTTAACAAAACCAAATGAAAACTATTCATTCTTTCTTTCTTTATTTATTTCTTTATTTATTTATTTATTTATTTCTTTATTTATTTATTTATTTATTTATTTATTTATTTATTTATTTCATAAGTTTTGAACCTCCGATTCCGAGAGTTTTCCGATGTCTTAATTCGGAATAGTCCTAAGAAGGATCATTTCTTTGAATTAGAGGTTACTTTTTGAGAATACTAGTATACTGCTAATTCTGCAGGATCATTATCATTCTTTGACGCTTGATTTTAGTAAATTGCAGGAAAAAATGGGTTTTTTGTCTTTGAACATTGCAATGTGTTTGATAAAACTTTAGATATTTAATCAGTGCTGACTGTATTTTATATCCAATTTAAAACATTTAAATGTATTTTTACACCCTGCACTGGTAATTTATCAGTGATGACTGTATTTTAGAGCGGGCACTGAACATTTTCCTGTGCTGGAAAAGAACCTTTACCAGTTTTGGCTGCATATCGTATATGACGCTAGATATTTATACGTGTTGGTTGTATTTTAAAACAATCGTGAGGCATTTACCTAGCGTTTAATGAAATTTAGACCAACACTAAACATACATTTAAGAGCCGACACTGGGTAAAAAATGTACTAATACCGATATTACCAGTGATGGTCATCTTCTCGATCTGGCACTGGACCAGTGTTGACAAACACAAAGCGAACTGACAAACTTTCTCACATTAGGATATGTCCCGATCCAGATCCTAGTGTAAGAAAGTTTGTTAGTTTGCTTGCCGAAAGTCGGTGGTTTTCTCCGGGCACTCCGGTTTCCTCCACCTGGCAGCCTCGAAAGAAAGATTCTTGACTGGGACGTTAAACACCATTACTTCGCTCCACTCAGTGATTAGTTACAAATACATATATTCAACAGTGATTTTGCCATGGCTGCTGAAAACTACCTTTTGCCTTTCAGATGCCCTTTTTGTATACATTTTTAATTTCATTGCCAAGATTTTACATTGTCACAAGAACTTGTATTTTTTGTTAGTCAGTTTTTTAACAACTGGATTTAACTCAAACTATTTGATTGTGTGTCAATTTTGGTTTTTGTGGAGTTTTAGTGGTCAAATTGGGAAAATTCATTTTTATTTCTCCAGGGAAACTACATTTTATCCTGCAGTAATTCTAGTCAAACAAAATCACTGTCCAAGTAGAGTATTTTTTTTCTCCAATTTCGAATTTTTTCTACTTCATGTTTGACAGTGAAAATGAATGATGACATATGTATCATCTTTCAGCGTGTAATTGATTCTTTATTTACTAAACAAATCTATTTCTCCAATGTTGCATAATGCAATTCTAGCTTCTTTTATCACTATATTGCGCAAAAATAATATTTTTATTTTACATCGTCGAAAATAAACAGCAGTTATTTACCCGATCATAAGCGGCCCCTTTTTGTCTGAAAAGAAGTATCTTAAATCTAAAATCCAAAAAATAAATATTCTGATATATCAAAATAAATAAAGATGGGTAAATTAATCCATCAAATTGTAAATAATCACCTTTAAAATGTTTGCTAAGGAATTCAAGATGATGTTTAAGCCACTTGGCATCCTAAATAGGAGAATAGAAAAGCGGATTAACCTATTGAGATTTGTGACGAATGCTTTTTGTAAGGGTATTTTTATCGGGTTTGTTTTGGGATCAATACTTTTCTTTCCGTCTTAGAACCACCTACCAGCTTTGAGTTGACACCTGAATAGTGACCAGTTCACAATACTCACACTTCGGACACTGGACAGGATGACTGGACCAAGGATTATGACTGTTTTGTCTGGCCAAAAAGTTCTAACCATAACGTCATATGGCGTAATTAGGACAAAGGAAGTATGAGAGAGAGAGAGAGAGAGAGAGAGAGAGAGAGAGAGAGAGAGAGAGAGAGAGAGAGAGAGAGAGAGAGAGAGAGAGAGATTTGTTCTCCATTTATTTATAATTACCCGACTTGAAAATGTAATCTCCAGAAGAATAAAGATATGTTAACTTACCCCCCCCCCCCCCCCCCAAGAAAAAAAAAAGAAAAGAAAGAAAAAGATAAGAAAAAAAAAACAAAAAAAAACAAAAAACAAACAAACAAACAAGACCTGAATTTAACAAAATTGTGTCATTACTAACTCAGTAATTAAATGATGGTTTTTCTATTGGCAGAATATTTTCTCAGAGAAAGTTAAAATACAATGTAGGTGGATTATCTTGTCATAAAAATCAAATCCAATTACCAGAAGGTAATTAAACTTTAACAACATTAATTACACATATGGATACCTTAATTAACTCCGTTTTTAGAGACCAACTTTTCTTTAATTAATTTTGTCGATTTTTGTTATTTTTGTATCTGTGACACTATTCTTCAAAGTGTAAACTGAAACACGGTTCACTTATTTTTTTGTCATTTTCTAACTAATAGTGTAAACTTGAACGCGGTTTATTTAAATTTTGCTATTTTTCTGATTCAAAATCGTTTCATTGAACTGTAATTTTCTTCGCCAACATTAGGACGCCTTGTTGGTATAAAGATAATGTAGTTGTTGTTTATCAAGTGACATCGATAGGTACCTCAAAATTACAAACAAACAAATAAGATGTTTGTTTACTTTGGTAAACAAAACGTATGACACCCCCAGACTGATACTGCTCCGGGGGAGACTTGTTTTTGGTTGGCTGTGTAAACTTATGTACACTGACCAAAATTAAACCGTCTCCCATTTTTGCAAGAATATTTAATTAATAAACTTTTAAGACACAGTAAAATCAGTCTGAAAAAGTTTGGCTGGAATAATAATGTCAAATACAAGTTACAACTTTTGAATTTCATCATAAAAATACATTCATAAGTGGTATATGACAATTATTATTATTATTATTATTATTATTATTATTATTATTATTATTATTGAGGAAATAATGAAAGAATGAATTAATTAATTTTCTTTATTTTATTCTTTTTTTTTTAAAATTCGATCATGTGTTTTCTTAAAACGTTAGGTTTCTTTTTTAGACATTTTTACTCGCATTGATATCGCCCAAAACACATTAAAAAAAATTATGGGTGATCAAAAAATCTAGTGCATTTGTCGAAATTTTTCATGTGCAGAATTTTGAATTTTTCTTTTGGTAAAAAATTCAAAATTCTGCATATGACATTTTTCTTAAATATAAAAATAACACATAACAAATTTTATTTTTCCCGCTTCTTTATTAGCGTTTTTATATTTTAATTTTTGAATTATAAATAAATAAATTAATTAAAAAAACACTTGAACATCTTTGGAGTAATGAATTAATTAATGTTTAATAGTTTTTGTTTGAATTTTGAAGAAATGAAAGATACCAAATATTAGGACAATTCCAGTGGTCTAATTTGTAAACCGATACTAAAAGAAGTGGCTATCATATTCTCACATACCAAGAGTGTAAATGAGATATTATATCTACACAATGCAAATAGTGTTTAATCCTAATGGTTCCCATTTACATGATGAACAGAGAATAATTAAAATCACGGATCACCAACTGGGGGGATACATGCCGTGAACACATTATACCTACTTCAAGAGTACCCCCTCCCCTAGCGTACCACCTTGGCTCTGACTAATATGTTCTCCATGTCCTGAATGGTTGTACCTTATGTGACATCTATCCCATATTGAAATGTCAAATTTTGAAACAAAAAACTTTAGAATTCACATCTCAGTGCTTTTCAGATGATGGTGGCTTATATTCGTGGGGATTTTTAGAGTGTCACATATCTGTAACTAACCACTGATAATGATCTATTATTGTAATGTATTCAAGATATTTCATTGCAATCTGGAGTAGGATTTAAAAAAAAATTCCCAAACATAAATGCGATTATTTTTTTCTTTTTTTCTTTTCTTCTTTTTTTTCTTTTTTTTCTTCTTCTTCTTTTTTAATTTTTTTTTTTAAATTTTATTTTTTTTTTTTTAGCAGACATCAAAAGTGTGTGTGTGTGTGTGTGTGTGTGTGTGTGTGTGTGAGAGAGAGAGAGAGAGAGAGAGAGAGAGAGAGAGAGAGAGAGAGAGAGAGAGAGAGAGAGAGAGAGAGAATGCATTTACTCAAGAGCTATTATTCAGGTGTTAGCTATAAGCACGAGGAAATAGCTACTAATCACATACTATCCTAAACCTGTTCCACAAATCACTTAAAATGGATCAATAACTGAAAAGTTTAATGTTTTCCGACACTTGCATCCATTTTAAAACCCCGGTATCGGCCACGTGACCATACCAATACATACTTGAATTGAGCCAAAAACACTTGAAAGATAAAAGCTAAAATGAAACAAAAGTGGGCCGGATTGTAATAAACAGCTAATAAATAGCGATTAACTTTGAATTAAATTGCTCCAACACAGACCCCAACAAAGGAACCGACTTGACAATGATCCTCAGTGTGAAGATGTGCGCTTTAATTGGAGGGATTGCATAACAACGCGTAGGATATTACGGATGAGTTGTAATTGCTTTCTTTCAGGGTCGTAATTGAAAAAGAAGAACAGCCGGCTTTAAATCATGGTTTTGATTGTGACGAAATTTTAAAAGGGTCTTAAATCACAATAGAGTAATGTAGTAATGTCGACTCGTGTGTTTGGTTTGAGTATCCATCTGTTGTTGAATTTCTCCACAGTGAGAATATGTGAAGGTGAAGGGATTTTAGCCTCCCTCAGCGGGACGTTTGTGTGTCTTGTGTGGTATTCTGTCACATTTGTCATGTTTTTTCATAACAAACTTATCCCATCGTCGGCCAAATAGTCAAATGTATCCTTTGGTCTGCCGAATGTTCAAAAACGATGTCTGCTAAGCTGATTACCATTTAACGTTTTTTTTTTTTTTAAATCCCTTGGAAAAGTTAAAATGATTGTACACACTCACACCAAAAAAGCCAACACATTTTTAAATGTATTATAATTCATAGAATTAAATTATAAAACATCATTCCAAACTTAATTTCGGATAAACTGACGTGGATGGAATGGATCGAAAAAATGAACCATTGGCATAAAACAATAATTCAAAGAAAAACGACACACGCATGGCAACCCAAACATTTTTGTTTTGCGGAAAATTTGGAATGTTAATTACAGTTTAATCTGTTCTAAATGGGTTTTTAAAAATATATTTTTATACAAGATTTTTATGCTGTAATTCTAAATGGAAAAAATTGAAAACTATAATATTACAACTAGAAGTAAAAAATATCAATGTCATTCGGAAAAACCCAAAATTTTATTCTACTATGTATGTTAAAGATTTATAAATAATTATTGTCTCAGCCCATGGGTTGGTGAAATTTCAAATAATTGAAAATTAATTCAAAATTAAATTCATTGCTAATCAATTACAAATACTACTTCATGACTGAGCATCACTTTTCAATGCTGTTATTAAACTTTCAAACACGCTTTAATCTCATTGATAACCAGAACATCCACCGCTATTATACATCATTAAAACACTGTGAACGCGTGTCCAATTTATTCAAAACTGACCAACTGTGATTAATTCACTTGCCGAAAGCAAGAGGTCTTCCTCCTGTCGTCCGGAGAATGACCAGACGTTAAATATTGTATAATCACTGTTACCAACTGTTAACTTTTACTCTCATTATCATTCATGATTAAATGGGTCATATCTCAAAACCGATTATTATTTGAAATTATTATTTTTTTATTTTTAAAACATCAAAAAAGCATTGCATTCTCAATTTCGTCACAACTTGCTCTGAAATTTTACATTTCACCTATTTTAAGAGGTACATATAACAAAATGCGAAATTTATTTATTTATTCATTTATTTATTTTTTTTATTTATTTATTCATTTATTTATGTTTTTGAAATACGAAACAATAAAAAAAAAAAATGAAAATTACTTGAACCTAATAAAAAGTCATACAAAAATTTTATTTATTTTTTTTTTTTTAAGAAAGATTTCAAATAAAAATAAGCACGACAGTTTATGCATTGTTCTGTTGCTTGAAAAGAGATAAACAATAGAGTAATCGAAAAAGAGACATCAACTTTCTTTCCTCAAAAATTGTCAACAACATCTATATTTGTTTATTCACAGATACGATACAAGTTCGGTTGCATAGACGATATAATTAGTGTAGAAGACAGAGAGGTCCGCCACTGCAACTGGATTCGATTCATCAAGTCATCCACAGACATTAGTTCCGTAAATATGATAGCAACAAGAGTCAAAGACCAGCCAGTTTATCAAACAATAAAACTAATCAAACCAAACGACGAAATTGTTGTCTTCTTTGACGTCCAGGACGAAGACCAAGAACCGGAACCGGAATTGGTTAGTGAATCTGTCGGAGACGGAAATAAGACTATTCCATTAGGTAAGTGTGCACGGCAGAAATTAACGGAATTCGCTGCTAGTTTTAGACTCAAGGTTTTACTTCACTTATTACGCCGATTTATTTATCTTTGATTCAGTCTGATCATACATGGATAGAATGTCGAATAATGACTAGATGCGGGTTAAAACGGAACTTGCCGGGTAGTGGTGAAAAACACCATTTTCAGAACCGATTTCAACGATTTTTGATCTGTTTTGATCTTTTATTGAAAAACCATTAGCCTAAATCTGAATAGAGAAAATTTAATAGCACAATGAATTGAAAAAAAAAAAAAAAATCAAAATTGTTATCATTTATAAATGCAAGTAATCAATCTGCAAAATGTAATGAGCTCAGTGTCAAGATTAAATCCATTTTGCTTCATGAATTACATCCAGCTTTAATATTGTTTTATTGCAGAAGATGATGAGGAAGAATTAATAGACCCAGTCACGACGCCTACAATCAACGGTCTGATAACACCAAACATTATACGAGATGATGACTGCCGTTCCAGAATTAGTGATGTCACTTCCGGCGAAGAAAACGAAAAAGACGATAAGGTACATATATTTCATCTATAATTAGTAATAATATTGTGTTTCTGCAGTTGCCAGTTTTAGCTTACCAACAACAAATTTATCAGCTGTTTTCTGAATAATGTTTACTTATGTTCTTTTAGAACAACCGATGATCTTTTTTTTATAAAAATTGTATTTCAGATGCAAACGGACAACAGCAGTCCCGAAAGCCATTGCGCAGAAAGAAATAATGACAACCTAGAGCACATGTTGTATCCCTGTCCCGTCACGTCTTCTGATGACGTAGTTACTCCTGACAACAGCCCGGAAGCTAAAACGTCGCCATCGACTACGTCACCGGACAACTTTTCCTCTCCAACTACCAATACGGATCATAGTCTTTCATCAGATAGTAGTCCAAATGAAATGTTCTTGTCACCCAGTGACAGAATTATAGTCCGAAGACAGCGAGAGAGGACATGGTTGCCATGTGAAGTTTGTCAAAAGAAATTTGATAGGCCATCGTTACTGAAACGTCACATGCGCACGCATACAGGTACGTGTATATATTTTATCACTGTGTCTTTTTTGTGTAAGGTTGTTTAATTTTGTCTTATATGGCCACTTTGATGTATGAATTTGTATTATTTAGCAGTAATATTTGTAATATAAGCTGAATTTAACATGGCCATATTATCGGTACATTAAAAAAAAAAAAAAAAAGATCACAAAAAAATAAAGTTTATGTTGAACTCATTATTTAAATGGGAATCAAGAAATTACCCAGGACCCCTTTCTTATCTGTATGTCGATCATCTGTCAGTAACTCAATACTCATGTATTGTGTTTCTTATTTTGCGCTTTCATCGGCGTCTGTGACTGTTGTCAGTGTTAAGGTCTACCGATAGACTTAAACTTACATACTTGAAATAACAGAAGAGTTGCACGGCCGGCAAACACTTACATATACATTTGTAATTGCAATTGTATATACTATTAGTTAATTTTTTTAGTTACCAAAATCATTGGTACCTGAGCTGACAACTTTACTAAGTGAAATGTATAAAACATTGTGTTAAGAAGTTCAAGTATTTCGAATGACCTTAAATAGCTTTAAGCTATACACATGTTTTTTGCCACAAATATAATTGTAATCTAAAGATCGAATTTTTTAATTTGTAGGAGAAAAACCCCATGCGTGTGATGTTTGTAACAAAGCATTCTCCACCTCTAGCTCGCTCAACACACATCGTCGTATACACAGCGGAGAGAAACCACATCAGTGCAAGATCTGTGGCAAGCGATTTACAGCTAGTTCCAACTTATATTACCACAAAATGACACACAATAAGGTTGGTTAATGCTTTGTACTTTTATCTGTTTTATTTCATTTGATTACCAATCGTACAAGTCTTTTGACTTAAAATGTGTGCTGATATTTCTTTTCTTTTCTTCGCATCTCTCTCTCTCTCTCTCTCTCTCTCTCTCTCTCTCTCTCTCTCTCTCTCTCTCTCTCTCTCTCTCCAAAACTTACTCTTCCGATAAATACAAACGGTTCCACTTATCATCGCTAGATATACAATTTTTTGCAACTCTTGGATAATTAGTGAAATTATGCTCAAATTTAACTCGAAACATTTTTTGGAGACGTAACCCCACCCTTCATATATGGCCCAAAACATAGACATTGAAATTGCTAAGTAAAATAATTAAAAAACTTCTGTTTAAGCTAAAAAGCAAAAGATATTCTTTTGATTTATATTGCTTATAATCAAATAAACATCTGTTTGTGCTCCATACTCTTCAAACTCAGCAGTATCCGGTGTACGCTTCCCGAGTCTTATTACATGACCCGAAATAAACGATTCATGCAATCATATTTTTATTTTTAGGAAAAACCTCACAAATGTAACTTGTGTTCCAAGTCATTTCCGACTCCAGGAGATCTCAGAAGCCACATGTATGTCCATAATGGTTCCTGGCCGTTTAAATGTGATGTTTGTAATCGGGGCTTCAGCAAACAGACCAACCTTAAAAACCATCTTTTATTACATACAGGTAAGAAAACCAATATCAAGCTACTAGTAAATGAAAAATTGCTTCTGTGTATTTTTCGCTTATATTGAGAGATTGCCTGCTTTTTTGTAATATTTTTGAAATCTATTTATTTTTTAAATTTTTTTAACCCTTATGCATATCGCTATACACGATTCAGCACAGTTCCGTTTTTATATTTTCAACTACATAAAAACATCCAGCTGCTGCATTTAAATGGGAGATAACTAATAATCTCTACAAGAAACTCATCAGTATCTAGTATTTGTTAGTAGTAAACATCAGAAGTCAGAAATACATGTACATCGCTTGTTGTGATTGGGTAATGTGTAACGATGGCGACAGATAATCGTCCAATTAATTCTCTGGATTGAGTTGAGCAAATAAGTAAACATCAGTTTTTATAATATTATCCTTTATTTTATTATTATAGGCGACAGGCCACACGAATGTCCTATATGTGGAAAGAAATTCGCACTACAATGTAACTTGAAGACTCATCTTAAGACGCATGATAATGGTCAGTATTTGACTTTAATTCTTTTGACAAGAGTGTTTGGTGTTTTGCATCATTTCTGGCTATCATTATTTGTTTTGTAAATAGTTTATACATGTAGTTACTTTAATACATTCAACACTGTGAAGAAAACAAAAAACGAAATAAAAAAGTTTCCCATGAATGAAAGAGCAATAGTCAAAAAAAATAAATGAAAAAAAAATAAATAAATAAATAAATAAAAAAAAAAAAAAAAAAAACCAACACACACGTACAAATAGAAAAAACAAGGGAAAAACGAAATGCGGATTATGCAAACATATTGTATGGATTTTTGAACTCTGGACCTAAGACAGACATTTACCCTTATAATATATGAAGGGTTTAGGCCTTTTTATTTATTTATTTATTTATTTTTCATTTATTTATTTATTTTTCATTTTATTTATTTATTTATTTATTTATTTATTTATTTATTTATTTATTTATTTGCAGTAGATTTCCAGAATAACTGCGTTAGATGTAGGAAGCGATCTTATATTTCCTCACAGACAAATGGACTTTGTATGAACTGTGTTGATGAAGAGGAATCCAGGTCAAAACTATCTAAGAACTCTACAGATTTTAGTATTTCACGATTGACGGATTCTACGCCGAAGTGTTTATCCGAAGATTCCCGAAAATTTGCTTCCGATTTCTACCGTCCTTCGTTAACTAGTCCTCAGTATTATGACAAGTCGCCACCATTTTCATCACCAAGCTTTATTACGTCACCACCTCAGAAGCATGCTGCTCATTCGCCCTTTCAGATTTCAAGAATGAGACCAACACAATTTACGTCATTTCCTATGAACAATGGTGTTATTAGTCCTTTTGGTGATTCATTAAAACATTTTGGTTTTGCAAGGGAACATTTTCTCGCTGATGGAAGAACATATTCAGATGAGATGCAATCCGCCTTAGCACATCAGCGGATGTGGCCCGGTGTTATAACCAATGGATATTGAAAATTTAGTCACGTGATCTGCCTTATTTTTGACTGTGATCTTGTATATAGGTAATTAACAAGTGCCAATAAGGACGTATAACTGTAACCTGTTTTATAATTAGTGCTAGTTGTTGTAACAGAAATATGGATATTGCTTTAATTAGTCAGTTGCAAATTCGAAACAGCGGCCAAATATGCTGCTTCCACGACAAGCGGAACTAGTTTACGTGTAGCTTTCGGATAGCAAACGATGCACATGTAAATAAGATGTATGTATTTGTCAGCGCAAAATTAATTAATATCGTTACCGGTAGGTGTTGCTGCATTCCACTTAGGTGTTCAGAGCGACATCTGTCAACAATAACTTCAAAATGTGCGTAAGCATACGCAATATATGTATTTAGTCAATGATTACTGATATATACCGATAGGAGTCTCTGCTTTCTTGAATGGAAGTTATAGTAACGATATAAAATGTGCACTAGTATACGCAATTCACACTTACTAATACATGTATATATACCGATAGGTTTCTGCTTTCTCGCTTGAAAGTTATAGTAACAGTACAAAATGTGCACTAGTATTACGCAATATGTAGATATACTAGTATTCCGTTATAAATATATAAGTAATAGTTATGTTGTTGCTGTTGCATTCTGCTAAGGTCGGCAGAAATTCAAAATGTGCACAAGCATACGCAAAATGTAAATAGTTAATAATATTTTATTTTTGTAGACAACCGAATCTTATTTCTCCCCCTCTCTCTCTCCCTCCCCTCTCTCTCTCTCTCTCTCTCTCTCTCTCTCTCTCTCTCTCTCTCTCTCTCTCTCTCAAAAATGTCGTAACGGTGGATGCAAGATTTGATAAAAAATGTTGAATATCATGATACATTTGAAAAATAAAATTAGAAATTTAATTAAATCGTTTTCGTTTTTTAACATCATAATGCAACTACGAGCATAAGCATGAGAAATTTGTTTTGTATATGTAGCTTCGTGTAATAGTAACTGCATTGTCCCTAGCACAGGAGAGACGCTAACTCTCCCAAACCAACTAGTCTCACACAAAACTACATGTATTAAGATTGTTTGAACGAACAAAAGTGTACTCAATTTACAAATCAAGATCAATTTCACTTACCTTGAAACAATTTAATGCATCAATAAATCTAAGGCTATTACCAATTATTGTTTCATTTGTTTCAATGATTTTAAGGTCTCGTTTGACTATTTCTGCCGTAAAAGAAATGCACCATTTTATATTGACATTAAGAGGACAGAATATCGACTGTTTCACTCGGTGTCGAGATCAAGTAACTAAAAGAGTTGTATTCTTGTCTGTGACACACTGACTTGGCGAGTTATGATGGACCCTGGTACAAAGCATGTATCAGTGGCGGATCCAGAATGTTATGAAAGGGTGGGGGGGGGGGCAGAGAATTTTATCATAAAGATATTGCTGAACGTCGAAGGCTCAAGGCCCTCAGAAGGTTCAAGGAAGAGCCTTGTTTGAAATCCAGGGGGCGAATTTATATATATACACTTAATCATCAGAGACATACACTTACTTGTTCTTAAATTCATCCTTAGAGATTATTATTAACTTGTTCTCGTCGCCTATAGCTGAAATACTGCTGATGCGACGCTAAACAACAACACAACAAACCGCATTGTGTCCGAAGTGCTTCGTAAAAATTTTATCCCAGATCATTCGTGATAGGTAAGAATCTCCATTCACTTGATCGGGGCCTCGGTGGCCGACTGGTCTACGGATTACAGAGTACGCTTACGGATCACAGTGCCTCTCACCGCTTGGGTTCGAATCCCACTCGGTACAAATCCTAGTGTGAGAAAGTTGGTCAGTTCGCTTTTTGAAGGTCGGTGGGTTTCTCCGGGCACTCTGGTTTCCTCCACCATCCCAGAACCGACTGCCTCGAAATAAGTGAAAGATTCTTGACTGGGGCGTGAAACACCATTACTCCACTCCACTCCACTCCATTCACATGACTTGCACAAATATAATACGGAAAATATTCTCCATTTAGTTCTTACAAAGAATTTATATGTACTTACAGTAAAATTTTCGTTTAAATATATTAGCTAAATACAGCGTGTTGCATGCAAAATCAGACATGTACAGAAATTTTAACCCACCCCCACCCCCACAATTAAAGACATTATGGTAGGTTTATTATTAGTATGACTGTTTTCATTTTCAATACAGATATACAGAGCCCCGTTAGTTCATCAGACATAAATAAAACGAAATTGTGCGCACTATTTTTAAAATTCGTGCGCTCGATTTTCAAAAACCTTGTGCTCGATGTCCAAAATCGTGCGCTCGATTGCAAAGTCGTGCGATAGATTTCATAACATTTATATGTCTTTGGTACTAACGGGGCTCCATACAGAAACTGAGGAACTATTTGTAGAAATATAAATTGGTTATATCATTATTATGACTCAGGAATACAATTAATTAAATCGTCCGTTTTTTTTTAATTCATTAAAATGTTATTTATGATACTGTATGTTAGTTTACAAAACTAATGTGTACAGGTATGCAGGGAAATTGGGTCACAGTTAAAAGCGCGTATTTTTACTTTATTAAAGTCAAAGAATGAGTAACCATAGTTCTTGAACTTATTTCAAAATTATTTAAAAGATGTTTTCATTATTAAAAAAAAGAAAGAAAAGAAAACCCTTACACACCACCACTACCAACAACAACTATAACAACAACGATGACGACGACGACGACGAAGACGACAACGATAAAAACAACAAAATATGTAGGAGTTTACTTTCGAGATTGAACTTTTTTATATTTCCCGTTATACTTCAGATTGTTTATTGATATCGAGATGTTACCAGCTATAATGAATAAGTAAAGTGAATAACGGGATGGATTGAAAGAAATTCTCTGGTATAATCTTTAACAAAGAAATGTTAAAGACTAAATACTAGTGACCATGTATATCTATGTCTTATAAATAAAAAGAGAAATTATGTTACCTTAATGTCAGAATGATTATAATATCAATTCACAAGTCATTAAATACAATTAGTCTGATTCTTATCTAAAAGGTATTTGAGTAATGATTTGTAAGGTGGCCGAGTGGTCAAAAACGCACGCTTATAGATCACAGGGCCTCTCACCGCCTGGATTCGAATCCCAGTCAGGACAGATCCTAGCGTGAGAAAGTTTGTCAGTATGCTTGCCGAAGGTCGGCGGTTTTCTACAGGCACTCCGGTTTTCTCCACCGTCCCAGAACTGACCGCCTCGAAATAAGTGCAAAAAATCTTGACTGGGGCGTAAAACACCATTACTCCACTCCACTCCACTAATATGTAACTAAAACATGTTATTGTACTGTATAAGGAAGAGATGGGAAAAATTAATATATAACATACTTGCAAAAATTTGGAATTTAAATTTTATTTATTATTCAATTGATTAATTAAATGATCTAATAGTTGATTTGCTCTCGTCTTTCGAAGAGAATTTTTAATTAAAACAAAATGAATTCATCGCAGCCACATTATATTACATGTAAATGAGATTTTTACTTAGTTTTTGTAAATACATTGTTGATAATATTAAAATTCATTATTAGCCAGTACACTTCCTTTTCGACGTTTTCGCTGAAATTAGAAAAAAATTAATGATAATTTATTAATTTATTATTTATTAATTATAATATATTACGTTAAAATCACGGTAGAAAAATAATTAATGTCTTCTTCCTTAAACAATATTAAAATTTTTCTGTTGATTTGGTTCAGAAAAAATTTGTTAATAAAATTTTGATTGAATTTTGTTTTCATATAAATATCCATTTCGGGCGGTCATCGTCACTACAATCACAAACGGTCCGAGTAGAAAGAAGTCTATAAGGTAAGAAAAGTAATGGCATATACAATTGTTGTTTTATCGTAAATCTGTTATCATGAGTTCGAACCCAGCTGGGTCTGATCCTTGCAACAACAATGGTTCTCGTCTAACATCATAAAAACGTACCGTCTAAAACGTTGTGTGTGTGTGTGTGTGTGTGTGTGTGTGTGTGTGTGTGTGTGTTTTATTTTTTCTGAAAGAACTACTTCAAAAATGTCTTAATGTCAGTTGATAATACTTTTAGAATATTTCTTTCCAGAATTTTTTAAAATACTCAGGGCATTACACTTAAGCAGAATTTCGATACATATATTAAATTATTTTTTAAATGATTCTACCAATTATTTAACTGCCAATAAATATGTTTTAAAGTTTGATATTTGCATGGTTGCTAGTTGCTACTTGCATAAGTAGACAGTGGACAGGATTTTTACATAATGCGCGGTGCTCATCCAAAATCGGTTTAGTTTGTAATTTCTGGTCTGTATATGCGTTCAATATTTATTTTTGTTCACTATATTTTCCCCTAATTTCATTATTTTAAAAAACATTATTTTACAAGATATGTAAAAACTATTTTCTCCATATTTTCATCTGAAAAGTAGTTGCCTAGGTCACCAAGCTTACAGTTCATAGTGTCCCCGACTGTCGCCAGGTTCGAATTCAACTCGGGCAGATCTAGTGTGAGAAAGTTTGCACCATAATTTTCAAAAGTAGATATTTTTTCGGGTACTCCGCGCACTGACCTCCCCTATATTAGTACAGCTTCAAACATCATTATTGCACTAGATCATTCCAGAAAACATATTCAGACCAAGGACACAATTACTACATTGTACCGTCCAAAAACTACGGAGCCCCATTAGTACCACAGACATATATGTTTTGAAATCGTGCGCACGTTTTTGGAATCGTGTTTAAAGTTTTTGAAAATGAAGCGCACGACTTATTAAATCGAACACACGACTTTTGGAAATGGAGCGCACGTCTTTTAAATCGAACACACGACTTTTGGAAATGGAGCGCACGTCTTTTAAATCGAGCACACGACTTTTGGAAATGGAGCGCACGTCTTTTAAATCGAACACACGACTTTTGGAAATGGAGCGCACAACTTTAAAAACGAGCGCACGATCTAAATGATATATGTCTGTGGTACTAACGGCTCCGTACACAACTGTTTATGTCGATAAAGTAAAAGAATCATTTCTAAGCCAAGGCATAAAACACTATTACTACATTCATATCGGCCGCGATGACCGAGTGGTTAAGACGTTAGCCTTCAAACTCAAGGTTTCTCGCAACTGCATGTTCAACTCCGGTATACCGCGAGTGAAAAATAATTTTCCCTGTCGTATGCCCTTACTGGTTGGCTCGGTACCAGTATATTGGGCTGAGCGGTCTGCATCTGCAACATTGCGGGCAAGTGTACTAACACTTTAAAGGTCGCCATGGGTGCGCACTAGTACAGTGTAGAAAAGAAACACTTGCACAATCACGAACCACATGAACTTATATCCAGATTAACCCCTGAAATATTGCAATGACTTGTAACAATAGCTTAAACACTGCTGGCGTGATATAAAACAAAATTCAACTCTATTATTGTTTTACAACATTGAAACTTATGAACCTTTTTATTTCAGATGAAGTCGTGGTATAGTTGTCTGATGTTGGTTGGCTTGCTGATAGCTCCAGCATGTTCCGCAGATGACGACAATAGCTATAAAAATCATGGTAATAGCTATGGTAAATCGTATGAAAATAGTTACGGAAAACCCGAAAAACCGTACGACGCTTCATATGGTAAAAAGGAGAAATCGTACGGAAACTCAGGCTATGAAAAAGACAATTTATACGGAGATTCAGGTTATGACGTGGACAATTCATACGGAGATTCGGGCTATGGAAAGGACAAGTCATACGGTGATTCGGGTTATGACAAGGACAAGTCATACGGGGATTCAGGCTATGGAAAAGACAAGTCATACGGAGATTCGGGCTATGGAAAAGACAAGTCATACGAAGACTCAGGCTATGGCAAGGACAACTCATATGGCGACTCAGGCTATGGAGAGGACAAATCATACGGAGATTCAGGCTATGGTAAGGACAAGTCATACGGAGACTCAGACTATGTAAAAGACAAGTCATATGGAGATTCAGGCTATGAAAAAGACAAGTCATATGGAGACTCAGGCTATGGCAAGGACAAGTCATATGGCGACTCAGGCTACGGAAATGACAAATCATACGGAGATTCAGGCTATGGAAAGGACAAGTCATACGAGAACTCAGGCTATGGCAAGGACAATTCATATGGCGACTCAGGCTATGGAAATGACAAATCATACGGAGATTCAGGCTATGGAATAGACAAGTCATACGGAGACTCAGGCTTTGGAAAAGACAGGTCATATGGAGACTCAGGCTATGGCAAGGACAAGTCATACGGAGATTCAGGCTATGGAAAGGACAAGTCATACGGAGACTCAGGCTATGGAAAAGACAAGTCAAATGGAGATTCAGGCTATGGGAAAGACAAATCATACGGAGATTCAGGCTATGGAAAAGACAAGTCATACGGAGACTCAGGCTATGGAAAAGACAAGTCATATGGAGACTCAGGCTATGGCAAGGATAATTCATACGGAGATTCAGGCTATGGAAAGGACAAGTCATACGGAGACTCAGACTATGGCAAGGACAATTCATACGGGGACTCAGGATATGGCAAGGACAATTCATACGGGGACTCAGGCTATGACAAGGACAAATCATATGGAGATTCAGGATATGGAAAGGACAAGTCATATGGAGACTCAGGCTATGGCAAGGATAGTTCATACGGAGACTCAGCCTATGGGAAAGACAAATCGTACGGAGATTCAGGCTATGGGAAAGACAAATCGTACGGAGATTCAGGCTATGGAAAGGGCAAGTCATACGGAGACTCAGGATATAGAAAGGACAAGTCATATGGCGACTCAGGCAACGGAAAGGACAAGTCATACGGAGATTCAGGCTATGGAAAAGACAATTCATACGGAGACTCAGCCTATGGGAAAGACAAATCGTACGGAGATTCAGGCTATGGAAAGGACAAGTCATATGGAGACTCAGGATATGGAAAGGACAATTCATACGGAGATTCAGACTACGGCAAAGACAATTCATATGGAGATTCAGGCTACGGCAAAGACAATTCATATGGAGACTTAGGCTATGGTAAGGACAATTCATACGGAGATTCAGGCTACGACAAGGACAAGTCATATGGAGATTCTGGCCATAACAAGGACAATTCATACGGAGATTCAGGCTACGGCAAGGACAATTCATACGGAGATTCAGGCTATGGAAAAGACAAAGGGTATAACAAAGGCGATATGTCTTATGAGGGTTCATATGGCAAAAAAGACAAGTCATACGGATACGGTAAGTATTATAGATATATAAATACAAAAATAATGAAATACAAAATACAGAAGTACAGAGATACAGAAATACAAAATACAGAAGTACAAAATACAGAGATACAAAGATACAGAAATACAAAATACAGAACTACAAAATACAGAAATACAAAATACAGAACTAAAAAATACTGAAACAGAAAATACAGAACTACAAAAATACCGAAATACAAAAATACTAAAATAGAAAATACAGAAATATAAAAATACAGAAATATATATTTTCATAAAGTCTGAATATGTTTTTACGACAAGTTCCGCTTAGATCATTTTCTGAACCGCTTTTCATTTTTTTTATTTGTCTTGTTTGTTGTGTCATTTTCATAATTTCCTTTGCAATGCAAGTAAATTTATTTTAACCTACAAATGTTTAATCCGCTGTTAAATTTTTGACTAATGTATCTCTAACTACATGTAATTTGTAAAAATAAACTTTAAATTTTAGGGAAATGTCAAGCAGGATATTTCCTGACCTCCTACAAGAAATGTCGTCCATGTCCAAAGGGATTTTATCAGGATAAACCCGGACAGAAATTTTGTAAAAAGTGTCCAAAAGGAAAGACAACTCGAACAAAGGGGACCGCTGAGAAATGTTTATGCTACAGTAAGTATAAAACAATGCATGAGACATTCAGAGTAGAGAGAGAGAGAGAGAGAGAGAGAGAGAGAGAGAGAGAGAGAGAGAGAGAGAGAGAGAGAGAGAGAGAGAGAGAGAGAGAATATTTTGTTTGAGTGTATAATATAATCTATTTGATACGCTTTGTCGATTTGTTCATTGTTTTTTATTACAAAATCAGAATGAACTAGCAAAATTTCCAAACTGTTCTTTTTTGGGAAAAAAACTTCAATTTACATCTTCTGTAACGCTATAAACTTGAATGTCTCAATACAAGGACTTGGTGCCTGCGTTACTAACTATAGCGATTTTTTTTTAAATGTTGGTATGAACAATCTCGTTGTTGTGGCAACTTTTGTCTTTCTTTTGTTTGCTGTTTCTTTTTTCTTACATTTAAAAATGTCTCGTTGTTTTTTTTTCTTTTTTTCCCTTACATTAAAATATGTCGATCCAAATGTCTACTATTATTAAATTACTCTTATCTTATTTTTTGCAGAGCCTCATGGGTATTCAAAACGTAAGTAAATGTATACTAGTATTATTTATACAAACGTAGTTTGCCATAAGCCCTCTTTTGCCTAGGTCATGAGTTCGAATTCAAACATTGACAATATCTAAGTCCAAATTTTATCTCCCTCTTTGAAAATGAGTTGTGACGGGGATAAAGGTTTGTAGCTGATAACAATTAAGCAATTTGTAATTGCTAACGCGGACAAGATCAAGAAAATCCTACACCCGATATACAAACCGGAAAAATCTTCCATACTTTTATACCTATTAGTTGAATTGTTTGCATATTTAGTCACGCTGCATAAGCTTTTTTTAATAATAACAATGACAATTTTTATTAATCTCAAACCAAGTCTAGTACAGTAAAAACTGCTTTTGCGGTCACTTGTCTATAGCGGTCAAGTTGTATCCAGCATAATAAAATTTACTTTATTATTTCACCTGAAATAACTGTCAACTGTGTAACGCGGTCAGCGGTGACTAATTTTGTGACCGGCAGCAAGGAAGAGCCTGGATTAGACGGCCATTTTGCCTTTATGGTATCACGTGATAATTGTCACATTACTTGGTTCCCGTATTGACAAAGCAGCGACTTTTGCCCTGTCCCATTTGTGGCCTTTTAAAACAGGTTTTACTGTAATTAGATATTCAATGTATTTTTTCTGAGATCATACTCTTTTTTCCCCTTATTTTTACATGAAATGTCTATCTAGTCATCATTTGTACTTGGTAACATCCAATGCAAGTAAAATAAAAATAAAAGTTTCTGTGGTCAGTTGTGGAGGAACCCAGAGTACCCAGAGTACCCAGAAAAAACCACAGATGCACTGCCTCAAACAAGAATATGTCCAAATAGAATTTGAAACATAGACTGCTAATCGCATTGTGATTCGTAGGCCGGTGGATAAAACCATTTGGCAACTACAACTCTCTCTCTCTCTCTCTCTCTCTCTCTCTCTCTCTCTCTCTCTCTCTCTCTCTCTCTCTCTCTCTCTCTCTCTCTCTCTCTCTCCCTCTCTCTCTCTCTCTCTCTCTTTTCAAGGTGATCAAATATCCATTTTTATCCGGTTTTAATACGTTCCAAATTACTTAATTTGTCTTTCCATAAGCTATGTAGATTACCAGTAAGGGATTATTTATCATGATTAGGATGTAACTTCTATTTTTTAAGTTTATCACTGGTTTAGGCAAACATCATTCAGTTAAGTTATGTCAAGGGTGGGTGGTTCTCTCTGGGTACTTCGTTTTACTCCGCCATTCCAAAACTGATTGTCTCGATATTAGTAAATGAATTCAAGTTAAGCCGTGGTTCATGACTTTCAGTACTTTGATTTTTTTTTAGGTTGTATCAAGAAGTGTTACGGATTACCGGTGGGAGATTATCAGTCGTGTTTAGGATGTAACTTCTACGCTTCCTGTATCGGTGGCTTTCATATGATAGATGGTCGGAGATGTCCACATTATCTCGAATGGGACGACAACTGCAAAAGGTGCGAATACAAGTCAAACACGTGTCGCCATTATAAAAAGAAATACCTCAAACACTCCAAGAAATATGGAGACAATTCCAAAAATTGAAATCTAGACTTTTTTATTAGCAATTAACAAATTATAGCGTTATGTTTTATTGTTAAAATATTGCTTTTTAGACATGAAAGTGACTCGAATGAGTTGAAGAAAGATAAAATCTAATCTTGGAGTTCCAGGTTTAAATGAACTTGTTTGATGTATTACATTTACATAATTCAAAGAATTATGCCACAACTCGAAAGTAGGTATTCATGACTTGCTTGTATAAAAAGAAAGTTTTGCCGTTAAAATTCAAGATGTCCATTTAGACTTGTATTGTATTGTATTGTATTGTATTGTATTGTATTGTATTGTATTGTATTGTATTGTATTGTATTGTATTGCATTGTATTCTATTGTATTTTTTTTTTAAATTTTTTAAAATTAATTAATTAATTAATTATTTATTTATTTTTTGCCATGTTCTGGAGTCTGATTATTTGGGAAGCATTGAACTCGATTCGAATAAGCATTTTTATGAACATTGTTGATTTAAACAAAATAGACAACTTGAAAACTTTCTACCGTTAATTCTACAGAATCGAACAAGCAAGAAATCCGATGGTAAAAATCAGGTCATTAGTCGGTTTTTTTTTTCAGTTTGTTAAAAATATACTTTAGACGTACTTATTTTTGAGTGTACGTATTTTAGCGCCATTTACATTCTCGACTAATTCGCATGGATTTAAATTAGCGCAAAACAACTTTTGAGAAACGGAATATAGGCTAAAAAAAAACATGTATTCAGAGGTGTATTTAAATTAGCACTACTGTCCTTGCGCCAAAAATCTTTAAAATTAATACATCGCTAAAATAAATAAGCTTACAGTATAACGATCCCTTGTATAATAAGGCCCAAGTATCTGTCCATGTATTGATTTCTTGGATTGATTGAAAAATCGATAGATCGATCGATTGATATTGATTGATCGATTGGGGCTTGCTGGCCCACTATTTCACTCAAATCGAGACGCCAACAGCTATCAAATGAAGTGGCAGAAAATTTGACATTATAGCATTGCGCCTAATTTAAGGCAATGAACAGGGAAGGTTTTCTAGCCTTTCACGCCTACCGTGAATTCATAGCATCGGTTTATAAGGTCTCATTCGAAGAAACCGGACCTTTTATTTCTGAATGCCAACTGAATGGGGGTAAAAAACACTTTCAGTCAGTCAGTTTCAAGCCTTGATCAGACCAGCCAGTGTTTAAACTCCTTACTTTCTATTTACGAAGCGAACGATCTATCAACTGCGATACCGTAATTGTTTTTTTTTTTCTCTCCGTATCAGGGATTCATTGTAAATTGAGACTTGTTGTATCAACAAAAAGTCTATAGATCGGAGTTTTGAACTGTGTGCGACATAATTGTATTAGACAGACTTTTAATACTGTTATTTTTTGAGGGACTAAAATTTTATGATGGTTGAATTAGGTTTGACATAAATTATTTTTTGTTTCTGTGTTGAAGCTTGTCTATTGTTTGGTATGCGAGTTTAATATTTCATTTTATTTATTTATATTGATACATTTTATTATGTTTATCCACCATTATCAGTAAAAGTAAATTTTAAAATATATATACATGTTAATTATTTATTGCAAATGTTTTGTGTTACGAGCACTTAAGTCGCCTTCAGTAAAATGCACTGGTCTCGTAAAAGCTTTTGAAGTTGAGTAATGGTGTTAAACGTCCCAGTCAAGAATATTTCACTTATATCGAGACGTCGCCAGCTATAGGCGAAAGTGCAGAAATTTTGTCTGTGCGTTGCTGCTGATGACATTATACAGCAGGGTTCTTTATCGTGCCACGCCTGCCGTGACACAGGACCTCGTTTATTTTAAGTTCCCATCCGAAAAAACCGTGACTCATTTATTAATGCCGATTGCTTGGTGAAAGAACAGTCACCACCCACTTTCTAGTCTTGTGTCAGGGGTTCGAACCCACGACCTTCCACTTACGGAGCGAGCACTTTACCAACTGAGCTACCGCAGTGGCCCCCAAAAGCTTTTGGCTTTGGTCTGCAATACATAATGAACATTTACAAACTAATTTGAAACAGAAAAAAATTTAGATTTAAACGCATTTGCGAACTAAAAATCTTTGTAAGAATTATGACACGTCTGAGTTGTTTTCATTTCCTGCAGAATTTTTTATTTCAAAATCATGGCATCACAATGATCAAATACTAATTTATAATTATGTATAGTTTTAGAATTCAAAAACAATTATTTATTTAGGGTTTTTCGTCAAAGCCAATAATAATTCTCATATATCGTTACGTGACAAGATATAGATGAAATGCCTGGAATTTATTATTTTTTTTTTACCTTTTTAATGTCCTCAGTGAGATGTGCAGGGAAGTTTCTCTAGCGTACAACGCCAAAAAGAACACGGGGTATCAGTATTTTTAAGGTCTCACCCGAAAGATTTCAGGATTTCGTGTTAAAATGCCAAGTCCTTGGTGATTATAGTCACTAACGTTTCCCAAGTCGTTTCGGACTACCCCAACTCCAATGAAGTCACTGAACAATAACAATAAGAATTGAAATTTGCAAATGCAATATACATGTGTTTTTAAATGCAAACGGTTTCATTTTATTTTTAACATTTGAACAAAAATATCCTTATTTCTATCAGCAATTATATTTCGAATTACTGGTAAAAAATGTCAAAATTTTATCGGGCATGGTATGCACAAACTTAGACCCAAATCTATTAATCACCGGCAGTATACTTTGAAGTTTATATTGAGGAAAATCTTATTCAACGGAAAGTATTGTTACACATGAAATTACAGCAAAGATAACATTACCTCCTTCTGAAATATCTGTTACTTCCGGGAAATTCCTTCTTAGACCGCTTACATCATTAATCAGCATAATAATTACGTACATCAAAGCGATAATGAATTAATGAAACATCTAAACAATATTATCGATCTGTTGAGTAGTTTGTAAACAGTCTAGTCTCCGATGACCGGTGTTACGTCACAACATGTGTAACAGATGATCCAGATGGATTAGCCACGGGTCCTTAAGATGGGTCCTAAAGAGGGATGATTGAGAGGGATAATCGGCATTAAAGACTATAAATAACTAGTTTGAATGTTCTTGTAAGCAAGCAGCCTAAAGTACATTATTAGAAATTAAGTCAGAAAAGTTTGCCGCTTTCCGTTTAAAATCAGAAAACCATAAACACTCATGATACAACGACAAAGACAGCTTTTGGTTTTACTTTATTTTGCTCTTCATTTATTTATTTATTTATTTATTTATTTATTTATTTATTTATCTATTTATTTATTTCCCCAAAACAGATTCGGTGACCGACTGATCTAAAGCGCACAAACTGAATATAGCACCTATTGCCGTCTAGGTTCGAATCCCCACTCGAGCAGATCTGAGTTGAAAAATTTTGTAAGGATGCTTTTTTTTTTTTCTTTTTTTTTTTTTTTTTTTTTTTTTTTTTTTTTTGTTCACAAGACAACGACTTTCCTTTTATTTATTCAGTCTTTTGCTCACTTTATTAAAAATAAGTGATTAGGTTTTTGAAATACAATCGATATCTGAATGAATTTTTATATATAATTTTTTTTAAATTCTGTCATTCAATACATTAAAAAAGGTATATGACGTAATGAACGAAATGCTCAAAGTATAATTATGTATATTCACATAATCGTTTTCTTATTAATGTAAGTTTTAGACGTCTCAAGGCCAAAAATCCCCTTACATTTCGAGTCAATTTAAAAATTTAACAACAACAACAACAGCAACAACAACGACGACGACGACGACGACGATGATGATGATGATGATGATAATAATAATAATAATAATAATATAATTTATGTAATTTGTTCCCCATTTTTCGCATTTTAGACTTTATGCTATTACCGAATGTTGTGCGTTACATGAATACTTACGCAAAATTGACCCCCAACTCCGCGATATTGTTCAGAGCAGTACAGTATTATATAGTTATATAACATATAGTTCCAAGTCAGTAGGCAGTGAAATAACTTCCCGTACAATATTTATAGTGGAATGATATGCCTATGCGACATAACTATTATATATTTAACATGCAACAATACTATACTGGAAGCAGTGTACTACAGGCGGCCCCGTTACTACCACACACACACACACACATACACACACACACACACACACACACACACAACTTTAAATGTTCCATATCTAAATCTTTCGCAAAAGTTTCTCCTCTCAGGCAATACGTACATTCCCCTTGTGACCCTCCACGACCCCCTCCCGAGATGATACTCCTCCTCTGCTGATACATTTCGTCTCAGGTATATTCCCATATGAAAACATTTACACCAAAAGTGAAAAATATTCCACAGTCTGGTGTGAATGTTTACAGCGGTGAGTCTTTGGCCACTGCGGTCAGTCTTTGACCAATGTCCTTGACCAATTTGCATCTTCTTGATGATAAAGACGTATTTATCGTTTATTAATTATAATAATTATTAAGTAGATTTCATGGTTACGAAATAGATAAACGTAAGATAAGAAATCAATATTCTTTATCTCAGCTGAATATTTCTATAAACCTTTATCAGCCTGTGACGTCATTCCGCTTTGTCAAGAGCCTTGGTGGGTGAGTGGTCTAAAGAACTCTCTTATGGATCTAGTACCTCTTATCGCCTAGGTCCGAATACTAAAAAAAACCCCGGGCAAATCCTGAGTGTGACAGTTTTTGTCAGCTCACTTGCCATAGGGTTGTGTGTTTTTTACGGGCATTCCGGTTTTCGTCCACGATCCCGGCCAAATACTGACCGCTTGATATAATTGAGAATTTTTTTTTCGGCGTAAAATCATTTATCTCTTCACTAAATTTATCGTGTCGAAGGTCAGTGGTTTTCTCAGAGCACTCCGGTTTCCACAACCATCCCAGAACAGATTGTCTTGATTTTTTTAATGAAAGAATAATTACTGTTGTAGCCCTAGACGATAATAGGCGGTGCGATGCGTAAGAAGCGCTTTCGAGCATTTGGCCACCGATGCCTCGAACGAATTAAAACAGAAACCAACAGACACCGTCATAATGATACTGCTTAGGTGAAATACACAAATGTCATGTGCAGAATTGTGATTTTTTTTACAAAAAGAAATATTCAAAATTCTGCAGAACTTTTTGTACAAATCATCATTTTAATAAAAATTTTAATTTCTCCAATGTTAAACTGGATTCGAAATTTCTGTTATTAAAACTAAATATCGAAATGCGGCGTATTCTTTTCTGAAAGACATTTTGAGCACCTTGAGCGGACCGCTTTTAAGTTTCTGCTGTGTTTTTTAAAAATGATTTTCCATCCAACAACACCCCCCCCCCCTCAAAAAAAAAAAAAATTAAAAAAAAATTAAAAAAATAAATAAATAATAATAAATAAATAAATAAATAAATAAATAAATAAATAAATGAATAAATATTTTTTTAAAAAATCCCAAAATTTTACATATGATTACACAGCATCTGAAGCGTAAATAATTAGACCTAATTCATGTAAAATTAAGCGTCAATCAAATAAAAGAAATTATTTTAGCTAACACAACTGAAGCCGATTGACCTCCATTATCATCTCACCACGTGGCCGAACAATTGAAGTAATTGTTCGGTTAAGATGATACGCTTGATAAAGACCAAGAAAACAAGTTGTTCTGATCCGATGAACAGATGCGAGGCGACTTGACCGTCAACCTTTTATTCAAACTCAAAGACATTACTTGATCATATGACGTAATGGCGGGAATCCGTGAGCAATATGTTGACCTTTTACCTCGTAACGTTGAATAGCGGAGTTTCTAAAACGCCATGTGCCGCTTTCGGCGACAATTCAAATGATGCGCTCGCCCTATTCATAAGTTTTTTCATAGTAATTCCCCATAATGAACTAAAATTTAAACTCTTGAAAATGGGTTTAAAGGATAAATAAGCTACTTGAAATTAATTACATTTTAAATTCAAAAGTGAATTTACGAACTTTATGATTATTCAAGGGGAAAACACTGTTTTGACGTTGATGTGGTTTTAAAGAAAAAGAGTTTGACATTATTGAATACGCCCATCCTTTCATTTCTGATGTTAAAAGGTATGTCACGGATAGCGGCAAAATAGTGAGGTTTTTTGTTCATTTTCTTCAAAATTTGATGTCAAGGGTGGAAGATTTTTTTTGTTATTATACCTTTTTATGAACTGTTTCTTTTTAATTTACACAAATTATATATTAACCTAGAAAACACTCATTTAAATGGGGCAAAGCAAAATACAAATTTAAAAAAAAAATAGAATTGACCCCTTGTGTCACTGGGTCAAAATTGAAAAAAAAAAAAAAAAAAAAAAAAAGCATTTCAATAAATTCGATTTATTTTCTCTAACTTTTGAACTTATAACCTACACATTTATTTATTTATTTATTTATTCATTTATTTATTTATTTGAATTCATTGAGCACACGTTTTTTTTCTATGTCATGCAGAATAACTGTTTTGTATTTATTGATGAAGAGATCGGTTTATACAAGTTGACACTTTGAATTTTTATGAAAAAAAATACATTCAATTCATGTACAACTTTTGAATGTATTATTTCATAAAAAATTAAAAAGTAGCACATGACACAAGAGTTTAGTTTAAACAATATTTTATTGTCTCTTCATTACATAAAATTATTTTACATCACGATAATACGGGATTCTGAAACAAGAGAAGTATTCTCTTATGTAAATCAGTCTCCTCATCTATAATTACAATCATCAATGACCAATGATATAATAAAGATTATAAGTATCTATTTTAGAGCAACAAAAATAATAAATAGAGTAATACTCTTGTTCCGGGATACTCTGTATTGTAAATGTTCATGTTTTGTATAATTCGTAATTTATTCAATAAATATTGTTCAAAATAATATTTGGAGGGAAAAAAAACAGAGCCTACATTTTTCATTAAATTTTAACACTTCAAATCATTGACAAGAAAAATGTGCACTTGTTCATTGAATTCGCCTTTAAAGTACAACATTCGCACTTCATTTGTCAACACAGTAGTATCTTCAGAAGCACGTGTTGTTGATAACCACTGTGATTAATTACCACTCCTTATCAATATCACAGAATTCTCTGTTACCCACGGGGGAAGCTTGATTAATATTAATTACTTATCAGAAAACACACTTTTTTGTTACCATGACAAAGGTTAAAACAAGCGCCTGGATGGTCAAAATTTAAGCATACAACGACTCATTCTATTTATTTAACGACTCATTCTATTTATTTGCGGTTATTTATTTTATTTATTTGCGATTATTTATTTATTGGCGTTATTTATTATTATTTTTTATTTATTTGCGGTAATTTATTATTTTATTTATTTATTTGTGGTTATTTATTTATTATTTTATTTATTTATTTGCAATTATTTATTTATTTTGATAAATATTTTAATTATTTAAAAAAGCAAAAGAGCCATTCATTTTACCCGTTTTCAGATTTTAAAATAATTTGCGTCAATCGTGTTTCCTTGTATTAATTATAATCTCAATCATTATAAATGCATTTTTTTCTTTTATCACTTCGTCGTCAAATTAATTAAAAAATTAATTTGGTATTTTAGGTTATATTAGAACTTGGCGGCATCATCCAACAAGGATATGTATCACATTGAGAGGAAATGAGGGATCAACGACTTTCCGTTAAATGGTTACTGATTAATATTGCCCAATCTGTCACAGCCTTTTGTCAATCACTGCGGCGTATAATTATAGACGGTTTAATTAAATTGCGGTAACTTCACATCCTATTGTTACACTCAAACCGATACCTCAGTCTCTTGCATAAAAGGCTATCTTGTTAGACAATTCTTTAGTTATTTCAATTCGAATACCGTCACTTTGATGTCATTAACAAAAGAAAAAAAATAAAAGGGGGGGGGGGATAAAATTGTGTGATGGAATTACAGTAATAGCCGTCCGGCATTATGTTACGGAATTATATTTCTTCGAAGCGCGAAAAGTGTGTTATTACGAAAAATTCAGACCGTCTTATATTTTAATACATTTATATTGAGAGCAAAATATTCAATTATTTTTTAGAATAACGCAAACGATCTGTTTATCTTTAAGCCAATAATAGCCCTATACATCTGGTTCGGTATCCACGCAGTAGGCAAGTGGCTTAACCCTTTCCCGTTCTGGATAAAATGCGAATTTTACATGGGATTTCTGGGGCAGTCTTATAAGTGTAAAAAACATGATGAATGTAAATGACAATGCTATGATGCGGGGTATCATTATAGAGTATATTTGCCGGGCAAGATTTTAAAATTATTGCCGTTTCTAAAAAAAGAAAATATGTCACGTGATCTGGGGTCAAAGGTCAACATAAATAATGATTTTAAGGGTAAAATTGGCCATTTTCGTAACAAATATCGTAATTCTTTCTATCATTTGTACAAATAGTGTAAAGCGACTCTTAATTCTTGAAGTCTATTTAGTTCTTCAAACATAACTTTAAAAATTTTAAAAATTGGTCATTGTCAATAGCAACCAGAAGGTCAAAGGTCAAAAGCACTTTTTACCAAATTCTGTGCTCAAAAAGCATTATAATTAACATTAAGTTACCTGTTAACAGACCTATAAAACGATTTTAATAAACTAACACAGAAACTAAAATTCTAAGATTAGCACTCTTTAATGCCGAATCAGACGTTCTTAAAATAGCATACAAAGGTCACGTGACCTCAGGTCAAAGGTCACCCTTAATCAAGAAATTGAGAGAAAATTTATCTGTTTTGCTTCTTATTTTTCCATTTATTGCATTTATGTGCGCAGATAAGGTCCGATGACTGTAATAAACTAACACAGAAACTAAAATTCGAGGATCAGCACTCTTTAATGCCGAATCAGACGTTCTTAAAATAGTATAAACGTCACGTGACCTTAGGTCAAAGGTCAACATTAATCAGAAAATTAATCTGCTTTGTTGCTTTTTTTTTTCAGTTTATTGCATTTATGTGTGCAGATAAGGTCCGATGACTGTTTAAGTATTACATATAAACGAATACTGAAAGACTCCTTGTGTCATTGAATAATTACACATTCGCCATGGCGACCAAAAGGTCAAAAGTCAAAATCTTTCGATGTTTAAATCGCACAGTTTAAATGAAGTATCGGTATAAAATTTGATTAGTCAATTGTATTGCTTTATCAAACTCAATTGTATTGCTTTATCAAACATACGTTACTGTATGTATTTGGGATTTAGAGAAAGTTTTAAAACGAGAGAGAGAGAGAGAGAGAGAGAGAGAGAGAGAGAGAGAGAGAGAGAGAGAGAGAGAGAGAGAGAGAGAGAGAGAGAGAGAAGGTTTAAGGTTAAAAGACCATGAATAACCAAGAAATGTCAGAGAAAATCCTTACGTGTCAAATAAATCCTAAATTTGTACATTAAGGTTCTTTAAATTCTGTTCATCGGACTCGTTACTAAAAAATTATAAATAAACAATGCGCTTCTAGGTCGCAACATTGGCCTTTAATTCAGCATATGACCTTATACGAAGACTGTTCGATATGTCATGTTAATTGTATCACAGAACGATTACGCTTTGCGCGATTTCGTTGACGACAATACGACACGGACTTAGTAGAAGACATGCATTCGACGCGCTCTATCAATACTAAAATATGCCTACTCTGTATGCACGTTTTTCTGTCTGTTCCCTTTATTTCTATCAAAACAAAATTAAGTTTGAAATTATTAAAGGAATTCATAAAATACTTGATTTAGTATTACTGGAATATGTTTATTGTTATTGTATTTTCATGACAAACATCGACTGGAATCATTTTTTTGACATGTCCAGTCATGACAGAGTAAAATAAATTTTCTACCGGGCAAGTATTTCACTGTGAAAATGGTCAGCAAAATGTCTCAAAAGTGATCAAAGATGACTTTTTTTTTTACTTAAAATAAAAATATAATAAATACTGTTGATTTTGGCATGAATCATGACATTATAAATTCAAAAAATAACTAAAGTGTTATAATTAAAAAGTGAGACAATAAATATAACGTACCAGAAAGTTGCGTATCATAGATATGCAATCTTACTCCACATTTTTTCAAAATATTGCGTCAAGGTCGTACCTTCACGCGGTTAATAAAATGTAATGCGGAAAGTAAATCTTATTTGAAATTGTACTGAATGAAAGAAAAAATTGTGAATTTTTCTAATCTGGATTTTGTTTTCCCTATTTGAAGTTTTATTCACGAGAAATATTCATAAAATGAAAAAAATGTCATTTTCCGACGGAGTAACTAAAAATTCCAAGCTTGAAAAATGTGACCATTCCATATTATTGGTTGCTTTGACCCGACTGTTGACTTTCTCAAATTGAAAGACACATTGTAAAAAAGCTTAATTAATTATGAATACTGTGGTATGCAAGTTTTAAATATCTGTTGCTTATTTAAGAAATAACGATGAAGTGAATAATCTCTTTCAAAATCAGTGTAAAAGTACGATTCTCTCTTATAAAGTGAAGAAAATATTTTGTCGTCGGCGTTTTAAATTGAAAATATTTTATTGCAGATTAATATTTGCTCTTAGAAAATTATATCATTATTTTCAGCAAGTTTTACTGATTCAAATAAAATATACGGCGAAAAAATCGTTTCAGAATTACCCAAGTTATCGGTGTTTTCCGATGACGCATAGGCTCAAAATATGCTTACCGGTACAATTGTACCGGTAGGAACGGGAAGGGGTTAAAGCTTCTGCTAGCATATTACAGAGCGGTTTGTACTCCAGATTCGCAATATTGGTTCGAATCCCGTATAGATCCCAGTGTAAGCAAGTTTGTCAGTTTGTTTGCTAAGTGCTGATGGTTTTCTGTTCTCTACTCCGGTTTTCTCCATGAAATGACCTTATTTCCGGATTTCTTTACCATTAGGTGTAAAATGCTATCAACCTGCGACAAAGAAATTGTTGCTTTTAATTGTTTATTTTAGGATATATTTCTATCAAAATTAAAAGCATGCAGAAAGAATTGAAATGGGGATTGAACTTTAATGAGACGATGCCTTTTGGCTTGGCAGCTTTTTCTCCAATTTATCCGTCTCGTATATTTTAAACAGAACTGTCAGTCTCCTCAAGTCAAAAACTATCATTTTTTCACAAATATTTCAGTAAATTTTGCTAATCTTACAAAATTATAATTTCGTTTCTACTTCAGATTTTTACTGTATTTACAATTTTCTTCCCATATATACCAAGGATGGGCGTAAAAAGCCCTGTAAAAATAAATAAATAAATAAATAAATAAATAAATAAACATTATAGTATTATTTATCCGTCGACTCATAAGGAGGAACACACTTCAAAATGTTTTTAAAATAAACCTCAAAATATGAAGGAAAAAATTGACGTTTGTAAACCAAACGAATTTCAACAGAATGTCAAATGCATTTTTTTACCGCCATTTTTATGCTCCAGATTTCATTTTCAAAACTTGAGAATAAAAATGGTGTGTATTAGTGATTTTAACTTATTTACATTTATCATGGTGTTGTTAAGTATTCTCGCGTGGCTCCTCAACAACATCTTAGATTAACTAATCAACTTTTATATCCTCCCTCGGGTTTAATTTGTCATTTATTTACCCTCCTAAACGAGGGGAAGATTTCAATCTTTTACCAGCTTGTCTAAATTTTAGTCCCGCATTATTTGAATCGCTATTTTCTGTGACAAATTGAACAGTTAACACACACAAGAACGTGCATCAGATCAGGGACTGATCCGTCAATACACCATAGGGGGTCCTTTACTTATCTCGATCGTGTTTAGGCAATGTGCGTTTCTTTTATATTTCTGAATCTATTTCACTTTACCCAAGAGACGTAATTTTTAAAATCTGCTTAAATAACAAGAGGTCACTGGATTTTCAACTTTCATATGTTACATGGTGATGGCTATCGCGTCAAGGTTAAAATTCCCTCGACATTTCAAGATTATAGATTACAGCGTTAATACCATACCGACCAACAAATTTTCTTGCTTTAGACGAAGCCAAAAAAAATTATTTGAGAGAGAGAGAGAGAGAGAGAGAGAGAGAGAGAGAGAGAGAGAGAGAGAGAGAGAGAGCAAAGACTTTTGGACAAATCGAACGTATCATATACAAAAGGTTTACGGTGTTGTGTCGCTTATGGACATTATATATATGATAATACTGACCAGCAAGGGAATAAACTATCGAAAAACTGGACAAGTATCTGATACTACGTAAATGATACATTTCATTCCAAATAGTTTATACAGATGGATTTTCATCAATATTTATTTATTATTTTTTTACTCATTTGAAAAGCAAAGATTGTAAAATAAGTAGGTTGGTTAGGGATATAAAAAGTATTTAACCACACCAGTGGACACTGACGTATGGTCGAGTGGAATGGTTACTGACTATCGAGTCAAGTGTTGTGGGTTTGACCCTCGCTCGGAACACTGAAATTTTCTGCGATGATTTTCATCTTCTGTCCAAACTTAAAAAATATAAAAGCTAAAATATATACTGTATTAGTTTATGACCCATTGGGAGAATACTCAAAACCGATTTGAGTTGAGTAATGGTGTTTAACGTCCCAGTCAAGAATACTTCATCTATATCAAAACATCGCCACCTATAAGGCGAAAGTGCAGAAATTTTGCCTGTTCGTTGCGCTGATAGCATTATACAGCAGGGTTCTTAATCGTGCCACGGGACCTCATTCATTTTAACTTCCCATCCGTAATGCCGGGTGCTTGGCAACGAGTCCCGTGTCTCAGTGTATGCAAAATACTCCCCTGTAGAATTTGGGAAAGTGCAGAAGAGACCGATCATAATTATAGTAGTGTAACAGGAGGGAGAAAAAAATACAGGGTCGGACCGGGGATCGAACCCGGAACCTCCCGCACTATAGGCGAGTGCTCTACCAACTGAGCTACCCAGACCGCTACATTCCTCATCTGTTATTCTTGAGTTTCCCATGATCCTATGTGAAATCTCACCCCAAATTGGTCGGTTGGACTTTATACGGCGGAATATATTCAGTCCACCACTTCCGAGGGCCACACTAGCCTCAAAACTGTAACAGGAGAGAGAAAAAATGCAGGGTCGGACCAGGGATCGAACCTGGGACCTCCAGCACTATAGGCGAGTGCGCTACCACTGAGCTACCCAGACCGCTACAGTAGCGATTAAATTACAGAATCCGATTAAAGAAAGACAACTCTTATAAGTACCGATAATTCAAGGCATAGTTGTAGGGCAGAAAACAAAAACTCACCACTATGGTTTATTTGAACAATTTATGTTCATGTGAGCTAAAAATAAAAAGAGAACAATATTAAGTTGATAAATGATTTCATTTTGACAAATAAAGCATATTACATCTTATATAAAATATAATCCTCTTCAATATACATATAAATCATCTAATGATGTATGTTTACAGGTCAATAATAAAAAAAAATTATGGCAACGGTTTACTTAAACATAATTAATATTCTTGTTGTTTTATTTACACATATACAGTACAACCGTATCTACAACATGAAAAAAAAATATATAAAAAGAAACAAACAAAATTGGAAGAAGACTTTTACAATTTTTACAACAAATATTTACAACCTAATAACAATAATCACATATAAATCTAACAAAATATAAAATGAAAAGTTACCTCCCCTTTTTGTGGATTATCTCCCCTTGAGGTGCATCAAGATTATACTTGCTTGAAGTAGTAGTAAAAGTTTAAATAAAATAAAAATCTTAGTACAAAGAGTAATCACAATATTTAATGACCATTATAACGGATTGAATTAAAAATTTTATGGCTTTCATAAAGAACATTTTGTTCATGATACACTGCTTGTAAATGAATACAACATTATAATCATCACACCATCATCATCACCAAAAAATAGTTGTATAGTTCTACTATTATCCCTCAAAAAGTTGTACTATAATAAATATCCATGGTCGATTACTGGTCTCATTAGTAGACAGAGATAATATTGCATATATAAATATTATATATCCTAAGTAAGAAACATGACATTATAACCTCCTCTAAAATCTTTTAATGACAATTTTTTTTTTTTTTTTACTTTTTGTGGAAGAAAAAAACACCATGTTGTGGTTTGCAGTTTAATGTATGTTTGCATGTATATAGCCATAAAAAGCAACAAAAATTGGATACCAAGAAATATAATTGATTTGCACAGTAAACAATATTTAGCAATTCTATTCTCCTTTTCTTTTATAGGGACTCCATTTAACAGTTACTGAAACAGCATAGCCTGCCTGCAGATATAGCCAATTAAAAAAACTTCTAACACTATATTGCCAAAAAAATTATCATACATAATGGGGATACCAAGTACATTGTAGGCTTAGGATAAAAAAATGATACACCAACTTTATCAAGTAAAAGAGAATATCACTTTCATGTTGATAATGAACTGGGAACAATGATAATAATTACAACTAAGAACTAAAGTAACGACAGAAATTTCAATGTCCTGAATTGTGCCATGCAAAAACTTCTCCCTAACTATGGCTATTAAAAGGAAAAGTCATTTCTCTATGTTTCAAAATCTAATTTGAGCCCTGAATGTTGCAAGAGAAAAAGAAAGTAATCTTCCATGGATATTTAATTGCTATACAACATTCTTATAAAAATCATTTTTAATCAACTCATAATAAAATGAGTCAAACCTGCCTTTAAAGGACACTAATGGATAGTCACAAAATTGTCCTTTATAGACAGGTGACTGTAATAGTAATAGAAATCCACTTTTCGGCCAGTAGTTCAATCAAGTTCCTAGTGATTTTTAGACCTAATGTCACCATCAATCTCAGATCTCTGCTGTAGGTTTTTTTAATGCTTGACTTCTGGAGAAAAAAAAATTTCTCCAAATTATGAAAACATGATTATATGAAATATACCAA
>CM056611.1:10978696-11038696 GCA_029721355.1 Tegillarca granosa | reverse complement strand
GATCCATTTTTTTGAGAAGGTGCACTTAGCAGTGCATTTCCAAACTGTTTTCAAAATTACATGAAAATGTGAGTCGGATATAAAATTATTTTTAATAAACATTGTAAATATATGAAATAAAGTAATATTCCTTCCAATAAAAGGCTTTGCCTTTTATGCAATTTGAGATAGCCCATTATACTTTGCAAGTTCATAAAGACATTGGAAAATTACTTTATTTCTTAAGTGGATAGTTTTATATCAATGTGCTTGAATTTTAAAAAAAAAAAATTCTTTTCAATTTTCAATATTTCAATTCGGACTTTATGGTCACTCCAAGCACTACCAACAAGACTTACCGTATAGTGGGTTATTTTAGTGGGACTAAATTTTGGTGATTTTGACAACAAAGGTCAGTTGAAAATTTTACATGTACTTTGGCAATCTAAAAAATTTAACACATGGTCGACCTGGTACACAAATATTTGCGTGATTTTATTTTGGTGATTTTAAAACACCCCCCCCCCCCCCCCCCCCACACACACAAAAAAACGCCAAATTTGCACCCCGAGAAAATAACCCGAAATAAGGCATATAAAAGTGGAACTATCATTAGGGTTTTTGCTTTGGTTCTCTATTCATACAGGTAATCTAACATAACGTAACAAATAATCTTATAAATGGTTAACGGTAATTTGATAACTACCGATAATACAATATAAGTATTTAGGGAAGTTCAAGTATGCAGTGTATTCTTAATGAAAAAAAAAAAAATTAATAATTAACAAATATAGACCATGGGTTACCTTAATCATTATAAATTTATCATAACAAAAAATTTTAAGCCAACCTGGTGTTTTATTGCCCATTCTATGTAAAATGAGGTCAAATATGGATGATTTGTGCCTGTAGAATTAAGAACACTACAGGCATCGACAAGACCATTAAGTTGATGAGGAAAGCTAAATAAATTTGCCATATGATGAAAATCCAATTTGGCTCTTTCTATGCAATTTGACTTTTTTTTATGTTTTAGTTAGGATTTTAATTTTTTTTTTTTCTGGAATATTTTTATATCATAAGTAATCAAGCTTTATCATAATGAAAAAAAAAAAAAAAAAAGGTAAAAAATACCACCCACCTGTTTGTCATTCAACATTACTAAGTTGGAAAAAATGGATGGTTCCTAGCATTAGAAAGTTTAAAAAAAAATTTAAAAAAGTCAATAAGTTACTGTTTCAAATATACATTCATATGAATTTATAAGATTTTTAGGATCAGAAGAACATTTATTACACTCAAACATATAAAGGCACACAAAAACTTTATGTATATATTGGGGTCTTGTTTGTTTTTTGAATTTCTTAACGAGTATAATTAAAGAAATTGGGACTGAATTATTTAGGCTTTTACTCTAGTTATGAGTTATATATATGTGTGTGTGTGTGTTTATGTAATTCTATACAATGCTCAACATTGTGATAAGAGCTTGGTAATTTCATGTACAAAGGGGGATAACTGCAATAGTATTTAGCCTCTTTTCTTGACCATGATAAAGATATAATTTTCAACGTAATGGGAAAATGCTCTTGGCAACAAATTGAACAAGAAAAAAAAAAAAAAAATTTGCTGTACATGCATCAAAACAGAAAGAAAAGTCAGTTAAATTGAGTTTGATTAAATCTAGATCATAAAACAAGAATTAGATACCGTAACAAGTTTTCTCTGGAGGCGATTTTTTGGGAAATTTCCTAGCTGTTAAACAATCAATTAATAAAAAAATTATTTTTAATAATAATAATAATAATAATAAATAATAAATAAAAATTCCATGAGCCATCTTATCTAAAGATGTTAACACAGAAAGAAAACACTGAGATATTAGTCATAAGATTCCATCTTTAAGTAAAATTATCAGAAAAGAAAATGTCCGACATTATCACTCGTCATATAAAATTGTCAATTAGGTCATATAAAATTTTCTTTATATATGCATATTATTATGAAATAAAAATTATGGTAAAATAACATAAAAATTTAATTACTATTTTAGCTCTTTCATGTACACAAGTTCCTTTTGTGTAAAATATAAGGATTGCCTGCCTAAATGGGATATATTATTCGGAAGCTGTAAATCAAATTTCTGTTTGAATTCTAAGATTCTGTGTGAGAAATTTACACATGAGGTAATACTATTCATTATTAAAATATTCGAAGTTCATGAAAGTGAAAATATTCCAAAACCACACACATATTCTCAAAGAATAGTTCAATTACATCATAGAATTTTTGCATGTAAAACATACCATGCCATCCAATGATCCATTAACAATTACAGAAAATTTATATTTTAACATATGTTGGTTTTATAATCGCCATGAAAAAATTTCAATCATAGAATTGAAATACTGAATTTTTGAAATTTTTGAAAGCTATATCATAAATCAATGATCTAAATAAATAAAGTAATTTTTCTTGGAATATTTTTTTCTTAATAGAAATACATATGACATATCATTTAGATCAGGGGATGATTTAGTTTTTGATGGCACAAAAATCTTAAAATCAATTATTTAAATTTTGATTAAGGGATAAGTTCAGTTTTTGCCAAACACATCACATATGTTATTTTTATATAATTTTAATATATGAATAATGTAATGGCATATAAGTTATTGCATTTTTGAAGCAATGATCCTTAAATTTTACACATAAAGAACCCCCAACATGAAAACAACACTATACAATATTGATAACTTACAACTTGAGCAAATCGGAAAAAATATGGAACTTTATAAAAAGTAAAATATATTAATGTTCGTGCATTGAAAAATCAAGTGGGGGCATGCCGAATGTTGGTGGCGGATGACCATGACCTCCAAAAGGAGGGGCTGAAGTATTCATAGCACGTGGCATTGGCCGAGTATCGAAACCATGGTGATTGTGTCCTAATATACTATTTATACTCATGGCGGTGTGTATCACTGGTGGGGGTGGATGTGGTCCTCGGTTATGGTGATATAATGATGAGCTCTGATGATGTGGATGCTGAAGTGAGTTGGGATCCATTCCTTGTGGCGGCAAAATTGGATTTGAATGTGGAAATTTGATTGGTGACATGTTCATAGAATCATTCTGCGAGTTCCCCACATCTGAAAATATGTTTGTTAAACTAAAATTTGACATATGAGGTGTCACTGTCACACTATTTGAATGAGGGGTAATTTGAGTACCACTTGACATTCCCCCATGATTCATTCCAAATCCATGCTGAAAATTTAACCCTAATCCATTCTGTGGTGGTCTAGATGGTGGAAAAAGTGAATTAAACGGTGCACTTATTTCAGCATTTTTGGGCACTGATGATGAATTCGATAATGGACGTGAACTTGCTCCAAAGAAATTGCCAGGAAATAACGGTCCTTCATTTTGAATATTCCTGCTTGGTGGAGAGAGATTCTGTGGTGGAAGACCAAAGAATGGTGTTAAACTGCGGTTAGTATCAAACATAGCTGGTGGATAACCAGTGTCCATTTCAACATATTGTGGTTTGTTTTTCTTTTGGGATTGTTTTGATCTAGAAGCACTTGATTTAGATTGTCTTGATTGCTGACTGGATGAATTCTGTTGAGGTGGTGTAGCTTGAGGGGGCGTTGACCTCTGAAGAGGGGGCTGATGTGGTGGTGTTGGACCAGTAGACCGGGATGGAGGCTGGTACATTCATTGGTGGTTGTTGTTGCTGAGGCTGAACTTGTGGCTGCTGCCGAGACTGCTTGTTTGATTTTGAACTATGACTGGGTGGATTTGCAGATTTTCTTCCTTCCGAATTTGGTGGTGTGTGACTCAACCGATGTGAGCCTTGCATTTCACGTTGCTGAAATGGAACATTACCATGTTCATACCTATTACCATGAAAATTTTGTGACACTGCATTGAATCCTTGTGAATGATGTGGAAAAACTGATTCATAAGACCCTCCTCTATTAATATTTGAACGTTCCTCCTGTTGTGATAGCAGAGGCAAATGATGTAACGGAGGGGTGTTGAGAGAATGTGAACTTGTATTTGGAAAATTGGATGCAGGAAAAAATGATTGTAAACTATTCATATGAGAATGCCTATCTGATGACATTCTACCATCTGTCCTGCTTTCAGAACTATTTGAAAGCTGGGATTGTCGGTCTAGACCACCACTACTAGAACGATTGTCTGAATTATGGCCATGTTGAATGGGTCGCTCCATACTGCTATTTGATCTAGATTCTGAACTCGGGACCTGATTGGTTCGGTCAATATGTCCACTTCCTGGTCTTTGATCTGGTTTATGTTGCATTTGATTACTTCTTTCATGACCACTCGTATTTCTCTTCTCACTATTACTCGTTAACTGCATAGGCCTGTCATGGCCACTGCTGTTGTTTCTACTGTCAGAGTTACCGGACATTTGAACAGGACATTCTATCACATTATTAGTCCTACTTTCTGAACTGCGCGGCAACTGAAGAGGTTGATCTAACCTACTGCCACTTGACCTAGACTCAGAATTTGGTGGCAACTGCATGGACCTATCAAGTCCCACGTTATTTTGATGTTCAGAACTGTGTGGTATTTGTAAGTTTCTGTCTGCAGCACTACTTATAGGTGGTTCCACTATGTGTGGTTTATTTGACATATTCCTCCCCATATTTAACTCTGACATGTTGTGACCTTGTTTGTGAGTATTCCGAATTTGATCGTTTTGAGATTTGTTCACACTGGATGGAGTTGTAACAGTAATATTTGGAAAAAATGGAGGTTGTTCATGAGGCTGTTCACGTAATGAACAATTGTTCTGGCTGTCCTGCATGCCATATGAAAAAATACTTGATACATGAGATGGTGGCATTCGGTCATGACCAGAATGCTGTGGATTTTGAGATTGCTGCTGTGTCATCTGTGAACCTCGTGAAAGATCCACATCAAAATTAGACATGTTCATTGGCTGTTCATTTTGTGACGCACTGATATGTGATGCTGATGAGGATGATGACACTTGTTGCTGAGGTGAATGTAAGTGTTGATAAAATGGAAATGGGTGGATTGACTGATGCGAAGGTATGGTAGCACTTGTTGTTGCCACAGTTGATGTAACCGAAGAAAGCGTGAAAGTGAACGATGATGTGGATGATGTATTATTGGATAACGTTGCGATCACCGGAGACATACTTAAACTGTCTATTATAGAACTCGCCGATGTTGTCGGAGTTGTAACATTTAGACCAATATTTGAGAAATTGAAACTGTCCGAGCTATTGTCATTTTGAAGTCGACTGAAACCAGCAGATAACGGACTGGCTATGGTAGCCTGAGAATTTCCTTTATCAAACTTATTTGAATCATTTTTACTTGACTGCACAAAGTTATCAGCTGAATAAATGCTAGATCTGGGTTTTGAAGATGTTTGCAATCGATCATTCATTTTCTCGTTCCTTGACAAACTGTCAGGACGAACAGGTTTTTCCGATGTTGACGAACTGAACAATGATTCTGCAGAATAAGAAATTTCTGTAGAAGTTGAGTAACTACCTGATGAAAATGCTGTGTTACTACTAAAAGTATCTGAGGAAGTCACACTGGAGATCGGCAATGATTTAGTAACTGACTGAGAAGTTGTAACGGGCACAGGAGACGTGCATTTTGGTGTTTGCAAGCCTTGGGACATTGGCGGCGAATGTGCCATAGAAACTGATGTCATGGAAACCGGAGAAACAGACGTTGGTGTTCTTAGCACTGGTGACCTTTGAACTTGTTTTTGATATGAAGTATTATTTGATAAATCAGGTTGATTCTGTCTTGGTGATATGATGTGTGGCGATAAAGATGTTGCTGATAACCCAAGAATAGTATTTACAGTGTTGTCTATATCATCCTTATCACTGGTTGTAGATATGTGAACAGGTTCCATGACACTAGTAGAAATATTCTGATTGGATGAGGCAGCATCATGTGACCTTGACGACGATGACGGGGAAATCTGATTCAAAGCAGAGATCTCCCGATGTCCTGATGTAGAACTCTGATTTGTTAGGTTGAAATTTCCAGAGTTCATTTTATCACTATCATATTTGTTTCTAGAATTTCCTCTCTGCGGATTGTCATAATCACTATTGGTTTGTTTTGAAGGCGGAGAATGTAAAACACTGGTTTCCTCTACTTGTTTGCTTGTATGTGATTTAAATAATTCATGGGGAGATTTTTTACTACTTGCACTTCTGTCTGAATTAGTACCTACATTTCCAGACTCTTTGTTGACAATTTCAGATTCTTGTGATGATTTATTTCCAGAGCTAGAGCGTTTTTTGTCACTGGATTTTGATGAAGATTTACTTTTACTTTTCAGAGTTTCTTTTTTGTTACTTGTGAATGATGGAAAATCACCAAATAAAGGCGTATCCATAGACATTGATGCACTCACAGGTACAGAAACATTCTGAGTCACAGATGTTCTTGAATTATGCAGTGACATCATCGGAGTTTGATTATCATCAGGTCCATCCTCGTCAAAATCATACACAGACAGTGAAGATTTAGCGGTATTAGTCATTTTTAAAGATTCCGACACTGGCACACTGTCTTTAGCTTTTCCGGACTTATCTTTAGCATTTGTTTTTTTACTTTTCTTGCTAGCTGGTTCATTTTCACTGTTAGTGGTTAATTTATTTTTCCGGGATTTTGATTTTTTAGGTGGTGGTGTTATAACTGGGGCAGAAATACTCTCGGCGCTATCATTTAACGAATTTCCAAGACTTTCTACTTGATCTAAAACATCACACAAATTTTCTTCAGTAAAAGTTATTGTCTCTGGCATAATTTCCATTGTGGGTTCTTCTTCTTGTGCAGATGCCAAAGGAGGGGAGATCATTTTTGCCTGAACAGGTTCGATTTCAGCAGCATGAGACTCACTTTTTTGTTTCTTATTGGATTTCTTATGTGCCTTTTTATTAGTTGGCACATCACTTGTGTCTTGTCCTTCTTTTTCAACACTTGAGTCTTGTTGTTTTTTATTTGTTTTAGCACTACTTTTCTTTTGTCCTCCAAAAGGAGTGATTTCTAATGTATTTTCAGTCAGTTCAGACACAGTATGCTTCTCCAATGATTTTGCTGAATTGTTTAAAATGTCTATAACACTGTCCGTGTCAGCAGTTAAGGTATCAGTTGACACAACAGTTTCCATGGCAACAGGAGCACACAATTTGTTAATTTCATTCTGATTTTGTTTTTGTTCAGGTTTATTTGACTGAATTAAATTTTTTTGTACCTTTTTTTGTCCTGAGCTTGCCTCGTTAGTAGAATGCAAGTGACTTTCTTTCCTAGGTGATGCAGATTCCGAAGTTGACATTTCGGGATCTTCTTCGGTTTCTCCGGCACTTGTGTCAATCTGCAATGGATTATCCTCATTGGCCGGATTATAAAACCCACCAACAGGGGGCGACAATGTAGAAAATATTGACTCTGCAGCTTTCGCTAGAATATCTGTGGAGCCTTGTGATGAATCTTGACTCTCTACTCCTGCTGTATCAGAAACTATTTTTGTATTTTTATTTTTTGGTTTTGATTTTGTTGATGATTTTTTATTTTGTGCTGGCGGTGGTGGAGGTGGGGGTTGTGGTTGAGTTGTTATATCCATTTGTTCGCTTGGATCATCGGCGCCCAGCCACAAACTTCCTGTCTGGGTGGTAGGTAACGCTGTAGATACTGCCACTGAAGTCAAGTTAGATGTGTTAGCATTTGAAGAGGGTTTAGGATATATAGCCCTTTGTGAACCTTTTCCTTTCTTTTTTGCTGAACTCTGGGGTGTTTGAGATCCAGGTGGTGCTGTAGTTTGCACTGTTGTTTGCTGAACCTGTTGATGGGACTGTTGTTGAGTCTGAACAGTTCCCAGAACCTGCAGAGTGTTAGGATCTACTAAAATACTTGTTGGCTGTCCATTACAAGAGATCTGAAGCACAATAGCGCCACCTGGATTATTACCAGGTGGTACTTGACTGTTTATAGCACTTGTTAATTGTTGCACTGTAGACGTTAAAGAATTGTCTTGTGATGACACATTAATGCCTGTATTATTAGGTCCATTAAAAACAGGTGGCATCATCAATGGATTATTTAAATTTGCACCTTGAACATTAGCCTCTAGTCCTTCAATTGACATGAAACCTTGACCCTGACTTGTAACCAATTGTCCTTGACCTTGAATTATTTGGTTCTGCTGTTTTTCAAGTTGTCCAATGCCACTTGTGTTATTTTGTGCATTCTGAAATATAGTATTTTGTAAGTTAGCAGTACCGGAGTCCATAAATTGGTTTGACAATGAAGAGGCACTTGTAGCAGAGTCGTCTGCTTGAGAGATCACAACATTCTGAGTTGATGACACAATATTTGGTTGAGATTCTGTAGCAGACGTGGTGGTAGTAGATGATGTCTGCAGTGACGAATTGGTTGTCATTAGCAATCCAGTTTGTAAAGCTACTTGTTGATTTTGTTGAGGAACTTGAGCTGGCAATGCTAGATGTGGCTGGCCAATCTACAAAATAGAAAAAAAAAAATTCAAATTTAGACTTTAAAACTAATAGTTTACTTTCTGATTTATTGTAAATAATTTAGTAAAATAAGGTTGCATGCCCCATTTAAGATTATAATTACATTGAGACAGTAAAATTTGGGATGAAAAAGGATACTGTGTACCTGAAGCAAACTAGGAGTCCTTTGGCAAATGGACTCACATTCTTCCTTACACCAGAATCTGCATGAGTAAGATTTAAAATGAAGGGGCCGGCCCACCAGAGGCATTGTGATCCATCAGTGTGAACTTTTGGGTTATATCCAAGTCAGATTATTTCATTTACAAAGACACAACCAGTACAAGAAAAGTTGCAGAAATAAGTACCTAGGAAGTGCATTTATGACAACAAACAGTGCTGGGGTTTTTAGTGCATTGCAACCACAAAATATTTTTTATTAGGTCTCTTTCTAGTATGTCAGTCTGCTTTCCAAAGATCAGTGGTTTTGCTCTTGACACTCAAGTTTTCTCAACCTCAGAACTGACCGTCTCAATATAAGTGAGAGAATTTGACTGGGGCTTAAAACACCATTACTCCACTTCATTCCAATTGAAGTCAATCTAATGTAATTTACATGAAGTTTGGTTTCATAGATTAAAAACCCTGAAAAAGAAGTCAAGATAAAGGACTTAAACACTATTTATACCAAAATCAAGATTCCTTTGATTATGAAATGGCTGTCAGTTTCTCTGGGATGGAAGAGGAAACCAGAGTACCCGTAGATAACCATTTACTTTCAGCAAATAACCAGACTGCCTAACTGGGATTTGAATTCTAGCAGTGAGGGGTAATATGATTTGTAGCAGTAGATCAAAATGCCAGTGAATAAATATGATCTGTTAACTACATGTAGCTGTAGATCACGAAGCCAGTGAGTAAATATGATCTGTAAGCTATATGTTGCTGTAGATCACAAAGCCAGTAAGTAAATATGATTTGTAACTACATGTAGCTGTAGATCACAAAGCCAGTGAGTAAATATGATCTGTAAACTACATGTAGCTGTAGATCACAAAGCCAGTGAGTAAATATGATCTGTAAGCTACATGAAGCTGTAGATCACAAAGCCAGTGAGTAAATATGATATGTAAACTACATGCAGCTATAGATAACAAAGCCAGTAAGTAAATATGATCTGTAAGCTACATGCAGCTGTAGATCACAAAGCAAGTGAGTAAATATGATCTGTAAACTACATGCAGCTATAGATAACAAAGACAGTAAGTAAATATGATCTGTAAGCTACATGTAGCTGTAGATCACAAAGCCAATGAGTAAATGTGATCTGTAAGCTACATGAAATATAATCTGTAAGCTACATGTAGCTGTAGATCACAAAGCCAGTAAGGCTCACTCGAGGAAAGAGTTGAGTAATGATGTTTAACGTCCCAGTCAAAAATATTTCACTTATATTGAGACGTTGCCAGCTATAGGCGAAAGTGCAGAAATTTTGCCTGTGCGTTGCACTGATGGCATTATACAGCAGGGTTCTTTATTGTGCCACGCCGTAACATGGCACCTCGTTTATTTTAAGTTCCCATCAGAAAGAATCATGACTTTCATTTTGTAATGCTGAGTGCTTGGCGAAAGAACAGTTACTACCCACTTTCAAGCTTGGGTCAGACCGGGTCGGGGTTCAAACCCCCGCCCTTCCACTTACCATGCGAGCACTCTACCAATTGAGCTACTGCAGTGCCCCAGTGGTTCATCGTTTAAAAGGCTCAGGCCCAGCACACTCCCTTGAGATGAGAGTCATTCAAACCATGGTCGGATACATCAGACTTTCAAATTTCAGTCACTGTTTCCATGTCTAATGCTAAGCATTCAGCATCAACTCGTTTACCTGGTGCCAGGATAATGCACTGGGAGGGTAGTATGCTTGTCCGTGGAATAATGACTCAGTGAGCTAGAAACTTAACAAAAAGTACCCCGGGGTGCATGTGTGAGTAACCGGCAGACCATAATACACATTTGCACATCTTGTGTATGTAATACACAAATTTGTTATCAGATTAATCCATAGAGATGAATATCCTTGCTGTTGATGTGAATAGGTGAAAAATTGCTGATGTGATGTTAAACAACATTAGAACCAACCAACCTGGCATAATTCCTGTCACTGTTTTTTTTTTTTTTTTGTTTTTTATTTATTTATTTATTTATTTTTTTGGTTGTTTTTTTTTGTTTGTTTTTTTTTTGTTAAATGATTTTGAAGAAGCTTTTGAAATATAAAAGATTCATACAATTGACAGAAGAGTTTTTAAAAAGCTCACCTCAAGCTATTAATTATAAGAATTAAACAATTTTCCTACATTACCATATTCTACTTTAGGTCACAGAGAAATAGTTGTGGAGTAGACTGGAGGGATGTTTAATGCATTTGTCAGCGATTTTTCACTCATATTGAGGTAGATACTTCTGTGACAGCGGAGGAAACCACAGTGCCAAGAAAAAAACCACCAAGCTTTGGCAAAGTAACTGGCAAACTTTCTCACACTAATGTAGGATCTGGCTTGACTGGGATTTTAAACCTACATGAAGATTGTAAGAGCTGTGTGATCCATTAGCCGGCAATACCATACAATGATAGCATTAGCAAACAAGTTTAAAATAATACAAGGCTTTCATTTACTAAGTTTCCACAACATTAAAATTACTAGTAGCCAAATTTCTAAAATATGTGAAAACATACTCCTTTTTAAATTTATTTTATCACAAATTTGCTAAAATTGGTTAAAATTGGAAGTTCTCAGAAATAGAAGCCAATGGTGATTTTAGCTATCAGGAATGGAAACATAGCAGTTATAACTAATGTAGCTATTACTTACCTGAAGTTGTCCATTACTTGTGATAACCTGTCCTTGAATTGCATTATTTCCAGTAGACGTGCCATCTGGGCCTTGTGAGATCACTTTTCCTTGAAGTCCAGGTAGAGCCATTCTGGCCGTTCCACCGGGATTTTGTTGCCACTGAACAGAGCCACCAGTCTGTTGAAGCACCTGCTGTGGCATAGTACCAGTTTGTGAAGTGTTACCGAATACCTGTGGATTAGATACCACTGGAATTATTTGTCCATTTGGCAAAAGCAGTGCTTGAGGCAACTGGCTATTTTGGTTTGGGACAGAATTCACAGTTAATAAATTTCCACTTTGATTCACTTGACTAGCTGGCATAATAATCCCTTGTTGAGTCATCGTTGACCCTTGCATTTGACCCTGCATTGGTTGTATAAACTGTTGTCCAACAGCAGCTAAAGGATTGTTCATTGCTTGTTGCATTACGTTTCCTGTGCCCATGGCAACAGCATTTTGCTGCTGTTGCTGAAAAGCCTGTTGATTCATTCCTGTTAACTGTCCTTGTAATGTCATATTCATTTGTTGTTGTGCTAGAGAATTTGCTAATAAAGCTTGGTCAGTCATTGCTGAATTACCTTGGAGATCCTTCGTTAACTGTTGACCAGGTAACATATTATTATTTACAATCTGTTTTTGTAGGCCAATCGAAGGATCCATGCCTAATGGCACATTAGCAATACATGGAACACCCTGTTCATTAATAAACATAATTTGACCCTGTGGAGCGGCTAAAGCAGGTGCTCCAGGTTGTAGCATATTTCCTGTAAAACACTGTTGTCCATTAATTTGAAACTGCATGTTCATCATGCCATTTCCTCCTGGGAACTGCATGCCGTTTTGTCCTGTAGCCATAATTGGATTAGTGTTAATAGCTTGGGTTGTTGCGGTGGCAGCGGAACTATTTTGTGATAATAAATTGTTATTTGTACTGGCAGTGCTTACCGTACTTGTACTTGAAATATTTTGTGTGTTTGAAGCCACAGAGGCCAGAGTTTGTAAAGCAGAAGGCTGACTAACAACTTGATCACCAGATTTTGGTGACTGTAATGAATTGTCTGTATTTACACCAGTTCCAGCAGCAGAGACGGAAACATCCTCTGCTGAATGGCCACCACTGTTTTGATTTGCACCACTACTGCTATTATTATTATTACTATTGTTGTTGCTATTATTACTGTTAGGCGTTATCCCGGCATCTTGCATTGCCAATTGTAACAAGCCAGCTCCCGCTACTTCAGCATTTTTATCTGTATTTGGTAGTAACTGGTTCTGACCTATGACCTGGTTATTTGGCAACGATATAATTCCTGCTGGATTCTGTCCAAAGATCTGATTACCTCCCATCATCATCTGATTCATCAACATGTTTGGATTACCAATAATCTGTTGTCCATTAGGTCCCATAATCACATTATTCATCGATAAACCACTGAAATTTCCAATCATACCAGGGGCAGATAACTCCTGATTTATATTCAACTGTCCTTCTTGTAATTGTTGTTGTTGTTTTTTCATATTTTCTAAACGTAAACTTATTGTGTTTCTCCTTTTTGTTTTCTTATTTTTCAAGTCCTGATCTTTATCCATCGAGCCATCAGAGAGCACCGGTACAGTGCCACCATTTTGGACAACCTCTTCTACACTTGGTTCAACCACAGCCACATTCTTCTGACACCAAGATGATGGCGCAACACCTGGAAAAAAAAAGTTCAACAGTTGAGTATTAATGGCACTTCAGTATTAGATTAGGTTTTGAAGGCTAACACATTTAACACTGTTACTTTATATTGAGTGTGTAAATACAGTAAATGGAGTTTTAATATCTCAGTGAAATTGGCCGAGTGGTCTAAAGCGCGTGCTTACGGATCTCAGTGCCTCTCACCACCTAGGTTCGAATCCCACGCAGGACAGATCCTAGTTTGAGAAAGTTTGTCGGTTCGCTTGCTGAAGGTCGGTGGTTTTTCTACGGGCACTCCAGTTTCCTCCACCATCCAAGAACTGACCACCTCGAAATAAGTGAAAGATTCTTGACTGGGGTGTAAAACACCATTACTCCACTCCACTCCACTCAGTGACATTTTTTTTTATTCATACTGGGTGTAATTCTGGAATAGTGATAATAACAGAGTGACTGCAGAAAAACAGTAATATTTGATAAGTACTGACAAACTTTCTCATAATCTGCCTAAATGGGATCTAAAGAAGTGAGAATTGAGAAGCACTGTAATCTGTACGACCACTGAGTCGTGTGGTACCTTGTTACTGTGTGCAATCTTATATTTTTAATAAATCATCCAAAAAAGCAGTAATAAATTGAAGGGAGGGACAAGCTGAAAGTTTTATCAGGCAAAAGTAGAAATCGTCCCACAGACCCAACATTCATCAGAGGACATTTTCCAATAAAGTTTACCCTTCTAAAGCAACAAAGAACTGCACAAATTAGATGCTACCTCAAAAATATTTGGTCTAGTTAATGATTCCTCTATAATTTCTGCCACTTCACCTATAGCTGGCGACGTTTTGATATAAGTGAAATATTCTTGACTGGGACGTAAAACCTCATTAAATCAAATCAAAACTATAATTCTAAGCTCTTCCATACTTCAACATACTTGAATTTTCTGAAAAGGATTAACACCCCCGATAACTAAATGACCAATGGCTTATAACTAAATCAAAAGTCTGTGAATCATCATCATCATCATCATCATTATCCTGTTTAGATTATCCAGGCCATTGATTATTCCTTTTACAAGGGTGAGGCCTGGCTGTCCAGTCAAGAATGAAGTCTCCCCCTCCATGCTTGGCAATCAAGTGGGTTTGTATGCCAAATAACTAATTTAGAGTACCGTATACTTATGTATGACAGAACTGCAGGCGGTGAGGGCCCTGAGATATGATGAGATGATGACAGTGCTATGGGAGATGACAGCCCTGAGATATGACGAGATGATGACAGTACTATGGGAGATGATGGACCTGAAATATGAGATGATGACAGTACTATGGGAGATGACGGCCCTGAGATATGATGAGATGATGAAAGTAATGTTGGAGATGACGGCCCTGAGATATGACGAGATGATGACAGTGCTGTGGAAGATGAAGGCACTGAGATATGATGAGATGATGACAGTACTGTGGCAGATGAGGGTCCTGAGATATGATAAGATGACAGTACTGTGGAAGATGAGGGCCCTGAGATATGATGAGATGACAGTACTGTGGAAGATGAGGGCCCTGAGATATGATAAGATGACAGTACTGTGGAAGATGAGGGCCCTGATATATGACAAAATGATGACAGTACTGTGGGAGATGAGGGCCCTGAGATATTTTAAGATGACAGTACTGTGGAAGATGAGGGCCCTGAGATATGATAAGATGACAGTACTGTGGAAGATGAGGGCCCTGAGATATGATAAGATGACAGTACTGTGGAAGATGAGGGCCCTGAGATATGACAAAATGATGACAGTACTGTGGAAGATGAGGGCCCTGAGATATGATAAGATGACAGTACTGTGGAAGATGAGGGCCCTGAGATATGACAAAATGATGACAGTACTGTGGGAGATGAGGGCCCTGAGATATGATGAGATGATGACAAAACTGCGGCAGATGAGGGCCCTGAGATATGATGAGATAATGACAGTACTGTGGCAGATGAGGGCCCTGAGATATGATGAGATGATGACAGTACTGTGGCAGATGAGGGCCCTGAGATATGATGAGATGATGACAGTACTGTGGCAGATGAGGGCTGCGAGATATGATAAGACTTGACTGAAGAGTTAACCTATCATTACCTGCAGATTTTAACATATCCAGATATCTGTCTCGTTCCATCTTCATATTACTTATATCCATCTTCAATCTTTCTATTTCTTCGACTACAAAAAATAAAACACATGTTCATGGTACTTATTATGGAGAAAGTATTAAGCAGTGATAATAAGGATTCTTTTACTATAAATAAGTGATTGAAACTTGTACAAACATAAATTATTCCCCATACCCCCCTTCTAAAAAAAAAAAAAAAAAAAAAAAAAAAACATACAGCTTATTTAAGTATGTATATTAGAGGAGTGTGGGGTAACGATGAATGAACACTAGTCAATATTTCTTTCTTGTATATTGAGGCAGTCAGTTTGAATATGGTGGAGGAAACTGGAATTCCCTGAGAACACCACTAATCTTAACTAAGTAGGCTGATGAACATTTTCACATTAGAGTTGAGTGGAGTGGAGTGGAGTGAAAAGTGGAGTGGAGTGGAAGAATGGTGTTTTACGCCCAGTCAAGAATCTTTCACTTATTTGCACATTACACTTTTTAAGTGGATTAAACACTAGGTTGTGAAAAGCACATTTGAAAGCCCTAAGACCATTTTCCTGCTACTATTTAAAGGTCCAGTGATATTCTACATGTATATTGTATCGCAAATTTAAATGGACATGGGTCAACGAATCAGAAGCTCACTGTTCATAGACCAGTAGTTTTCTAATTTCATGATTACTCTTTTTTATTAGGTTATCATTTTTATTATGGTCTTTAGTGACTTTTTCAAGTCCTCGGAAAGATTTCCTTTTGTACCCCCACTAAAATATTAATTTTGACTGAAATAGCCTAAAAACTGATAAAATCAAACCAATCTGCAAATTTCTCTAAAAAACAAATTTTCCCCATTTTTACATGGAATTTAATGGGTAGGGAGTACAAAAGGAATTCTTACCAAGTCCTTTACAAAATCTGATTAATTTTTAGAACTTACCGGTAAATGGAAATTAATGGGTAGGGAGTACAAAAGGAATTCTTACCAAGTCCTTTACAAAATCTGATAATTTTTTTTAGAACTTACGGTGAACCTGATCTCCTTTCTCCACAAGAAGTCTGTCATTTGTAGATTTTAATTGAGTTATATATTCCCAAGCACTCTCCACAATTTCTAAGGTGCTCTGAAAATTAAAAAAAAAATTAAAATCAAAATACTGAAACTAAACAGTGATAATCCATTGTTTTCACAGTCAATTTAGCCTAAAAATAATTTGGTGGTGAAGAAAAATAGATGAAACTCTTTTCTTTCTATTTATTGGTAGAAATTCATTTTCCTTGAATAACAATAGAAGTGGTTGTGTAATGTTAAGTTCACCTGCACCCTGTTTTCTGCCTAGATTATAAACACTTACAGATACTAGAATAAATTAAAGACTTATTCCTTACTGCTAAATATCCAAGAACAAAATTAACAAACTCACTCACTGAGATACTCCTGAGTACTTCTCAATCTTAAGACCAGGTAAACTGAATGGAATTAACAGATCTTTCTTAAGGACATCAGGTATACTTCTACATTTTTAACTTACTTAAATCACAGGAGAGTTCTACAACCATCAACCAGGTCGACCCAAGACTTGAAAGTGGGTAGTGTCTGTTCTTTTCCAAGCACTCGGCATTACAAAATGAAAGTCAAGGTTCTTTCAGATGGGAACTTAAAATTAACGAGGTCCTGTGTCATGGCAGGCATGGCACAATAAAGAACCATGCTGTATAATGCCATCAGCGCAATGCACAGGCAAAATTTCTGCACTTTTGCCTATAGCTGGCAAAGTCTCGATATAGTGAAATATTCTTGACTGGGACGTTAAACACCATTACTCAACTTAATTCAACTCTTGTATTCACATAAATAAAATCATTCAAATTTTACCAAAATGAATTGAATACCGGGCAAAAATCTTCTATATTTAGCCTGATACACCTTGCCTACAGAATGTGTAAAATTGCTATAAACAGCTTAAAAAGTGGAATAAACCAACAATGGAGATATACGGACATAAAATTCAGGCCAAATTGTTATGAACCAGGACCAGATGGAAGAAAATCTCACAGAAATAACAAAGTGGAGATGAACCCCATAGGCAACATTACCTAAATTGGATTTCTACAGACAGGTGATATGTGACCAAATGTTCAACTGTATCAACTGACCTTAATGGTAAAGTTTGATAGCATTAGTGAGTATTAGTTAAGGGGAGTACAATGTATGTATACATGTACATCCCTCTTAAAGCCTAAATGTATATCACCCAGATTAACATACTGTACCTCCTCTATACTGTAAATCAGTAAAACAGTGTTCAATACATGGAATTCTCTATCCACAAAAATCACAAGATATGAAACATATTTAATAGCAAAATTAACAAATATTTGGCTCATATACAATCCTATTTCAAGACAGTGTGTTATAAACCTGGACTAGATGATGAAGTACCACTTACAGAAGACAGAATTACAGAAATGGACCAGAGGGGCTATAGGCCTTTATAGATATTATTTTCTACAGAGCAGGTAAAACAAGTAACTTGAATCAAATTCAACCAAAAACAAAAGATGCATACATATCACCAAACAACATGTCACATCATTACATGTTTTTCCTGAGTTGAGATGAGTAATGGTGTTTTACAGCCCAGACAAGATTCTTTCACAAATGTAGGAGTGGGCTTGATAGGTGCCTTATAGCTCAGTCAATAGAGAGTCCCGCTAGTATTGGGAAGGTCCCGTCTTCGAGTCACCGTTTGGCAGCTGCATTTATTCCCTTTCCTGTTACATTTTGGGGCTCCTCTGACTCTTGGAAGTGGCTGACCAACAGAATGGTCCCAGGGTGGAACCTGGTAGTTTTGATTTAAAGTAGTCAAATCGAAAAAAGGAAAGGAGGAATGTAGTGGAGCATGCTTGATGGGTGGCTGTGTAGCTCATCCAGTAAAGCGTCCCGCTAATGTTTGGATGGTCCTAGGTTCAAGTCCTGCATTTTTCCCTTTCCTGTTGCACTTATAATGAAGTGGTCAGTTTTGAGATGGTGGAGGAAACTGAGGTGCCTTAAAGAAAACCAATGACCTTTGCTAAGTGAACTGAAAAAACTTTGAGACTAACACTAGGATCTGCCAAAGTGGGATTTGAACCTAGACAATGAATGGCACTATTATCGACAATTATATGCATACCACTCGACCACCAAGCATCCCCCCTATCTTTTTCAAAGTTTCATATATAGAAAATCTGAATTATTAAACAGTATGTTTCAAGTTTGCATTATCAGTGTCCTTTTGATTTTTTTATACAATTACTCCTTTGCATTTTCGTCAGTTGATACATGTATAAGATCCAATCGTCCTCTTTCATGAAAATGGAGTCGTAGTTCACTATATATTTTGTCAACAGACTGTATGACATCACAGGACAATTTTACACTGTATTGGGATATAGAAACTATTTCTGTAGAGAATGCATCTTCTTAATTAAATGCTCATTGACTAAAATATGATGAACAAGACCAATCTTTTTTTTTTTTTTTTTTTTTTTTTTTGAAAGTACAGATTCTCAAAACAAACATTGATGTAAACATAATGAAAACATTACAGTTTCTTAGGATGATTTTGTTGTAATTCTTGTTTTGTTGATGGTGTTATCCATAAACTCAATAATATCCAAACCACAAAAGTAACCCGAAGGTGCTATTACAGAATGTGTACAATTTTTTTTCTCCAATATAGCCATATATAGTTAACATTTTTTAAAATCAACATTTTTGAATTTTCTTGAAAACAAAAGGACAAAATTTTGTGATTTCCAATATTAAAGACCTCAAACAAGAGTGAATGATCCCTATCAATTACTGTAAACTTTTAATTTAGAATGTACGTATTTTAAGTCAATTTACATTCTCGACTTAATCGCATGGATCTAAATTAGTGCAAAACAACTTTTAAGAAACAGACTATAAGTCAAAAACATGTTTTTTAATGGTGTACATCCAAATTAGCGCTACTGTCCTAACATGAAAATTGCTAAAATACACCGCTAAAATCAATATGTTAACAGTACTTACTCTTCCCAGAGGCTTTTCTGTGGCAGCACCGACAGGGGGAAGTAAATCCCCTATCTTGTTTATCCATTTTCTTATTTTGTCTTTTCTGTTCTTTTCTGTGGCATTGTGGTTGATACGCTTCTTGTTCTTATCTACAGGGGGAACACTGTAATTGTACAATATATGTTTATATTATTACTCAGTACCAAGAATATATACAAGCATCGACACTAACGCTAGCCTGCTAGCCAGAGGCTAGTAATGATTCCTCTGTTGCTGGTAGCCCAACAGACTACATGGAATAATTTATCTTGAAACAGTTGTATCATATGCCTAGAATTAAACTTGTGAAACAGTTTTGAAATATATTTCAGTGAAATAATAGAACTGTAAGAAGAAATGTTTTCAAATGAAAAAGGGGAAACAATATGAACATGAAAATGATGCAGAATCCACTACATTGTTAATGCTTCTAAACCCCCCTAGCTGATCACCTTTGGTATGAAACTCACTTATAAATAGCATGAGCAGAGGGCTATTAAAGTTGATACAGGGCTAGTGATTTCATAATCCATACTACCCCTGTGGGGAACCTATTTAAAAAAGTTAGTGTCAAACCCTGCAATACAAGATAAATAAATTTTACATTCAAATCCTCAATTTTTGTGACTTTTCCCTCTTTTTATTAACATATTTTGTATGTCTATCAGAACACTTTTTTGTCGAGCTTGGCGTTGCCATAAGCGAGACATGAGGTGTTACTTTTTCGGTGTTGTAGGTGGCTGCGGCGGTGGCAGTGACGACGTGTCAAAATGTGAAAGTTTAAGTTAAAGTAATGTATTTTCTACTTGATCAAAAACTAACCAGACAAGACATTTAAATCCATGGAATTCTTGTTTCTTTTTCTTCCTTGTTGCTAAATCATGTTATAATTTTATTAAAAAAAAAAAAAATTGGGATTCTATATATAATAAGAGCTCTTTCAAGCCCCTTACAATGTTTATAACAACTTTCAAACCCTGAATACTTTATTATTCAATTAAATATTACCCGTACATATTTATATTAAAATCTATATATTATATCTTCCATTATAAAATCTTAATTATGAAAATTAGAATAAAAACTGTGAAATTTTTTTTCAGCATCTGACTAATTTCAACTCTAAATTCACCACAGTGACAGCCCTGTTCTGTAATGCAAATTACGTTACAATTTTAGTTAGTTACCATACCAGGCTACATGTACAGTGGATGCCATATGTTGCATTTCATATTACCATGCTCAGATGCACACCTGATAACAGAGTTAATATTATCATATATCACAATACGTATTTCTGATAATTGATTTTTATACCAACTAGTGTCAATTTTCAGTTTTTTTGTTTGATGATCAGACACTCCTAATAACCTGATTGTTACATTTCATTCTTTAAACATGTTATATAAGCCCTTTGGGCTCTTAAACAAATCTCTATAAGTAAATTTCTGTTCCTCTCCATGTTTCAGCATATACTATGATCAAACCTTCATTATTTTTATGTATGTCCTGCAAAATAGATTGCCCTCTTATTACATGTACTTTCCCTATCACCTGTTTGATTTCCCCCATTTCCGCAAAAAAAGAGAAAGCAAGCCCCCCAAAATAAACTGACCACTACCTAAATTCAAGTAATGGGATAAGAGGGTTTACAAGTGTGTTCTATTTTTTTGCAGAACGTTTCTCAAAACATTTAATTATCACAAATTTCTCTAAATAAAGTCGAAGTAAAAAGGTATGAGAGAGAGAGAGAGAGAGAGAGAGAGAGAGAGAGAGAGAGAGAGAGAGAGAGAGGGAGAGAGAGAGAGAGAGAGAGAGGGAGAGAGTCTCAACATGTCAACATTGTTTCTATTTCTTTAAAACCATTTGAAAGAATTCAATCATGCATAGTCATATTTTTTTTAAAATTATATACCCTTTCCCTGTTGCCACAGACATGGGTCAATAGTTCAAATTTAATAACATGATCAAAGTCATCGGTTTAAATGATAAAACTTATAAATTATATACTAATTATTAATTTTTTCACATCCACTAACACAAAAATGATTGAAATAGCTTGAATTTATCATTTTCCAGCTTATTTTTTTTTTTATCAAAATAAAAGGTTTGGTGGAAGGTAAAATGGAAGTCTCTTCTCAGAGGTTGTTGGTTAACCAATCTACAGTAGTTATCATTTTATACCTTGGTTCCTCTTCTGTATGACAGATATACAAAGGTGGAGCTTCGTCTAAATCTCCATTCATTCCTGCAGTAGATGGTGGACTCCCATTATGTGTACTAATATCTAAATAAAAAAACAACTGATTGAAATTATGTGTACAAAGGTTGTCCTAGTTACTCACAATGCAAATTCAACAATTTGGTCAATATTAAATTATAAGTTAAATGGGATATTGAAATATGTTTAATATTAGACCCAGGAGAAAACTTCAAAAGTTTATATACTGACTAGTCCAAAACAAAAATCTGGTAGTGAACCTTGTCTGGACAAAAGAATGAAAAATAGTGGTCCAAGAAAAAAATCTGGAGACCTCTGACCGAAAATTATTCATAAGAAATAAAACTTGGAGACCTCAAACCATTATGTGGATCATGCTCTCTCAAATCTAGAGTATGATTTCTGTAGATATGCAATTTACAAGGTTTTGCATTTTTCTTAAATGTACTGCCATTCCAATCCAATTTGTAAGGTAATTTTTTATGTTATGTATAGTTATGTCCCAATTATCGCTGGTGATTGACTGTCGGTTGTTGTCAGGACAGCGATCCTAATAATCGAGCAGCACCGATATCAGCAAGTAGTTTCTGGATTGTAGTCCAGCGCCGACAACAGCGAGTAGTTTCCGGATTGTAGTCAAGTCCTTTTTCTTTCCGGTTCTTGCTACTAAAATTAACAATGGCAGATGGCTATCAGATAATTTATCCATATATCCACCTTTTACACCAGTGAGATGCTTTGGCCACTGTCAGTCTGTCAGAGCAAGGAGCTATCTGGTCTTTAACTTATAATCACTAAGCAAGAACATTTGGCTTTCACAATAAAAGTATTTATATTCAGCTTTGTTACTGAATACTGGAATACAATTACTAAATAATTCAATTATCAATTGATTAATTAATTGATTATTTCTATCAGATTATCGATTATTAATTTTTGTCTGATTGGACATCACTAGTTATGTATGAGTAAATGTGATTGTGTCTTGTGATGTATGTAACTGCATGTAACCAGGACAATGGAAATACAGCAGATACTGATCAGACTGATTTTCATTCCATTTGTTTACCTGTTCACTATCCTGGTACGAAATGGATTAAAGGCAGTGTGAAACAAAGTAACATAAGTAAATTCCAGTCTGTTTGTCTCTTACAGGACTTGAACGAATGATCTTTGGTTCTACAGCCTGAATCACCTTTGACTGCCTAAAGAATGTACTTACAAATCACAGTGCCCTTCATAATAAATCCTGCTAATGTGGGAAAATTTGTCAGATTGCTAAAAGTCAGTATTTTTTCCCAGGTACTCTGGGTTTCTCCGCATCTCCATTTTAGAGAAAGATCGTTAACTTGGGGTTAAAAAGTAAAAACATCATGTGTCCACTTGCTACTGACTGCATAACCTTTCTATGTTCATGGGCAAGTATAAAAACAGAGATTTTTTTTCAAAATGTAAACTTGCAACTTTGACAATAATTAAAGATATAGGATAAAATCAGAAGTTGTTTTTTTAAATTAAAATGACCTGCTTATTATCAACAAGATAAAAATCTGTAAATGATCTAGATATTACTTCATTTTTAGTCTCTACTCTCTATCAATATAACAATAGCTTCATGACAGAATGTCACTGGAAACCATTATTACTTCCATACATGTTCCTGTGTTAAATTTCAATTCTATAGACAAAAACACTGCTTTCGCATCCAATTTCCAAGGAAGTGTTTGTGAAATGTTACATGACAACACAAAATATTTTGGAAACATGTTAACCAATACTGATTCAATACCTCAAAATCTTTTGAATTTGTGCGGACTGATATTTGGTAAGCAAAATGTCACAAATTCTAGATATAGCCTCATTGCTACAGGGAAAATATCAGTTTATTTCAGTGGATGTCTCATGGTAATAATGACTTCACACAACACCCATTTAACTTGTAAAGAGTTGTCACATGCTATGCTGGTTAACCCCATAAATTCTTACAGATTTCTTAAATTTTAAAATGACATCATCTTATTATTTGTTTGAAAAGACTAATAAAATATCTCTAGATATAAACATTTCAATATCTCCATGTAAACACTGGTGATATGATTACTGGCATAGGCCTATTTCAAATGGTTTCAGAAAAGATCCAAATCAGAGAATTGACAAAATTCATGCAGACTTGTATGGCAATTTAAAGAATTATAGCAATATTAAGCATATTGTTGTTGACACAACTCTAGTCGAAAGAAAGCTAGGAAACTATTTCAATGGTAGCAACAAGAGGGAATTATCTTGCTAAATACCTTACATGACCTTTTTGTCAACAATTAATTTTGATTGAAAATAAGGTCAATTTTGTATCAACACAATCGCCATTTCGGGCTGTAAAATCTGTATATCAATAATTTTAACGTCACTTACTTAAATTTTCAGACACATTGTCCGATTTTTCAGCAGTAACATATTTGTTTAAATCCTTGTCTTTAGGTTTTTTCGACATAATACACAACTATGATGCAGACACATAAAGAAGCCATTTCGTTTTGGAAGCCGCCATTTTCCTGCGTGACGTCATGAATTTAGCACAACAGCCTCATTTTGGTTTTTGGGATACCCGCTGGGTTTCCTTTTGTCAAATATAAACGAGGCCAAGGTAAATCTGAACGCTGGCATATAATGAAGCTGTTTTGTTCTTAGGACTATGTAACAACAGAAGCCTCATTCATTTCCTGTAATCTCTGGTAATAAAGATCAGTAAGTTGATGATTTTAGTAATAACGAGCTTCTTTTATGGTTCTTTATTCTATTATATTACAACATCGACTTTAAGATTTGATTTGATTTGACACCCGCTATACAGCATAAGACCCGTAAAATTTTCCGAGAGACAAAAATTCATATTATTATAGCCTTGGAGCATATAAAGTTAACATTATTAGCGTCCTGATTATTCCCGCCATTTTATTATCTTTCTACCTTTATCCTAACCTGATGGGCAATAAAATATTGGCACCGATTTTTTTTTTTTTTTTTTTTTTTTTTTTTTTTTTTTTTTTTAATTCCTTTAGCAATGTTAAAGACATTATGATAAAAACGAAGTGATATGAAATTTTGAAAGTTTCTCGGTAAAATTTATATATATATATATATATCTTTATCCACAATTAAAACCTCCATATTTCGAAATATAAAGTATGTTTATTTTTTACCTGCACTGTGTCAGGTGTCATGCAGCGTGCGCCCTGTGTACGTGACTTTCATGATAAATGCATTAATTTATCTATTTACAAAATCACGAGAGATTAAACACACACACACACACACACACACACACACACACACACAACTATATATATATATATATATATATATATATATATATATATATATATATATATATATATATATATATATATATATATATATTTATATAAAGTCTGATCACCGGATACTCCGGGTTCCTCTAATATTCTTGACTGGGAAGTAAAACAACAATACTCCATTCTAAATAGGGACGACCTTCCATGTAAAATTCTTCTGGACTCGTGTTTGCTTTTTCATCTTACTTACTTACTTAGCCTCTTTGTGCTGGGCAGCACATAAGGCCGAGACAAGATCCCTCCATCTTTTTCTGTCTTTTGCTATCTTCTCTATCTCTCCCCAGGTCTTTCCCATTAACGCCATCTCTGTCTCGATTGTTCTTCGCCATGTCTCTCTCGGTCTTCCTCTTTTCCTTTTACCAGCTGGTGACCATCTTAGAGATATTCTACAAATGTTATTTTGATCTTTCCATAGTACATGACCGAGCCATTTCCATCATCTTCTCTCGATTTCTGTAATTATGTCTTGCTGTTGTGTCAATCCATATAAGTCTTCATTGGATATTTTACGTGGCCAAAATATTTTACAAATCCTTCGTAGGCAGTTGTTATGGAAGGATGCCAGTTTTTGGAAATCTGTTTGAGTCACACGCCAGCATTCGGCTCCATATAACAGCACTGATTTTACGTTGCTGTGATATATCCTCAGTTTTGTGTTTCGGGACAGAGCCTGTGATTTCCATATGTTCTTAAGGTGGCAGAATGCTGACCTGGCTTTACTTAATCTGCTACTGATGTCTTTGCTGGTACCTCCATCAATGCTTATGACACTGCCTAAGTAAGTGAAAACTTTCACTTCCTCAATTGTTTGATCTTCCAGTTTTATAGGTGTTCCTTCATTGTCAAAAAGGGGAAGGATTTTGGTTTTCCCTATGTTAATTTTCAATCCAATTTTGGCAGCTTGCTGTTTTAGTCTATCAGTTTTCTGTTGCATATTTCTTCTATTATTGGCAAGGAGACAGATGTCATCTGCAAAGTCAAGGTCTTCTAAGGTGGTACTAAGTGTCCAGCGAATCCCGGTGTTACCATTCCCTATAGTTGATCTCATACACCAGTCTATTACCAGGAGGAAGAGAAGTGGAGAGCTTACACATCCTTGTCTCACACCAGATTTTACAGAAAACCAATCTGTTAACTGTCCTTGGTGGAGTACAGCACATTTATAATTTTGGTAAAATATTTTGATGATGTTAACAAGCTTAGTAGGAATTCCATAAGCAGTAAGTATATCCCACATGCATTCTCGGTCGATACTATCGAATGCTTTTTCAAAGTCGACAAAGTTAAAGATGGTCTTACTCTGCCACTCTATGCTCTGCTCAATTATATTCCTGATGGTGAAAATATGATCTATACAACTCATATTGCTCCTAAAACCCGCCTGTTCCTTTCTTAAGGTGTTGTTGACTGCGTCATCTCTGGGTGATGACTTTCAAGAAGAACTTACTTGGCACTGATAGTAGAGATATACCTCTCCAGTTATTACAGTTTTTTAAATCTCCTTTTTTGGGAAGTTTTACAATTATGCCCTTGTTCCAATCAGATGGTATGTTTTCTACTTCCCTTATCTGCTTAAAGATATCATACAAGGCAGCGCTACTGGTATTGATGTCACATTTCAGCAGTTCTGCAGGTATATTATCAATACCTCCGGATTTTCCGTTTTTTTTTAGCTTTTTCATGGCAACCTTTATTTCGTCTGTTGTTATCTCCTCTGTGCTGATGTCTATAGGGTCTCCCAATGGTCTTACACGTACACCTGTGTTATTATTTTCTCTATTTAGTGTTTCTCTAAAGAATTCAGCCCGTTTTTGCAGCTTTTCTCTATCTGATGTTAAGATTTTCCCTTCTTTGTCCTTTACTGGCATGTCTGTATTGCTGAATTTTCCACTAAGCTGTTTGGATATTCTATATACTGTGCTGAGTTCTCCTCTGTTGGCCGCCTGTTCGGCTTCTTCTGCCAAGGACTCAACATATTTCCGTCTATCAGCTCTAGTTCTTTTCTTCACTTCCTTATTTACAGCAGAATATTTTTCCTTAAAGGCAGTTTGTATTCTTTCTGATCTGGTTCCTGCTATTTTATTTTTCACCTCTTTCCGTTTTTCTATGATCTTCCAAGTTTCATCAGAGATCCAATCTTTTCTCTCTTTGGTTTTTCTACCAAGTATTTCCTCAGATGTCTGGTTGTAAGCATCTTTCAGGGTCTGCCATTTTTCCTCAATAATATTTTGTCCAGTACGTTCTTCTACATCATCTACCTGGTCTAACACCTGGAATTTGTTTCTAATTTCAATATTAAAGCGCTGTCTTACATCATCATCTTTCAGTCTCTGGATGTTATATTTTAAGCGTTTACTCTTATTGCTGTTGGTATAGTTTGCTCTTAACTTGATCTTTACTTTCATTATTACTAGGTGATGGTCACTACCGCAATCTGCTCCCCTCTTGACTATCACATCTTGTAGAGAACGCTTCCATCTGCTATTAATCATTACATGATCAATTTGGTTTTTATCTCTTCCGTTTGGTGAGTTCCAGGTTAGTTTGTGGATATCTTTATGTTGAAAAAGTGTTCCACCGATGACCAATTCATTTGAATCACAAAAATCTGTTAGGAGTTCTCCATTTTCGTTGATGGTACCACATCCATGTTTATCCATTACTTTCTCTTTACCACTATTATTGCTACCAACTTTGGCATTTAGATCTCCTACTACCAAGAAGACGTCATGTGTTGGTATTCCACTATAAACTGACTGGAGTCTTTCATAGAATTCTTTCTTGATCTCGGTTTCAGTATCATTTGTGGGGGTATAGCATTGCACTATCGTGAGTTTTGTATATTTTGTATCGAATCTGGCAGTAATAATCCTTTCATAGACTGGTTTCCATTCTATAAGACTTTTCTTTGCCTTTTTACTCATGATAATTGCCACTCCTTCACTATGATGGTTATCTTCTCTCCCAGAATAAATGACAGTCTCACCTGATGATGTTATAACAGTTCCAGTTCCTGTCCATCTACTCTCGCTTATACCCAGTATGTCTAGTTTATAACTTCTCATCTCTTTTACAATTTGGGCTAATTTGCCTGTTTCAAACATGGTTCGAACATTCCATGCTCCAACCTTGAGCAAAGTTTTTGGACCCAGAATCTGATCGGTCAAGCTACTACTAGCCGTCATTGAGTTGCAGTTGCAACTGATACCATCTGGTGGTCCAGTGGAAAGGTTTTGAGATACTGTTTCGGTTTCTGTAGCAAGTGAAAGTTTTACATGACAAGGGCGCTGACCTTGTGCATAACCCTCAACCTGAAGGACCAGGTATTTTTGTTCATGGTTTACTTCCATTAGACAGGTTGCCTTCCACAGCTCTAACGAGTCCTATCTACCCGTGATTTTGAGTTTGGAGTTTTTTTTTCACCTAGATGAGTTGCCTTACCAGGCTAACGGCCCTATTTGGCCGACTATTTAACCCATAGTTGGGGCAAGGTTGATGAGTGCCATGGGTGTATTCCACACACTGGTGGGCCTGCACACTGCATCTCTGGGGCCCTTGCTGCTCCGAGATCCCTTACAGTCTAGCCTAAGATCGCAAAACCTTAGTTCCCGTGTGTTGCCTCGAGGAGGCACTGTAAGAGTCTTGGTGGTGTAGAGGCTATGCACTGGCAGGAGAGACTTACTAACTTTGCTCTCTTTTCACTATCAATAGCTAACCAGTGGCAGTAGACCGGATCTACTGCTACGCTCATCACCATCCTGTGACCTGGGCATGGCCACCAACACACTAAATCAATGCAAATTTTCGAGTGTGAAGGGTTTTTAATCTGTTCCAATAAATGAAATTCTAATAATTTGGTAAATTGTTAAGATTATATCGAAATTAAGGAGACATTTTCAAGATCACTTTAAGCCTATAACATCTGTATTTAATTTTATCACAAATGCTTATTTGTAATTTTAAATGAGATCGCCAAAATTTGTTAAATTTAAGTTAAGGAAAATCTTGGTTATATATAAGTAGTGTATCTTGGTTAAGCCTTGAAATGATTGTGAAACCAGGGTCAGTTCGTAATGGGAGAGGGAGGGGGTTATGACGCTCCAGAACGTAAATCCCATCTACTCCACTGTGTAAAACAGCAAAGTTCTAATTAATACCGCACTTCAGTTGTAGTGTATGTGAAAGGTCGGTGTTTGAACTCCAACCGGATCTGAATTAGAGTTACAAATTGTTAGCGTTTGTTCTATCGGCAAGCACTTAGAAATTAAAGTCACGGGGCCATTTGAAAAAGACCTAAAAAGTAAAAACCAATGCCCCGTGGCACGCTAAAGAACCCTCCCCGCACATTGTCCTAAGCGCACTACAAAGGTAAAATTTTCTGTCACTTCACCCTTAGCTTGTGACGTCTCGATGTAAGTGAAATATTCTTGACTGTGACGTAATACCCCATTAAATCAATCAATAAATCTTTCCAGGTTGTATCCATTTATATAAAACTCTAGTCAATAACCCGGATCTTCTCTGACACACACGTTATGCCTGACGATTGTCGGAAGAATTTCGGACTACCTGATGATTGAAATCGAATTTTAACTTGACTTTCTTCGGGAAAAAATTTCAATCAATGAAATCATAAAAAATGTTGATTTTGTATATTGTATAACTTATATACATGAGCAATTTTTTTTTTTTGGAAAAAAAAAGTATCTTTAATTTTACATTTATCTTTTGTTACAACTTTTCTAGCCGCGAATAGGACACGACTTTACCGCACAAAATTCTATCAATTTATTTTCATAAGCCAGCGCCTCTTGATGAAATAAGAGTTTTGCCCCTTTATGTGTTAGATATTAATTGACTCGCCGCAAATGTAGTGATCCCGTTGGATCAAAGTTTAAAGTTCTTTATTTCACTTAAAAACACATCGTGACCAGTGAATTGATCCCAACTCGTGAGAAAAGTTTTTTTTTTTTTTTCAGTTCGCTTGCCCATGTTTTTTTTCCGAACACTTAAGATTTTTCCCCATCTGAGAATTTACCGCCTCGGTATAAGTAAAAAAAAAATGACTGAATGGAAAACATCGACAGCAAATAGGACGCGGCTTTACACAAAGTTCTATTGATTCACATTAATAAACGAGGACCTCATGTATTGCAGATTTCATTATAATAGTAAGAGTTATGCCCCCTTAAACACAAATCTCCTCATACAAATGGCGTGGCATCGGCGGCTCTTGATTGCTTGCTGATGGTTTCTCCAAGCGCCCTGAGTTCCTCAACCATTTAGGAAATGATCTCTACGGTATTAGTGAAAAATCATGATTGGGTGTAAAACATCATTATCTTAGTCTTAATCCATACCTTCAAATGATAAACAAAGTTTCTCTCCGATGAAGCGACTGCATGTTGATCTAACCATAAAACGTATGGTTGTCTTGAAAACACAAGGACAACTTTGACTTGTGTCGAACGACAAACTTCGAACCGGATCTTTTATTACATACAGTCTCAAGAGCCTTTAACATTGCATAAGGCCTCTTCTATATATCTCTAAAGATGACGATTGACCCCGAAATGAATGTTTATATAACAGAAGAAAAAGAAATTTCTTAGAGAGAGAGAGAGAGAGAGAGAGAGAGAGAGAGAGAGAGAGAGAGAGAGAGAGCTTAACTAAACGTGCTACATGAACTTTATTATCTCCGGTTTTACTGTAGATGTGCATTTAGTCAGTTATGATGTAGTCTCAAAGTGACACATAGTGTCCTATAAACAAGCGACTAGACGCCACTAGCACGAAAGTTAAGCTAAGTACTATAATTTTTATAAGATTAAAATAAGATTTAAAAAGATTAATATAAGAATGTATATGCGTGAGATCTGCGAGTGTGTACTATGGTCTGCCTTGTACCACTAGCGCGCATTCGGGGCGACTTTTTGTTTAGGTGCCAGCTCACTGAGTCAGTTGGCCACAGACAAACATACCACTCCCCCAGTCACATTACCTTGACACCGAGTAAACCAGTCGACACGCTATCCCCCTAATGCCAAGAGTCAGACGAGAAAGTAGTATCTCAAATTTTTGGAGTCATGTATGACCCGGTCGAAATTGGAACCCCAACCTCAGGCTCTCTTCTAGCTTTAGATTTTAAAATTTAGATAAATAACCTGAAAAATGTTGCCAAAGCAGGCTGCTGTTATCATATCGACATGTTTTAAGGTCTATTTGTTGAACGCGCTACCACTCAGCAACTGAAAGTTATTGATAGAAAGAGCTTAGTGATCTTGAACGTTTTCTAAACATCACGGTATTTTAAGCTGCTGGCATGACAGATTCATCTCAAGAAGAACCGCTACGAAAAGACTAAAACGCTAAAACAACATTTGTAAATAAAATAACAAATAAATAGAAAAATAATAAAATAAAAATAAATAAATAAATAAATAAATAATAAATAAATAAATAGATTTAAGTATGAATTTGAATAGTTTTTGTCGAATGAAGGGACAAATCAATATTTTTCACGGCGATGCTCATTTCACGGGACAAAATTGTCCTATTCATGGTTATGTTCGCATAATCTGCTGCAACCAAGTGAGACGAGAAACAACCACACCCGTGTGCAAAAACACAAAAAAAATTATTGCCCTTGAAGAAGTTTTGATTGAACGCTTGTTTTTTCACTCGATTTAAAAATTGTGAAAATATATTCGTTTTATTAGTTAAATATGTTCCATCATTTAATATCAATATAAAAACAATAAAGTCTATAAATTTTTGCAAAGATGTCCATTGCACAGACGAATCGAGTGGGGCCCGTTTGAAAATATCCATTTTTTTCAACAAAGCATGTACAAGAAGGTCAATTGAGTGGACCCATTCGGGAATGTCAACCTAATCCAGTCAGAGTTTAGATTTGAATTTCCCGCGAAAAGTTGTAATAAATACCAGGATGTTTTGACAGTTTTACGAGAAATAAGATTTGTTTTAGTGTCACAGTAATGGTAAATAAGAAAAAAAATATGTTAAATTATGACGCAGAGAGTGAGAATAATAAATAAATTTTATATGAGGAAAAAGCATTGTTGAAATGTCACGTGTTTAACTTTGTAACTTATTTAATAAACATTACGAAATGAACAACTTGTAGATAGTGAAATAAATAAATAAATAATTATAAATAAATAAATAATTATAAAAATAAATAAATAAATGAAAAAATAAAAAAATAAATAAATGAATGAACGAATGAATAAAAAAAGAAAGAAAGGAAGAAAGAAAGAAAGAATAAAACATGCATAAAAACATTTGGTGATGTAAGATTTTTTTTCTTGCTCAGACGAGAGTAATTCAATTTTATCGAAAATAAGTTGAGCAATAGAGGAGAAAAGCGTAATGCCACCGACCGTCGGCAAGTCGATAAACTTTCTCAAATTGGAAACTGCTCCCGATTGGATTGGAACTAAGATCGCAATTGTGTGGCACAAGAGTTAAAGCACATAAGCAATCGGTAGGTATCGGATATATACTATCCATATTTGCTCGATGAACCCACCCCGTCGACAGAAATGATCCATAAAAATTAACAACAACAACAAACAATGGTGATGATGATGATTATGATGATTATGATTATTATTATTATTATTATTATTATTATTATTGTATAAAAACAAAAATAAGATGGTGTTTTAGCAAACGTTTTCGTCCCTTTAGGGACTTTTCAAGCTATGATTAATTATCTACTGTGTTTCTATGTTACATGTTGATTTTCTCTCTCTCTCTCTCTCTCTCTCTCTCTCTCTCTCCTCTCTCTCTCTCTCTCTCTCTCTATATATATATATATATATATATATATATATATATATATATATATATAGTGTGTGTGTGTGTGTGTGTGTGTGTGTGTGTGTGTGTGTGTGTGTGTGTGTGATGATTTAAGGAGGTTTTACTAAAAGATGACAAATGTCTGAAATAATTGTCAGATGACCCGGTTTGTCTTGTATGACCACAAAATTGTAAAAGTCCTTGTAAGTATACATGTATAGAACAGTACTTTTTATGACAAACTAACTAAACACAAAGAATATATAGCCTCAGGCTGGAGAAAAAACATATACAATTAAGTTACATAAATTAACAAGTCGGTGTATGAAAAAGACCAGACCAAACGAATTTTGTGTTACACGTTGTTATTTGAAGACAACAAGAATCGCGACAAAACTGTTTATTAAAAGGAAAAAGGAGATGGGAATTGGTTAAACCCAGAAGGTATCGGCCAGATTAGAGTTGGTTGTGTACATGTGTATTGGGCAGATAAGAGTTGGTTGAGAACATGTGTATCAGACAGAGGAGAATTGATTGAGTCCAGGTTTTCGGACAGAGGTGAATTGATTGAGTCCAAGTTAACAGACTGAGGAGGATTGATTGCGTCCAGATGTGTCTGGCAAATTGATTACAGGTATGTTGGAGAGAAGAGAATAGGCTGAGTCGAGGTTATCAGACAGATGAGAACTGGTTGACTCCAAGTTGTGTCGAACAGATGAAAACCGGTTGAGATAAGGTTTATTGGAAATGAATTGGTTGAGTCTAGGAGTATCGAACATAGAATTGGTTAAGTCCACACATAATAGTTTTTGAAGATACAACGGAGCTCTCACATAATCATATTTAAAATACACAACATGAAAGTGCCGATCCGTCAAATATACTAATAGAAAAAAAATACACATGTTAAGCATGTAACGGCCACACAGTAGTGGCTGTAAGATTGATTTGGCTAAGAATCGCGAGTTTGACCGAGGTTTGTCGATTCGGGAATACAGTGAACCGTACATATTTTGATAATGACACAATATAATTAGTTTTTGCAAATGAACAGTTTTTCGAAAACAATATTTGACTTCAAGATGATAATAAACACAAAATTAACGTCAAAATGCCCTTAAAATACATATTAATTTACATGATGCTTACGATGTGCATCATTTAATATTAAACACAAATTCATACGAACATCTTACAAGAAATTTAAACTGTTAAAAATTTACGATATTTTTTTTACTATATATATATAACTGGTATATAATTGACATTTTTAAGACAATGACAGCCGGCAAAAGGTAAGTGTTTCAGATAATATCACGCTAAAATTAACAACTTTATAAAACTTAAACGCTAATTTTGTCCTTACAGTGAAGAATAATGTGGATATTTTTGTAAATGTTATTAACCCAGGGTCTCGATCTTAGCAATTTGCATTTCCCCTTTTTAATTAGTTGGTGGCAAGTATGAAGAAAATCGTAAAACATTTAGATTTTTTGGAATAACTTTATTATATTAACATGATTTTGTGCCCACACAAGAATAATGTGGTCAAAGTCTTAACTTAGGCATCTTGCATTTCTTTTAATGTTTAGGCTAGCTAGCTAATTAAATTGAAAAAAAAAAGATCCCAAAACAAAATGGAAAGTAAACAAAATCCAAAATGATTTAAACCATAACAAAAACGTATTAAAATGATAAAGAAAACGCGTGTATGAAAAACGTGGGAATCGCAATTTTGATGTGTACAAACATGTGAAACACGTGTTAGTAGTATCCATGGAATCACGGAACGTATATGGATCCCACATGGATAACATATGGAACAATAAGAAAAACGTGTGTTTACCACAATGGAACGCGTGTTAATTACGTGGAACATGTATAGAATCGTATGGAAATCAAACGTGAAATCTTGAAAACAAAATAGAAAACGTGTTGAACGACATGGAAAACGTATGGAAAATGTGTTTTACAACTTGGAAAACTTATAAACGTATGGAAAACGTGTTCTACAACATGGAAACATACGAAAAACATATGGAAAACGTGTATTGCAACATGGAAAACTTACGGAAAACGTGTAAATCATTTGGGAATGTAAAGAAACCGTTCGAAAAATCAGTAAAAACTAGAAGTAAATCGTATGGAAACAACATTAAAAAAAAAAGAATAGCACGTGGCATCTTTTTCCGCCCATTTCTATGGCGAAATAATAAAACAAAGAGCCTCTTATTTGGTTAGACGAATTTTAAAATTTATCCACACGTTTTAAAATAACAAATTATTTTTTTTGACCGCTTCAACACATCAAAGAACGCGGATATGTTACGATTTAAAATTACTTACATCATGTGATTTGGTATTACAATTTAAATAATAGTCTTTATTTTTTTTAATGCGTCTGTTTTAGTATTATGCATATATTAAAATAAAAAGGAATTTTACATTTTGGTATACGTGTAAATTTCTCAAAATTTTCCCTTTTTTTTTTATAAAAAAAGAAACACCTGTAATTCAAGATATAGAAACAATGCTTTCATAACTTTACCCCTGAAGTAAATAGAAAAACGAGCATCGCGAGGCGTAACAATACAGATGTTCGTGCTTAGCTTTTCTCGTTTATTTTCGAATGAAGCAGACTTTTTACACCGCGTAAAAATACATTCTTTTGACAACCGTTCTATTTTTTGACCAACTCAATTGGAATCTATTTTAAGACAACACAAATACTTTTAAAATTGACATCTGACGATTAAAATGAACTATTTTGAAATATTATTCGTTATTATTGATAACACACACACACACACACAGACGAGAGAGAGAGAGAGAGAGAGAGAGAGAGAGAGAGAGAGAGAGAGAGAGAGAGAGAGAGAGAGAGAGAGAGAGAGAGAGTTTGGAACATCTTGTTCGTATTTTAAAATGCAACAAAGACAGAAACGCTCCAAGATGAAAACATATAGATTTAACACTGGTTGTATGAAGGCCTTATGCAATGTATAGTCAGATAAAGTGAATGAAGTTTAACATGGACTACTCTACTTCAACAAAAATGAAATCATTTTTGGACATTGAAAAAACTAACCAACAAACCAATTTACAGTGAACATAAATTAGCATAAAATAAATCGCTTGTGTTTTTTAACGGTTACCTTGTAAGATACCTAGCTACATACCAAATGCCGATTATTTTGTATTTTCTTTATGTGTGGTCATAGGTATTTTAAACGGAAAGTGACATCTTTAGTGACATAAAATTTGTATTTATGTACAAAATAGACCTATATTTATTACATGACGTCAAAGAAGAAACATATTTTCTTCAAGTTGTTTTGTTTATTTAACTTGTAACGAATTGTTGTTCATATTTTTGGATAAAACACTATTTTAGTTAGGCTTTTATTAGTTTAACATTATTATTTTCCTGGTTTCCAATTTTTTTTTATTGATTCTAAGGAAAAATTCCATTTCAGTGCTGTGCAATTTCGTGGTTTTTGATTATCGTTTAAGGTAAGTTTGTAAAATTTCGGTGGCGTGTAAATTCGTTGGTTCGAGTTTCTAACTAATTAACGAAAAAAGTAAACATCGGAAAAACATACTTTCACTGTAACCATAATGTCTAGTCTAAATGTCTAGAAGTAAACTTATGACAAAATGTTCCATCAGCGATGATTTTAACAATGTTCAACAACACCACAACAACAAACAACAACAAAAACAACACATCAGCATTATTATCAACAACAAATCATCATCATCATCATCATCATCACCACCACCACCACCACCACCACCACCATCATCATCATCATCATCATCATCATCATCATCATCATCATCATCATCATCATCATCATCACCACCACCACCACCACCACCACCACCACCACCACCACCACCACCATCATCATCATCATCATCATCATCATCATCATCATCATCATTAACAACAACAAACACATCAACAACAACAACAACAACAAACAACAAATCATCATCATCATCATCAACAACAACAACATCATCATCATCATCATCATTTTCAGCATCATCAACAACAACAAACATATCAACAACAACAACAACACACCATCATTTACAACAACAACAAATAATAATCATCATCGTAATCAACAAAAACTAAACATCATCATCATTATCATCATCATCATCATCACAAACAAGACAACAACACATCATCAACAACAACAAAAACAACACATCATTTACAGCAAGAAAACAACACATCATCAACCTCCTCAACAACAAGAAAAACAGCACATCATCATCCTCCTTAACAACAACAACAAAAACAACAAGAAAAACAACACATCATCATTATCATCAACAACAACAGCAACAACAACACATCGTCATCAACAAGAAAAACAACAAGAAAAACAACGCATCATCATTATCAACAACAACAAAAACAACAACATACCATCATCATCAACATAAATTGTTATGCTGTTAATATTTGCGATGAAATGATTTATCTAAGAAAAAAAGTTTGTTTAGACGTGAGGTGTGAGTGGAGTGGAGTGGAGTAATGGTTTTTACGCCCCAGTCAAGAATCTGTCACTTATTTTGAGGCGGACAGTTCTGAAATGGTGGAGGAAACCGGAGTGCCAGTAGAAAACCACCGATCTTCGGCAAGCGAACTGACAAATTTTCTTACACTAGGATCTGTCCCGAGTGGAATTCGAACCCAGGCGGTGAGAGGCAGTGTGATCCGTAAGTGCGCGCTTTAGACCACTCGGCCACCGAGACCCCTCGTGAGATATGAGAGTTAGTTGTATTGTCTGCCTTGTGCTAACTCGCACCAAAGACTTCCTAAATGTGCTAGGTCACATAAACAGTACGACTCAGATAAGCATATAACCCAACACTAGAGGAACCAGTTGATACTTTGTCCTGGTTATGCGAGGGAGCAATATCTCAACTCTGAATCTTGAGAGTCTACCTTTGTAAAATAATTTTTATAACATTATCTTTTGTAGGTTAAAACGAATTCCGTCAACTAAATCTCAGTATGGATAAAGAAAGCCGAAACAATAAAAATCACAAAGAAGACATTAATAAATTTCCAAAAATAATATATATACATCTTTAAAGTTGGATTTTATTCTTTACCATTGATTTTTTGTGTTCAAAATGACGATCATTTATCAATATCGTGTGGCTAATGCCCGACTTGGAACGTTCGTTAAGTTACTAGCGATGTGGAAAGGTAGCGTGTATAAGTTGGTTTACAAGGAAGTAATTATATTTAGTATAATTTACGCTATAATTAGCCTGATTTATCGACTGGCCTTAACGGCACACCAAAGAGAGTAAGTATTGTTTATTTTTGTTAATCATATAATGAGAACATTACGATGCATGTGGTGATATCTGTCTAATTAGTAAAGACTGTGGATTCAATTCTTATGCAAAAATAGGTTCGAGTCCTGTCCGACCTTGAGTTGAGTTGAATAAAGAATATTTCACTTACATCGAGACGTCGCCACCTATAGGCGAAAGTGCAGAAATTTTGCCTGTGCGTTGCGCTGATGGCATTATGCAGCAGGGTTCTTTATCGTGCCACGCCTACCGTGACACGGGACCTCGTTTATTTTAATTTCCCATCCGAAAGAACCGTTACTTTCATTTCGTAAAGCTGAGGGCTTGGCGAACGAATAGTCACCACCCACTTTCAAGTCTTGGGTCAGACCCGGTAGGGGTTCGAACCCACGACCTCTTACTTACGGAACGAGCTCTCTACCAAATGAGCTACCGTGGTGGTCCTGGCCGTCTTTGAGTATTATTTAAATTTTAGAATCCAGCATTTGGTAATTGAATGATTACCAGACAATATGCTAAATATAAACCTTAGGATTGGACTGACTTCATGTCGCTTCTTGACAACTGAATGAAGACTTACCTGAGTTACCTTGTAAGAAAAAAGGTTCAGAAAGAAAACGTCTCATAAAGGGTAGAATTTCGGTTCTTGCTATAAATAAGTTGCATAACTCTTTTCAATAAGGGTTTCATGGTTTTTGATTATTTAAAAAGCGTCCACCTCAAGGCTAGACAACCCCTATCTTACTGACTCAGTATCAACTCAGGTGTTCTCTATAATTTTGTTTTGGATGGTTAAAAATAAAAATATATAGCCATGAACATTCATTCTTCTCGAAAACATACTATCCGGATTTTATTTTCAGTAACTAATATAATAGTTTGTAGTTTCATTTGAATTTTAATTTCTAGATTATTGCAATATTTTTCGCAACATCAAACAAATCAAAGACATTTTATTCTATATTGTGTCTGGAATTATCCTTAACATTAGTGGGTGGCTCGGTGGCCGAGTGGTCTATAGCGCGCGCTAACGGATCACAGCCTTGGTTCGAATCCCACTCCGGACAGATCCTAGTGCGAAAAAGTTTGTCAGTTGGCTTGCCAAAGGTCTGTGGTTTTCTCCGGGCACTCCGGATTCCTCCACCATTCCTCCACTCCACTCTAAACATTGTTAGATAATTATGTTTGTTTTATTGTTTTGTTGCATTGGTTATCAAATATTGCTAATATTTTTTTCAATAACAAATTATATCTGTATTGTAGTGTATTTGAGAAGATAGCGGAATATTGCAATAGTTATACAAGTCTTATTCCTTTGTCATTAGTATTAGGCTTCTATGTGTCGTCAATAGCAACAAGATGGTGGAAACAGTTCTCCAATGTTCCATGGCCGGACAGGTAAGTGTTTGTTTATTAAACTTGTTCCCTTTTGCATCCAATTTAGAAACTTGGCGTTTCTCATTTTAATTATAGGTTTTCTTATGGTTTTGATAATGTCTTGAATGGAACGTTTTGCAAGGGGTACGCCGTTATACCACGTGAACGTTGTCAAAACGATTACATCGCAAATTTCCAAAATAACGTAGATCTTGCGGAAGAAATATCAATGTCAATTGATAAGCCTATAATCAATGGAAACAATTGTTTCTCAAGAGCGTTAGGGGCCATCACACGGATCACTGCCGTCATCCTCGCATCATTACTAGATGTAGTTAAACATCTAATTATGGCCTAATTTTGTTATGTTTTTCTATATTTTATTTCAAATATTAATAGTTCAGTAGTCAGAATTTTCAATAAATAAATAAATAATAATAAATAAATAAATAAATCCGGCCTTCTACTTACTAGCCAGAGGTCCTACAAGAATTATGACAATGATGAATTTTTTAAAACCAGCAACTGATATTTCAATTACGTTTCAAACTTAAACTGCAGTTGCTAACGACAGCAATTGTAAACAGATTACATACATTATATATGACTTGTTTCAATAAATTCTCGCCATAGGCATTAGAGGCACATTGCCATATCTACTCTTAAAAAACCATGCATACTTTAAATAAAGTAGGATTATATAAGAAAATATTAGAAATTCAAATGACGTAGTATGAAGTATGTGCATATAAAAAGGTTTGACTTGTTATATCACCGGTTATCTCAACAACGCAGATACCGTAAGTGAGTAACAAGGTGACAACAAAGGTGCCAACATGACAGAAAAGTCCATCATCTAACTTGGTTTAAAGAAAGTAATGAAAAAAAACTTGATCAGCAATGTTATACTAAACATGTAATTATGATGGAATTATTCGTGATATGCTATTATCAACAAAGAAATGACAGAAGATGACGCATCTGTTTTTGGAATTTCCATTACGTTTTGAATTTTTGAATTAATGAACTTGTCTACTTAGCAATGCCGAATAAGTGAAATGATTATGCTAATAATGTTTGTTATCAAAAGTATATGGCGATAGATGACGCATCATTTGTCGGAATTTGCCGGGTTCATGATGTTTGGTCTTGCAACATTTAAACAATGTATGACGAAAGAGGAAACATAATCCTTATTCGTTTAACATAAAAAATTGACGGCGATTATGCAACTAGATGGTTCTAACGTTGTAGAAATACAAAGAAAAAAGGCAGTTAATAATGTATTTAACTAAAAATACTAGTTTAAGTTTGCTATGCACTATTTCGGAAATTCATTCCTCATCAGTGACCCTAGATGCCGAAAAAAAATTGATTGATAAAACATAGATAATACAAACATTTAGAAATTAATGAATCCAAAGTTACATATTTATATGGATACAAATCCAGCTAAGTGAATTATTATAAAAAATGTTGAAACATTGGTATATTGTAAAAGTTGTTATAAAAATTTTGAAACATTTGTTTATTTACTTGCAGAACTCTTTTCATAATGTGCTGTTACCTACAAGGATTTGACGATAGAGGGCGCATCATTCGTCGGAGTGTCGCGAGATATATGATGTTTGGTCTTATCCTTATCTGCAGATCTATTAGTGTAGCCGTCATGAAGAGATTTCCAACGCTTGGATCATATAGTTGAAGCAGGTATCTGAGGAGTAGGTACAACAAATGTATATGAATGCAGGAGTTATTTCCCCTTAGACATTGGGTTATTGGCCTTCTTATTTACAATCTGTTTTGTCCTATTCATTATCAGGAAGATCAAAATTAATACATTGTAATATTTTGCCTTTGTTTTTTTTAATTAATTCTTTTAAATTATAGAATCAAAACTAAAGGATATGCAAAGTACGATATTTTCCAGAGTTATTTTCCTTGACGTTACAGATTACTGTTCCTTAGTTGTACCTTTATTACCTATGCGGAAAAAGCAAATAGGAATTGTCTTTTTTGTTTTTTGTTTAATTTTGAACATTAAATATAAATACAGAAAAAAAAATACCAATAGAAAAAGAAGAAAAATACAAATACAAGAAGGTCTTCTTACATTCATTTATGAGTTTAATAAGAGATTTAGCTAACGTTAAACTTATTTTTATCTTTTTAAATGAAGTCTACATTCACATTTTATTCGACCTGTTAGATTGTGCATTTTATTTTGACGTATACAACCGGTGTCAACATACTACTATTTTTATAAAAACAATTCTGCCATGAGTGCACTTTATCATTAACAGTTGTACAGTTTCATTAACAACAATTTTCTTCGTATACACTTTGCCTAAACTTCATCTTCTAAGCTTTTTTTATCAGTTGTGTTTTATTTTGAATGTAATTACGACGCAGGTACGCAACCAAAGAATCTGGTTGCCATAGATGCAAGACTAACAATGTCCGTGTATAGGCAAATAAAAGACACATGTCCACAGATCTAATCTAACTTTATAAAACGTCCTCACAAGTTAACTTTCAGACAGAACAGAGTTTTTCTTGAATTTGTAAAAGTTGCAATTACCATGTTTCTAGAATACTCGAGACCCTTTCTTGATATTCTTTTTGGTTTCAGCAGTTTATTAAGTTGAAGGATATAAGTCATATTTATTTATAACACGGGTCAATTTAAAACACAAAAATCTTGTTTCAGAAAGTAAGGTTTTTCCATCGTGTATCATTTCCAATTGTTTGATGTTTTGTCGAGAAAGCATATCTTCACCATTGAAATCATTCACAGTATGGATATCGTATTGCACGCGTATCGTGACGGGTGTAGCTAGCTAGACAGGGGTTCCTTTCCTTCCGGAGAACCCGGCCTCACTTCCTTGTTAAAATTCACGTGTACAAATAAACTTGCCAGTTTTCAAAGTTTTTACTCTCTCTCTCTCTCTGTGTGTGTGTGTGTGTGTGTGTGTGTGTGTGTGTGTGTGTGTAGATGGGGAGGGGTTGTGATTTGGACATGGACTGGTATGGTTGTGATATATTATGTATGATATCAAAACATAAACCATAATAGAGTTTTGTTTTGAAACTTTAGGTTTTATAACGAAAGACGAAGCAATTATGTATGAAAATGTAGATTGTAAATATAACAAGTTCTGGGTACCACTGATGTGGGCTAACAGTTTACTTGTACTAGGTAGAAAAGAAGAACGCATAGAGTCAGATTGGGGATTACGTATGATAATCGAAGTAAGTATCGATCCACTCATTGGTGTGAAAGATAAAGGTATCAAATACACATGTATGTTACTAAAACTTCTTAATGTAACATTAAGGGATTTTACAATAACAATTTGTAAATCAAATATTACAATTTCAAAAACTTTCTTTTTATAACATAGTTTAATATTTATTGTTTTTGTTCTTGGTTTTTCATAGCATAGTGAAATATTGATTGGTTTTGATTTGAAGGAACAAGTTTGTCGGTTGCAATTTTGAAGCAGTGTTTTATACACCAGTCAAGAATTTTCCTTTTATAACGAGGCGTCGAGTTTTAATTAAATGATTATTCAGATATTGAACTTAAGCAGGCAAGCAAACAAACCGTCCTTGACATGAGCAAGCATTTTTTTGGCAATAGAATCTAGATTCAAAGAAACAATAATGTATGTAGCACATCAGAACTTCTAGACAGCCGATGCTCCGAATATGAACTGTTTCATAGTTGATATAAAAGACTTGTATATAACTGATAGAACACTGTAAATAGTTCAAAACAAGAACTAAAACTTTTTTTGTTATGATTTTATATGTATTTTAAAAATACATTTACACGTTACAACAAAAGAAAGGAATTACTATGAAGCATGTTCAGATCCCCGATTATCAAATTGCAGACTTTGTTGTTAAATCATAGGGAAACATAGTAAATTAAACTGATTTTAAAAAAATATTTTATAGCAACTTGCAGATTTTCGAGATAAATGTTCCCAGTGTTTTGTCTACGACTGGATTACAATACCCTTAATTTACACACAGGTAAATAGATATATTTGTTGTCACCATATTATAGACATACCGTTCTGGATATCAAGAAAAATCTGCTTATTTTGAACGGGGGATTATTCTTGTTTTTTGAAGCATTAAAACCCCTGACATATTAAATGGTAGAATGTCAGAAAACAAACACAATATGTTACAGTCAGACAGGCGAGTCTTCAGCAAATATCAAGAAAATATAACAATATCATTCAAGTATATTTGGTACAAACTAATCACACTATAAGCAAATTTCACTATAAGAAATAAAAGTAATATATTACACTCAATCATGTTAATTAAAAGTGCTTTAGAACATGTCCAGCTTTGAATAGGAAAATATTGTTATGTAAAACTCGATAAATACACGTCTTTGGACAATTTCCTTGACAACCCACTCGGATATGTCTATAACATCATGAAACCTTAACGTTTTATGTTTTTATTTTGTTTTGTTTTACAGGTTGTAACACTTGCCGTTTACATGTTTTTTGCAGCATGTCTAATAGGACGTCAATTTTTAGATCCGATGAAAAACATACCTGGACACGAGTATGATCTTTATATACCTATATTTACACTTTTACAATTCTTCTTTTATGTCGGATGGCTTAAGGTAAGTATCTTTATTACAGGTTTTCTAAGTCTTAGTCAAACATGACTGAAACACTTATTTTTTAAGTCTCTATCACTTGCTATATCATGTACATCTCCATTGTGGTCTTCCCTCCAATGCGACTGCTATTTTTAGTGTCTGTAAATAATTTCAATATCTTCTGGTACCAGATCAAAATCATTTCTTTAGTGTGATACGGTGCAGAATGAGTTTTAACTTTATGAACTCTGATAAGACCGATAAGTATTAAAAATTTAAATAGAAAGTAACGTAAAATTAATTTACAAATTTCTGGCGAAAGGTGAAAATGCGTTCGGTTCATATCTCAATGACTCGAACGCTAATTAGCAAAGCCTACTCACGTGCCAAATTGTTTGTGACGTCCTGCCCGTGATATATCAGATATTGTTGATGGCGAGGGAACTTAATACGCGTCATTTTCTTTGTTTTTGTTTTGGAATTGTTTTAAATTCATTAAAACAAAAATTGCATAATGTTATTCTTGTATTTAATTTGGATGTATTTAAATTGAAATTATGAGCAATTAATGTGATTTTAATGAGCGTCATTGAAAAATACACCGAAAGGTTGCTGTGTACACTGTATTTTTCGATTTACAAGATATTGCCTAAATGAGAAAACGGAGGGACTTTATATTGCATAGTCTCTTAGGTACATCAATGGACATACTCACTTGCATGTGTATTTACTTCAGTGGTTGAAAGAGTTGTCTTCTTAAGTTAAATTGCTTTATAGATATTGACATTATTTAACTATATATTGTATATGCATTTGTATTTATACATTATCATTATCATTCAAATCGATGGCATTAAAATTAAAGGATATATATTTTGTTTTGTTTTGTTTTGTAGGTTGCCGAACAATTAATCAACCCTTTTGGTGAAGACGATGATGATTTTGATATCAACTGGCTGATTGACAGACACACTGCGGTTAGGACTTTTCTTGTACTGAGAACGACAATTGATACCATAAGCCTTTCACCGATTAAGCATAGTACTTTCTAGTACCACTTTTTTCATTCATTATCAATTAGTTTGTATTGCTGTATCTTCATCTTTTTTTGTTTAGTTTGTTTCGAATGGCGCATTTTCATTTTTTAAAAACATCCTAAAAGTTTAGAGAAGAGGTTTCTATTCCTTTATGAAACTATTTTAGGGAAAGCCTTACTTTTTGCCTTGACTATTTCTAATGACAGAATGTAAGGGGACATAACCTTATCAATCTCTTTTATTATGATCAGGTCGCTTCAACACTCGTCCTCACTTTCTTGATGGAAGTTCACGTGTATAACTAAATTTGCCAGCTTTCAAAGTTTTTACTTTGTTTTTTGGGAATATGATTTGGACAAGGACTGGTATGTTTGTGTTTTATTTCGTCTGAATTCCAGCTTTATGCTTATTGCCATTAGTAACGAATGTAGTATATCATCGTTGACTTATTAAATGGGTATCAATTAATGGACTTGATACATGATTTTTACACACTGTCATTAGTAGATTAAAGGTAGCATTATAAGCAGCTACATCAGACTTAGACAAATTGCAACACAAATCGCAAAAAAGATAAATACCGCATAACATTTTTTATTTATAGAACGACAAATATTTACATGCATATGACTTAAGTTAAAATTAAACTATACAAAATCTAACCAAAAAAGTGAATTGTTACTGTTATTCGTTTTGTGATTATATAGGTAGCTATGACACTAGTTGATCAGATGTATGGGAAACATCCAACTCTGGTAAAGGACGTATACTTTAATGAAACTGTATCTGATTTACCTTATACAGAGGCTTCAATACAGTCTAAGAAACCAGTATTCCTAGGCTCAACTTATAATCTCGCGTAAGTATTACAAACGATATATGGTTTATACATGGTGGGTAAAGAAATTGCGTTTTGTGGTAACGATATAGGACATAATTTTCTTAATCGAAATAGGTGCAGGGTTTTGCAATGATTTTAATTATGTAGTTAAATGTGATGTTTAACTACAAAGTATAAATAATAGCCACAAGGAAATACATTCATGTTTTTTTGATCAATGTTTTTTCTGTTGCCAAAAAAAAAAAAATAAATAAATAATAAATAAATAAAAAAGATAAAAAAAAATTAAATAAATAAATAAATAAATGAAAATAAAAAATAAATAAATAAAGATTAAAATATGATGCTTAAACAAATTACATAAATGAAGTTAAAAACTTTAGTAAATTTAAGCAAATTGTTTATAGTTTTTCAATAACATTCTTTCCATGACACTTTTCCATCAACTTTAAATGATTTGCAGTAAATTTTATCCAAAAGGATTCAATCAGAATTTCATAAATAAAGAAAATGCTCTTGTAAATATCTACGTAAAAAACCTGTTAATTTTGATGTGTCATATATGCACATTTCGAAAAGTAACTGTAAAGATCATTCAAGCTGGTACATGTATTTGGTTTGGCACTTTATTTCGATATCACTCATATACTTACCTATATTTTGTTTTACAGTGTGCCATCATTTCAGGAACAAAGATTCATTCCTCAAGAAGAAGCCCAAAGACGAATATCAGGAAGCACATTTGCAGGCTCAATGCTTAGTCTTTTTCCAGGTTACAAATCTCAAGTGTACGTAAAGTTGTCTCTTAATGTCTGTTAAACTAACAACAACAGTTCTGCTTATGTTTATTTTAATCCGTGACTGAGGGCTTTTTGTTAGACGAAGCTTTTTGATGCTCATGATGTAAGCTGTCAAAAAAGATCAAAATTCATAGAATTTAACCAATTTAAATTTAAAATAAAACAAAGTCATGCCTTCAATCTTTCGGGAAAACATACTTATGTTGAATAAATTGGCTACCCACACAATTGAAATAGAACAAAGTCAATTTTTCAAGCTTTCGGGTAACATACTAATGCTAAATGGGTTTTTGACCCTGATGAAAGCAGAAGCATAAAGAAAACTTTTAGTACAAAACTTGTAAATATATTCTTTTAAGAAACAAGAAGAACACCTAGAATTTTGCTCTACAAAAAAAAGATTTTGATAATGATAAAAATTTCTTATAATGTAAACTTAGCTTATGAACTTTCCGATATCCGTACGTAATATATTTTATTATATATTTTTTAAGAATTTTTAGTTGTACATGGTTTGTTATGCATACTTACTACAGAATATTTTTTTTGTTATTTTAGTCGACATCAATTCCAAGATTCTCCTGATTTTCTGCACACACCCAACCACGAAAAACACCGACGTTTGAATGGAATGCGGGACTATTTTCAAATTCCTAACGGGAATTATTTACATCATGGTTATGATACTCCGGAGAGAAGAATTTCAGACGAGTCTACTTTTTATCCACCAAAAACAAACATGTCCTTATGGATGTCTGATCTAGATCTCCCAAAAGGGGGAGATTTTGGAAGAAAAAGATCGCAAACAGATGCTGGTGAAAGACGTGTCAATAAACCAACAAGGACACGAAAGATAAGTTTCCCTCTTACCTTATTAAGGCGTCTGACACGTGATTCTAATAACCATAGCAACTCATCCGGGTCTTTAAAAGCAAGACACGAGTCATCACAACAGACATCCAAAGAGGAGCAGCCACTTGAGATTCCGGAATACGTACCGCTCCGCAGAGCTGCACTGACACCAGATGACGTCAGAAAACCATCTGTCGCATCTTTAGGTAGACAGCGTAAAGTTAGTTTTCCCTTGACACTAGCAAAACGACATTTAGATGATGTCAACTCCGGTTCAACAAGTTCTGTACCTGGAATTGTTGCATCTCAATCTAAACCGTCAAGGTATGAATTTTATTATTAATATCTGCCCATGGTTTTATTTTAACAAGGCATGGAAGTCAGGTCAATTGACCAAGTTAAACGTACATAACATAGACGTTCAGAAGAAGAAATAAGTGCAATAAAATAAAACAATCTTCATGACAAAATATTAACAGGAAATTAAGCTGAAGCCATTTACACTTGCTAAACAATAGGAAATAGAACCAAAAAAACAAAAACATAGACCGGCAAAATAGTAGTCCAGTATGCTGGCTTGCTGAATTGCCAGTACAAGAAAATACCTTGTACTAACAGTGACATGTAACACTGTATCATATGTCTCTGGTACTTAAACTCTGGAATTTGAAAATAATTTTAAGAGAAAACACAAAATAAAGTTTGTACTTTATAGCCCATAGTGCCATGGATTTATGCACCAAGCAAATGAAAGATGTGTTAGCAGAAACGACTGGAGATATAAATTTCCATCTAAGATCAAGTTCGTGTCTAACATGCTTATCTGTTTTTATAGTCTTGATCCATTCATATATGTGGAGCCATATTCGTATTTTATTACTTATAGTATGTGGTTCTCGAGAATACGAATAAAAAATTTGATCTTATTCTTCAAACTTATGCACAAACGCTTTGATACATAGATTAAAATGAATGTTTTGTACTCTTACTTTTTTAGGTTTACTGTAGAACAAGTCACAGATCAAGATTACGAAGATACTAACAATCAATATCGCCGGAACGCTCAGAAACTTGAGAAAGCCATGGCTGCACATACTGTGTCACGTGCTCCATTGTTATCCGCCATTGAAGAAGGCAATACCGTCACCAGCATATCACAGTTATTGACCAGTGAATCAGAGGACGAAGATAATACTAATACTGGAGACAATAGTCACATTTTAACACACAGGGAATCTATACCGGAAGAGGATGAATCTCAGATACAGTAAGTTGACACGTGTCCATGGTTACTCTTCCAAAGCACTTATTCTCACTTCAAGTTTATTCTTAGTTCTGGAAAATGTTTTTCTTTCAACCGTAAGGATTATTCAAGATAATCAGTTAATGAACGGATCCATTACTGGTGTCATGTTTTAAATACAAGACTCCACTTTCTGTCCGGAAATGGAAGATGGATAATATTATATAAAAATATTTTAATGTAATTGCGATCAGAACTTTATTTTAAATAGTGGAGTTTTCTAGGAAGGAGAGAAAAAATGATTTAAATATCTATCAACAATCGTCACAATTTGGCAGATTAAACGGATTGTGTTACCTCACCTAACATTGCGAGTTTCGCCATTAGCTACAGTAAAATGTTTATTATTTGACCTATTCATATGCGGTAAAAAGCTTTATATTTATTGATATCTTGATAAAGAAAGCATAAATAAGTGAATTTTACAAATTTTGACGGTAAAACTAGTCTTGGTGAAAATTAATTGCGACAATTAACCAAATTTGCAAATATCAACAAAATAAAATGATGTATGTCAAAGTATTTTGATTTTTGATTATGAAAATCAGAGAAATGTTTGTTTCTGTATTTTTTTCTAGCCAAGAGGAACCCAATGCCAAAGATAACAAACAATTCATTGTTCCCGAGATAAAGATCGATGAATGGTAAACTCCCAGTCGTCACAACTCGGTCGTTTCCGTGACGTTTTAGCCGGGAAATTACGAGTTCCACCGAGGTTTGCTGATCATATAACCTAATCTTTATGAGACCAACATTTCATCATATTCATTCCGAACTTTTTATTTTGATGTTAATTATATTCATGTATTACCTTATATATTGTTTCTACAAAAAAATCATAAATATATCACAATGATTTTGTTTTCTGGGCTTTTTTGACATTGTTAACGATTGGTGTGAAATATATAGAAATGTAGAAATGTCACTGAAAAATCATACTTGTTAGTAAATAGAACAACGAAAAGTGATCATAATCACACACACACACACACACACACACACACACACACACACACACACACACACACTCTCTCTCTCTCTCTCGGCGTATCATTCATTGTTGTGCGTTGTTGTCAACATTTTTCCAAAAACGCTTGGTCGTTATTTTTCAATAATGCGTGTTTTTTGGACCGTTTGATGCAATTTAGATCGCTGTTATCTCATTACAGTTATTTAACCACACCACTGGATAATATGTTTTCCATATATCAAGTGCCCGTCCAAAGTCGAGAGTTTTATAATCAGTGGTTTTAACATATATTAATTTTATCTTCCTCTTTTTCTTATTTCATTTGTTTATTGTTTTCTTTTCTTCGTTGTGTTGGTTATTGGCAGGTTCGTGTTTTCAGTTGCAAGTTGTTTTTTTTTATTCGTTACCATTGTTTATGCGACCAGCTCTCTGTAACTACTGGTGAAGCCAATTATTCTAAGATGAGCAATTAAGGGAATGTTTTATTTGTGGAAACAGAAAGAAAAAAGCTTATGATGAGGAAGTGTATCAAAACGGAGAGAGAGAGAGAGAGAGAGAGAGAGAGAGAGAGAGAGAGAGAGAGAGAGAGAGAGAGAGAGCAAAAAGACAAAAATAGGAGATCACAGAAGAAGCATCATAATAATAATAATAATAATAATAATAATAATAATAATAATAATAATAATAATAAAATAAATAATAATAATAAATTAAATAAAATAAATAAATGAAAATAATAAAACTAAATAATACAAATAGAAATAAATAATCAAAATAAATTTGTTCTTAAAAATACGGGCTTCGTGTCGTAATTATGACATTGCGCTAAGCATTGATTAAATGGGTAAGCTTGATTGTTTATTCTCCCATGGCTTAACAGTTAAATTTTGCAATATGTTGTTTCATTCTGACGCACTGCTATTATTGTATACTAGTATAGTATACAATTCCTTTGTCATGCAAGTGAGTGTTCTCAATTAAATAGAGGTAAAATGTTTTATACTCCAGTCAATATTTAGTACTTTATAATGAGGCGGCCATTTCTGGAATGATGGGGAAAACCCGAGTTTTTTTTTTTTTTTTTTTTTTTTTTTTTTTTTTTTTTTTTTTTTTTTTTAAATGTGATCACAGCATAGATGATACGGTATAAATAACGTCATCTGGATAAATCTGAGACATCCGGGTAGTATTAACAAATACTTCGTTTCAATTACATGTAGTTCACAAATGCACCGTCTGAAATACCTCTTAACAATTATTGAAAAAAATAATTTAAAAAAAAAATATAATTATAAAAAAATAATTAAAAAATGATGATAAAAAAGGAATACTATCACTTGAGGTTTTTAGGTAAAATTACGTTATTTCGGGAAAATATGACGTAAACCTATTTTATATCTAACAAAAAAAAAATGTTTCCTGCAAACGCTGTGGGTATCATGTGGTGTACCATTTTGTAGGATATATATGAAATATCAATAAAGGTAGCAAACACAAGTCACGTGACTTTGGAAATTTTAGTGAACATCGGCAAGAGTTTGATATACACTTTAACATGTACTTAACAAATCCCAATGCAACTAAGAACACAAAACAACAGCAACGTAGACAACAACAATAACAAAAACAACAGCAACGACAACAATATTAAAAACAACAGCTATGACGATAACAACAATAACAAACAACAGCAACGACGACAACAACAATAACAAAAACAACATCAACGACGACAACAAGAATATCAAAAACAACACAGCAACGACGACGACAACAACCATATCAAAATAACAACAACGACGACAACAACAAAAACAACAGCAACGACGACGACAACAACAATATAAAAACCAACAGCAACAACGACAACAATATAGAAAAATAACGACGACAACAACGATATAAAAATCAACAACAACGACGACAAAAAAAAACAAAAAACAAAAACGACGACAACAACAATAAAATAAGCAACAACGACGGCAACGACAACAATATAAAAAACAACAACGACGACGACAATAACAATAACAACAACTGCGACGACAACAACTAGTATAAAACAACAGCAACGACGACAACAACAATAACAAAAACAACAGCAACGACGACAACAATATAAAAAAAAACCGATGACAACAACTAAGCAAAAACAATAGCAACGACGACAACAACGAAAACAACAACAACGACAACAACAACGACGAAGACAACAACAATATAAAAACAACAGCAATGGCGACAAAAACAATATTAAAATAACAACAACGACGACAACAACAAAAACAACAACGACAACAACAACAAAAACAACAACGACGACAACAACAATATAAAAAACAACAGCAACGACAACAACAACAATATCAAAAACAACAGCAACAACGACAACAACAATATGAAAAAATAACGACTACAACAACAATATCAAAAACAACAACAACGACGACAACAACAATAACAAAAAAAACGACAACGACAACATCCATAACAAAAGCAACAACGACGACGACAACACTTTAAAAACAACAGCAACGACGACAATAACAACAACAGCGACGACAACAATATCAAAAACAACAGCAACGACTACAACAACAATATAAAAAAACGAAGACAACATTAGCAAAAACAATAGCAACAACGACAACAACAATAACAAAAAAAAAACAGCGACGACGACAACAACAATATAAAAAACAACAACGACGACGACAACATATTCCGATTTTTTTTCTCAAACACCTCTTTATCTGTGCTTCGTGTGCGAATTGGAATATTCTGAGTAATGCAAGAAAGGTCATTTCCACACATGTACATTTAATATGAATTAAAGTATGGGTATTGTGACAAAAGATCAAAGTTTGTTTTTACAGAATGAAAATTTAAAAAGTCATGGTGCCGATAAAAATAAGGCTCTTATAGACTTAACAGTCGTTGTAAAAAAGGGGGCGACAGCTCAAAATCAAAGGAAACAAAACAGAACTTCTTGAATGCTTTGAGCTTTCGAAAATTGTATAATTAGGTGGTTTATAGAATATACATAAAAAATACCGTTAAGCGTAAATACATAATGAGATTAAATCCACAATAAAATATCCAATGGTTTACTTGCGGTGACTTTAAAAAGAAATAGGATTTATTTTATGATTGATTGATTGAATTGGATTTTACGTCCCAGTCAAGACTATTTCCCTTATATCGAGATGTCACGAGCTTAAGGTGAAGTGGCAGAAAATTTTACCTTTGCGGTGCACTTATGGCAATGTGCAGGAAGGGTTCGTTAGTGTGCCATGCAAACCGTGACACGGAGCATCGGTTTTAAGGTCTCCACCGAAGGGCACCTTGGTTACCATTTCTAAATACCGAGTGCTTATCAAAAGAACTTTCACTTTCTTTTTCACGTGTCCGTGGTTTGAATCCCTATATCCTATTTTAATTTACGAGAAAAGGGGGTTATTGCACATGCAGGAAAAACATCTATGTGGTTTATAGATGTTTTTACACATAACAATTAAACTTAATCGAAAACTCGGATTTTAAATTGTGTACTTGGATTAAACATGGGTGGTTAAAAACCATACTACAGTAGTCATGTGGGGTTGATACCTAATATCAAAGATACTTCTACGAAACTTCGGCTTTTTTGTCAGGTAAGGGACAGTAGTTTTTAACTTTTATATCATATGCTGGTCACTCGGAAAACGGAGGTTTGATAGGCAGTTGTGATCTTGGGTTTAAAGCCAAGTTTTGGCTAAAGCGATTATTACTCTAAAACGATTGACACTTGCTATCTCGATTGGTTTGAACATAAATTATTACCAAATTTAACTTGCTCTACAGCTATAGGTCAAGATAATGCTCCGTACCACAATATACGAAATGAAGATACTCTAGTACCTACTTCTAACAATTAAAATAATAATAATAAAATAAAAAATGAAAAAAAAACCAACTATATGTTTCACCAAACACAAGATTCCATTTTCTCCCACAGCATTAAAACCTGAACTCTATAACATTAAGCTCAACAAACCAAAACGCTAACAGGTCATGTTGAGAAACGACAAGCAGTGCGACACTGCGTACAAACTATAATATACGGCAGAATTGTAGTTTTATATTTGGGAAACGATTACCAGTGCGACACTGCGTAACAAAAGCGATGTTTGATAGAATCGTAGTGTAATGTTGTGAAACAAATACCAGTGCGACACTGCATTACAAAAAGCGATGTATGGCAAGATCGCAGGGTCATGTTGTGTAACGATTACCAGAGTGACACTGTTACACAACCAATGACAGGAACGCCAGGTCATGTTATGAAACGATACCAGTACAACAATGCAGCCTAAAATTCAGAACAAGTAATCATAAATTACCTGTTGAATCCGGCAGGTGAGTTAATACTCCAAATGCAAATAGAAATTGTACTTTATGTAATTCTGACTTAGGTTATGAGTATCATTATATTATGGTTTGTAATGCTTTTACTAAGATTTGATCATCACTTCTTCCTATACTTCTTACAAAAATCCAAATACTGTTAAATACAAAGATCTGTTAAACTCCTCCAATGTAACTGTTTTTGAATAATTTGTGCAAATTTATAAAACTTATTTTTGATAAAAAAGCAAACAAAATAACTGATGTAAGGAGACTTATCTTTGAGGAATTTAAATTTATTAAAGCTTGACATACGATGTAACAATTGCAAAAGACGTGTGTTGGATTTTTAGAAAAAATACTCGAACTGCTTAGAGATCATTTGTGATAAGTTTGGATTCTGATACAGACAGTGCCGGTCAGCTGATTACGAGTAGGTAAGTCAAGATAACTTAGGTAAGTAAAGATAACTTAGGTAAGTAAAGATAACTTAGGTAAGTAAAGATAACTCAGGTAAGTAAAGATAAAATAATTTATCGGACCTTTTTTTTTAAATTCCAAACCTGTCCAGATTTCTGATAAGCGTTGTATGTTATTTTTTCAGTTTTCCACAACTGGATTGTTTGGTGACTTTTCCGCTAAATCTGACTTTACATTTTTCACTAAACAGTCCTGGAAAATTGCTAGGTTTTGTCTTTCTAGAAAAAAAACCCAAATTTATTAGTATTTTAAAATAATTATCGTATGAGTAAACTAATAATTTGCTATAGAAATGGTAAGACAATCCAGAAAATCGGTTACTTTTTGTCACCTGAATGATTTTTACAGACTATGATAATTTTTACAGTTTGTTGCAGTTACGAAGCAAATGTTTAATTAGTGGTCTCTGATCAACTTATTCAATTTTACACCATTATAATCATCGTTTTTTTTTTATATTAAAAAATGCCACAATTCTGAATGACAAACTTGTTTTGACTCCCTGGTCATAGCTAGTATTGCAGGTCATTCAGGTATAATTTACACCGATTTAGGGTACATTTAGATATACAAAACACACTGTATTTTCTCGACCTTGGCTTACTAATAAGCGCTTTACTTTGAAGTTTAGACTTTAGTCTTACATGACACTTTTGTGGTGCTCCTGACAACGGTAGAACTGTATACAACGAAGAGGAAGTTTTTTTTTCGCAATTTGTGCCTTTTACATATCTTGCAAATATCTTAACATTTGATTTGAATTCTAATCTACATTTTAATTATGTCAAATTACACTTCTTTTAGTTTTCAATGTGTGATATTTCCCCCAAAACTGTCAAGGTCCTTCTAAAAGGTGTAGCACTGTTACACTTTTAGTCTCCGTTGCACTTCCTTCTCCACGTCAAAACAGAAAATATGGCGGAAGAACTTCAAGAAGACGACACAAGCTGGTAAACAGAACTATACAACAGCCCCAAGACTTTATGTTACACAAAATTCATGCTGATAATTATGCCCATAAACATTCCATAAATATTCTTGTCTGATTTAGACTGAAATAATTTAGATGGCTGCCAAAACCGTTACGGTTTGGAATTATGAACCTGGTCAATTTTAATTGAGCTTTAGTTTGACAGATCAAGCTAGACTGTCGTGATCTTGATGGTAAGACAAGGGCAAGCGAGAGTTTGAAAACACCTAAGAATTTGTGGACTATCATGTTCTTTTTAATCATGTACTCATGACACTGCAGAGAACAAAAAATTGAACCCCAAAATTGATTGGATTCGTCTGTCCATCACGTGATTACGGGTAGGTATAAAAAGTAAACGGGAGTATACGGGAGAAATAAAAGAAAATATAATTGACATATTTTGCCTACGGTAGATTCATTAGATGCTAATTTAAAAAATGAACAAATTAAAAAAATTATGACTCTAGGATGATTTTTTAAAGATTTTATGGCGAAGAAAATATGTATGCATGTGTATGATACTGTTCATCAATACGTGTTAGACAGGAGTAACAGGAGAAATTATAGAGAAGTTAATTAACATATTTTGTCTACGGTAGGTTCAGTAGATGCAGTTAAAAAAAATAAACAAAATTAAAAAAAGAATTATGGCTTAAGGTAAGATTTTATGTATTTTACAGCTAAAATTGTCCGTCAGTGTCGTAACCACGTAATGTCAAAGAGAAGGTAACTCTTGTAAACTATGGGTGTCAATAGAAGAGTATGTAAAACGCCTTGTTGTAATTGCTTTTGTTATAATATGAATGTTTTGTTAATAATTAATCAATATTAATTTACAACTTACTTACCTGATGAATGATTTTTTGATGAGCTACGGGTCCCCCAATCCAGTAATCACGAATAAATTAATAATTTCACAACTTTCAATTATGTTTTAATTCAACACATTTATAAAGAAGTCCACCACTTGAACAAATTACACTAGTCTAATTTTTAAAAAAATATGGGAAAAAATAATAATTAATTTTAAAAGAAACCATATTAAAATTAATTTTAACTGAAGAAACTACATTTCGAACTGTATTTTTAGAAAAAGAAATAGATGGTAATTTCACTCATTTGGCTACAAATATAAATTCAATAGCTTTGTATACAATCTAATAAATAAAATTTAGTTTTTTGATTTCGGCTTTAAAGGTCACTGTGGTGTATTAATAGACATAGATATATACAAGCGTATAAAAAACTATTTTATATAAAACTCATATTAAACATCTGTTAGAGAATTAAAACATGTATCCCGCGAAATAAAAAAAAAAGTCAATATCCACTGCGGTCTGCCGAAAAGAATATTTTCTGCCGCGGTGGAAAGTAAAAAAAATCGTCTACCGCGATGTTTATTTAAAACTAAATACATTTAACCCTGGAAGTGTACTTCACCATTTGAAGATGTATCAAGATCAATAAACATGATAAAAAATATTATGTAAATACCCGGTTTAAAGAAGAATCGTAAAAAATAAAAAAAAAATATAATGTAAATCCCGGTTTTAAGAAGAATCGTAAAAAAATAAAAAAATATAATGCAAATCCCGGTTTTAAGAAGAATCGTAAAAAATAAAAAAAAATATAATGTAAATCCCGGTTTAAGAAGACTCGTAAAAAATAAAAAAAAATATAATGTAAATCCCGGTTTTAAGAAGAATCGTAAAAAATAAAAAAAATATAATGTAATCCTGGTTTTAAGAAGAATCGTAAAAAATAAAAAAAATTATAATGTAAATCCCGGTTTTAAGAAGAATCGTAAAAAAAACTTCACTGATTATATAACTTTGACTTCTAGCGGAATCCGACAATACATCACTGTGCACGTGCCCTTACAAGCTAACCTTTGCAAATGTTTTGACAGCTAAAAGACGATGTTTAGGTCAGCAAAAATTAAAAAGTTTATTATTTCTACGAAAACCGAGAATCTGTCCCATTTTATTTATTTATTTATTTTATCAATTTATTAGTATCATTACCTTTTTATTGTAAAAAATAAAACCCGTCCCGGAAAAATACATTTCCTCATCGGCATTTAAAACGTTTTGAATTATAATTAATTTTATTTTATATTTCTGGTACATATAATAACGATGTATTTCTCTTGCATTTCAATATAACGCATATTACAGTAATGATAAATAAGCGTTTAGCATATACGCTAACCGTTAAAATACATTTTTACGATAAGGCTTTTAATACCAATCTTTCCAACTTTATTATTTTCAGTGAAGAGTTTGGATTCAATACAATAAATAAGAAATTTTCAAAAATTAAAATGAGGAGAATGTATTCAGTGAAAAATGATAAATTATTACAACGCCAATTATTCAAAATATACATATATGACAAGAATAAGCTACTGTGTTGTCATAATGGTCTTGTAATTCCGTGGACTAATTTTTTTTCAATGCTTAAGATGATACATTTGCATCATTTTTTTCATCTGACAATACAGGTATTTAATTATTTTATTGGAACTTTAAAAACGGTAAATTATTGGGACAGGCATAATACTACGTAATACTATTACTGGACGAAGTTTTTGGATTACATACATATGCAGTAATTAATATCCTTTATTACCCAATCAAAACAATCTTTTGCATATTAGATTATGCTATTACCATTATATAAATTATAATATATATTCACACAAGTTAAAACTTATTTTTGTGAATAAATAATTTTCGCAAATATTGCGACAACGTTAATTTTTGGTCAGTAGGATTACATCCTGTTTTTTTTTTTTTTTTTTTTTTTTTTTTAATTATGCGGTCGAATAATTATGTCGTCTGCTAATTGACACCCACAGTTTAATTGAGTTACCTCTCTTTGACATTACGTAGTTACGACACTGACGGACAATTTAGCTGTTAAATACTTAAAATCTTACCTAAAGCCATAGTTCTTTTTTTAATTTTGTTTATTTTTTTAACTGCATCTACTGAACCCACCGTAGACAAAATATGTTAATTAACTTCCTATAATTTCTCCCGTTTACTCCTGTCTAACACGTATTGATGAACAGTATCATACACATGCATACATATTTTCGCCATAAAATCTTTAAAAATCATCCTAGAGTCATAATTTTTTTTTAATTTTGTTCATTTTTTAATCAGCATCTAATGAACCTACTGTAGGCAAATATGTCAATTATATTTTCTTTTATTTCTCCCGTTTACTCTTTATACCTACCTCGTGATTAATGCTTAATGTTTGTGACAAGACCTCTAAGTGTGTTTTTTTTTTAAACCATTACAGTAGGTCAGTTGATAGAATGCTCGATTTGTATGTGGTTCAGGGTTTGAATCCTAGCTATCTCTGACTAAGACTTGAAAATTGGTAATAACTTCTTTGGCCAAGCATTTTGCATTTAGAAATGAAGTCACTGGGTCCTTTGGAAGATACCTTAAATCAATGCCCTGTGTCACATTAAAGAACCCTTCCTGCACATTACCTTAGGGCACTTCAAAGGTCATAATTTTTGCCACTTCACCTGTAGCTGATGACTTTTCAATATAAGTGAAATATTTTTGATTTGGATATAAAACCCCATTAAATCAATAAATCTAAGTTTTTTTTATGGAATGTAATGGAAAGTCTGTACATCACAATGCCAAGAATGACATCACGTAGGTCCCTTGGTCTTATTTTTGAAATGGAAGAAGAGGTCAACAGGCAACAACACCAAACAATTAATCCAAATTCTCTAAACAGCAGTGATGACATCTCAAAATATATGTATATTGGGAGTACAAAATTATTTTCAAAAAAGCAGAGCAGAATGTTGTTATACAAGTCTTTTGAGAAAGAACAAATATATTGTATCACACTCTAATTTACTCAAGAATCAGTATCTCAACTACTTTTTTTGTGGCTTTGAAGTCATAGTTGGTTCCATAATATTTCAAATGAAAAAGCCTCCAACACCAAGAAATTGTGAACTAAAAAGGAAAGTCAAATGACAAATGTATTTAATCATTGGTCATTGAAGTTTCACTTTATTTGATTATTGATTGATTGATTGATTTTTATCAGGATAACAGATTTGGAACATTACTAGTTGAAGAATGTGATTTTGGTACATTACGGAATATTTGTAAATGTAGACCTGTTCCTGATCACCTAAGACCCGAAGTGTGGCAGGTCAGTTTAAACAATGAACGTGACAGAGAGAAGAGAGAGAGAG
>CM056611.1:10870840-10978596 GCA_029721355.1 Tegillarca granosa | reverse complement strand
TTTAGATCCTGAAAAACATACCTGACACGAGTATCTTTATATACCTTATTTACACTTTTACAATTCTTCTTTTATGTCGGATGGCTTAAGGTAAGTATCTTTATTACAGGTTTTCTAAGTCTTAGTCAAACATGACTGAAACACTTATTTTTTAAGTCTCTATCACTTGCTATATCATGTACATCTCCATTGTGGTCTTCCCTCCAATGCGACTGCTATTTTTAGTGTCTGTAAATAATTTCAATATCTTCTGGTACCAGATCAAAATCATTTCTTTAGTGTGATACGGTGCAGAATGAGTTTTAACTTTATGAACTCTGATAAGACCGATAAGTATTAAAAATTTAAATAGAAAGTAACGTAAAATTAATTTACAAATTTCTGGCGAAAGGTGAAAATGCGTTCGGTTCATATCTCAATGACTCGAACGCTAATTAGCAAAGCCTACTCACGTGCCAAATTGTTTGTGACGTCCTGCCCGTGATATATCAGATATTGTTGATGGCGAGGGAACTTAATACGCGTCATTTTCTTTGTTTTTGTTTTGGAATTGTTTTAAATTCATTAAAACAAAAATTGCATAATGTTATTCTTGTATTTAATTTGGATGTATTTAAATTGAAATTATGAGCAATTAATGTGATTTTAATGAGCGTCATTGAAAAATACACCGAAAGGTTGCTGTGTACACTGTATTTTTCGATTTACAAGATATTGCCTAAATGAGAAAACGGAGGGACTTTATATTGCATAGTCTCTTAGGTACATCATGGACATACTCACTTGCATGTGTATTTACTTCAGTGGTTGAAAGAGTTGTCTTCTTAAGTTAAATTGCTTTATAGATATTGACATTATTTAACTATATATTGTATATGCATTTGTATTTATACATATCATTATCATTCAAATCGATGGCATTAAAATTAAAGGATATATATTTTGTTTTGTTTTGTTTGTAGGTTGCCGAACAATTAATCAACCCTTTTGGTGAAGACGATGATGATTTTGATATCAACTGGCTGATTGACAGACACACTGCGGTTAGGACTTTTCTTGTACTGAGAACGACAATTGATACCATAAGCCTTTCACCGATTAAGCATAGTTCTTTCTAGTACCACTTTTTTCATTCATTATCAATTTGTTTGTATTGCTGTATCTTCATCTTTTTTTGTTTAGTTTGTTTCGAATGGCGCATTTTCATTTTTTAAAAACATCCTAAAAGTTTAGAGAAGAGGTTTCTATTCCTTTATGAAACTATTTTAGGGAAAGCCTTACTTTTTGCCTTGACTATTTCTAATGACAGAATGTAAGGGGACATAACCTTATCAATCTCTTTTATTATGATCAGGTCGCTTCAACACTCGTCCTCACTTTCTTGATGGAAGTTCACGTGTATAACTAAATTTGCCAGCTTTCAAAGTTTTTATTTTGTTTTTTGGGATTATGATTTGGACAAGGACTGGTATGTTTGTGTTTTATTTCGTCTGAATTCCAGCTTTATGCTTATTGCCATTAGTAACGAATGTAGTATATCATCGTTGACTTATTAAATGGGTATCAATTAATGGACTTGATACATGATTTTTACACACTGTCATTAGTAGATTAAAGGTAGCATTATAAGCCAGCTACATCAGACTTAGACAAATTGCAACACAAATCGCAAAAAAGATAAATACCGCATAACATTTTTTATTTATAGAACGACAAATATTTACATGCATATGACTTAAGTTAAAATTAAACTATACAAAATCCAACCAAAAAAAGTAATTGTTACTGTTATTCGTTTTGTGATTATATAGGTAGCTATGACACTAGTTGATCAGATGTATGGGAAACATCCAACTCTGGTAAAGGACGTATACTTTAATGAAACTGTATCTGATTTACCTTATACAGAGGCTTCAATACAGTCTAAGAAACCAGTATTCCTAGGCTCAACTTATAATCTCGCGTAAGTATTACAAACGATATATGGTTTATACATGGTGGGTAAAGAAATTGCGTTTTGTGGTAACGATATAGGACATAATTTTCTTAATCGAAATAGGTGCAGGGTTTTGCAATGATTTTAATTATGTAGTTAAATGTGATGTTTAACTACAAAGTATCAATAATAGCCACAAGGAAATACATTCATGTTTTTTTGATCAATGTTTTTTCTGTTGCCAAAAAAAAAAAAAAATGAATAAATAAATAAAAAAGATAAAAAAAAATTAAATAAATAAATAAATAAATGAATAAAAAATAAATAAATAAAGATTAAAATATGATGCTTAAACAAATAACATAAATGAAGTTAAAAACTTTAGTAAATTTAAGCAAATTGTTTATAGTTTTTCAATAACATTCTTTCCATGACAATTTTCCATCAACTTTAAATGATTTGCAGTAAATTTTATCCAAAAGGATTCAATCAGAATTTCATAAATAAAGAAAATGCTCTTGTAAATATCTACGTAAAAAACCTGTTAATTTTGATGTGTCATATATGCACATTTCGAAAAGTAACTGTAAAGATCATTCAAGCTGGTACATGTATTTGGTTTGGCACTTTATTTCGATATCACTCATATATACTTACCTATATTTGTTTTACAGTGTGCCATCATTTCAGGAACAAAGATTCATTCCTCAAGAAGAAGCCCAAAGACGAATATCAGGAAGCACATTTGCAGGCTCAATGCTAAGTCTTTTTCCAGGTTACAAATCTCAAGTGTACGTAAAGTTGTCTCTTAATGTCTGTTAAACTAATAACAACAGTTATGTTTATGTTATGTGACTGAGGGTTTTTTGTTAGACGAAGCTTTTTGATGCTCATGATGTAGGCTGTCAACAAAGATCAAAATTTATAGAATTTAACCAATTACAATTTAAAATAAAACAAAGTCATGCCTTTAATCTTTCGGGAAAACATACTTATGTTGAATAAATTGGCTACCCACACAACTGAAATAGAACAAAGTCAATTTTTCAAGCTTTCGGGTAACATACTAATGCTAAATGGGTTTTTGACCCTGATGAAAGCAGAAGCATAAAGAAAACTTTTAGTACAAAACTTGTAAATATATTCTTTTAAGAAACAAGAAGAACACCTAGAATTTTGCTCTACAAAAAAAAGATTTTGATAATGATAAAAATTTCTTATAATGTAAACTTAGCTTATGAACTTTCCGATATCCGTACGTAATATATTTTATTATATATTTTTTAAGAATTTTTAGTTGTACATGGTTTGTTATGCATACTTACTACAGAATATTTTTTTTGTTATTTTAGTCGACATCAATTCCAAGATTCTCCTGATTTTCTGCACACACCCAACCACGAAAAACACCGACGTTTGAATGGAATGCGGGACTATTTTCAAATTCCTAACGGGAATTATTTACATCATGGTTATGATACTCCGGAGAGAAGAATTTCAGACGAGTCTACTTTTTATCCACCAAAAACAAACATGTCCTTATGGATGTCTGATCTAGATCTCCCAAAAGGGGGAGATTTTGGAAGAAAAAGATCGCAAACAGATGCTGGTGAAAGACGTGTCAATAAACCAACAAGGACACGAAAGATAAGTTTCCCTCTTACCTTATTAAGGCGTCTGACACGTGATTCTAATAACCATAGCAACTCATCCGGGTCTTTAAAAGCAAGACACGAGTCATCACAACAGACATCCAAAGAGGAGCAGCCACTTGAGATTCCGGAATACGTACCGCTCCGCAGAGCTGCACTGACACCAGATGACGTCAGAAAACCATCTGTCGCATCTTTAGGTAGACAGCGTAAAGTTAGTTTTCCCTTGACACTAGCAAAACGACATTTAGATGATGTCAACTCCGGTTCAACAAGTTCTGTACCTGGAATTGTTGCATCTCAATCTAAACCGTCAAGGTAAGAATTTTATTATTAATATCTGCCCATGGTTTTATTTTAACAAGGCATGGAAGTCAGGTCAATTGACCAAGTTAAACGTACATAACATAGACGTTCAGAAGAAGAAATAAGTGCAATAAAATAAAACAATCTTCATGACAAAATATTAACAGGAAATTAAGGTGAAGCCATTTACACTTGCTTAACAATAGGAAATAGAACCAAAAAACAAAAACATAGACCGGCAAAATAGTAGTCCAGTATGCTGGCTTGCTGAATCGCCAGTACAAGAAAATACCTTGTACTAACAGTGACATGTAACACTGTATCATAGGTCTCTGGTACTAAAACTCTGGAATTTGAAAATAATTTTAAGAGAAAACACAAAATAAAGTTTGAACTTTATAGCCCATAGTGCCATGGATTTATGCACCAAGCAAATGAAAGATGTGTTAGCAGAAACGACTGGAGATATAAATTTCCATCTAAGATCAAGTTCGTGTCTAACATGCTTATCTGTTTTTATAGTCTTGATCCATTCATATATGTGGAGCCATATTCGTATTTTATTAGTTATAGTATGTGGTTCTCGAGAATACGAATAAAAAATTTGATCTTATTCTTCAAACTTATGCACAAACGCTTTGATACATAGATTAAAATGAATGTTTTGTACTCTTACTTTTTTAGGTTTACTGTAGAACAAGTCACAGATCAAGATTACGAAGATACTAACAATCAATATCGCCGGAACGCTCAGAAACTTGAGAAAGCCATGGCTGCACATACTGTGTCACGTGCTCCATTGTTATCCGCCATTGAAGAAGGCAATACCGTCACCAGCATATCACAGTTATTGACCAGTGAATCAGAGGACGAAGATAATACTAATACTGGAGACAATAGTCACATTTTAACACACAGGGAATCTATACCGGAAGAGGATGAATCTCAGATACAGTAAGTTGACACGTGTCCATGGTTACTCTTCCAAAGCACTTATTCTCACTTCAAGTTTATTCTTAGTTCTGGAAAATGTTTTTCTTTCAACCGTAAGGATTATTCAAGATAATCAGTTAATGAACGGATCCATTACTGGTGTCATGTTTTAAATACAAGACTCCACTTTCTGTCCGGAAATGGAAGATGGATAATATTATATAAAAATATTTTAATGTAATTGCGATCAGAACTTTATTTTAAATAGTGGAGTTTTCTAGGAAGGAGAGAAAAAATGATTTAAATATCTATCAACAATCGTCACAATTTGGCAGATTAAACGGATTGTGTTACCTCACCTAACATTGCGAGTTTCGCCATTAGCTACAGTAAAATGTTTATTATTTGACCTATTCATATGCGGTAAAAAGCTTTATATTTATTGATATCTTGATAAAGAAAGCATAAATAAGTGAATTTTACAAATTTTGACGGTAAAACTAGTCTTGGTGAAAATTAATTGCGACAATTAACCAAATTTGCAAATATCAACAAAATAAAATGATGTATGTCAAAGTATTTTGATTTTTGATTATGAAAATCAGAGAAATGTTTGTTTCTGTATTTTTTTCTAGCCAAGAGGAACCCAATGCCAAAGATAACAAACAATTCATTGTTCCCGAGATAAAGATCGATGAATGGTAAACTCCCAGTCGTCATAACTCGGTCGTTTCCGTGACGTTTTAGCCGGGAAATTACGAGTTCCACCGAGGTTTGCTGATCATATAACCTAATCTTTATGAGACCAACATTTCATCATATTCATTCCGAACTTTTTATTTTGATGTTAATTATATTCATGTATTACCTTATATATTGTTTCTACAAAAAAATCATAAATATATCACAATGATTTTGTTTTCTGGGCTTTTTTGACATTGTTAACGATTGGTGTGAAATATATAGAAATGTAGAAATGTCACTGAAAAATCATACTTGTTAGTAAATAGAACAACGAAAAGTGATCATAATCACACACACACACACACACACACACACACACACACACACACACACACTCTCCCTCTCTCTCTCTCGGCGTATCATTCATTGTTGTGCGTTGTTGTCAACATTTTTCCAAAAACGCTTGGTCGTTATTTTTCAATAATGCGTGTTTTTTGGACCGTTTGATGCAATTTAGATCGCTGTTATCTCATTACAGTTATTTTACCACACCACTGGATAATATGTTTTCCATATATCAAGTGCCCGTCCAAAGTCGAGAGTTTTATAATCAGTGGTTTTAACATATATTAATTTTATCTTCCTCTTTTTCTTATTTCATTTGTTTATTGTTTTCTTTTCTTCGTTGTGTTGGTTATTGGCAGGTTCGTGTTTTCAGTTGCAAGTTTTTTTTTTATTCGTTACCATTGTTTATGCGACCAGCTCTCTGTAACTACTGGTGAAGCCAATTATTCTAAGATGAGCAATTAAGGGAATGTTTTATTTGTGGAAACAGAAAGAAAAAAGCTTATGATGAGGAAGTGTATCAAAACGGAGAGAGAGAGAGAGAGAGAGAGAGAGAGAGAGAGAGAGAGAGAGAGCAAAAAGACAAAAATAGGAGATCACAGAAGAAGCATCATAATAATAATAATAATAATAATAATAATAATAATAATAATAATAATAATAATAAAATAAATAAATAAATGAATAAAATTAAATAAAATAAATAAATGAAATAATAAAACTAAATAATACAAATAGAAATAAATAATCAAAATAAATTTGTTCTTAAAAAATACGGGCTTCGTGTCGTAATTATGACATTGCGCTAAGCATTGATTAAATGGGTAAGCTTGATTGTTTATTCTCCCATGGCTTAACAGTTAAATTTTGCAATATGTTGTTTCATTCTGACGCACTGCTATTATTGTATACTAGTATAGTATACAATTCCTTTGTCATGCAACTGAGTGTTCTCAATTAAATAGAGGTAAAATGTTTTATACTCCAGTCAATATTTAGTACTTTATAATGAGGCGGCCATTTCTGGAATGATGGGGAAAACCCGAGTTTTTTTTTTTTTTTTTTTTTTTTTTTAAATGTGATCACAGCATAGATGATACGGTATAAATAACGTCATCTGGATAAATCTGAGACATCCGCGTAGTATTAACAAATACTTCGTTTCAATTAGTTCACAAATGCACCGTCTGAAATACCTCTTAACAATTATTGAAAAAAATAATTTAAAAAAAAAATTATAATTATAAAAAAATAATTAAAAAATGATAATAAAAAAGGAATACTATCACTTGAGGTTTTTAGGTAAAAATTACGTTATTTCGGGAAAATATGACGTAAACCTATTTTATATCTAACAAAAAAAAAATGTTTCCTGCAAACGCTGTGGGTATCATGTGGTGTACCATTTTGTAGGATATATATGAAATATCAATAAAGGTAGCAAACACAAGTCACGTGACTTTGGAAATTTTAGTGAACATCGGCAAGAGTTTGATATACACTTTAACATGTACTTAACAAATCCCAATGCAACTAAGAACACAAAACAACAGCAACGTAGACAACAACAATAACAAAAACAACAGCAACGACAACAATATTAAAAACAACAGCTATGACGATAACAACAATAACAAACAACAGCAACGACGACAACAACAATAACAAAAACAACATCAACGACGACAACAAGAATATCAAAAACAACACAGCAACGACGACGACAACAACCATATCAAAATAACAACAACGACGACAACAACAAAAACAACAGCAACGACGACGACAACAACAATATAAAAACCAACAGCAACAACGACAACAATATAGAAAAATAACGACGACAACAACGATATAAAAATCAACAACAACGACGACAAAAAAAAACAAAAAACAAAAACGACGACAACAACAATAAAAAAGCAACAACGACGGCAACGACAACAATATAAAAAACAACAACGACGACGACAATAACAATAACAACAACTGCGACGACAACAACATTATATAAAACAACAGCAACGACGACAACAACAATAACAAAAACAACAGCAACAACGACAACAATATAAAAAAAACCGATGACAACAACTAAGCAAAAACAATAGCAACGACGACAACAACGAAAACAACAACAACGACAACAACAACGACGAAGACAACAACAATATAAAAACAACAGCAATGGCGACAAAAACAATATTAAAATAACAACAACGACGACAACAACAAAAACAACAACGACAACAACAACAAAAACAACAACGACGACAACAACAATATAAAAAACAACAGCAACGACAACAACAACAATATCAAAAACAACAGCAACAACGACAACAACAATATGAAAAAATAACGACTACAACAACAATATCAAAAACAACAACAACAACGACAACAACAATAACAAAAAAAAACGACAACATCCATAACAAAAGCAACAACGACGACGACAACACTTTAAAAACAACAGCAACGACGACAATAACAACAACAGCGACGACAACAATATCAAAAACAACAGCAACGACTACAACAACAATATAAAAAAACGAAGACAACATTAGCAAAAACAATAGCAACAACGACAACAACAATAACAAAAAAAAAAACAGCGACGACGACAACAACAATATAAAAAACAACAAAGACGACGACAACATATTCCGATTTTTTTTCTCAAACACCTCTTTATCTGTGCTTCGTGTGCGAATTGGAATATTCTGAGTAATGCAAGAAAGGTCATTTCCACACATGTACATTTAATATGAATTAAAGTATGGGTATTGTGACAAAAGATTAAAGTTTATTTTTACAGAATGAAAAATTAAAAGGGAAGCTATATATTGGCATTTAAAAAGTCATGGTGCCGATAAAAATAAGGCTCTTTATAGACTTAACAGTCGTTGTAAAAAAAAGGGGGGGGGGGGCGACAGCTCAAAATCAAAGGAAACAAAACAGAACTTCTTGAATGCTTTTGAGCTTTTGAAAATTGTATAATTAGGTGGTTTATAGAATATACATAAAAAAATCCATACCGTTAAGCGTAAATACATAATGAGATTAAATCCACAATAAAATATCCAATGGTTTACTTGCGGTGACTTTAAAAAGAAATAGGATTTATTTTATGATTGATTGATTGAATTGGATTTTACGTCCCAGTCAAGACTATTTCCCTTATATCGAGATGTCACGAGCTTAAGGTGAAGTGGCAGAAAATTTTACCTTTGCGGTGCACTTATGGCAATGTGCAGGAAGGGTTCGTTAGTGTGCCATGCAAACCGTGACACGGAGCATCGGTTTTAAGGTCTCCACCGAAGGGCACCTTAATTACCATTTCTAAATACCGAGTGCTTATCAAAAGAACTTTCACTTTCTTTTTCACGTGTCCATGGTTTGAATCCCTATATCCTATTTTAATTTACGAGAAAAGGGGGTTATTGCACATGCAGGAAAAACATCTATGTGGTTTATAGATGTTTTTACACATAACAATTAAACTTAATCGAAAACTCGGATTTTAAATTGTGTACTTGGATTAAACATGGGTGGTTAAAAACCATACTACAGTAGTCATGTGGGGTTGATACCTAATATCAAAGATACTTCTACGAAACTTCGGCTTTTTTGTCAGGTAAGGGACAGTAGTTTTTAACTTTTATATCATATGCTGGTCACTCGGAAAACGGAGGTTTGATAGGCAGTTGTGATCTTGGGTTTAAAGCCAAGTTTTGGCTTAAGCGATTATTACTCTAAAACGATTGACACTTGCTATCTCGATTGGTTTGAACATAAATTATTACCAAATTTAACTTGCTCTACAGCTATAGGTCAAGATAATGCTCCGTGCCACAATATACGAAATGAAGATACTCTAGTACCTACTTCTAACAATTAAAAAAATAATAATAAAATAAAAAATGAAAAAAAAAAAAACAACTATATGTTTCACCAAACACAAGATTCCATTTTCTCCCACAGCATTAAAACCTGAACTCTATAACATTAAGCTCAACAAACCAAAACGCTAACAGGTCATGTTGAGAAACGACAAGCAGTGCGACACTGCGTACAAACTATAATATACGGCAGAATTGTAGTTTTATATTTGGGAACGATTACCAGTGCGACACTGTGTAACAAAAGCGATGTTTGATAGAATCGTAGTGTAATGTTGTGAAACAAATACCAGTGCGACACTGCATTACAAAAAGCGATGTATGGCAAGATCGCAGGGTCATGTTGTGTAACGATTACCAGAGTGACACTGTTACACAACCAATGACAGGAACGTCAGGTCATGTTATGAAACGATACCAGTACAACAATGCAGCCTAAAATTCAGAACAAGTAATCATAAATTACCTGTTGAATCCGGCAGGTGAGTTAATACTCCAAATGCAAATAGAAATTGTACTTTATGTAATTCTGACTTAGGTTATGAGTATCATTATATTATGGTTTGTAATGCTTTTACTAAGATTTGATCATCACTTCTTCCTATACTTCTTACAAAAATCCAAATACTGTTCAATACAAAGATCTGTTAAACTCCTCCAATGTAACTGTTTTGAATAATTTGTGCAAATTTATAAAACTTATTTTTGATAAAAAAGCAAACAAAATAACTGATGTAAGGAGACTTATCTTTGAGGAATTTAAATTTATTAAAGCTTGACATACGATGTAACAATTGCAAAAGACGTGTGTTGGATTTTTAGAAAAAATACTCGAACTGCTTAGAGATCATTTGTGATAAGTTTGGATTCTGATACAGACAGTGCCGGTCAGCTGATTACGAGTAGGTAAGTCAAGATAACTTAGGTAAGTAAAGATAACTTAGGTAAGTAAAGATAACTTAGGTAAGTAAAGATAAAAATAACTTATCGGACCTTTTTTTTAAATTCCAAACCTGTCCAGATTTCTGATTAGCGTTGTATGTTATTTTTTCAGTTTTCCACAACTGGATTGTTTGGTGACTTTTCCGCTAAATCTGACTTTACATTTTTCACTAAACAGTCCTGGAAAATTGCTAGGTTTTGTCTTTCTAGAAAAAAAACCCAAATTTATTAGTATTTTAAAATAATTATCGTATGAGTAAACTAATAATTTGCTATAGAAATGGTAAGACAATCCAGAAAAATCGGTTACTTTTTGTCACCTGAATGATTTTTACAGACTATGATAATTTTTACAGTTTGTTGCAGTTAAGAAGCAAATGTTAAATTAGTGGTCTCTGATCAACTTATTCAATTTTACACCATTATAATCATCGGTTTTTTTATATTAAAAAATGCCACAATTCTGAATGACAAACTTGTTTCGATCCCTGGTCATAGCTAGTATTGCAGGTCATTCAGGTATAATTTACACCGATTTAGGGTACATTTAGATATACAAAACACACTGTATTTTCTCGACCTTGGCTTACTAATAAGCGCTTTACTTTGAAGTTTAGACTTTAGTCTTACATGACACTTTTGTGGTGCTCCTGACAACGGTAGAACTGTATACAACGAAGAGGAAGTTTTTTTTCGCAATTTGTGCCTTTTACATATCTTGCAAATATCTTAACATTTGATTTGAATTCTAATCTACATTTTAATTATGTCAAATTACACTTCTTTTAGTTTTCAATGTGTTTTCCCCCAAAACTGTCAAGGTCCTTCTAAAAGGTGTAGCACTGTTACACTTTTTAGTCTCCGTTGCACTTCCTTCTCCACGTCAAAACAGAAAATATGGCGGAAGAACTTCAAGAAGACGACACAAGCTGGTAAACAGAATTATACAACAGCCCAAGACTTTATGTTACACAAAATTCATGCTGATAATTATGCCCATAAACATTCCATAAATATTCTTGTCTGATTTAGACTGAAATAATTAAGATGGCTGCCAAAACCGTTACGATTTGGAATTATGAACCTGGTCAATTTTAATTGAGCTTTAGTTTGACAGATCAAGCTAGACTGTCGTGATCTTGATGGTAAGACAAGGGCTAAGCGAGAGTTTGAAAACACCTAAGAATTTGTGACTATCATGTTCTTTTTAATCATGTACACATGACACTGCAGAGAACAAAAAATTGAACCCAAAATTGATTGGATTCGTCTGTCCATCACGTGATTAAGGGTAGGTATAGAAAGTAAACGGGAGTAAACGGGAGAAATAAAAGAAAATATAATTGACATATTTTGCCTACGGTAGATTCATTAGATGCTAATTTAAAAAATGAACAAATTAAAAGAAAATTATGACTCTAGGATGATTTTTAAAGATTTTATGGCGAAAATATGTATGCATGTGTATGATACTGTTCATCAATACGTGTTAGACAGGAGTAAACGGGAGAAATTATAGAGAAGTTAATTAACATATTTTGTCTACGGTAGGTTCAGTAGATGCAGTTTAAAAAAATAAACAAAATTAAAAAAAGAATTATGGCTTAAGGTAAGATTTTATGTATTTTACAGCTAAAATTGTCCGTCAGTGTCGTAACCACGTAATGTCAAAGAGAGGTAACTCTTGTAAACTATGGGTGTCAATAGAAGAGTATGTAAAACGCCTTGTTGTAATTGCTTTTGTTATTAATATGAATGTTTTGTTAATAATTAATCGATATTAATTGACAACTTACTTACCTGATGAATGATTTTTTGATGAGCTACGGGTCCCCCAATCCAGTAATCACGAATAAATTAATAATTTCACAACTTTCAATTATGTTTTAATTAAACACATTTATAAAGAAGTCCACCACTTGAACAAATTACACTTAGTCTAATTTTAAAAAAATATCGGAAAAAATAATAATTAATTTTAAAGAAACCATATTAAAATTAATTTTAACTGAAGAAACTACATTTCGAACTGTTTTTTTAGAAAAAGAAATAGATGGTAATTTCACTCATTTGGCTACAAATATAAATTCAATAGCTTGTATACAATCTAATAAATAAAATTTAGTTTTTTGATTTCGGCTTTAAAGGTCACTGTGGTGTATTAATAGACATAGATATATACAAGCGTATAAAAAACTATTTATATTAAAACTCATATTAAAACATCTGTTAGAGAATTAAAACATGTTATCCCGCGAAATAAAAAAAAAAGTCAATATCCACTGCGGTCTGCCGAAAAGAATATTTTCTGCCGTGGTGGAAAGTAAAAAAAATCGTCTACCGCGATGTTTATTTAAAACTAAATACATTTAACCCTGGATGTGTACTTCACCATTTGAAGATGTATCAAGATCAATAAACATGATAAAAAATATTATGTAAATACCGGTTTAAAGAAAAATCATAAAAAATAAAAAAAAATATAATGTAAATCCCGGTTTTAAGAAGAATCGTAAAAAATAAAAAAATATAATGCAAATCCCGGTTTTAAGAAGAATCGTAAAAAATAAAAAAAAATATAATGTAAATCCCAGTTTTAAGAAGAATCGTAAAAAATAAAAAAAAATATAATGTAAATCCCGGTTTTAAGAAGATTCGTAAAAAATAAAAAAATATAATGTAAATCCTGGTTTTAAGAAGAATCGTAAAAAATAAAAAAAATATAATGTAAATCCCGGTTTTAAGAAGAATCGTAAAAAAAAACTTCACTGATTATATAACTTTGACTTCTAGCGGAATCCGACAATACATCACTGTGCACAGTGCCCTTACAAGCTAACCTTTGCAAATGTTTTGACAGCTAAAAGACGTGTTTAGGTCAGCAAAAATTAAAAAGTTTATTATTTCTACGAAAACCGAGAATCTGTCCCATTTTATTTATTTATTTATTTTATCAATTTATTAGTATCATTACCTTTTTATTGTAAAAAATAAAACCCGTCCCGGAAAAATACATTTCCTCATCGGCATTTAAAACGTTTTGAATTATAAATTAATTTTATTTTATATTTCTGGTACATATAATAAACGATGTATTTCTCTTGCATTTCAATATAACGCATATTACAGTAATGATAAATAAGCGTTTAGCATATACGCTAACCGTTAAAATACATTTTTACGATAAGGCTTTTAATACCAATCTTTCCAACTTTATTATTTTCAGTGAAGAGTTTGGATTCAATACAATAAATAAGAAATTTTCAAAAATTAAAATGAGGAGAATGTATTCAGTGAAAAATGATAAATTATTACAACGCCTATTATTCAAAATATACATATATGACAAGAATAAGCTACTGTGTTGTCATAATGGTCTTGTAATTCCGTTGGACTAATTTTTTTCAATGCTTAAGATGATACATTTGCATCATTTTTTTCATCTGACAATACAGGTATTTAATTATTTTATTGGAACTTTAAAAACGGTAAATTATTGGGACAGGCATAATACTACGTAATACTATTACTGGACGAAGTTTTTGGATTACGTACATATGCAGTAATTAATATCCTTTATTACCCAATCAAAACAATCTTTCTGCATATTAGATTATGCTATTACCATTAATAAATAAATTAATAATATATATTCACACAAGTTAAAACTTATTTTTGTGAATAAATAATTTTCGCAAATATTGCGACAAAGTTAATTTTTGGTCAGTAGGATTACATCCTGTTTTTTTTTTTTTTTTTTTTTTTTTTTTTTTTTTGTACAACAGCCTATAGCTACATTACCATTTATTAATTTTATAATAATAATTTAATTAACAAAATAAATCGATCTTTTACTATATAAATCCGACTCTAAAATTATACGGTCGAATAATTATGTCGCGTCTGCTAATTGACACCCACAGTTTACAAGAGTTACCTCTCTTTGACATTACGTAGTTACGACACTGACGGACAATTTTAGCTGTTAAATACTTAAAATCTTACCTAAAGCCATAGTTCTTTTTTTAATTTTGTTTATTTTTTTTAACTGCATCTACTGAACCCACCGTAGACAAAATATGTTAATTAACTTCTCTATAATTTCTCCCGTTTACTCCTGTCTAACACGTATTGATGAACAGTATCATAAACATGCATACATATTTTCACCATAAAATCTTTAAAAATCATCCTAGAGTCATAATTTTTTTTTAATTTGTTCATTTTTTAAATCAGCATCTAATGAACCTACCGTAGGCAAAATATGTCAATTATATTTTCTTTTATTTCTCCCGTTTACTCTTTATACCTACCTCGTGATTAATGCTTAATGTTTGTGACAAGACCTCTAAGTTGTGTTTTTTTTTTAAACCATTACAGTAGGTCAGTTGATAGAATGCTCGATTTGTATGTGGTTCAGGGCTTGAATCCTAGCTATCTCTGACTAAGACTTGAAAATTGGTAATAACTTCTTTGGCCAAGCATTTTGCATTTAGAAATGAAGTCACGGGGTCCTTTGGAAGATACCTTAAATCAATGCCCTGTGTCACATTAAAGAACCCTTCCTGCACATTACCTTAGGGGCACTTCAAAGGTCATAATTTTTGCCACTTCACCTGTAGCTGGTGACTTTTCAATATAAGTGAAATATTTTTGATTTGGATATAAAACCCCATTAAATCAATAAATCTAAGTTTTTTTTATGGAATGTAATGGAAAGTCTGTACATCACAATGCCAAGAATGACATCACTTGTAAGGTCCCTTGGTCTTTATTTTTGAAAATGGAAGAAGATGTCAACAGGCAACAACACCAAAACAAATTAATCCAAATTCTCTAAACAGCAGTGATGACATTTCAAAATATATGTATATTGGGAGTACAAAATTTATTTTCAAAAAAAGCAGAGCAAGAATGTTGTTATACAAAGTCTTTGTTGAGAAAGAACAAATATATATGTATCACACTCTAATTTACTCAAGAATCAGTATCTCAACTACTTTTTGTGGCTTTGAAGTCATATGTTGGTTCCATAAATATTTCAAATGAAAAAGCCTCCAACACCAAGAAATTGTGAACTAAAAAGGAAAGTCAAATGACAAATGTATTTAAGTCATTGGTCATTGAAGTTTCACTTTATTTGATTATTGATTGATTGATTGATTTTTATCAGGATAACAGATTTGGAGACATTACTAGTTGAAGAATGTGATTTTGGTACATTACGGAATATTTGTAAATGTAGACCTGTTCCTGATCACCTAAGACCCGAAGTGTGGCAGGTCAGTTAAACAATGAACGTGACAGAGAGAGAGAGAGAGAGAGGGGGGGGGGGGAGGGAGGGAGAGAAAGAGAGAGAGCACAGGATTTTTAAACTACAGTCAAACCTGTGTTAAGCAGTCACTCTTGGGAAATTAAAAAGTGGCTGCTTAATAGAGGTGATCTTTAAATCGAGATTGGTCATTTTGCAGATCGTACACATGTTTATTTGTGGACGAGGAAAGTTAGCCACCATAATTTCAGTATAATGTATTATTATACTGAAAAATGATATTTCAAGCTCTTGCCAAGTGGAGGATTTCCTCATAAGAGCCATTATTAATGTCAACCACAATTAAAAGTTAAAGCGGCTAAAATATATCTAAAACTATTTACAAAGTCGGCATTTAAAACAGTTATATAGGTTTAAAAAAATCTGATACGATAGCTTGCTTCTTATCAACTGACATCATTTGTAATAGTTCATCATCTATTTCCATAACTTTGTTCAAAATAGATGTTTTTTCATTCTTGATAGATAACTTCCTCAACTTGAGAATCATCTGTTGTGCCTCAGAAATAGATATAGTCCTGTTCATGTTCATCGATTTAGTCATCCTCACATTCCATCCTCAATATGATCGTCCTTGTTTAATAGCTCTGAAACTGGTTTACTCCAGTCTGTTGTGGTCTCGTCACATGTTTTTACTTGATTATCAATAGCTATAATTTCACGAAAATCGCAATCAAAAAGTTTCTTTGACATCTTCAAAACACTTATTAGGAACATTGTCGTCATCTTCATATCATCATTTTCTGATACGTTTTACACGTAAAAAACAGAAGAATGGAAACATACTTGAAAAAAAACTAATCGTAAGGGCAAGTTAGACTGTATATATGACTTTATTTTGTAAATATCAATTTTCAATCCTGCCGTTTTGGATTATAAACATGAACCTGATAAAACAGAAGGTACCAATAGGTTACACCCTAACCTAGCACTCGTCACACCTCGGCTGATATCTTGGATGAGAATGATATTTTAATCCGAGGTATGCCGAATGACCTAGTATTGTGTAATCCAAGAAGGGAGACAAATCTATTTCTGCTAAGTGAGGCCATTTTTGCTTAAATCACCAGCTGACCGCACAAGGGAGGTAATTTTGCTCTAAATGGTCAAGAATTGGTGACCGCTGAACGTGTTAAGGGAGGTGACTGCTTATTTCAGTTAAAATAACATATAGTTCTGTTCGGGAGTGTTTGAATCTGACCACATAAGAAAGGTAACCGTTAGAGCAAGTTAGACTGTATTTATGTCAAGTTTTCAAATTAATCTCATGTGAACCTAAGAATCAGGGTGGTAATGGCATAAAATAATTCTTGACTTTTACTTTTTTCAGATAAGTTTAAATGTTCAAAACAAAGGAGATGTATTGTCATCATTTGATGGCCTGTATGACATGGAGGAACAAGGCAAAGTGAGGGAAGATTGTAGATTACTAGTTGGTAAGTACGTGTACTTAGTTTGAAATTAATAGTACCTAGAACTAATCCAAAGGTACCTTGAAACAAAAAGGTACTTTGAAATAGAATTGATAGCATGACAAAAAGCCATCACCAACACAACTCTCCATTTCATAGGGTTTAATGAAAGTTTCATAGCCTCGATGGGAGTTTTACATTGTATAAATAAGAAAAATATAGGTATTTTTGTCTCAAGAAGTTGTCTCTGTTGCTCTACTTTGTCAGTTACCAGAAAATGTTGTCTTTTGTTTTCAGATAAACTTGGTAATGAGGAAGAAGACAAGGTTTCCATAGTTAGTGATCTGGAATCTATTATCACATTCTTCTCGAAATCAAGAAATGAAAAGTACTCTTCAGACTGTGGATGGTTGGACCTGATTCAGCCACTGCTATCGTTGAAGCTCAGTCGAGGAGAGTTATACAACTGCTTCTACTCTCTCATCAATAAATTCATTCCACGGTTAGTGTAAATATTTTGGTAAAACTTCCTTTTGTAACCCCCCCCCCCCCATATTTATCCGTAGGGGTGAAGTAGAGTAATTCATACCCTAGTCAAAAAATTTGTTTTTTGTTTTTTTTTGGCTGACATACATATAGAGGCAGCCAGTTTTTTGATGTTGGAAGAAACTGGCAAGAGAAAATAGCTGATCTTCGACAAGGAAACTGATAATTTTTCTCACATTAGGATCTATTAAAGTATGATTTAAGAGGCACTTTGGAGAACTGACCTTTGACCTTTAGATAGGCTCTGGTTAACATTGTCAGTTGCAGATTGAGGCCTCAGGACAGGTACAATATAAGCGGTTGGTTTGATTCTGAGTTGTATCTGTACAAGAAGATTAATTTTCCTTTGACTTCAACTCAAAATCATGTTTTTGTTTCTTGCATTAAATTTCTCTCTCAAGCTTTTTGAGTGGTAAAAAATAGCTAAATGTTTATCACAATTTAGTAAATAAACTGTAAAAATAACCTGCAGAATTTTATAGAAAACAACCAGTATCTTCGGGTAAATGTTTTTTTTTTTTTTTGTTAAAGATGTATTTATTATAATGTTCTTTTTGCAGAGAATGTTGGAAGAATGGGAAGCCATTTCATCTGTTTCGTCTCTTGTTGCAGTATCATGATCCAGAATTATGTTCATTTCTGGACACCAAGAGAATTACACCAGATGCATATGCACAGTCTTGGGTATGTTTATATTTGTATTATCAATAACTTAGTTGCTTCGAGAATTACACTGTGTGTACAGCGTCCGTTCAGGTTATTTCTCTAGACCCAAATGAAAATCAGATTCAATGCTTATTTGTATTATCAGTTATTAGTTTACATAATGACTTGTGATTTTAGCTTAAGTCATTACAGTTTTTGATTAATGGGTAATTGCTAGGCAATAAGAACAGTGCTGCAGGTCTTGTGAAATCCAAATTTTTTTGGTGGAATATTTAATTGAAAGAACCTAATGGTAATCTGGGGTTTGTCTCTTTGACATATCACAGTACATATATTTTCATTTGCTGTGCAAAAATCCCATTTCTCCAAGCTTGAAAGCTTTTGCATTCATATAGACCATAAATCACAAAAACCATGTGACTCTGTGTATGAATACATATAAAATGCAATACACAATCCGGAACTACATTATCATAGGTAAACAAACATGGCTGCCACATCACTCATTTGTTTACATTCGAGACAAGGCTTTAAAGCATCAAGAACATCATTTTAAAACAGTTCATTTGTTTTACATGTATATTGAACTTTATTTATTTGCTATAAAACACCATTCCATTTTTCATTACCTACATTAATCCTACATTTGTGTGCCTATGTCTTGTATTTATAATTACTGTAAAATCATCAATTGTCGTGGTGGTCCAAATTTCGTTTTTTTTTTTTTCGTGGGCACCTCAACTCATGAATTTACATGTCAACGAAATAGTTTAATATATGTTTATAACAACTTTTCCTTTTTGAGGGAAATAAGTAGAGTAATCCAGTAACACTGAACACATGAGACGATGTTTTTACAACACACGGCTCACTTTATTAACTATGGTCCTAACCATGAATTCATCCTTCAACGAAATGATATTTTTTCTTAGAGCCACAGAAATTGGACACCAGGAAGATAGATGATTTTACAGTAAAATGTTGTTTTCTCTATCAATTTCAGTTTGTAAGTTTGTTTTCCTCAGTATGTGATCTAAAAGTTATTGGTAATATGTGGGACGTTTATTTCCAAACAGCTGATCCATTCCTCGTATTTTTTATGGCACTTGTATTATTAGTCAATGGCAGGTAAGATTTTTCTGAACTAACACAGTAGTTAGTAACACTAAAGAAGCTTAATTGTTACAGTGTTTCCTAGTGGTGTCACGATTATCTTTGATGATCAATTGTCGGTTGTTGTCAGGGCAGCGATCCTAATAATCGATCACAAGATAAATAATCAATCATCAGCAACATCAGCGAGTAGTTTCTGGATTTTAGTCAAGTCTGTTTCCTTTCCAGTTCTTGCTACTTAAAACAACAATGGCCAACTGCTATCAGATAATTTATCTGCATCGAGATGCTTTTTACACCAGTGAGTTGCTTTAGCCACTGTCAATCTGTCAGGGAAAGGATCTATCTGGCCTTTAACTTAACATCACTAAGCAAGTACACTTGACTTTCACAATAAAAGTATTTATATTCAGCTTTATTTGTTACGGGATACTGATATACAGTTACAAAGTAATTTCAATTGTTAATTGATTAATTAATCAATTATGCCTCTCCAATTATCGATTATTAAGTTTTGTCTGATTGGACATCACTAGAATTTTCTCAATATGTTTGAAGTCAGGATTTAGAATCCTGGCTCTAATGAGCTCACCTGGCCGATAGGTCATGTTTTTACAATCATTTCTTAACTAAGGTTTTTCTTAACTTAAATCTAGCAAATTTGAAATCTTAATAATTTTATTAGTTGTTAAGATATACAGTATTTTAAGGTGTTATTTTAAAGATCACTTCAAGCTTATGACATAGATAAAAAGTTCGTCAAATACAGTAGAGCTTCGATAACTCAAACTTCAAGATCTCGAATACCATGGATAACTCGAGGTCTTTATTTTGTCCCGACCGGTTTTCTATATAAACTATATTAGGAAAACTTCGACAACTCAATCTTCTATAACTCGAATACCCCCAATAACTCGAAGTAAAAATTTGGTCTGTAGTTTAAAAATCTATTAAAATTAACTTCAAAAACTCGAATTTTTTCTAACAATGTACATGTATGATCAATGGCCCGTTTAATAAAACTATCAGAGAAATCACATATTGGTAATTAGGCTACCATTATAGTAGAGAAATGAACCAAGTAGTTCTTGTTATCTACTATATAATTAACGGATTAATATTCAGTACCGTCAAGGACAATTAAGCCTAACAGGTACGCTAATCCTCTACTCTAATAAAAGAAGCCAAATAATATGCCACCGTCGATAACTTTTGACCTAAGTTCTCCAAGCTTAATTAAAACGACTAACCCTGTTGTACTCACGACTGCATTAAAATCTTAAATGACTTATTGCACTGCTTTATAATTTCATTAACTTTCTGTTCTAAGGAATGTAAAAAATAAGCATTTTGATAAACATGTACATATGTCTGATTTCCGATTTCGTTGTTTGTATATTTTGTGATTTTAAGATAGAATGACATGTTTCGCACGCTTTTACCACCAATATTCATTCTTTAATAAATTATTTATTATATTTTCTTTAAAAAGTATCTTTTACTTTTTTTTACATTCGACTACAGGTAACTGTTTAAAACATCAAGATTTCTGTAGTGGAAAACATATATTAAGGTGACACCATTCTTGGACATCATCCTTCAACTTCGATAACTCGAACACCTCGATAACTTGAAGTCCCCAGCAAAGTCCCGAGCACTTCCAGTTATCGAAGTTTTACTGTATGTTCAAACAAATTTCCAAAATAGATAGCCAGAATTTGCTAAATTTAAGAAAAATTTTAGTTAAGGAACAATTAGGAAGCTCAGGTCAGCCTTGGTCAGTACTGGACAGCTTTACTTCATTGTTGTCAATAGCATGTAAGGAGTGGATTGGAATAATGGTGTTTTACACCCCAGTCAAGATTCTTTCACTTATTTCGAGGCAGTCAGTTCTGGGATGTTGGAGAAAACTGGAGTGCCTGGAGAAAACCACCGACCTTCGACAAGCCAACTGACAAATTTTCTCACACTAGAATCTGTCCCGAGTGGGTATCGAACCCAGGCGGTGAGAGGCACTGTGATCTGTAAGTGCTGCCACCGAGGCCCCAATGGCAGGTAAGGTAATTCAGTAGTCAATAAAACTTAAGTAACACAATGTAGTGTTTGCTTTGAAAGATGGAAATCGTGGTGGAGAATCCTAGCTGGTTCAGACCTACATATAAAACTTCGATAATTAATCCGCCTTTAAGTGTTAGTTAATGACAGATAAGATTTTCCTTCATTAGTACTCAGTACCACTAAAGAAGCTCTCTGTGCACCTTTTGCCCCATAAGTCAGAGTCTGAGACTCTTGACTGAGTGAGGTCCAAGACTTTTTAATTGGACTCATATTTTAGGTCAATATTAGGCTAGTTGATACCTGATTTAAACAAATGGATGCTATTTATAACAAAAAGGGTGAATATCTGCAATTCAGATTTGTTGATTAAATTTTGCTTTTAGTCATAGAAAAATGTTTGTAAGTGAAATTACTTTTTTGTGGGCCTTGAGGCATTAGTATATCATAACAAAAACATTCCATTGTAATATGATTGCTTAATTGATCAAAACCTTTACATTGAAAATAGAATTAAAAACATGTATATTGAATTTGACATTTTGCAGGGACCAAATTCTTGCTTGTCAACTAGAAAACAAACAGAATATTGTAGGTAAGTGACTGTTTGTCTGTAAATCATTGTATATCTAAACATTCTTTTACAAGATGATTAACAAATGAAATGGTGTTTTACTTTCAAGATCGAAGTAAGCATTATTTGACTCATAAAATGCACATTTCTTGAATACTTGCTGAATCCACATTTCTTGAATACTTGTCGAATACACATTTCTGGAATACTTGTTGAACCCACATTTCTGGAATACTTGTCGAATCCACATTTCTGGAATACTTGTTAAATTCACATTTCTGGAATACTTGTTGAATCCAGAGTACTTGAACAAAGTGACAGAACTTTTGCAAGCAGTCATCAGATTTAACAATTTTTACATACAGTTGAATCTCGTTATCTCGAACACGGATATCTCGAACTTTTGGATAAGTCGAACTTTTAGAAAAAGTCCGGACAGAATTGTTCTTGAGTTCAGCCGTTCACTTGCTGAGCGTGGGTATTTTCTCCAGGCACACCAGTTTCCTCCTCCATCTTTGACCTGACTGTCTAGATTTATGTGATAGAATGAGCCAATGAGCATTATTTTGTAACTTATGAAGACTTTTTTCTGTTATTTAGATATGATAACAGCATTTCCCTCTGGATTAGAAGCTGATGATATTGAAGATTTTTGTCAGCTAGCACAGTACTATGCATCAAAGACTCCACAATCTTTTCGCAGAGTAAGTATAGCCTCGTGTATGTATTGGTTGGTTGTAATGGTGTGACTATGCCAGAGATGAGTGAAACAGTTACTCAGCTATGCTAAAAATTGTTGTTTATCAGCTGTTTGTGACAAGAGTAAGTTTATTTATCACTTTGGATTGATCAAGGAACAAGTTAGTGTATGAGTTTGATGGAAGAGTTTGTAATGTGGTCTGCTGTGTACTAAGGTGCTAGCTCACAGAGTCAGTATACTGCAGGCATGCATACCACTCTCTTAGTCCATTATCCTGGCACCAGGTGAACCAGTCAATATGAGGGAGTAATATTTTAACTTTTAAAGTGTTGTGTATGAACAGGCCTTAGTTTGAATGCACAACCAATTGCTTTCAATGTGCATGCTGTACCATTAAGCCACAGAGGCAGTCAGCTAAAAGGGAACTTTCATTACTCACATGATTCATATAACAACACTTTTCAGAATTGATGGTAGCAGACAGAATCTTTTAATAAATCTCTAAAAGAATTTTAAAAATATCTGCATTTTATCTCCTGTCTTGAGAGTTTGGACTTCAATGTGAAAAAGAAGCCATAATTTTCCTTATAAATAGTAACTGCAAAACCATTTATTTCCTATATACACTGGCAAATCTATCTTACACAAATAATACAACTGAGAATAATAATTTTTAGAACAAAATTATTATTAATGATTATCATTATTATTATTATTATTATTATTATTATTGGTTTTTTCCAGGATTATCAAAGCCCATTGTTTGGTACAAGTATAGGTCCTGTCAAAGATGAGGCTTCTAGTCAAGTTTCACAACTCCTTTGTTTACCAGTCGCTGGTACAGAATTGATACAAGCCAACAACCCAGCTGGTGTAAATATTAATGTACAACTTTGAAGAAATAGCATAAGACCTTAAGGAATAAGATAACATTTGAAAAAATAGCACAACATTTACAGAAATAGCATAACACCTACAGAAAAAAGCATAACACCTACAGAAATAGCATAACACCTACAGAAATAGCATAATATCTACAGAAATAGCATTACACCTACAGAAATAGCATAACATTTACAGAAATAGCATAACACCTACAGAAATAGCATAATATCTACAGAAATAGCATAACACCTACAGAAATAGCATAGCATCTACAGAAAAAGCATAACACCTACAGAAAAAAGCACATTTTTCAGAAATAGCATAACACCTACAGAAATAGCATAATATCTACAGAAATAGCATAACACCTACAGAAATAGCATAACATCTACAGAAATAGCATAACACCTACAGAAAAAAGCACAACATTTACAGAAATAGGCTTACACCAACAGATAGAGCATAACATTTACAGAAATAGCATAACATCTACAGAAATAGCATAACATTTACTGAAATAGCATAACACCTACAGAAATAGCATAACATTTACAGAAATAGCATAACATTTACAGATATAGCATAACACCTACAGAAATAGCATAACATTTACAGAAATAGCATAACATTTACAGAAATAGCATAACATTTACAGATATAGCATAACACCTACAGAAATAGCATAACATTCACAGGAATAGCAGAACACCTACAGAAATAGAATAACATTTACAGAAATAGCATTAAAACTTTAAGAAAATACATAACATCTAAAGAAACAGCATAACATTTACATAAATAGCATAATATCTAAAGCAATAGCATAAGATCTTAAGAAATAGCAGCATAACACCAACAGAAATAGCAAAGCATCTAAAGAAATAGCATAACATTTACAGAAATAGTATAACATCTAAAGAAATAGCATAACATTTTTTGAAATAGCATCATGTCTTAGGAAATAGCATAACATCTTAAGAAATAGCATAACATCCAAAGAATAGCAGATATGTCATTGATATTGGTATCACAAGATGCCTTTGATTCATTTAAGATTTTCGATTGTGAATTTACTCTAAGTCACATGAATGTATCACAGACATAAAAACACTTGAAATGTACTTTGTGTTAATTACACTGTCATGATGAATTCCTTTTAATCGACTTCCTAGGCATTTGTACATCTCATCATTTCTGTACTTTTTTTCTATATACAATGTTTCTGGCAAAGAAAACTGCATCAAAAAGGCATCATACTTACAGTTTCTGGTCAAAATATGAGATTATGTCAATATGATGCATTAATAACATGAACTATCAGCTGTTGGTATTGATTTTATAATATGCACATGTACATTCAACAAAATTACTGATTTTTGAATTACTCAAAAAAAAAATTCTTTGTTTTTCTTCAGGGTGATGGAGTGAGATATTTTATCGTAGATTGTCGGCCAGCAGAACAGTACAATAATGGTCATTTACCCACAGCATTTCACTTAGATGCAAATCTTGTAAGTTCCCATGGTTTGGTATACTGTAGTAGCTTAGCTTATAGATATATCGCTTAAGAAAGTAATTGATGGATGATTCGGTAGGCTTTCCCAGTTAAATTAACTACTACAGATCAGCGCCTCTCACCATTTTAAATCCTGCTTAGGCAGATCAAAGAGTGAGAAAGTTTATCAGTTTGCTTGTTGATAAGCTGGGGTATTGTCAAGGCACTCTGGTTCTCTCCACCATCCCAGAACTGACAGTCTTGAAGGCAAGTGAAATAATCTTGACTGGGGCATAAAACACCATAATTACACTCTAATCCAATACCTCCCATGAAAGGCTTTGAAGTTTTTTTCAAGGTCACATGAATCCTTCAATATTGAAAAAAAAAAAAAAAAAAAAAAAAAAAAAACAGTTTAAGACCTTGATATTAAAATAAAGGTTTAGAATCTTAAAAACATTATATACAGCTTCAGGTACTTGGTAAGCAACCAAAGGCTACTGTGTGTCCATGAGCTTTTGCTTTGGTGAGCAGTGTCTGTTCTCACAAGCACCTGTTTAATCAAAGTGATTAGCACTATATTGTTCGTCATAGATTTTAAGATATTAATTAATTGTCCCAGAAAACAATTGTTAAAGAGGTAGTTTTTATAAATTCTAAAAACAATGTTGATATTTCTATGCAAGGGTATGATATTATTCTTTAAGGGGATTTGAATGGTAAAATAAATTGAAACTCATGTGTAGATGTCTGATATGAGTTTTATTTTGGCATTAAAAGGACAAAGTAGTGACTGGTTCACCTGGTGCCAGGATAATTTGAACTGGGGCATATTATGCATGTCTCCGGCATACTGATTCTGTGAGCTAGCACGTTAAAGTGTTTTAAGTGATATGAGTTTTTTTTTTTTTTGGCATTAAAAGGACAAGTATCAATTGATTCACATGGTGCCAGGAAAGTTTGAATTTGGGAGTGTTAATATTTGTCTGCAGCATACCGATTCTGTGGGCTAGCATGTTAAAGTTGCTCTGACTGTGTGTTAGTACAAACCAGTCCATTAAAACTAACATACCAACTAGAACTTGTTTTCAGATTGATCCTTAGAGATTAAAAAAATTGCTCTCATTGCAAGTAGCTGAAGAATTGCTGACCTGTAGTAGTTAGTTAAACAAATCCAGTCATTGTCAGTTCCCAGATCTAAGGGAGATAACTGATACAGTATCTGGAAGAATGAAGTGCAAAATCATAACTTCACAGTCATACCTATATTTATTTGGTTGCTTCCTCTTCATTGATTTCCTTTGGTTAATTAAATCGGGAGTAAATTTTGGAATTTTACAGAATGGAATGGGGAAAATTCTACACTGAAAATTGTTATATGTGACTTTCCAGGGAAATCCTATGGAAAGATTTTGTGAAAAATTAGGTCATTTAAAGCAATTAACTTTAGTAAGATAAAGTGTAGTTGTGTGTGGGGGGGGGGGGGGGGAGAGGGGGTTCTTCAATAATATAGACTGCAATAAGTTCTTTTTTAAAAGCACAATTTAAAGAATTACATGTTCATGTAAGGGAATGTTCTACAGTTGAGACTATGAAGGTCCTTCAAACCAGAAAAAAATTTCAAGGTTTCCATGTATTTTGAAACCATATGTATCTGTTAGGGTAATTTAGTAGATCTTACGGAAATGTAAATAAAAGTGTATTTATTTGATATTTGTAGATGTTACAGAATCCGACAGAATTTAACACAGCAGTGGAAGCTTTATTAGCGGCCCAGAAACAGGCAATCAATTCAGGTAGAATTTGTTCCTCAGTTGTTTAAAGTTGTTGGTTCATTTTCTGGTGAAATAAATGATCTGAATTGGTTACCAATTCTTTCATGTTTTTTTTTTTTTTTTTTTTTTTTATTAATATTCTAGTAATATGTTCATCTATGTTCTTGAGCAAAAGTGTTAACAATAAAAAACCAGATCATCTAGTGAATAAGCATACCACCTAGGAAGCGGAGTGGTAGAAAAGTAGAACATTTGCTTCAAGAGCAGGAGGTTGTGGGTTCAAACACTGGCCAGGTCATACACAAGACTTGAATATTTGAGTTATTGCTTCCTTGCCTGGCTCTCAGCATTGGGAGGATAAAGTATCAACTGTTTGCTTGTCTGTGGCATACTGACTGTGTGAGCTAGCACCTTAGCAAAAAGTCGCCCAGAGTGTGCTTTAGTACAAGGCAGGCCATAATACACACTCGCACATCACACTTGTTCTTAAAACAACCAGATTTCAACCTGCATGATTATAGCTTACTTGCTCAGAAACACTATCCGTACTTTAAGTACTTTGATTTGTATTGAGGGTTCAGTAACTGGAGGGGAACACTTGGGTTTTTGGAAATTGTTTGAGAAGAAGACCAATTAAACATGTAAATGTAGCTTGCTTCCCACTATGTTATTTATGTTTTATGGAAACTGGCAGAGAAGAAGAAGACAAGTATGTAAAAATGGTTACGGCCAACTTTTTACAGAAATATTTTCAGTACTGTCAGTACTTTGATTTATATTGTAGGGTCAGTGGCTGGAGGGGAACACTTATGTTTTATGGGAAGTGGCAGAGAAGAAGAAGACCAGTATGTACATATGGTTATAGCCAACTTCTTACAGAAACACTATCAGTATATAGGAATGGCAAAAGGTGGATATGAAGGTAAGGTCAGAATTCAAATGGTTTGAGAAATTAAACCTGGAGCAAGGTCATGATACCCCCTGCAAACTAGCTTGTCTGTCCACCTGTAATGTATTGGTTTCAGAAATATTAGACCAAATTTAATTAAATTAGTTTATAGCTTTATTGTATGGAGATGAATATTGGGTTCTATTTCCATGTTATTTTTTCTATTGATTTTTACAGAGTTATAGCCCTTTGATCGAAAAGGGGAAGGGGGGGGGGGGGTATTAGTCTCCTTTAGAGACAGCTCTAGTTGTCCTGGACATGTTAACTGAGTTAGGATGACGAAATGGCAAAATAATCAAGGGCCATTAACATAACCACTGTAAACAATGTTTAGGGGGTATATTGGAATCACATTGTCTGTCTCTTCATTCATTGAAATAACAAATCCTTTCTATAGCTTTCAGATGTATGAAAGGATTGGAAATATATGCCTGCATAAGGTGATGCATACCAAATTTAGGTGTGTACCAGTAGGTCAAAGGGAAGTTTCTAATTAATGCAGTGAATTTCCTAACAGGGATTTACATGTCTACAGTATCTATTATCCAAATGATTTGAAAAATAGAAGGAATTTTCAGTAAATGGGGGAACTGTTTATAAGATCTGTATTTGCCTTTCAGCAGTTGACATCTCTACTGATTTCACTTTTTGACAGTATCATTCAGAGGTCAAATTTATCTTAAATCTCACATTTGCGCATCCTAGAGTAGGCACTGGTGTGTGAAATGAATGATTGTATGTCCTGCTTTGAATAGAGCACTCCTGACAACTTTCTATGTTGTATACTAATACAGCAGTTGCAGGTTTGTCTGCTGTACCTCTGTAATGGTAGGGGCCTTGGTGGCCGAGTTGTCTAAAGCGCGCGCTTACGGATCACAGTGCCTCTCACAAATTTGCATAAAAATACACAGCCATCTGACGGTATGGTTTGTTTCATTTTGATTAAAGCAAAATTTTGATTCCAATGATTTTAATTAATGGGAGTTGACTGTAATATATATTAAAAAAGAAATCTGAAACCTTGTTGTGATTCTGACATTCTGATATTATATAACGGTCTTCCGTGCTTTAAACTGCTTCACCGAATGTAGTTTTATTGTTAATATTTTTTTTCAAATGTTAACTTTACCTGCATGAGGACCTACATGTATATAATTTTTCATTTTTAATCTGAAGATGTGATTTTTAAATTTTATTAGTTGATATTTGAATATTCTATTAATTTTCAGCTGTTCATCAAGTATTAAAAGGCCATATCACTGAAGGATTAACAGACCATAATGCCAAACATTGTATTGTATGTAATCCAGAAGCAGCAGGTAGTGCCAGTGATATGGAGAATGGCGACGAATTCCTATCTGCTAGAAAGGTGAGTTGTTGTTGTTGTTTGAGTTATTTTTGTGATGTTGTTTAACATCGCATCAGCAATTTTTCAGCTATCCGCGATGAGAGCAAAGTCATTAATCTTTATGGATTAATCTAAGAACGAGTTCATGTATGGATGTGATGTGTGAATGTATATTATGATCGGCCATGTACTAGCCCGCACTAAGGAAAACTTTTTGGAAGGGTTCTTGCTTACCAAGTCAGTACACTGCAGGCAAGCATGCTACTCCCCCAGTCCATTATCCTGGCACCAGGGCAACCAGTCAATAACCTATCCTTTTAATGCCAAGTGCCAGAGGAGGAAGCAATATCTCAAAATTTAAAAACTTTTGTATGACTCGACCATGTTTCAAACCCACGACCTCCTGGTCTCGAGGCTGATTCTCTTCCACTGAAACACAGGGGTGGTTGAAAGGTCAGTGTTATTGATTAATCCTATAGCTACGGGAAAATGAAAAGAATGGAGATGAATTTCTCTCTAATAGAAAGGCAAGATTTATAGATTAGCCCAGTAGCTGAATAGAAATAAACAACAATAGATACAAATTTCTCTCTGCTAGAAAGTTGAGAGTTGTACATGTAGATTTGTCATATAGCTAAATAAGAATGACTAAAAATGGAGACAAGTTTCCTTTTGATAGAAAGGTGTTGGTTATAGATGTAGATAGGTACTATAGCTTAATAAGAATATACAAAAATGAGACAAATTTCTATTCGCTAGAAAGGTGAGAGTTATTGATAAATCTTGAAGCTTAATAGTAATTTAAAAAAATGGAGACAAATTTCCTATCAAGTTCTACCCTGGGACCAACCTGTTGATCAGCCTCTTCCCAGGGTCGGATGAACCCCCAAATGTAATTGGAAAGGGAAAAATGGAGTGGTCAAAGCAGTTCTCAAACCCGGACCTTCCCAATACTAGCTGGATGATCTACCAACTGAGCTACCCAGCCACCTATCAAGCCTGGTTGGCTACACCTATAACATGTAATTTTTATTTCAGGGAGAACCACAAGATTCTTTATTTGATAAATTTTCAAGTGTTGTGAAAAGTAAATCGGCGGAGATGAAACAGAAATTAACAGATTACATTAAGAATGATTATCCTCCAACTACAAGGTGAGTAAAGAGATAAGTTGAGTTGGGTAATGGTGTTTAACATCCCAATCAAGAATATTTCACTTAAATTGAGACGTGGCCAGCTATAGGCAAAAATACAGAAATTTTGCCTTATGTTCCCATCTGAAAGAACCTTGACTTTCACGTTGTAATGCTGAGTGCTTGGTGAACGAACAGATACTACCTACTTTCAAGTCTTGGACCAGACTTGGTCGGGGTTCAAATCCAGGATCTCCCACTTATAGAGCAAGCAATTTACCAACTGAGCTACCAAAGTGGGTAAAGAGATTATCAACCAAAGAGTTGAGTTGAGTAATGGTGTTTAATGTCCCAGTCAAGAATATTTCACTTATATTGAGACGTCGCACGGTAAAGGCGAAAGTGCAGAAATTTTGCCTGTGCGTTGCGCTGATGGCATTATACAGTAGGGTTCTTTATCGTGCCATGCCTGCCATGACACGGTCCTCGTTTATTTTAAGTTCCCATCTGAAAGAACTGTGACTTTCATTTCCTAATGCCGAGTGCTTGGTGAAAGAACAGTCACTACCCACCTTCAAGTCTTGGGTCAGACCCGGTCGGGGTTCGAACCCGCAACCTTCCACTAATGGAGCGAGCACTCTACCAACTAAGCTACTGCAGTGGCCGCTTTTGTAAAGAATATTCTGTTTGAATGAATTTAGAATGTGTCAAAGTTATGTCCCTTGTTCAAAAGTCAAGTCGATAGTTAGTTGCATTCAGGGTATAATACAATGCGTGTTGTATGTAATAATATTCATCTAATTATTTTTATATATTTTTTAAATTTTAAATATCTAAATCAGAGTTTTAAAAATAAATTATAAACTATCAACAACACATTTTGTTTCGTTGAAATGCTCAATTAAATATTGGATATTGAAATATTTTTTGTATTTTGTAAATACATGTTATAAGTCCGGGGTTTTTATACTTTTAAATTGTGTCTTATCATTACAACCAAAATCTCTGAAATTTGACCTTGTCCTGACTTGACAAAAAACCCGCCATTTTCAAGAAACATCATACTCTTGTATTCATATTACATGGAAAAGATTCTTCGTGAAATATCATTTGTACATTAAATTTTTATTTCAACTTAACTTCTGTATATACTGGTGATAACCATTTATGAAAAATTATGAACAATTAAAGACTTTTTTTTTACTATTTACAATTTTAAAATTGTACTTCCCGTTCACCAATGTGTTGTTTAAACAAAAACAGGACATCTTTTTTTTCTTATACATTATCGATTTTTAATACAATAATGAAGGAATATTTGTACAGAATAAGTTATTTTTGACATACATTACCAGTGGTAGTCTTGAAAATGTTTGTTACATATTTCGGGAATAAAAAAAGTTGTCTATTATAAATTTTAAAAAAAGTCCCAAGGTCCGATTGTGTGGCTTCATGAAAAATAATTACATTAATTATCATCAGATTAAGGTTAATTAGCACCTGTTAATGAATAGCTGCGCATGTACAGGTGAACTGAGGACGAAGATTATCGACAGTCAATGTCACCTGTATAAATAGGCAGTCATGGATAAGAGATTTGTGCAGTGATGTCTGAAAACATTTTTGTGATCTTACAGCCATTTGTCACTGCCGTTATATCAAACAGATAAAGCATTAATTTTTTACATTCGTTCCCAACATTTCATTGCTGGAGCCGGTAACTGAATATGCCGTTATAAAGTATAATAAAAACAACATAACAACAGATTTGTTCCCAACAATTTTTTTCCCGTTAACTAAATATGCGGTAATATAAAGAATGCCGTTGTAAAGAGAGTTCACTGTAATAACTAGACATTGTCAGTGGGCAGGTACACTGACGAACAAGTCTCCCACCACTGAGTTTTAAGGGAGAAATAACTGTTTAATATAAATATGTTGTTGGAGAGGGCATTAAACTCTGATAAATAAAGCTATTGTTTGTGAATTGCTATATAAAATACTGCTAACATACCTTTAGATGATGTTAGTTATTTGCAGAAAGTTTCAAGTTGATATGACTTTCCATTCCTGAGAAAAGTGTCGGACAAAATTTGAGAAGGAGAATTAATAAGAAACAAAGAAACAATACAAAAACAATGAGACCCCCCCCCCCCCATTTTTGTGGGTGGGAGACTTTATAATAAATGTCCAGCTTCATTCAGAATGCTTTTGACATTGCCAAGTTTTCTAAAGTTGAATTTTTTAAATCCACAAAACTACATTTTTTTTTTCTCTAAGCCAGACAATTTAAGCTCATGGATTTTATTGAATTTACAATGTCTTGGTTTTGTTTTACAGACATGTCAGTAACACTGATAGAGTGGGTCGGAGATACAGAAATATGGCTAATGTGTTCTCGATAGGAGATGAAGAAGATGGTAATATTTACAATCATATCTGTATATCAGTATCATAATTTTCAAAATTTTTATCTGCAACCCACAATTAACAATTCTAGGTCATTTTACATGTATATAGAATAAAACATGGTGAAATCCATATCATATGACATATCAGACTGAGATCCCAATATCAGAACAAGGTATTATGACCGAGGTCTGATTTTGGTCGAGGTCTGGTATGGCATATGATATGGATTTCACCATGTTTTATTCTGTTTATCATATACTTTAACTTTCAACATTTTTAATATACATTTGTCTACAGTAGGACAAAAAAAATATCATGTAAACAATCCTCTACTACAACAGCATATTCCACCTCTGCTTGGAGAACCTTCAATTGAATCTTAAGAAGTTTTGTAAGGATAAATTTATTCTAAGTAGCTGGTGTCTGATATCAATATCAGACGAGTGATATGGCTTTTCTGACCGGGCATGTGTGGTCCGTTATATGGATCAAACAAATTTACCCATATCAACTTTGCGGGAATTACATATTTAGTACTAAGTCTGATAGTTAAAAAAAAGGAAAAATATTTTCCAGATTAGTTGGTGACAGCTTCCAGAATATATTACATTTACCTGTACTTTAGCATGTTGTCGGATACACATTTAAATTTCCCTTTGGACACTTATCCTTTATGATGGATAAAACTATTACCAAATTTCTTATTTTTTAAGATGGATAAAACTATTTTTAGAATATAATATTTTAATGAGGTTTCATTGGCTAAGGAGTTTTTATTTGATTATTATTATATGACTACTGATTTTACTCAGTTTTGATTGGCCAAAACCTTGTTAAGCTGCATTGGACGAATCATTATGTTCACTGTTCAATTCTGCACTTGAGGGTAATATAATGGTCCAAATTGCCCTTGAGGTCCCTTAAAAATAGACGACAGTGATTTTAATAAGCCAATCAGAATTGACCTACTTTATAAGCTTTGGATCTCATTACATCTTCTAAAAATCATGAGGACAAAAACTGAATTTGTTACAAATTGTTTTGAAAGACACCTGTCTGTCAGTCTTGTAATAAAATGATTACTGACTTTTGATGAGGTTAGTACAAGGATTTGGTCGAGGTGAGTATAATATTTCTTTTGGGGTCGTGAAACCTTGTATTAACCTCATCAAAAGTCAATAATTGTATACTGTTAATTTTATATTGAGCTGGGGTGTGTAAAAAGTTGATGCCCTAATTTTTTTCCTTGGGAGAAGCTAATTTCTTTATTTTTATTAATTTTTTTTTTTTTTTTTTTTAAACTTAATAAGCCTTTAAGATTTTTTAAAACAAAACAATAATTATAATATTAGAGGTTAGTATATGTTTTATTGACCCATTGATAGCAGTATTGACCTTGGGTCACCCCCTCTCTCTCTCTCCTCCCCCCCCCCCCCCCCCTCTCAATTTTTTAGACATTCAACATTTAAACTGAATATTTTTTTGACTGTTTAGTGTAGGTTTAATGAACAAAACAAAACATTGTCTCATGAAGGTTTAAAAAATATTGATGAGAAAAATGGGAATATTTGAGTGTACCCTTGAGTAAATGATTGTGAAACTGGGCCCAGGTCTGTAACTAAAGATTTCAGATGAGTTTTAGATTACATTATAATGCTTTCTATTACAGCCGAAGATCAATCTATTACATCCTCGGATGATGAGAGAAAAGAGACAGTCAGTCTTGATACATGGCTGAAAAAATCTGATGTTGTATATTCCTGTAAATGTCAACACATAGGTCCAAATGGTTACATGTATCCAAGGTAATGTAAAGTATATTCTGTGAAAATGTTTTTTTAATGCGGCACAGGTCATGGTTGTGAGTATTATATCACTGTTACACTGCAGTACTTAGTACCAAGAAAGATTACCCCATGACTGGCAGAAAGTATCAGTTGTATTTGATGAAGAAATTTATTTCTTTAAAAAATGCACAGAAGTTTGTTTAGGGTTTTGAACCCATAAACCTCAAATGTGAAAAACAATGCCCAAGTCTTTATACATGAAAATAGAATAAATTGTAGTTAAAATAATGGGGCCACACCAAATTAATTTTTAGTCATATGGATTTAAAAAAAAAAATGGAGGTGAGCAAGCGATTAAAAATCAAATATATTTGTTTTTCTAAAACACATTTTTCTTAAGGCGACCAAATATTGAACCAGTAAAAAAATGCACAAACAGATAATTATTGCAGTAAAAGGCAAAAAAGTTTAAATATATCTGATAAAAGCCAAAAATAAGCTGTTCTGGTAAACTCCTACTTAATAAATTTAATATAGCAAAACATAATTCAACCCAAAGCTTGACAGATGTTGTCCTGATGTTGTTAAATTTACACTGAATGCAATTCTAGAATTTTAGACAGGCAGAAAACGATTTGTATTTCTAAATTTTAGAGGCGGGCAAGTCCAACAAACTACAAATTAATTTGGTGTGGCCTAATGATAATAATAAATCTTTATTTTACAACAAGTATTGAGCTTTTTGTCGACTTTTGGACTATAAAAGAAACATTTTTGTATATTTTTATATACAGTAAGAGTTACTTCAGTTTTTTTAATTTTTGTTTTTTCTTCAGTTATATTCTGGTCAATGGTTCACACATGTACATTTTACGGGAAATCCCAGACAGACGAGGAATGGCACATATCCAAGCAAGAAGAGCATTAGGTAGTTGTGTTAAAATTACATCAAGAAAGAAACACCCAGAGCTAATAACTTTTAAATATGGCTCCTCGGAGGAGGATGGAATTCAGGTGACAGACTTTGACAGACTTTTAATACCAAAAGCAGGGGAAGCAACCAAGAATATCAAACAGCAGATCATTAAAGTGTTAGATGCCCTTGAGAGGTGATATGATTATTTCTGCTGAAAAGGGCTGTGCAAAATTATAATCGTAACTTTAGTCCTCATGAGGAAGAAAATGGAGTCTTAAAGCATGAGAAATCGGGGAGTTTTGGGCAGTGTGAATATAATATATAACCCATTCAAAGAGATTACAGAATACAGAGGAATACCATGTGTTCATAATCATATTAAGAAAATAGGATATAAAAAAAAACCATATGTTTGTAGATATAGGTCCATAATATACACTCAACCACATTACTGCAAATCTTATAAAGTTTCCCTGTGTCAGATTATTCCAATTAGCTTGTTGAACTTTAATTTTTGTTGAGCCTGGCTTTGCCTTAAGGCGAGTCTTAGGTGTTACTTTTCCGGTGTCGGTGGCGACATGTCAAAATGTGAAAGTTTATGTTAAAGTAATGTATTTACTACTCAATCAAAAACTAACCAGGCGAGACATTTAAATCCGTGAAATTCTTGTTATTGTTTATATCTAGACAATATCGGTTTCAAATCTAGGCAATATCAGTTTCAAATTCAACTAGAATTGCGATTATGATGAGCATAATGATGAAAGTTTTCAGCCATTTAAAAACTCAATGAAGCTTGAAAAGTAGGTCAAGAATTAGTAGGTCAATTAAAAGATCCATCTGTAAGAAGTTAGCTTAAAAGGTTTCAAAACTACATGTACATGTTTATCTTGAATACCTAATTTTTAACCAACCACAGTGCTTTACATTTTTCTGCTATTTGAATAAAAAACTTTCAAAGTTTTAGCAAGCACTGACAATTGAAATTCTTACATATCATGTGGCAATTAAAGAAAAATTTAATTCTGGCCTGTCTGAACCCGAATTGCAGCCAAGTCCCGAAAAATTTACTATTGAGTTGGAAAGCTTACTTGATTTTAGATCTACTAATAATTAAAAGTGGTAAGCATTGAATTTCATACATTAACGATCTAGTCATTCTTATTACCAGAATTTACCAGCTTATTAGTAAAACAAAATTTGAAATTTCCATACTTTCAGTGTCATTGTATATGTATATCACTTTCATTTTACTACATGACATTTTCATTAGGTAAAATTTATGATGTAACAACATGTCATATCCTGCTTAATTATTTTATTTTCATGTATTTTGTTACCATGATTTGAATAAAAAACACAAAAAACTGTGAAAATCATTGTCCTGTAAACAGGTGATTTGCATGTATGTTAGGATGACAAAACACAAAGACATTGGTCAAAATTATTTCTATGCTCACTTTATTTTTTCTAGTGTGAGAAAGTTTGTCAGTTTGCTTGCCGAAGGTCGGTGGTTTTCTTTGGGCACTCTGGTTTCCTCAACCATCCCAGAACTGACTGCCTCGAAATAAGTGATAGAATCTTACTAGGGCGTAAAACACCATTATTCCACTTCACTCCTTAACTTATATCAGACAAATTTGGAATTTTAATAACTTTAAATTTTAAAAATTTTCACGAATTTAAGGTGCCATTTTTAAGAAAACTTCAAGTTTATAACATATGTATTAGGTTTTGTCAAAAAAGTGGATAAGTAAACCCCAAAAAGATGAAAGATTTAAATTTCAGTTAAGGAAATTGTGATTGTGAAACCGAAGTCTGTACATATTATACTTTTTATTAAATGTTTTTATCATAAAATGTTCATCATACATGTAGCTCATCAGTGGATTTGTGTAGGAGCTGTTTTTAATACCATGATATAAGAACAAATCCCAAAACATAAATCTATGGATATTTGATTAAACAAGGTTGATGCAAGGTTTTGTTGATCTTGATATGGAGAGAGTTACTTCCCTTTTTATACTTATATGGCGAGGGTTGTATGTTTTTCACATCAATTTTTATCTATCTTTGAACATGTCTTTAGGACCCAATTACACAAAGTATACTTCAAGAGACAATTATTAATCTAAATAAATTAATAACACACTTAATTATATGCTAATTATGGTTTAACTAAAATTTAAATTATATTTGTTACTAGGCCAAGGGTAATTAATTTTTTTTATTCTCAGTCAAATCTAATGATTCAGAAGATTTTGAGTATTTTGTACAAAAAAATTATAGGTCAAGTCAAATAGTTTTATCTGAGTGTACTATTATTGTCTTGTTAAGGACCCTTTTGATGGTTGTTAGGTAGAGCATCTGCCTCAAGCAGGAGGTCTTGGGCTCAAATCCTGACTGGGTCATGCATTAGAATTTTTTTAAATTGAGATATCCATCCTAGCTTGGCACTGTGCATTAAAAGGAAATAGTTTTAGCTGCTTCGCCCAATGTCAGTATCTATTTTCAAATGACCAATAAAATCTTATAAGTTTTGAGGGAGGTGACAAAGTAATTGTAATGACAAATGACCAATAAAATTGTATCTCATAAGTTTTGAGGGAGGTGACAAAGTAATTGTAGTGACAAATGACCAATAAAATTGTATCTTATGAGTTTTGAGGGAGGTGACAAAGTAATTGTAACAACAAATGAGCAATAAAATTGTATCTTATGAATTTTGAGGGAAGTGACAAAGTAATTGTAACAACAAATGAGCAATAAAATTGTATCTTATGAATTTTGAGGGAGGTGACAAAGTAATTGTAACAACAAAGGAGCAATAAAATTGTATCTTATGAGTTTTGAGGGAGGTGACAAAGTAATTGTAACAACAAAAGGCCCTTGCTCAGAATGAGTTAGATTTTTAAGGCTTGTATGTAGGACTGAAAAATTAAAAAAAACCCATTTTAATATGAAATTGTGATTTTAATGATTATTTAATATGTATTAAAATATTTATTTATACTGTTTGTTGCTTGTTATTATATGTTAAATTATATTTTGTTAAGGCATGCATTTGGTTTGTATTTTATATTTTATCATTGTGGGAAAACTTTCGGAACCATTTTTTTCTCCAGATAGAGCTGCTTCAATGAAACTCATGACCATTTACCTAAGATTTTGTAAGTAAATAATTTTGTATGTTGGGAGATTTTCGTGTCAATCAGTTTCTCAAGTATCATTATTTGAAGATATTTAAGCATAGAATCTGATTTTCATTTGGGTCATTGAGAAATAATCTGAATGGACGCTGTGCACACTATGTAATTTGTCTCAATGACCCAAATGAAAATCAGATTCAGTGTTATAACTAAATTATAAAGACAACAATTTTATTTACATGTATGTCAAAGTGAAATATTTATTAAAGTTGTATTTTCCAAACTTATTGCTCCAAAGAATTTAAGCAAAAAATTTCAAATTAACATTAAATATTACCAGTATTGTTTCATAGAAATGTGTTAACAGTATATTAATAAACATTTTTGAAGAAAAAGAAGAGATTTCTCCTTACAAAATTGTTGCAAGTTTTCCCTCAAAGAGTAATTTGTATGTAATTTGTGATATTCATTTATTTGTTGGTTAACCACCTGCAGTGTTTACGCAGAGCTTTAAAGTTACCATGGTTACCTGAAGTTACAGCACAGATATTAATGTGTGAAAATGAATATACAAGAAATCACTTTAGTTTATATTTTTGATCAATAAGAATCTTGAAAAAAAATGGTCTTGTAACAAAAAACTGGATTTTCTCCCCTTTGCTACGAAAGGCCTTGGTGGCAGAGTGGTCTAAAGTGTGCGCTTACGGATCACAGCGCCTCTCACTGCCTGGGATCGAATCCCACTCGGTACAGATCCTAGTGTGAGAAAGCTTGTCAGTTCGCTTGCCGAAAGTCGGTGGTTTTCTCCAGCACTCCTGTTTCGTCCACCATCTCAGAACTGACCGCCTTGAAATAAGTGAAAGAATCTTGACTGGACATACAAAACCATTACTCCACTCCACTCCACTCCTTTGCCATGGAAATTTACCAGTTTCTGCATAGTTTGTTAGTTACCTGTAGGTGTAAAAAAGCCAATTAATTTTTTGTCATTTTAAAAATTTCATGAATATGTGTTGATTCATTAATCATTTAGAACAAATTATATATATGTATTTATTATTCATTTTTATTATTGCAATTAAAATTCTGAAAGCCTCACGATTGTTTCTACTGTTATTTATACATGTAATTGTTTTTTAGATATAAGGTCCCACTTAATGCCAGTCATACCTCAAACACAGGTTTTGTTTGTGTACACAGGTTTTGTTTGTGTACACAGGTTGTTTGTGTACACAGGTTTTGTTTGTGTACACAGGTTTTGTTTGTGAACACAAGTTCTGTTTGTGTACACAAGTTTTGATTGTGTACTCAGTTTGTGTACACAGGTTCTGTTTGTGTACACAGGTTCTGTTTGTGTACAGGTTTTGATTGTGTAGACAGGTTCTGTTTTTGTACACAGGTTTTGATTGTGTACACAGGTTCTGTTTGTGTACACAGGTTTTGTTTGTGTACATAGGTTCTGTTTGTGTACACAGGTTTTGTTAGTATACACAGGTTCTGTTTGTGTACAGGTTTTGATTGTGTACACATTTTTGATTGTGTACACAGGTTTTGTTTGTGTACACAAGTTTTGATTGTGTACTCAGGTTCTTGTTGTGACACATATTTTGTTTGTGTACACAAGTTTTGATTGTGTACTCAGGTTCTTGTTGTGACACATATTTTGTTTGTGTACACAGGTTTTGTTTGACACAGGTTCTGTTTGTGTACACAGGTTCTGTTTACGTACACAGGTTTTGTTTGTGTACACAGGTACTGTTTGTGTACACAGGTTTTGATTGTGTACACAGGTTTTTTGTGTACACAGGTTCTGCTTGTGTACACAGGTTTTGTTTGTATACACAGGTTTTGATTATGTACACAGGTTTTGTTTGTGTACACAGGTTCTGTTGTGAACAGGTTTTGATTGTGTACACAGGTTCTGTTAGTGTACACAGGTTCTGTTTGTGTACAGGTTTTGATTGTGTACACAGGTTAAATTATGTACACAGGTTCTGTTTGTGTACACAGGTTTTGATTGTGTACACAGGCTCTGTTTGTGAACACAAGTTTTGATTATGTACACAGGTTCAGTTTGTGTACACAGGGTTATGTTTGTGTACACAGGTTTTGTTTGTGTACACAGGTTCTGTTTGTTGTACACAGGTTTTGTTTGTGTACACAGGTTGTTTGTGTACACAGGTTCTGTTTGTGTACACAGGTTTTGATTGTGTACACAGGTTCTGTTTGTGCACACAGGTTTTGTTTGTGTACCAATTCTGACTTGCTGGCAGGTTATAGTACAGTGGTGTTCAGAAATCATTGAGGTCATTTATTATAACCCTGCATTGAATGATAGGGAAGCCCTATAGTAATCCCTTTGTCTGTCTGTCTATCTGTCAATCTGTCAGTCAGCAGTTGTTGTGGTCCTAGCTCCACCTACAGTTTTTCAATCGTCTTTCTGAAATTTGGCATATTTGCAATAAGCACAATTAAGATGTGCATGTGACTTTTTGAACTTGGTCGGGGAGTTATCCACAATTTCCAAGATATTGGACTTTGTTATTTTTCACAGTATATGCATACGCCTTCTAGCATTGAAACATGAACAGAATTGTAGGTTAAAAAATATTATCATACAAGTCTTATAATTTTTCCATTTCCTTAAAAAAAGACTAAGATTGCTTATTAGTTTGTAATCTTTTATATTTCTTTTTAAACTGAAATACATGTAAAGGGTGTATTTTAATTTTAATTAAGGCACTCTGTATCGTTTTTGAACTTCGTCATGACTGATTAGATGAACACCCCCAATCAAACCAGAGATAAATAAGGTTAGCCAATTAGATATGCCTACTCATAGGTGTAAATTGTCTATGATGGCACCCTTAGTTAACTTAATCTTTTATAATTCTGAAATACATGTAAAAGATGTATTTTAATTTCATTAAGGCACTCTGAGTCTTTTTTAGAACTTCTTCATGACTGACTAGATGAACACCCCCAATCAAACCAGAGATAAATAAGGTTAGCTAATTGGCTTTGTCTACCCAAAGGTGTTAAATGTCTATGATGGCACCTTAGATCAAATTAGTTAAATACGTTTTATTGGCCATAGCAGATCTACAAACAAATCTGAACAACAACAGCTCATATGTATTTTAGCCAAGATTCACAGATATCTGCCAAGTATTTCAGAGGAGAGGTAAAAAGTTTTGTATTTACAAGCAACATTCTTCTGCATTTACACACATACCCATGCTTCACTATGTCATAAACCAATATGTGCTGGAATAGTGAATAACTTAAATCAAACTTTTTTGGTTAAATATGTTCTTTTTATAAGTTAAACAAAATATAATGTATAGCAGGATATAATTTGCCAATTTTGACAAGTCTGTGAAAATTTTAGCGTATGTTTTTTATTTTTGGCAATCTATCATACATAACTTGTGGTCGACTGGTAAACAAATATTTTAAATGTTTTTATTTTTGCGATTTTAATACTACCACCAAAACACCCAAATTTTGCACCCTCATAACAATGACCAGTATTTATAGAACTCCATGACAAACAAGCATACTAAAACATTGTAGATAGATCTAGTAACAAAATGTTGCATGCTTTTATCAATCAAACATTTATCATTCCTGAATTTCAGTACTTTCAGTACTTTGATTATATCCTTCTGACAAATTGAACTGGTAATGAAAGTCCCTAAAATTGTTCATTAAAAGTAATTTGCTTTAGGCCAAACTAAATTAATTTGTAGTTCATCAGATCAACCAGAGTCTAAAATTTAGATTAAAACAAAAGTTTTTATTTGTTTTCTGCCTGTTAAAAATTTCAAAACTATAACAATTATAAAAGAAATGCCAAAAAAGTGACCTATTGGTCCAAAAATATTTAAAAAATCTTCATGCTAGAAGAAGATGATAGGAGAAAAAAATCTGATGTGATATTTGGCTTCTCTAGGAATAGGATGTTCATGAAAATCGTAAATCTTAAATAAATCTTACATCACTTACTAAAGATGATTATAAATTTTAATGGTTAATATAGGATTTCTCAATTAACTATACCATATTCTGCTTTTCAAAAATTGTTCTTTATTTGACAGCAAATTTAAAACATCTATCCTTTCTTATTTAGACTGTAGAAAAGACATCCATCTTCTGATGTGCAAACATAAAGGCGTGTTTCTGTAGAATTAAAACCTATATTTAGAGGTAAATTTATGTCCATTATCAACATCTTGCTATGACTGCCATCAGCTGAAAACACACAGATATTGTTACTTTCATTACCACAAACATAAACATTGTCATTTTTGTCCACGGCTATACCCAATAAACGTTGAAGTTTTGGATTTGTAAATCTTCTAACTTCCCTTCCATCCAAAGTTTTACAAACGATGTCATTTCCATCGGAGTAATATATATTACCGGTCAAAGCTACAGCTACATAAGACACATGGTCACGACTTCGTGAGAAGCTCTGTACAACCTCACCGTCCATGGATAACACATCTACTTCTTTTTCATATCCTACTATAATATTATCCTTTGTAGCTGCCAATCCCCATGCTTCACATTTAGAAGATATTTTCTCCTTTTCTTTCAATTCATTTTGTTGAATTTCATATTTGTTTATCCCATCGTCAAAAGAAACTATAATTTCAGATGATGATATCAAACATGTATCTCTGGGACATCTTTTCTTACAACTTGTATCAAATAAAAAGTTCCCATCCTTGTCATAAACTTTCAGCTTTTTATTAGTAAAACAGCAAAATACAAGTCTTCCATCTGGTAGGTATGTCCCTCCTGTGATTTCACCATTTGGTTTAACACTATGTTCCTTGTGTACTTCTAATTTCATAACATCAATTGGTTCTATGTCTTCTATGAAAAAACAATTCGCAATAGAAGAAATTTCTTTCAAACTGGAACACAAACCCAATGTTTGATTGATGTCGACTTCAACAACGGAAGTAAGGTTATTTCTAATAGTTTCTATGACGTCATCAGTGCGAAGATTATAATCTATAAAGCTTGCGTTAATAAGCTCAGTCTGAAGGCTATCAATGTGTTGTTTAAGTTGCATCTTCAGTTTTTCTGTGGTTATGAATACTTGTTTTGGTGATCCCTGTTCTTGTACTGTTTTCAGTAATTTCTTTCCTTTCTTCACATTCTGCTGAAGTACTTCTATTCTTTCCTTTGCCTCAGTAAGCTTTATGCTCTCTCCTTTGTGCATTTGTTTGAATGTTGTAAGAAAACTAGACCTAAGATGGTCAAGTTTGTCAATTGCTTGCTGGACAGTAGTGGTCACTTTCTTAGATATCTCGTCATGTCTGTTGTTAAGTGTTGTCAAATTTTCATCCGTTTTATTTCTAAGCTTGTCAGTTCTTTCTTCGAGATTGTCTAAATGCTCAGCAAATTTTTTAACATATTCAGTGTTCTTTGAACCTGTGGAAACCATTTCTTCAAATGTAGAAATTTGTTCACATTTTCTGTGTGAAGTGGCCAGACAGATAACACAGCACATTTCTTTGTGACTGACACAGTAAACTTTGAGAACTTCCCCCGTGTGTTTCATACAAGGTTCCTCTACATCAAGCGGTTGGGCTGGTTTCGTTTTTTCCTTTTTCATTTCATCAACAGAAATTATTTCATGTTTTGATTTTCTAAAACGCCTATGATATTTGACACAATTCTCACATAATGTTTCGGAACATTGTGTACACCAGGAAACGGCTAATGTTTTTTCATTATCAGAATAACAAGGACCACACCATTTTTCATCTTCACACGATGCTGAAACTTGCGCTGACCTCTCAATTAGCGAAGTAATTACATGGTTGTCTGGCATTGTATCGGCGATACTTTCCGAAGTCAATTCGGGGTCTGTTACTGTGACTTCCTGTCGACAAACTGGACATGGGAATCCTTTTGCCTGTTTGCCCTCCCCGCCAAGCTGAGTTATGATGTAGGACTTAAGGCACAATTGACAAAATGTATGATTACAGGGCAGGCATTTTGGATTTGTAAACTGTTCATAGCAAATCGGACATGTTAGCAGGTCATCGTGATCAATCTTTGCGGCCATTATTACTTGCAAACAAGATCCAAATGTCCACAAACGAATAGCCGCAATACACCCTATGGATTTACCAAGTTTCTACTTTCGTTTTGACTCGGGCGGAAGTAATACAATTTTAACATACAAAATGGTTAAAATCCGGATGTAGATTTAACAATGAATGTCGTCTCCTGCAAAAGAAAATAATAAAATAATAATAATTAAAAAATAAATAAATAAATAAATAAATAAATAAATGAATAAATAATCGCTCGGTCAAGAGTATAGATCAGTTATATCGAGGCAGGCAGACAAAGTGTGACTGTTAGTTAATTTCACCGTAGTGTTTTCCGTGAAATTAAGAAAGAATTTATATGTTAATTTTGCATTTTGTTTTCCCACTATCAAAGTTTAGAGGAAACGATTAACAAATATCTGAAATAATAATAATAATAATAATAATTGGCACTGTTTCTGATATCCGTGGCTTTCGACATTTATGCCATCATTTTATTTATCTTATCATTATATCAGTACCACAAATATACAAATTTAATATAAGCCATGGTTTTATTCATACACATAAAGATAAGGTCTAAGGGAGATAATTCCCTGATCTGTTTCACATGCGTGAAGATTAGTCTCTAAACACCATGTGGACTTTTCAGTGGCCGAGTGGTCCGACTAAAGCGCTTGATTACGGATCACAGCGCCAATCGTCTCCCTGGGTTTGAATCCCACTCGGGACAGATCCTAGTGTGAGAAAGTTTGTCAATACGCTTTCGAAGGTTGGTGGTTTTATCCGGACACTCCGGTTTCTTTCACCTTCCAGAACTGACCGCCTTGAAATAAGTGAAAGAATCTTGACTGGAGCGTACAACACCATTATAAAACTCTACTCCTTAATTTAAATCAGACAAATTTTCAAGAATTGAAGGTGCTATTTTTAAGATAAGTTTAAGGTTATTCTTGACTAGGACGTAAAACACCATTTCTTCACTCCACTCTAGTCACCATGTTGGGGTCTTTAGTGCTTTTAATCTTGGACTTACGGATCGCGCTGTATCTCAGCCTAGGTTCCAATCCCAATTAAACAGATCCTAGTGTGAGAAAGTTTATCATTTCGTTTGCCGAAGATCAGTCGTTTTAGGGGCACTCCGGTTTCCCTCATCATTCCAGAACTGATCGTCCCTTTATTAGTAAAAGGATCTTGGCTTGGGCCTTAACAACAGTATCTATATCAACATCTTTACACCATGTAAATATCAAAATCATCTATTCATGAAAAAAAATCTGAAGTGTTTGAAGTGAAAGTGAACCTTATGTTATTATTAAGGTTAATGAGAAAAATTTTATAACTCTCAAATTCTGATTAGAATTATGCTAATAACAAATCTTCTGTAGATACATATGCTTGAAAGAAGAATTGACCACATCATATTTTTTTCTTTTTAATTCGGATGTTTTCTGTTTGAGTTTCCATTTTGCCAGCAACTGAAAAACGTTAATCTAATTGCATTATTTCTGAAGTCAGATTTTTTGCGTTATATAGAAATTAGGTGACAAATAGAGAGAAACTTTAAAGGCATAAATTGTGGTTGTCAAAATCAGTTGCTGTTGTTGCTGTAATATAATGTTGTTAAACGTATCATCAGCAATTTTTTCAACTGTCTCCGAAGAAAAAAAGGTTATTAATCTCTATTGATTAATCAATTGACAAAGTTTTTGTATGCGTGTGATGTGCGAGTGTGTATTATGGTCTGCCGTATACTAGCGCGCACCCAAGGCGACTTTTTGTTAAGATGCTAGCTCACCGAGTCAATATGCCAGAGACAAGCATACCCGGTCTAATCCTGGCATCGGTCGTACCAGTCAACACTATCCTCTTATTGTCGAGCACCAGGCGAGGAAGCAGTATATGAAATGTTAAAGTCTTGGGTATGACCCGGACTGAGTTCAAACCCGCGATCTACCGCTCTCGAGGCGGACGCTCTAACAATAAACCACCGAGTCGGTCCTGTGGCGATAAGTGAAGTTGCATAACTTTTAGGGACATTTTATCAAGATCTAACTGAATATTTACGAACATCCAAACATAATTTAAACTGCAGTGTAAGGTTATTTGTCTGTAACAACCGGCATTAAGTATGCGCAAATATATACAGTCTAAACGGTCTATAACAACCCTTTCCATAACAAAAACCTGTCTATAGTAGTCAGCTTATGCTATATAATGGACCTCTCTTTAGTGCTCAACTGTCTTATGTAGTTGGTGACCTCTACACAAGTTGAGTCCCAAAATAATGCGTTAGCTATTTATTTACAAATAGCAAGTGCTTAATGTAAGTAATTTTTTATTTGATAGAAGGTTTGTTATTATTATTATTAAGAAACTGAGACATTACTAAGATCATATCAGTATAACAAAAAGAGAAATACAAAATCAAAAATACAAAAATTAAAAATACGAAGAAATACAAAACAAAAAGTTCAGAATTACAAAATACAGAAATGCAAAATGCAAAATTATAGATATACAAAAACAAAGCTTTAATCTTTATTTGGCTTCCAAAACAAGGTGAATTTTATCTGTATTCGGGAGATAAAGTGTTTATATCTATTTGTAAGTAACATTTGCTTCAACATTCTTTTAATACATAGTAGGAAACATAACCATTAAACATGTCCTCACTTAAGTGTTTTATTGATAGTATTTTGTTTTTGATTCAAATTTTAATAAATTGTCAAGAATAAAACTGATAATATCAAAATACTTTTTTTTTTTTTTTTTTTTTTTAAATTATTAACATTTTTTTCTCAAAAAAAAGTGAAGCAAATTATTTTTAATATTACGTTCAACTTTTTTTTATTAAACGAAAATTACCTCTGAGAATTCATAACATTTACGGCGAAAACTACCCGTGTTTATATGACAAACATGTATCTGATTCAATGGGAGACAACAACGTTCATAAAATACCCGTCCATTGTGGTCTATAATTGTCAAATTCGCGAGTTACCGCTATGGATCAGTTTTACTGTATTATAAATTATCCTCATCATATAACACCTATCCAATAAAAATCATTTAAATGTTATTTAACTTAGAATAACTTTTTTTGGTGTCTAAAAAAATTGGGATTTTACCTTTGTACAATCCATTAATTAGAAATATCAATGACATTCTTCAAAAAAGTGAAACGAGGAATAGTTTTACTCCCCAATGTGTCCCTTGTCAAAGTCAACAATCTGTCCAGCACATATTGCTGGACTGTGTTGACTTTGCTCCTACAAGGGATACTTTTTATTCAGCATCATCGATGCAAGATCTTTTTAATAATGTTCATGGACATCAAATTTTAAAATTCCTACGGGAAATAAACTTGTTCAATAAAATATAGTTTTTATCATTTATTATCCAGTCTTTTATGTTAACTTATCTGTGATATTACTGGTTTTTATCAGTTTAGTAGTTGCTTTAAAATCTATTGTATTTAGTTTTACATAAATTGTAATTTTATAAATTGTTATATTTTTAACATTCTCTAGCCGCGAATAGCTGCAATAATGCTGATGCGGCTTTAAACCAAAACTCACTCACTCACTCACCGTCAAATTTCTTTAACTTACACGGAGACCGTTAGGTTTTGGATGTTTGAGAAAACCGTATTACCCGAACACCAAATTTGACAAACTTTTATCGTTAGAATCTGTCTAATGTGAAAATCAAAACTAGAGAGTCAGTAAGGGATGTCATGAAATTTAAAGAATCCTTTTAGAAGAGTCGGCCACTTAGCAGACTTTCCAACTTGTTTAGAAACGAACAAGCGAACAAGACAATATAAACATACATTATAATCATAAAAAGGTATCCAATAGTGTGGGTGACCGCGGTAGCCGAGTGGTTAAGGCGTAAGCCTTCAAACTCACGGCGTTTCACTCATGTAGTATCGAAAACGGACGACTTCAAGTAAGAAAGATTAACCTTGTGTTATCCCTTTATTGGTCGGCTCTGTACTGGTGTTACTCTAAATGTTGACATAATTGCGCACTAGAACAACGAAAATGAGAAACACTTGCATTTTCCCACAGCAGACAAACTTGCGTCAAGATTAATTACCAAGATTAATAAAAATTGTCTCATCATGAATAGCTGAAAAACTAGGCGTTGAACTGTATTTAACAAGCCATATCGCCAAGAAAATCAACAACATTTAACCGAACATATTTCAACATAAAGTCAACATCTTTTAACCAACCATTTAAAATCAACAAGGTCAATGACATTTAGCTATCCATATCACCACAAAAAAGCCAACCGCATTCAACCAACGATATCAAATCAATAATGCCAATGTCAACAACATTGAACCAACCATTTCACATCGACAATGTCAAAGAAACCTTACCAACCATATCATATAAACAAATCAACAACATTAAACTAGCTATATCACATGAACAAAGTCAACAACATTCACCAAACCATATAACAGCAACAAAGTTAAACCAGCAAATAATGCTTCTATAACGTCAAAAACATTCAGCCAACCATGTTACATCAGCAAAGTCAACAATATTCAACTAAACATATCGTATGAACTAAATCAACAACATTCAACCAACCATATCATATTGACAAATTCAAAAACATTCAACCAATCGTATTACGACAACAAAGTCAACATCATTCAACCAATCACATTTATGCAACAAAGTCAACATTCAACCAACCATATCGTCTTAACAAAGTCAAGTATATTATACCAACCATATCACAAAATATTATACAACTAACCATATAACATCAAAAAAGTTCTAATTGAAGGCTTAGAAATATCAACACGATTATATTACTGACTATTTTTTTTATTTCATTGGGTTTTTAAGTATATCCTCAATACGATAATATTTCTTTCCTTTAACGTTAAGCGATGTTCTCCAGATAAATCAGCATATCACCTAATTTATCAAATTTTAGAAAATTCATATTTCTTTCTATCAAATTAGTCACTCATTTTAGACTGTAGAAATGACATCCATCACTTTTTGTACAAACACAAACACGTGTTTCTGTAGAATTAAAACCTATGTTTAGAGGTGAAATTATGTCCGTTATCAACATCTTGCCACGACTGCCATCAGCGGAAAACACGCAAATATTGTTACTGTCAAAACCGCAAACATAAACATTGCCATATTTGTCAATGGCAATACCTGTCAAATCTTGAACTGTTGGATTTGTAAATCTTCTAACTTCCCTTCCATCCAAAGTTTTACAAACAACGTCATTGCCATCGGAGTAATATATATTACCGGTCAACGATACAGCTACACAAGACACATGGTCACCACTTCGTGAGAAGTTCTGTACAACCTGACCATCCATGGATAACACATCTACTTCTTTTTCATATCCTACTATAATATTATCCTTCGTAGCTGCCAATCCCCATGCTTCACATTTAGAAGATATTTTCTGCTTTTCTTTTAATTCATTTTGTTGAATTTCATATTTGTTTATCCCATCGTGAAAAGAAACTAAAATTTCAGATGATGATATCAAACATGTATCTCTGGGACATCTTTTCTTACAACTTGTATCAAATAAAAAGTTCCCATCCTTGTCATAAACTTTCAGCTTTTTATTAGTAAAACAGCAAAATACAAGTCTTCCATCTGGTAGGTATGTCCCTCCTGTGATTTCACCATTTGGTTTAACACTATGTTCCTTGTGTACTTCTAATTTCATAACATCAATTGGTTCTATGTCTTCTATGAAAAAACAATTCGCAATAGAAGAAATTTCTTTCAAACTGGAACACAAACCCAATGTTTGATTGATGTCGACTTCAACAACGGAAGTAAGGTTATTTCTAATAGTTTCTATGACGTCATCAGTGCGAAGATTATAATCTATAAAGCTTGCGTTATTGAGCTCAGTCTGAAGGCTATCAATGTGTTGTTTTAGTTGCATCTTCAGTTTTTCTGTGGTTATGAATACTTGTTTTGGTGATCCCTGTTCTTGTACTGTTTTCAGTAATTTCTTTCCTTTCTTCACATTCTGTTGAAATACTTCTATTCTTTCCTTTGCCTCAGTAAGCTTTATGCCCTCTCCTTTGTGCATTTGTTTGAATGTTGTAAGAAAACTAGACCTAAGATTGTCAAGTTTGTCAATTGCTTGCTGGACAGTAGTGGTCACTTTTTTAGATATCTCGTCATGTCTGTTGTTAAGTGTTGTCAAATTTTCATCTGTTTTATTTCTAAGTTTGTCAGTTCTTTTTCGAGTTTGTCTAAATGCTCAGCAAAATTTTCTATATATTCAGTGTTTTTTGAACCTGTGGAAACCATTTCTTCAAATGTAGAAATTTGTTCACATTTTCTGTGTGAAGTGGCCAGACAGATAACACAGCACATTACTTTGTGACTGACACAGTAAACTTTGAGAACTTCCCCCGTGTGTTTCATACAAGGTTCCTCTACATCAAGCGGTTGGGCTGGTTTCGTGTTTTCCTTTTTCATTTCATCAACAGAAATTATTTCATGTTTTGATTTTCTAAAACGCCTATGATATTTGACACAATTCTCACATAATGTTTCGGAACAATGTGTACACCAGGAAACGGCTAATGTTTTTTCATTATCAGAATAACAAGGACCACACCATTTTTCATCTTCACACGATGCTGAAACTTGCGCTGACCTCTCAATTAGCGAAGTAATTACATGGTTGCCTGGCATTGTATCGGCGATACTTTCCGAAGTCAATTTGGGGTCTGTTACTGTGACTTCCTGTCGACAAACTGGACATGGGAATCCTTTTGCCTGTTTGCCCTCCCCGCCAAGCTGAGTTATGATGTAGGACTTAAGGCACAATTGACAAAATGTATGATTACAGGGCAGGCATTTTGGATTTGTAAACTGTTTATAGCAAATCGGACATGTTACCAGGTCATCGTGATCAATCTTTGCGGCCATTATTACTTGCAAACAAGATCCAAATGTCCACAAACGAATAGCCGCAATACACCCTATGGATTTACCAAGTTTCTACTTTCGTTTTGACTCGGGCGGAAGTAATACAATAATAACATACAAAATGGTTAAAATCCGGATGTAGATTTAACAATGAATGTCGTCTCCTGCAAAAGAAAATAATAAAATAATAATAATTAAAAAATAACTAAATAAATAAAAATAAATAAATAAATAAATATATATATCAATTAATAAATAAATGAATAAATAATCGCTCGGTCAAGAGTATAGATCAGTTATATCGAGGCAGGCAGACAAAGTGTGACCTTTTGTTAATTTCACCGTAGTGTCATTCGTGAAATTAAGAAAGAATTTATGTGTTAATTTTGCATTTTGTTTTCCCACTATCAAAGTTTAGAGGAAACGATTAACAAATATTTGAAATAATAATAATAATAATAATAATAATAATAATAATAATAATAATAATAATAATAATAACAACAATAATAATAAATGGCACTTTTTCTGATATCCGTGGCATTTCGATATTTATGCCATCATTTTATTTATCTTATCATTATATCAGTACCACAAATATACAAATCTAATATAAGCCATGGTTTTATTCATACACATAAAGATAAGGTCTAAGGTAGATAATTCCCTGATCTGTTTCACATGCATGGAGATTGGTCTCTAAACACCATGTGGACTTCGGTGGCCGAGTGGTCTAAATCGCTCGCTTACGGATCACAGCGCCAATCGCCCCCTGGGCTTGAATCCCACTCGGGACAGATCCTAGTGTGAAAAAGTTTGTCATTACGCTTGCCAAAGGTTGGTGGTTTTCTCCGGACACTCCGGTTTCCTCCACCACTCCAGAACTGACCACCTTGAATTACATGAAAGAATCTTGACTGGGGCGTAAAACACCATTATACCACTTCACTCCTTAATTTAAATCAAAGAAATTTGAAATTTTTTAAAAATATTAAAGAATTGAAGGTGCTATTTTTAAGATAAGTTTAAGGTTATTCTTAACTGGGGCGTAAAACACCATATCTTCACTTCACTCTAATCACCATGTTGGGGTCTCGAGTGCTTTTAATCTTCGACTTACGGATCGCGCTGTCTCTCAGCCTAGGTTCCAATCCCAATTTAACAGATCCTAGTGTGAGAAAGTTTATCAGTTCGTTTGCCGAAGATGGGTCGTTTTAAGGGCACTCCGGTTTCCCTAATCGGAAATGTTTTAAGTGAAAGTGGACCTTAATCCTTCTGTTATTATTAAGCTCAATGAGAAAAAATTTGTAACTCTCAAATTCTGGTTAGAATTATGCTTATAAGAAATCTTCTGTATATAAATATGCTTGAAAGAAGAACTGACCACATAATATTTTTCTTTCTTTTTAATTCTGATGTTTTCTGTTTGAGTTTATACATTTTGCCAGCTACATTGCACTTAAAAACCTCAATATAATTTCAGCATTTCTGAAGTCGTTTTGTTTTTGCATGATATGAAAATTTAAATGTTGGGCGTATAGACAGAGAGACTTTAAAGGCATAAATTTTGGAAGTCAAAATCAGTTGTTGTTGCTGATGTAATTATGTTTAACGTCGCATCAGCAATTTTTCAGATGAGAGGAAGGATATTATTCTTTATTGATTAAGCCATTGACAAGTTCTTGTATTCCTGTGATGTGCGAGTGTGTATTATGGTCTGTCGTATCCTAGCGCGCACTCAAGGCGACTTTTTGTTAAGATACTAACTAACCAAGTCAATATGCCATAGGCCGAGATTGCTCTGCCGTCGAATAAATTTTAATATTAGGATATTGTCGAAAAGACAATATCCAAATATTAAAATTTATTTGACGGCAGAGCTATCTCAGCCTAATATGCCACAGACAAGCATACCGCTCAGCCACAGAGGCGCGATAAGTGAAATTGCATAATTGTTTGAGGGACATCTTAACAAGATCTAACTACATTTATGATTTACCCCTTAAGCCTCAACTACGCATTTCTACTCATTTTCTGGCCTTGTCTTAAATATCAAAGCATAGTTTTCGTTTGCCCGTCATTTCGTTAATAATCATCAGATATTGAAAAAAGGGTATCACATGAAATTTGTTTTTCAGCATTTGTCTCCAAAATATTTGTAAATACACTCTAAATGAACAAAATATTTACTTAATTGTTTTTTATTTTTAATTTTTTATTTTAATTTTTATGTTTATTTTGACAGATGTCATGTTTAATTATTTTGGTTATTGACGGGTAAATCCCGAAAAAGAAAAAAGTCACATCTAAAATATATGAGTTTGAGTGAAGCTGTTGGGCTAGAAATTGATACAATTGTCATTGAATGAATAACTACATCGTTTATCGTAATTTTCATAAATATTACAATTATATGATGAAACGACTTCAATTCAAATAATGTACATGTACTATAAATAGATGCAAGGGAATCCCATTTGCAGCATATATTTTCAGAAAATAAATTTCCGGAAAGTAGAGCGTACCCAGAAAACGTACCTGCTATATGCTTGTTTTTATCTACAAATTGGGTCATTTAGGCTCCCTTTTGCAATTTATAATGTATAGAATGTTCAACCGATTTCCTAAATTGAGAGATACAAGTGCACGTGTATGGCGTCACTAGATAGATATTCCAGCAGTCACAGTGTGAGTTCTAAGTTCATTCTCAGTTTCAAAATTAAAAAAGGAGACGATAATAAAACTCAAGATTTCAAACTTAGAGTCTACATAAAAATTATTGTGGATGGAACGGAAAGAATTTTTCGGAGATTTCCACAAATTATTTGATCAAAATCACTTCCTTTTTCATTACGCAATCCTCCAGTTGTACTTGCTATTTTCTTTATATGTACATGATTGACAAACAATTTTTTAGGCTAAATATAGTTAAATAGTAAGCCACCCCTAATTCCATAATTTATATCATCCTAGCTAGTCTTAATTTCCTCTGACCCTAACACACTTTTTGCCTCACAGCTATGTGAAGGCCCGGGTCAAAACAATTTCTATATCAAAAACCCGGTGTCGGAAGGGACGCCGTCTCATTTCGCTTCAGAATGAAAAAATATAGTGGGACTGTAGAAAAATTTCTTAGGTCAACGGTTGTTGAAATATTTCAAGATTTCATCGCCGCTGGTTTGAGAATCAGATCAGTTTCTTTGGTTTGATTTTTGCCGACATCGTTTTCCATTTTCAATACAAAACTTCTTGGCCTCGCGAAGCACTCTAATTAAAAAATTTTGGAAGATAAATCATTCACCTGACAATCTGCATGTGTTATTTCGTTACCCTTCGATGCTTCTGTTAGGAAGAAAGAGTCTTATTACTAGCACTTAGAATTCATAAATTTGATCTCTCATTGATTATACAAGGTTATGTAAAATCACCTACCATATATAGTTTTATTTGATCATGTGAGAAAGTTTGTCAGTTTGCTTGCAAAAGGTCGATGATTTTCTCCATAAATCTGGTTTCCTCTACCCTACCATTCCTAAACTGACCGCATTTAAAATAGGTGTAAGAATCTTAACTGGGACATGAAACATCTTTAAACCAATCCAGTGAAGCTTGGTATGAATATGTTATCAAATGGTAAAATCAACATCACCTCACACTGGTTGAAGCAAGATAAAAAACACTGAGTTTAAATCAACACACGAAGGATTTTTCTGAAACACTACACATACTTTCATTTCAGTGATGCAAAATGAAAGTAATATGTAGTACAAATACGGTGAAGCCTATCTGAACTAAACTCTGTTGGAGTCCTTTCTTTATTACAGAGGGCGGCTATGGCTATGTGATGAAAGAGATATCAGTGCCTCTTTTATCCTAGGTTAGAATTTCACTTAAGCAAATTTTAGTGTATAAAAACATATCAATTTGTTTCCAAAAATTGCTGTTATTTTTTGGGCGACACTCTGGTTTTCTCCACCATCGAAAAACGGAAAGGCTTCATTCTAATATACTCCACTTCTTGACTATAGTGACTACTTTTTGCTAATTTAAATAATCTAAGTCTGAATCTAAACAAAGACATTTTCTACAAATTAGTCAGTTAAGAAAGGACTAATCTCAGTTTCACAATCATTCACTCAATTGAGGGTACACTCAAATCAAATTAGGGAAAATATCAATGTCAATTATAAAACATTACATAGTTAAATTAAATATCTAATTGTTAAGTGTAGGTTTGTGAACAAAACAAAACATTGTCTTATGAAACCTAATATTTAAAAAACATTAATGAGAGAAAAATGAGAATATTTGAGTTGAGTGTAAACTCGGTTGAGTGAATGATTGTGAAAATGGGACCTGTTGTATTTTGTTGGTTTTACAGTTTCACTGTATGTATTTTCTCATTTGTCATGTAAAGCAGCTACATTATAGGTGTTGAATTTAAATACAGTCAAACTTGCCCTAAATTAAAACAATTTCTAATTGTTATAATTCTTCAGCAGTCTGGAAGGTTGAGACCGTTTTCTATGGTATTTCATATTTCTGCATCTTGCAAATCTAAACATCTTGCAAATGAAAAATTTTTTGCAAACTGTACAACTTGCAGATTATACAAATTTGCAAGAAATTATAATACACACTCAGTAAAGGTTCCAATTTTCAGTTCAAACTGCTATATGTACATTTTATTTTTATTGGTTCTTGTATTTGGTCACAGTAGTATTTCAGTTGGAATATATCCTTCAACACAAATGATTTTATATTCGTTAACTTACACACAAATGTACTTATACATTTAAAATATAAGGAAGACTTTAAAAACCTAGAATAAAAAAGAGAGAGTTAAGTCTAGTTTAGTAAAAAAAAATTAAAATAATAATAATAAATATATCGGAAAATAACCCATTTGAACATGAACTTGTGATTTTAATGTGTATCTAAATATTTTTTATCACGGTTGTTGCTTGTTGTTATATATAAGATTGTAATTTTGTTAAGGCATTTGTTTGAGATTTGGATTGTATTTTATATTTTATCATTGTGGGAAACGTTTTGGGTCGGGTGGTCAACGGCAAAGTTATTTTTATTTAAGGCCTCATAAATAACTCGTGGTAGACTTGTATACAAATATTTTCAACATTTTTATTTTGCAATTTTAATACTACCACCAAAACACCCCAATTTCGCACCCTCATAAAAATGAGCTGTATTTATAGAACTCCATGACAAATAAGCATACTAAAACATTGTAGATAGATTTATTAACAAAATGTTGCATGCTTTTATCAATCAAACATTCGTCTTTCCTAAATTTCAGTACTTTCAGTGCTTTGATTACATCTTTGTGCCAAATGGAACTGGTTATGAAAGTCCCTAAAATTGTTCATGAAAAAGTAATTTGTTTTAGGCCACACTAAATTATTTCTAGTTCATCAGATCAACCAGTGTCTAAAATTTAGATTTAAAAAATAGTTTTAATTACTTTTCTGCCTGTCAAAAATGTCAAAACTATAACAGTTATATAAGAAATGCAAAAAGACGTGACCTATGGGTCCAAAAATATTTAAAGAATCTTGTTAGAAACAGATGATGGGAGAAAAAATCTGATGTGATATTTGGCTTCTTTAGTCAATAGTTTGTTCATGAAATTAGATTAAATCCTAAATCCTAAATAATTCTCAAATCACTAACTAAAGATAATTATAAATTATAATGTTTAATATAGGATTTCTCAATTAACTATACCATATTCTGCTTTTCAAAGATTGTTCTTTATTTGACAGCAAATCTAAAAAATCTATCCTTCTTTAATCAAAAGTTTGGAAAGTTCTAATTTCTTTTCATCAAATTAGTCTTTCTTATTTAGTCTGTAGAAAAGACATCCATCTTCTGATGTGCAAACATAAAGGCGTGTTTCTGTAGAATTAAAACCTATGTTTATAGGTAAATTTATGTCCGTTATCAACATCTTGCTATGACTGCCATCAGCTGAAAACACACAGATATTGTTACTTTCATTACCACAAACATAAACATTGTCATTTTTGTCAACGGCTATACCCAATAAACGTTGTGGTTTTGGATTTGTAAATCTTCTAACTTCCCTTCCATCCGCAGTTTTACAAACGACGTCATTTCCATCAGAGTAATATATATTACCGGTCAAAGATACAGCTACATAAGACACTAAATCACCACTACGTGAGAAGTTCTGTACAACTTGGCCATCCATGGATAACACATCTACTTCTTTTTCATATCCCACTAATATATTATCCTTTGTAGCTGCCAATCCCCATGCTCCCCGTTTAGAAGATATTATCTCCTTTTCTTTTAATTCATTTTGTTGACTTTCATATTTGTTTATCCCACCACGAAAAGTTACTAAAATTTCTGATGATGATATCAAACATGTATCTCTGGGATATCCTGCCTTACAACTTGTATCAAATAAAAAGTTCCCAGCCTTGTCATAAACTTGCACTTTTTATTAGTCAAACAGCACAATACGAGTCTTCCATCTGGTAGGTATGTCCCTCCTGTGATTTCACCACGTGGTTTAACACTATGTTCCTTGTGTACTTCTAATTTCATAATATCAATTTTTTCTTGTTTCTCTATGTAAAAACCATTCACAATACCAGAAATTTTTTTCAAACTGGAACACAAACCCAATGTTTGATTAATGTCGACCTCAGCAACTGAGGTAAGGTCATTTACGACAGTTTCTATGACGTCATCAGTGCGAAGATTATAATCTATAAAGCTTGCGTTATTAAGCTCAGTCTGAAGGCTATCAATGTGTTGTTTAAGTTGCATCTTCAGTTTTTCTGTAGTTATGAATACTTGTTTTGGTGATCCCTGTTCTTGTACTGTTTTAAGTAATTTCTTTCCTTTCTTCACATTCTGCTGAAATACTTCAATTTTTTCCTTTGCCTCAGTAAGCTTTATCCTCTCTTCTTTGTGCATTTGTTTGAATGTTGTAAGAAAACTAGACCTTAGATGGTCAAGTTTGTCAATTGCTTGCTGGACAGCAGTGGTCACTTTTTTAGATATCTCGTCATGTCTGTTGTTAAGTGTTGTCAAATTTTCATCCGTTTTATTTCTAAGCTTGTCAGTTCTTTCTTCGAGATTGTCTAAATGCTCAGCAAAATTTTCTACATATTCAGTGTTCTTTGAACCTGTGGAAACCATTTCCTCAAATGTAGAAATGTGTTCACATTTTCTGTGTGAAGTGGCCAGACAGATAACACAGCACATTTCTTTGTGACTGACACAGTAAACTTTGAGAACTTCCCCCGTGTGTTTCATACAGGGTTCCTCTACATCAAGCGGTTGGGCTAGTTTCGTTCTTTCTTTTTTCATTTCCTCAACAGAAATTATTTCGTGTTTTGATTTTCTTAAACGCCTATGATATTTGACACAGTTCTCACAAAATGTTTCGGAACATTGTATACACCAGAAAACGGCTAACGTGTTTTCGTTATCAGAATAACAAGGACCACACCATTTTTCATCTTCACACGATGCTGAACTTTCCACTGTCCTCTCAATCAGCGAAATAATGAAACGATTGCCTGGCATTGTATCGGCGATATTTTCCGAAGTCAATTTGGGGTCTTTTACTGTGACTTCCTGTCGACAAACTGGGCACGAGAATACTTTTGCCTGTTTGCCTTCCCCGCCAAGCTGAGTTACGATGTAGGACTTCAGGCACGGCTGACAAAATGTATGAAGGCATGGCAGGCATTTTGGATTTATAAACTGTTCAAAACAAATCGGACATGTTACCAGGTCATCATGATCAATCTTTGCCGCCCTTATTATCCACAAAGAAGACCCAAAATGTTCACAAATATGCTGCCATAATACGCCCTATGGATTTACCAAGTTTCTACTTTCGTTTAGACTCGGGCGGAAGTAATACAATAATAACATACAAAATGGTTAAAATCCGGATTTAGATTTAACAATGAATAACATTGTCTCCTGCAAAAAAAAAAAAAAAAAAAAAAAAAAAAAAAGATAATAAATAAATCATAAAAATAAATAAATAAATACTAATAGTAATAATGATAATAAATAAAATAAATTTTAAAAATAAATAGAAATATTTAATAATAATAATAATAATTATAATAATAAAAAATAAATAAAATAAAAAAATAATTTTAAAAAAATAAATCATAATAATAAATAAATAAATAAATAAATAAATAAATAAATAAATAAAATATAACATATTTTTTTCAAAAATATTTAAAATAAAACAATTTTCGGAAAATGACTGACAAACTTTCGCACACTAGTATTTGCCTAGGAGGAATTCTAACCTAGAAGAATGTGAGAGTAACTGATCTCTTACACCACATAGCCATAACGGCGCTCTGTAATAAAGAAAGGACTCCAAAAACAGGGTCAGTTCAGATAGCCTTCACCGTATTTGTACCGTCATCATTCATCAGAAAATAAAAGTATATGTAGTGCCGGGTATCAAGGCAGTCAGATTCGGAATAGTTGATGAAACCGAAGTACTCTCAGAGAAAACGAGACTGTTAGTTAATTTCATTGTGATCCGTAAAATATTAAGATTTTTGCAGTTTTGTTTTCCCACTTCAAAGTTTAGAGGAAACGGTAAACAAATATTTAAAATAACAAGAACAAGAACAGAACAACAACAACAACAACAACAATAATAATAATAATAATAATAATAATAATAATAATAATAATAATAATAATAATAATAATAATGAATGGCATTGCTTCTGATATCCCTGACATTTTGATATTTCTGTTTCATTTTATTTATCTTATTTCTATATCAGTACCATCACGGCGACGGTAGCTCAGTTGGTAGAGTGTTCGCTCCGTAAATAAGAGGTCGTGATTTCGAACCCCGAATCGGTCTGACCCATGACTTGAAAGTGGAAAGTGACTGTTCTTTCGCCAAGCACTCGGCATTACGAAATGAAAGTCACGTTTCTGTCGGATGGGAACTTAAAATAAACGAGGTCCCGTGTCACGACAGGCGTAGTACGATAAAGAACCCTGCTGTATAATGCCATTAGCGCAATGCACAGGTCAATATTTGCACTTTCGTCTATAGCTGGCGATGTCTCGATATAAGTGAAATATTCTTGAACTGAGACGTTAAACACCATTACTCAACTCAAATATAACAGCACCACAAATATACACATCTAATATAAGCCATAGTTTTATACATACACATAAAGTCAAGTCTAAGGGAGATAATTCCCTGATCTGTTTCACATTCATGTGGATTGTCTCTAAACACATGTGGAGATGCCGAGCGCTCTTATACTTGGGCCTACGGATCGGAAATTTATATACTTTCCAATGTAATTCGACATCCTTTTATAACTCCTTCTTGAAGTACTTTTCTTGACTGGAATACAATTGATTCGATTACGATTGAAATTCGAAATAACGAATCAACATGTATTTTAAAAAAAATTCTGACAAATGTAATAATGTCCCCAAATACTTCCATAGCGGTTCACGACTAGGGCCAAATTTACCATGCAAGAATAAGAATGGAGTGCTGTACCGTTAATGCACATTTATTAAACAAAAATATTATTGACAACACTTTTTGTAGATGTGGCCTTATTGAAACTCCTGAACATTTCTTTTTACAATGTCCAATTTACACCAATTTACGTCAACAGACCATTTGCTCCCTACCCTTTAATATTGCTACAAATTTATTACTCTATGGTGATGCTGTAAATCTAAGTATTGAAGATAATATTTATATTTTTTCTGTTGTTCAAAATTACATATTGTTATCTAAAAGATTTGGACAGTAACTCTCTCTCTCTCTCTCTCTCTCTCTCTCTCTCTCTCTCTCTCTCTCTCTCTCTCTTAACAATATAATACAAAAAGTATACATGTATATAACATCGACTTGTTCACATGATTGTAACTTACATCATTTAAGTAAAGACTGAGGAGACGAGTTTATATAAGACCTATGTCTTGTTCTCGAATCCATTTCACACTATATCATTATATGTATGCTATTGTTACATTGATATCCTGGGCAGATCCTAGTGCGAGAAGGTTTATGAGCTCGTTTGCCGAAGGTCGGTCGTTTTGCTGGTGCGTAAAACATTTTATCTCAACATCTTTACACCATGTAAATATAAAAATTCATTTATTCATAAAAATTATCCCGAATTTTGAAAATAATTTTGAATTTTGACCGTTATAATGTTTTTGAATAAAAACTTGTATTTTATCTGAATATTTTATAGCCAATGATCCTATCTGTCAACAAATTAAATTCAAATCCCGTCCCAAGCCTTTAACTTCATCATAATGGTCTCCAACAGAACCACTTGACCATCCTAATTTCCGACAAATATAACCGAATTGACCAAGGGTTATTTGTTATAAAAATGATTAAATTCCATTTTATCAAATGTCAGCCCATAGGCGAGACACTAATGTCCGACCAAAGACGAGACACACAGATACAGCCAAAGACGTGACACAAAGATCAGCCAAAGACGAGACACACAGATCCAGCCAAAGACGAGACACACAGATCCAGCCAAAGACGAGACACCCGGATCAAGCCAAAGACGTGACACAAAGATCCAGCCAAGGACGAGACACTCAGATCAAGCCAAAGACGAGACACACAGATCAAGCAAAAGACGTGACACAAAGATCAGCCAAAGACGAGACCCCAAATCAAGCCAAAGACATGACACAAAGATCCAGCCAAAGACGAGACACACAGATCAAGCCAAAGACGAGACATTTGTAGTCATGTTAAACACGTCTTTGTCCTGTTTTTTTTTCAAAGCCAACACAGAACTGACCACATTGGTAGGATACGAAACAGATTTTTCACTTGGACATTTAGCTCTTTCACTGCTTGGTTTGATTTACTTCACCAACACAGAACTGACCACCTTGGTAGGATACGACATAGAAATTTTACTTGGACATTTAGCTCTTTCACTGCTTGGTTTGGTTTACTTCACCAACATAGAACTGAACAACTTGGTAGTATACGACATGGAATTTTTACTTGTAAGTTAAGCTCTTTCACTGCCTGGTTTGATTTACTCCACCAACACAGAACTGACCACCTTGGTAGGATACGACATAGAATTTTTACTTGGACATTAAGCTCTTTCACTGTCTGGTTTGATTTACTCCACCAACACAAAACAGACCACCTTGGTAGAATACGACATGGAATTTTTTACTTGTACGTTAAGCTCTTTCACTGCCTGGTGTGATTTACTCCACCAACACAGAACCGACCACCTTGGTAGAATACGACATGGGATTTTTACTTGGACATTTAGCTCTTTCACTGCCTGGTTTGATTTACTCCACCAACACAGAACCGACCACCTTGGTAGGATACGACATGGAATTTTTACTTGTACGTTAAGCTCTTTCACTGCCTGGTTTGATTTACTTCACTAACACAGAACCGACAACCTTGGTAGGATACGACATGGAATTTTTACTTGTACGTTAAGCTCTTTCACTGCCTGGATTGATTTACTTCACTAACACAGAACCGACAACCTTGGTAGGATACGACATGGAATTTTTACTTATACGTTAAGCTCTTTCACTGCCTGGTTTGATTTACTTCACTAACACAGAACTGACCACCTTGGTAGAATAAGACATTGAATTTTTTCTTGTACGTTAAGCTTTTTCACTGCCTGGTTTGATTTACTTCGACAACACAGAACCGACAACCTTGGTAGGATACGACATGGAATTTTTACTCGTACGTTAAGCTCTTTCACTGCCTGGATTGATTTACTTCACTAACACAGAACCGACCACCTTGGTAGGATACGACATGGAATTTTTACTTGTACGTTAAGCTCTTTCACTGCCTGGTTTGTTTTACTTCACTAACACAGAACTGACCACCTTGGTAGAATAAGACATTGAATTTTTTCTTGTACGTTAAGCTCTTTCACTGCCTGGTTTGATTTACTTCACTAACACAGAACCGACCACCTTTGTAGAATACGACATGGAATTTTTACTTGTACGTTAAGCTCTTTCGCTGCCTGGATGGATTTACTTCACTAACACAGAACCGACCACATTGGTAGGATACGACATGGAATTTTTACTTGTACGATAAGCTCTTTCACTGCCTGGTTTGATTCACTTCACTAACACAGAACCGACCACCTTGGTAGGATACGACATGGAATTTTTACTTGTACGTTAAGCTCTTTCACTGCCTGGTTTGATTTACTTCACTAACACAGAACTGACCACCTTGGTAGAATAAGACATTGAATTTTTTCTTGTACGTTAAGCTCTTTCACTGCCTGGTTTGATTTACTTCACTAACACAGAACCGACCACCTTTGTAGAATACGACATGGAATTTTTACTTGTACGTTAAGCTCTTTCACTGCCTGGTTTGATTTACTTCACCAACACAGAACCGACCACCTTGGTAGGATACGACATGGAATTTTTACTTGTACGTTAAGCTCTTTCACTGCTTGGTTTGGTTTAATTCACTAACACAGAACCGACCACCTTTGTAGAATACGACATGGAATTTTTACTTGTACGTTAAGCTCTTTCACTGCCTGGTTTGATTTACTTCACTAACACAGAACCGACCACCTTTGTAGAATACGACATGGAATTTTTACTTGTACGTTAAGCTCTTTCACTGCCTGGTTTGATTTACTCCACCAACACAGAACAGACCGACTTGGTAGGATACGACATGGAATTTTTACTTGTACGTTAAGCTCTTTCACTGCTTGGTTTGGTTTACTTCACTAACACAGAACCGACCACCTTTGTAGAATACGACATGGAATTTTTACTTGTACGTTAAGCTCTTTCACTGCCTGGTTTGATTTACTTCACTAACACAGAACCGACCACCTTTGTAGAATACGACATGGAATTTTTACTTGTACGTTAAGCTCTTTCACTGCCTGGTTTGATTTACTTCACTAACACAGAACTGACCACCTTGGTAGAATAAGACATTGAATTTTTTCTTGTACGTTAAGCTTTTTCACTGCCTGGTTTGATTTACTTCACTAACACAGAACCGACCACCTTTGTAGAATACGACATGGAATTTTTACTTGTACGTTAAGCTCTTTCACTGCCTGGTTTGATTTACTTCACCAACACAGAACCGACCACCTTGGTAGGATACGACATGGAATTTTTACTTGTACGTTAAGCTCTTTCACTGCCTGATTTGATTTACTTCACCAACACAGAACTGACCACCTTGGTAGGATACGACATGGAATTTTTACTTGTACGTTAAACTCTTTCACTGCCTGGATTGATTTACTTCACTAACACAGAACCGACCACCTTGGTAGGATACGACATGGAATTTTTACTTGTACCTTAAGCTCTTTCACTGCCTGGTTTGATTTACTTCACTAACACAGAACTGACCACCTTGGTAGGATACGACATGGAATTTTTACTTGTACGTTAAGCTCTTTCACTGCCTGGTTTGATTTACTTCACTAACAGAGAACCGACCACCTTGGTAGGATACGACATGGGAATTTTTACTTTTACGTTAAGCTCTTTCACTGCCTGGTTTGATTTACTTCACTAACACAGAACTGACCACATTGGTAGGATACGACATGGAATTTTTACTTGTACGTTAAGCTCTTTCACTGCCTGGATTGATTCACTTCACTAACACAGAACCGACCACCTTGGTAGGATACGACATGGAATTTTTACTTGTACGTTAAGCTCTTTCACTGCCTGGTTTGATTTACTTCACTAACACAGAACTGACCACCTTGGTAGAATAAGACATTGAATTTTTTCTTGTACGTTAAGCTTTTTCACTGCCTGGTTTGATTTACTTCACTAACACAGAACCGACCACCTTTGTAGAATACGACATGGAATTTTTACTTGTACGTTAAGCTCTTTCACTGCCTGGATTGATTTACTTCACTAACACAGAACTGACCACCTTGGTAGAATAAGACATTGAATTTTTTCTTGTACGTTAAGCTCTTTCACTGCCTGGTTTGATTTACTTCACTAACACAGAACCGACCACCTTTGTAGAATACGACATGGAATTTTTACTTGTACGTTAAGCTCTTTCACTGCCTGGATTGATTTACTTCACTAACACAGAACTGACCACCTTGGTAGGATACGACATGGAATTTTTACTTGTACGTTAAGCTCTTTCACTGCTTGGTTTGGTTTACTTCACTAACACAGAACCGACCACCTTTGTAGAATACGACATGGAATTTTTACTTGTACGTTAAGCTCTTTCACTGCCTGGTTTGATTTACTTCACCAACACAGAACCGACCACCTTGGTAGGATACGACATGGAATTTTTACTTGTACGTTAAGCTCTTTCACTGCCTGGTTTGATTTACTTCACTAACACAGAACTGACCACCTTGGTAGAATAAGACATTGAATTTTTTCTTGTACGTTAAGCTCTTTCACTGCCTGGTTTGATTTACTTCACTAACACAGAACCGACCACCTTTGTAGAATACGACATGGAATTTTTACTTGTACGTTAAGCTCTTTCACTGCCTGGATTGATTTACTTCACCAACACAGAACTGACCACCTTGGTAGAATAAGACATTGAATTTTATCTTGTACGTTAAGCTCTTTCACTGCCTGGTTTGATTTACTTCACCAACACAGAACAGACCACCTTGGTAAAATACGACATGGAATTTTTACTTGTACGTTAAGCTCTTTCACTGCCTGGTTTGATTTACTTCACTAACAGAGAACCGACCACCTTGGTAGGATACGACATGGGAATTTTTACTTTTACGTTAAGCTCTTTCACTGCCTGGTTTGATTTACTTCACTAACACAGAACTGACCACATTGGTAGGATACGACATGGAATTTTTACTTTTACGTTAAGCTCTTTCACTGCCTGGATTGATTCACTTCACTAACACAGAACCGACCACCTTGGTAGGATACGACATGGAATTTTTACTTGTACGTTAAGCTCTTTCACTGCCTGGTTTGATTTACTTCACTAACACAGAACTGACCACCTTGGTAGAATAAGACATTGAATTTTTTCTTGTACGTTAAGCTTTTTCACTGCCTGGTTTGATTTACTTCACTAACACAGAACCGACCACCTTTGTAGAATACGACATGGAATTTTTACTTGTACGTTAAGCTCTTTCACTGCCTGGATTGATTTACTTCACTAACACAGAACTGACCACCTTGGTAGAATAAGACATTGAATTTTTTCTTGTACGTTAAGCTCTTTCACTGCCTGGTTTGATTTACTTCACTAACACAGAACCGACCACCTTTGTAGAATACGACATGGAATTTTTACTTGTACGTTAAGCTCTTTCACTGCCTGGATTGATTTACTTCACTAACACAGAACTGACCACCTTGGTAGGATACGACATGGAATTTTTACTTGTACGTTAAGCTCTTTCACTGCTTGGTTTGGTTTACTTCACTAACACAGAACCGACCACCTTTGTAGAATACGACATGGAATTTTTACTTGTACGTTAAGCTCTTTCACTGCCTGGTTTGATTTACTTCACCAACACAGAACCGACCACCTTGGTAGGATACGACATGGAATTTTTACTTGTACGTTAAGCTCTTTCACTGCCTGGTTTGATTTACTTCACCAACACAGAACCGACCACCTTGGTAGGATACGACATGGAATTTTTACTTGTACGTTAAGCTCTTTCACTGCCTGGTTTGATTTACTTCACTAACACAGAACTGACCACCTTGGTAGAATAAGACATTGAATTTTTTCTTGTACGTTAAGCTCTTTCACTGCCTGGTTTGATTTACTTCACTAACACAGAACCGACCACCTTTGTAGAATACGACATGGAATTTTTACTTGTACGTTAAGCTCTTTCACTGCCTGGATTGATTTACTTCACCAACACAGAACTGACCACCTTGGTAGAATAAGACATTGAATTTTATCTTGTACGTTAAGCTCTTTCACTGCCTGGTTTGATTTACTTCACCAACACAGAACAGACCACCTTGGTAAAATACGACATGGAATTTTTACTTGTACGTTAAGCTCTTTCACTGCCTGGTTTGATTTACTTCACTAACAGAGAACCGACCACCTTGGTAGGATACGACATGGGAATTTTTACTTTTACGTTAAGCTCTTTCACTGCCTGGTTTGATTTACTTCACTAACACAGAACTGACCACATTGGTAGGATACGACATGGAATTTTTACTTGTACGTTAAGCTCTTTCACTGCCTGGATTGATTCACTTCACTAACACAGAACCGACCACCTTGGTAGGATACGACATGGAATTTTTACTTGTACGTTAAGCTCTTTCACTGCCTGGTTTGATTTACTTCACTAACACAGAACTGACCACCTTGGTAGAATAAGACATTGAATTTTTTCTTGTACGTTAAGCTTTTTCACTGCCTGGTTTGATTTACTTCACTAACACAGAACCGACCACCTTTGTAGAATACGACATGGAATTTTTACTTGTACGTTAAGCTCTTTCACTGCCTGGATTGATTTACTTCACTAACACAGAACTGACCACCTTGGTAGAATAAGACATTGAATTTTTTCTTGTACGTTAAGCTCTTTCACTGCCTGGTTTGATTTACTTCACTAACACAGAACCGACCACCTTTGTAGAATACGACATGGAATTTTTACTTGTACGTTAAGCTCTTTCACTGCCTGGATTGATTTACTTCACTAACACAGAACTGACCACCTTGGTAGGATACGACATGGAATGTTTACTTGTACGTTAAGCTCTTTCACTGCTTGGTTTGGTTTACTTCACTAACACAGAACCGACCACCTTTGTAGAATACGACATGGAATTTTTACTTGTACGTTAAGCTCTTTCACTGCCTGGTTTGATTTACTTCACCAACACAGAACCGACCACCTTGGTAGGATACGACATGGAATTTTTACTTGTACGTTAAGCTCTTTCACTGCCTGGTTTGATTTACTTCACTAACACAGAACTGACCACCTTGGTAGAATAAGACATTGAATTTTTTCTTGTACGTTAAGCTCTTTCACTGCCTGGTTTGATTTACTTCACTAACACAGAACCGACCACCTTTGTAGAATACGACATGGAATTTTTACTTGTACGTTAAGCTCTTTCACTGCCTGGATTGATTTACTTCACCAACACAGAACTGACCACCTTGGTAGAATAAGACATTGAATTTTCTCTTGTACGTTAAGCTCTTTCACTGCCTGGTTTGATTTACTTCACCAACACAGAACAGACCACCTTGGTAAAATACGACATGGAATTTTTACTTGTACGTTAAGCTCTTTCACTGCCTGGTTTGATTTACTTCACCAATACAGAACAGACCACCTTGGTAGGATACGACATTGAATTTTTACTTGTACGTTAAGCTCTTTCACTGCCTGGTTTGATTTACTTCACCAACACAGAACCGACCACCTTGGTAGGATACGACATTGAATTTTTGCTTGAACGTTAAGCTGTTTCACTGCCTGGTTTGATTTACTTCACCAACACAGAACCGATCACCTTGGTAGGATACGACATTGAATTTTTGCTTGAACGTTAAGCTGTTTCACTGCCTAGGTTGGTTTACTCCACCATCACAAATTTTGAGATAAACCAAAACATTATGTTCTCATCAATTTGTTGTTTACAAATAAAGTAATTTATACTTTGTGTAAATATATCCGGTCTGCAAATTTACTGTCACGACTATTCAAATGAATATTAATGAAAATTGTAAATCACGATCCTAATGTGTAAATTATATGTGACATATAATGTGGCAAGGTAATTAATCTCTATGTATTTATCGAAGAGCAAGTTCTTGTATGCGTGCGATGTGTAAGTTTTTATTATGCCCTGTCGTGTACTAACGAACAGAATAGGCGATTTTTTGTTAAGATGCTAGGTCACCGAGTCAATATGCCACAGACAAGTCCTTTAGCTTGGTATCAACGTGAACCAGTCGAACTTTATCATTTTTATGCCGAGCACAATGCAAGGGAGAAATATTTCATATTTTTAAGTCTTATGTATGACCCGCACGGGGTTCGAAATTCAAGACGGACGCTCTACCACTGAGCCACCGAGGCGGTCCTGTGGCAATAATTGAAATTGCCTTTTTTTGAGGGACATGATAACGAATTGTAACTACCAAACATGTATAAGACTATATTGTAAGTCCATCTGTCAGTAACAACCCGTATGTCGGAATCAATCTAAAGAGTCAGTGAGAGATGTCGTGATCCGTAAGCTGGCGCTTCAAACCACTCGTCCGCTGAGCTCTCCAGTCCAACCCAATCCCTCCTGTTTAAAACGGAACATAATGGACAAGATAATATAAGCAGACAATAGAATCATTATCATAATATCAGACGAATTTGCCTTTGTTTTGTATTGGATATTAAAAGTATATATAAAACCCAATTGTGTTGGAACGCGGTGGCCGAATGGTTAAGGCGTTAGCCGTCAACCTTTAAGCGTTTCACTGATGTGGGTTGGAACCCGGTCGACCGCACGAGAGGAAAGTGTTTCGCTTGTAGGCTTTTCTTTGTTAGCCCGGAAACAATAAGCTGCAATGTTTATCTGTGGTATTTGGTGCGAGAAATAAACAAATTCTTTGTTCTTTATTAATATCAAAAGTCGATTTCAATGCAAGTATAGATGGAATAAACAACATTCAACTAAACTTTATCACATTAACAAATTAAACAGCACTTAAGCCATATCAAAACAGCACACTAAACAACACTTGAAAAACCATATCAAAACAGCACACTAAACAACACTTAACAGACATATCAAAACAGCACACTAAACAACACTTAAAAAACCATAATAAAACAGCACACTAAACAACACTTAACAAACCATATAAAAATAACACTTAACAAACCATATCAAAATAACACTTAACAAACCATATCAAAAAAACACATTAAACAACAAATAACAAACCATATCAAAACAGCACACTTAACAACACTTAAAAAACCATATCAAAACAGCACACTTAACAAACCATATCAAAATAACACTTGACAAACCATATCAAAATAACACACTAAAAAACAATTAACAAACCATATCAAAACAGAACACTAAACAACACTTAACAAACCATATCAAAACAGCACACTTAACAAACCATATCAAAATAACACTTAACAAACCATATCAAAATAACACACTTAACAACAATTGACAAACCATATCAAAACAGCACACTTAACAAACCATATCAAAATAACACTTAACAAACCATATCAAAACAACACATTAAACAACAAATAACAAACCATATCAAAAGAACCAGTTAACAACAATTAACAAACAATACCAAAACAGCACACTTAACAAACTATATCAAAATAGCACTTAACAAACCATATCAAAACAACACATTAAACAACAAATAACAAACCATATCAAAATAACACACTAAACAACACTTAACAAACCAAACCAAAACAACACACTTAACAACACTTTACAAACCATATCAAAATAACACACTGAACAACAATGAACAAACCATATCAAAACAACACACTTAACAAACCATACCAAAACAACTCATTAAACAACACTTAACATACATATCAAAACAGCACACTGAACAACAATTAACAAACCATAACAAAACAGCACACTATACAAACCATATCAAAATAACACACTAAACAACACTTAACAAACCATACCAAAACAACACACTTAACAACACTTAACAAACCATATCAAAATAACACACTGAACAAAAATGAACAAACCATATCAAAACAGCACACTTAACAAACTATATCAAAATAGCACTTAACAAACCATATCAAAACAACACATTAAACAACAAATAGCAAACCATATCAAAATAACACACTAAACAACACTTAACAAACCAAACCAAAACAACACACTTAACAACACTTTACAAACCATATCAAAATAACACACTGAACAACAATGAACAAACCATATCAAAACAGCACACTTAACAAACCATATCAAAACAACACATTAAACAACACTTAGCATACATATCAAAACAGCACACTGAACAACAATTAACAAACCATAACAAAACAGCACACTATACAAACAATATCAAAACAACACACTAAACAACACTTAAAAAACCATACCAAAACAACACACTTAACAACACTTAACAAACCATACCAAAACAACACACTTAACAACACTTAACAAACCATATCAAAATAGCACACTGAACAACAATGAACAAACCATTTCAAAACAGCACACTTAACAAACCATATCAAAACAACACATTAAACAACACTTAACATACATATCAACAACTTTTAACCATAACATCGACAATGTCAACAACGTTTAACCATAACATCAACAATGTCGTCAAAGTTTAACCATAACATCAACAATGTCAACAACGTTTTACCATAATATCAACAATGTCATCAACGTTTAAACATAACATCAACAATGTCATCAACGTTTAACCATAACATCGACAATGTCAACAACGTTTTACCATAACATCAACAATGTCATCAAAGTTTAACCATATCATCAACAATGTCAACAACGTTTAACCATAACATAAAAAATGTCAACAACGTTTAATCGTAACATCAACGATGCCATTAACGTTTAACCATAATATCAACTATGTCATCCACGTGTAACCATAACAACAACAATGTCAACAACGTTTAACCATCTATATTACATCAACAAAGCCAACCAACCAAATCGCGTTGAGGTTCAACAACATACAAACAAATATATCACATAAACAAGATTTTAAAACAACCAGATAATGCATCAACGATGTCAACAGATCAACCAAGATGTTACACATACAACGTCAAACAAGATTCAACCAAGAATGTCACATACACAACGTCAACGACATTCAACCAACAATATCACTTTAACAAAATTAAACCACCAAATAATGCATCAATAACGTCAACAACATTCAACCAAAATGTTACACATACAACGTCAAACAACATTCAACCAAGAATGTCACATACACAACGTCAACAACATTCAACCAAGAATGTCACATACACAACGTCAACAACATTCAACCAAGAATGTCACATACACAACGTCAACAACATTCAACCAAGAATGTCACATACACAACGTCAACAACATTCAACCAAGAATGTCACATACACAACGTCAACAACATTCAACCAAGAATGTCACATATACAACGTCAACAACATTCAACCAAGAATGTCACATACACAACGTCAACAACATTCAACCAAGAATGTCACATATACAACGTCAACAACATTCAACCAAGAATGTCACATACACAACGTCAACAACATTCAACCAAGAATGTCACATATACAACGTCAACAACATTCAACCAAGAATGTCACATACACAACGTCAAACAACATTCAACCAAGAATGTCACATACACAACGTCAACAAAATTCAACCAAGAATGTCACATATATTACAACGTCAACAACATTCAACCAGCAATATATGCATATAACATTGAACAACATTCAACCAAGAATGTCACATATACACCGTCAAAAACACTCAACCAAAATGTTACACATACAACATCAAACAACATTCAACCAAGAATGTCACATACACAAACGTCAACAACATTCAACCAAGAATGTCACATATACAACGTCAACAACATTCAACCAGCAATATATGCATATAACATTGAACAACATTCAACCAAGAATGTCACATACACAACGTCAACAACATTCAACCAAGAATGTCACATATACAACGTCAAACAACATTCAACCAAGAATGTCACATACACAACGTCAACAACATTCAACCAGCAATATATGCATATAACATTGAACAACATTCAACCAAGAATGTCACATACACAACGTCAAAAACATTCAACCAAGAATGTCACATACACAACGTCAAACAACATTCAACCAGCAATATATGCATATAACATTGAACAACATTCAACCAAGAATGTCACATACACAACGTCAAACAACATTCAACCAAGAATGTCACATATACAACGTCAACAACATTCAACCAGCAATATATGCATATAACATTGAACAACATTCAACCAAGAATGTCACATACACAACGTCAACAACATTCAACCAAGAATGTCACATACACAACGTCAAACAACATTCAACCAGCAATATATGCATATAACATTGAACAACATTCAACCAAGAATGTCACATACACAACGTCAAACAACATTCAACCAAGAATGTCACATACACAACGTCAACAAAATTCAACCAAGAATGTCACATATATTACAACGTCAACAACATTCAACCAGCAATATATGCATATAACATTGATCAAATCTCTGTACTTTGTCAATATCAAGGCTTCATGTTCTGAATGAAGTTGAAGAAAAATCAACACAGTTATGTTACTTAATGATTGTTTTTATTTTATTGGGTCTTAAATAAAATACATCTTCAGTATGACAATTTTCTCATTTTATCTTTTAGCATTGTTCTCCAGATAGGTCAGCATTTCTTAAAATAAAATAAGAAGATAATGAAGATTAAATGTGATTTAAAACACAAGTGCTTTATAACACAACAGAAACGATCACAAAAATGTCAATGGGCCTTAATACTCACCTGGCTTATAAATGAATAACGTTTAAACTATAAATGATATTTTTGTCAACGAAAACATTAGGAAATATCAATCGTATACATAAGCTATGACCGAATTTCAAAGGCCTTGGTGGCCGAATTGTCTACAGCGCGTTTAATAATCACTGTACCTCTGGGATCGAATGCCGTTCGGACAGATTTTAGTGTATGGAAGTTTGTTAATTCACTTGTAGGGATGGGAACTCCGGTTTTCTCTACCATTCAAAACTGACGGACCGTTTTGATAAAAGTGAAAGAATCTTGACTTTGGCTTGAATTTCATTCCCTTGACAAAATCCCGGAAAAGACATCATATGCATCTGGTCACACCAAATATTACATTGAAACATTAAAATTAGCCGTATTTGACTGGCTGTTTTCCATTTAGCAAAAGGCTCTGCCATTAAACGTCATTTTCCCCCGCGTTATTTTGACCAATCAGATCAAAGATTTTATTAACTCACCTGTTTTACTGACTTTGTTGTCACCGTCGGTATCCACTGTCTGCACTGTTATTCTAGCCTGTTCTAGTTTCGTGTTTCCGTTTTTCGGTACCGTATATTCAGCTAATTCAATCGCTGAAAGCTTACCATCTCTATCATCGTCGGCAAGCAGAAAGAGGAAATTTATCGTGCTATGATAATTCTTTCTCTTTGCTATCTGTAATTAAATGATGTTTTTACAAAGTTAATAACTAAACGCAAACAACCCGGTCCATATTTGATAAATTTGGAGCAATAATAAATTGGGAAAAACATTGTTTCACGTTTAATCTTTCCTCATTTTTTTTTTTTTTTTGGGGGGGGGGGTGGGGTGGGTAATAATTGTGATTTCTTGTTTCCATTGAAAATAAAAGAAGAAGAAGAAGACGAAAATGTAGTTATATTCTGTTTTCAAGTCACGCGACAAACCTCTGAATCTCTCGCCACTAGTTCTTTACCGTGTCGGGGGCCACAGTGGCAAAGGTACCAAACCTGGCAATCACGGGCCATATCATCTCCAACAACTTAGGTTCGTAGCCAAATCAAAAAGTTGTTGTGTGACCATCTCAATTGAGTAAAAATCCTGACTGGGCCTCGGTGGCCAAATTTTTAAAACTAGGCCAATTAGGATAGTATCGCCTCTTACAACCCAGGTTTGTAGAACACTCAGGCAGATCATCTCAATATAAGTTAAAAAAGTATGACAGGAGCCACGGTGGCTGGATTTTTAAACCAGGCAATTTCGGACCATATCGCCTCTAACAACTTAGGTCCATAACCATCTCGAGCAGATCTAGTGTGACCATTTTGATATAACTTAAAAATCATGACGGGAGGTCCGGTGTCCAAAGTTCCAAACAGGACAATTACGGATCATATGACCTCTCACAACTGAATTAGTAGTTAGCGGAAGCAGATCATGAGTGACCATCTCGATCGATATTTAAGTGAAAAATCATAAAGAGGGTCTCAATGGCCAAATTTTCAAACAAGGCAATTACGGATCATACCATACCGCCTCCCACAACTTAGGTTCATAACCCACTAGAGCAGATATAGTGTGGCCATCTCGATATAATTTAAAATCATGACTGGCCAGAGGGTCGGTGCCAAAATTTTCAAACGAGGCAATTTCTGACCCTACTGCCTAGCACAACTTAGGTTCAAGCAGATCTTGTGTGACCACCATAAGTGAAAAAAAATGTTGACGGTGGTAAAACACAATAATTTTACCCTATTTCGTTTGCTGTATACAAAACGTTCGTTTTTGGTTTGATTTGTTTACCTCCCTTTCTCTTTATTTTGACAGTTTCGATGCCGGATCATTTTTACAACATGAATTAAATTTTCAAACATTAATAAATAAATAAATAAATAAATAAATAGAAAGAAATACTAGTAAAGTAATAAATAGATAAATAAATACTAGTGGATAAATAAATAAATGAATAATGAATAAACGAATATAAAAATGAATAGAAAAAAAATGAATGAATAAAAATAAATAAATAAATAAATAAATAAATAAATAAATAAATAAAAAAAAAAAAATAATGAATAAATGAATATAAAAATGAATGAAAAATAAATAAATGAATGAATAAAAACAAATATATAAATAAATAAATAAATAAATAAATAAGTAAATAATAAATAAATAAATAAATAAATAAATAAATATGATTTTTTGGTTTAAAATGCGACGTTCAATAACATTAAAACAATTATCCAATCGCTTTACACTTACACCTCTAGTTCTTAGTTGAGAATTTGAGACCGACAGAATATCTCCCAGTACATCATCTGCTGAAAACTGTTCATCTAACATGAGGCAATGAGCAACAGCAATAGTGACCGCAAAAACAATGATGTGCTTCATTTTTTCTCTAAAAATACACACAAAAACAAAAAGTTTTAAAGTTCTTGTTGAAATTAACTGATTCTTAAGACATAAAACATATGTAAGCGTTCAATATGTCAATCTAGGTCCATCTTGATTCTATTTCATATTTAATGTTATAAATATTCTTTCTTTCTTTCTTTCCTTCCTTCTTTCTTTTTTTCTTTCTTCTTCTTCTTCCTCTTCCATTTAATACCTTCTTCTTCTTCTTCCATTTAATTCATTATTTTGCAATTTGAGCATGGAGCTTTAAAATGAAAACCCGTTAATGTTTGTACAGAATCGCATAATGTGACGAATACAAATAAAAACGGCAGAATTCCGTGAAAGCTGTTAAAAATTATCACATTTTATTTGGAAATGAATATTAGTGAATAACAATGAATATCAGGTAAACCCGATTTTTTTTGTAAAAATTAGAGTTAATAAAATAAAAGATTGACGATAACTAACGCACTCGATGAACAAATTTATTACAACTATTTTGAAAAGATACCAAATTGTCATTTTGGAACATTTAAGTCAAGATGACCTCTTAAGCACGGTCAATAATGTGGACATTATAGGTTAAATATGGCGGCATAGGGGTGACACGATAAATATTTATTCGTGAAAGATGCCGCGTGCTCATCCAAAGTTTTCGAATACTCAAGCAAAAGCTATCGCGTGCGCAAGCTTGCTCACGTGTGAAAATTATCAATTGATCACGCAAAAGCGAGCATGCGATAACTATCACGCAGTACTTACCGGATAAGCACATAATAACGTTTGCGTGAACTCGCGATATAAAAAGTATTCATGTTACCTCTGTGCTTCCGTATTAAAACTGTACAGAAGAAAAACACTGAAATTTAATTTACAAGAAAATTAAAGTAAGTTCAAATCCAGTGAAACTCGAAAATTCAAGTGTTTTCTAATGCTGATTGAAACCGTAACTGGACGCAAACTGCTAAATAATAAGTTTACTATGTTAAAAAAATTTGTGAACATGAAACATTATATTCTAACCACAGCGGTAGCTCAGTTGGTAGAGTGCTCCTTCCGTAGGTGGGAGGACTTTGGTTCGAACCCCGAGCGGATCTGACCCAAGACTTGAAAGTGGGCAGTGACTGTTCTTTTGCCAAGCACTCGGCATTACGAAATGAAAGTCACTGTTCTTTCGGATGGGAACTTAAAATAAACGAGGTATCGTGTCACGGTAGGCTTGGAACGATAAAGAGCCCTACTGTATTAAACCATCAGCGCAATTACATGCAAAATTTTTCTACACTTTCGCCTTTAGCTGGTAACGCGTCGATATAAATGAAATATTCAGGACGTTTAAAAACCATTACTCAACTCAACTCACCTCAACAATATTTAGGTTTAAATGACTTACCTAGTGAGTCTTCTTCAAAAGTAGCGGCATTCAAATCAAGGCGTGAAGCAAAATACCGAATATGTCACATTTTCAGTCCCTTAAATACACGTGAAACAAAACAAGTTAAAAGATAATAAAGATGAGCTAATTATTCTAGACAATTTAACAATTAAAGCACATTAATTCCAACTTAATAATAACGTTTAATGTATCTAATTGTTCATGTTAAATTGGACACTTACGCACTTAAAATAATTTATGATTGTAATGAATTTCCATTTTAAAAACGTTAAGAGGTTACTGAGAGAGAGAGAGAGAGAGAGAGAGAGAGAGAGAGAGAGAGAGAGAGAGAGAGAGAGAGAGAGAAAGAGAGAGAGAGCATTGAAAACGTATATAACTTTATATCAGACAATGTGTATTAAAGTATAAAAGACATAAGCGAGACGGAGAGTATAACCGGGTATCTCTTCTTATTTATGTTACTAGTACTTGGACATACCTCATCAGTTCAAAATGCGTATAATTTTATTATATTTTATCAATAGAAACACAAATTGCGGTTCTTTTTAACTGTTTTAAAATGATGTTCATTGTCAATATGAATGCAAAAACTATGCATGGCAAACTAATCATAAAGCGCTATCGCTGACCACTGGACAGCTTTTTCACCACAGAATGTCCAGTAACACTGTACATAGATTACTATCCTAATAAATAGTAACATGACATCTTATATTATTGGACTTAATTCACAACATTAAACGGCCACTGCGGTAGCTCAGTTGGTAGAGTGCTCGCTCCGTAAGTGGAAGGTCGTGGGTTCGAACCCCGGCCGGGTCTGACCCAAGACTTGAAAGTGGGTAGTGACTGTTCTTTCGCTAAGCACTCGGCATTACGAAATGAAAGTCACGGTTCTTTCAGATGGGAGCTTAAAATAAACGAGGTCTCGTGTCATGGCAGGCATGGCACGATAAAGAACCCTGCTGTATAATGCTATCAGAGCCTAAAGCTGGCGACGTCTCGATATAAGTGAAATATTCTTGACTGGGACGTTAAACACCATTACTCAACTCAACTCATAACATTAAACTTTTTTTCGTGATGTGTATACTTCGTCTAAATGTTCGGGTTCATTTTATGTCATGGGGAAAAATGATGAAAATTTTAACTCTAAATGCAAAATTCCATGACAATTTGTGCAATTAGTCTATTTGTTTCAGTGAATTAAGTCTTTAAATGAAATCATAAATTATTAATGTCAAACATGTTAAATATGCACTTTTGAAATCAATTCTATTCTCCTATAATTTCACATTCGCATTCTATATTCTGTAATCGTACGATCGAATCATCGCCGCCGCGTTTTCTTTTTGTTAAGTGATGACAATTATTGCGCACTATGCCCATTTTCAAAAGATCTACAAAAAACTGCAAAATAAAATAAGAATAATAAAAAAAATTATGCCCTAAGTGTTAGTGTTAGATGTTACTGAGAGAGAGAGAGAGAGAGAGAGAGAGAGAGAGAGAGAGAGAGAGAGAGAGAGAGAGAGAGAGAGAGAGAGAGAGCAAAATCTCCAGATTAGTGCATGACATTATAAAAGCATTTACGTGTGCCAATAATATCATCTGTAGTTCATCTGAGTAGAGATGCCTTTTTAGATTAAATTTGGGTAAATCAATGAATAAAGATAAAGAAAAGAGTGGAGTGGAGTGGAGTAATGGTGTTTTTAAACCCCATTCAAGAATCTTTAACTTATTTCGAGGCGGTCAGTTCTGGGGTGGTGAAGGAAACCGGAGTGCCCGGAGAAAACCACCGACCTTCGGCAAGCGAACTGACAAACTTTCTCATACTAAGATCTGTCCCGAATGGGACTCGAACCTAGGTGGTGGGAGGCACTGTGATCCGTAAGCGAGAGCTTTAGACCACTCGGCCACCAAGGCCCCTAAATGGAAAAAGAAAAGAGAAAAAGAAGTAAAAACAATTTCAATCTTGACATTATAAATAAGTTTCGTGTAAAAGTAACTAATCTTTTCAATTTTCGCTAGCATTGGCGTTTTTATTCAAATATTTTTACACACAGAATAAAACCTAATATTTATAGAAGCTTTTACATTTATAAAAATAATAAATAAATAAATAAATAAATAAATAAATAAATAAATAAATAAATAAATAAATGATAAATAAATAAAAAAATAAATAAATAAATAAATAAATAAATATCATTTTGGTTATTTGGTTATTTAGTTGAAAACAATTATTCCGGTTTGATTTTTCTTTTTATACGTTTTCTTATTAAGATGTTTGCTGGTATATCTTTTGACAATGTATTGATAATGATGATCCTGGTAGGAGCTTTAAACTTTTAAAAACTGCAATTTAACAAAATCTTGTTTTGAAAGATTAATCGATTTCATTGTGTTTTACGTCCCAGTCAATAATATTTCACTTTTATCGCGACATCACCAGCTATAAATAAAATGGCAGAAATTTTGACCTTTGCAGTACGCTCAGGGCAATGTGCAGAGATGATTCATTAGTGTGCCAAGCCTGCCGTGAGACGGGACATCGGCATCTCTTGAGAAGGACCCAGTGACTTTCATTTTTATATAACGGGTTCTTGGCGAAAGAACAGTCACTACCAATTTTCAAGTCTTGGTCAGACACGGCCGATTGTTCTGAAGGAGGTCAAAGATTTTTTTTCAATTACATGCAAGATATATAAAGTAATAGTTTAGCAAGATGATAAACGTACTAATATATATATTACTAAATCAAACAAAAACAACATTTAGTAAAGCTGCCAATTTCAAAAAGTAAAAAATGAAGTTACAGAAGGCTCAGTGGTAACTGGCATTAGCATTACGGTGAGAATTCGACCCTATTCAATGGCAGCCATAACACTTGTAAAGGGTTTTGATTAGCCTAGGCTTGCCAATTACCCGAACCAACAATTTAATTGTAAGCAGCTTGCTTCGTTGTAGAATATCCCTGCAGTGGGAACATGCTTTCCCTTACCGTATTTACTGTAAAACAAATGCACCATACTCAAGAGAAGCAGAAATATTTTACAAAGAAATTGAAAGTTGACAATAGAAAAATTTAACTTATCACGTTTGTCATATGGCTTCAAATGTAGCCTTTTCCTTGTATAATAATAAAACCCAAACATACCAATCCTTGTATATAAGGAACCTTATACAATAAAACACACAATTAAAATGTCTTTCTACGTTTCATACAAAATTATCGCTTGAATCATCGGAACCTCTTTTGTCTTTTGCAACAAGTTTGAATTTTAAAATAATTTAGGTACTATTACAGAAACATATAGCTTACGTCACTCAGCAAATTTAAACGAATTTCCATTTTAGAATTTTGAAATATATAACGATACCTTTTACTGCTTTAGGGGAAATTATTCTTGTTGAAGAAGAGACCACATAAGTTGAGCTTCTTTGTAAAGTTTGCCTTTTAGGAAATATAACTCTCGGAAATTAAAATTGTCTTTTATTGAAAATATTTTTTTTCTTTGGAAAAAGTAGCTGAAAATTGGATTTAGAGGTTTCTTTGAGTTGTTATACAGTAAATATTTTACAAAAATACCTGTTTAATTTTGCTGTGCCGTATGTGCATATTTCGAAAATTCATTTCTCATCAGAGACAATATGGGCGAAAAAAGACAGACAATAAAGATAATTAATACGTTTGAAAAATTAATAAATCCAAAGTTCCTAAATTAAAAAAAAAATCAAAATCTTCCTGAATTCATTGAAAACAATAACATGTAAATTTTTATTTCATTAAACTGTGATAAAAATAATTTTATTTTTAATACTAAAATATAAAATATCTGGACTAAGAAATAGCTACAGTTATAAATAGCAACAGGATTAATAGTTATCGTCTTCACTTTTTATTCCGATTATCATTTAGCAAAATTTTCAGCCGACTTAATTTTTTAAATTGATAAAAAACTAAGGTTTGTTCCTTATGCAAAAGAATTCCTTACCTGGATTTGGATTTATATATTTTCAACTGTTTGTCTTATGTTTTTTAACTATCAAACTTTTCAGCCCCTAGTGTCACTGATGAGAAATTAATATCCGAAATGTGCACGTATGGCACATCAAAATTGAACAGGTATATTTATAATGTATAATAGAATGAAATTTTGCATTTCACAGAAATTGTGGTCCTTTATATACAAAAAACCCAGTTTTGTTTAATAATAATAAAGTCCTTAACAATAAATTTATTAATGTGCATATGTAATGAAAAAATAGAAATTAAAAATAAATGAAGATATATTGCAATTGAAGGAAGAAATATACGTCTTAACAATGAAGGAGAATAAGAAAATCATGACCAACTTCACGCTCTTCTCGAGATTTTGAAGATATCATACAATTTTAATCGCTAACTTGCTGTTCTCTCTCTCTCTCTCTCTCTCTCTCTCTCTCTCTCTCTCTCTATTTTTCTTTAAGAAATATTTAATGATTAGTTGTGATATTTTAATTTTTTTTTGATATATTTGTTTTGAAAATATAAAACCTTAAATATGACTTAATATTTTATGGTACGTATTAAGGTAATTTTCTTTTAAGAAATTAGAAATTAAAATATGAAGAAATATTGTAAGGTTGGACTAAATGGACTTTTATTTAGAAAAAAGTTTTAACAAAAATAGATACAAGTTTATATAGCTGACATTAAAAAAATCACAATATGACTTCATTTATAAGTGAACACATTTACTGGTTTTTCCTAATAAAATCAAAATTAAAATATGATGAATCTATAAGAGTACACGCTGTGTACAATTTATATGAAAAAATCAAAAATTAAAATATCACATGGTAAATTTACAGTACAACAATTTGATGAAGAACAAAATAAAATAAAATAAAAGATGATAAAAAGAAGTTTACTCTATATTATAAAATTAAAAAAAAAAGAATATAACATGGTAAATAAGAGTACACATTACGGAGACAAAAATTAAAACAAATCAAAAAATTAAAATATGACATGATACATAAATAAATGTACACTCTTAGGTGACTTGCATTAAAACAATAAAAAAATATATAATACATAGATGAAATCTCATATTTAGGTGACTTTTTCTACAAAATCAGAAAGTTAAAAAAAATTATAGGTAAGAGTGCACACATAGGTAATTTGTAACAAATTATAATGTAAAAAATAAGTTACACAATTAGCTCATTAGTTACACACTACATTCATAGTTGTTTTGATTTTGTAATAACTATAACGCAAGTCATCTTTGCATTATGATATGTTATTGTTAGTTATCAATACACACACAATAACCAAACCTATATTTGTTACTTTGATTAGATTGTGATTTTGATCATTATGCCATCAATGTGTGACAGACAATAACAAAGTGTCTATTTTGTGTTAATTATTTGTATTAAGACCTAAATTACATACGTCAACACCTGACTGGCATTAATTAGTACTCCGTGTGGATTTTTTTTACAATTACTATTCACATTATTATTTTTAAAATTTACTTTTAGCTACGAGTTGGTTGCTTTCGTCACTTGTTATAAGTTCTTTTATGTTTTTCCGTTTGTTATCACAATTGGAAATGCAATTAAAAAAGAAAGAAAATTATGGTGAATATTTTTAATTACTAGGCTATACATTTTGTTATTTCAAAATAACTATTATCATTATGATTTTTAAAATTAACTTTTATCGTAGCATCAGTCATTGCACAGTTAGATTGTGCTGTCGTTGTTGTTGTTGTCATTTAGTAAAGTGAAGACCATTATTATGTTTAAAATTCACTTTTAGCTACCTGTTGGTTATTTTCGACAACTTGTTTTAATATTTTTTTCACGTTTGTTTCGTTAGTTATCATCACGTGGTGAATAATTCTAATAACTGTGCTACATATTGTAATTAAAATTCATTTTGTGCCTAAATAATTCCTAAATTGTTTGTAATTTTTTTGAAAAAAATTGAAAAAAATGTTGTTAAATATACTATTTCCGCCATTTTTATACTTTTTTGGTCAAAGTTATAATATTAAGGAAGGAAACAAATCCTTAACAAGTCCTATAAATTATTGAAATTAGAATTAGACGAAAATCTTAAAATAAAATTTTGTTTTATTTTTATCAACATTTTGCCAGTCAATCATCGTGGATAAGTAAATTGTTTTTAAGTTTTATATTGATGATAGCGGTGCACATGGTTAGGGCTGACAAGCGTCTCGCCATCATGGCATTAAATTAAAAAAAAGGAATATGAATCTTTTAAAAGAAATTTTATTTTTATCAACATTTTGTCAGTCAATCATCGTAAATAAGTAAATTGTTTTAAAATCTCGTATTGATGATCGCGGTGCACATGGTTAGGGCTTTTGTTTTCAATCACAAAGCGTCTCGCTATCATGGCTTCAACTTCTATCGACCTAAAGGGTACCAATGAAAATGGTGGTCTGTGTTGTTATCTGTGACATTTCAGACAATAGAACTCGCCAGCGTACCACGTGATCGATACCTTTTAACGTTTGTGCGGATAAAAAGGAAAAGTCTACGTCAAATATACCCGCAAAAAACGTCGTTATTACGGGAAACCGTCATTTTATGCGATTCCTTTGTCAATAGAAATAATTGTCCCGCACAAACGCTATGAGGTATCACGTGGTTCTCTGGTGAATTCCATTGTACTAGAACCACCAAGGCGATATGTGAGAATTAGCATAAAGCAAATAAGAAACGCACAAACTCTGCCTCACAGGAAATTGTGTTCAGATTGAAGAAATCACAAATCACGAAAAAAAAATTCTGATGTTAAGTGAAAAAAAAAATGAACAAAACAAAGAGACAAAAAACAGTTTAAAATTTTTATTTCATGGATTTTGTTTGCCAACATAAACACTTATAAACATATAACAAATACCTGCTAAATTTTGATGTGCCATATGTGCACATGTCGGAAAATCATTCCTCATCAGTGACACTAGGGGCCGAAAGTTTGATATATAAAAAACATAAGCCAAACAGTTGAAAAATAATGAATCTAAAGTTCCAAAATTATATAAATTCAAATCCAGCTAAGGAATGCTTTGTATGAGGAAACAGACCTTATTTTTAAATAAATTTAAAAAATTAAGACGGCTGAAAATTTTGCTAAATGGTATATTTTCTGACAACACAAAGTACTGCCTACTGAGATATGGACACCCTCGGGGAGTTTCACTCCACCAGCAGCGGGACCCGCTCAGGGGTAGTAAATATATAACACATACCTGCTAAATTTTTGTCTGTGTTCGATTATTTCCCAGAAGATATAATAACAGACAATATAAACTTAACACATTTAAAATTAATATTTTCCAATCCGTATTAGGGGTTTGACCTTTATATGTTATATCCGCAACAAACTTCTTTAAAATGTTCACTGGTAAATACCACGAGATTTTACTGTCTAAAACCATTAAACCAACTATACATTTTCCCGGGCAAAGAGATTGGTTTAACAAAATATTAGGATTATTGTGTTATTTTTTATATTTAGTGATCTATTATTTATTGTATCCAATCAGGTAGAGAAATAATTTAAATTGCGTAAAAGTGTTTGTAAACTTTGCCTAGACTGGTTGAAAATGCCCGCGCAATCAAGCTGTTGGAATGTTGCACCTACTGATGTTGTAACGTTATTGGTTGAGAATAATTTCATCATGATGTAGCATCTAAGGAATCGTCTCCAAACTGCAACTTTCACAGTAAGACTAATCCCTGGTTTGCCGAGAATAAACATAAGAACCGTCAGAATTCAGTCGTCAACTGAATGCCGCATTCTTCCAAGACTCTAGAGCTGTCCATCAAAATCTCCATTAGCATAGTCATAAAGCACTTTTTGTGCAAGAAACATACATCTCCGTTTTACTAGACGTGACAGGGAGCGTATGTATTTACTGATAAATCTAGGTTAGATTTGGACAGCAGTGATGTTCAATTAAGAATGTATCTTCGTGTCAGAAAACAATACAAAAAACTTGTGTATTGTGCAACGTCGTCCATTCTGTGTAGGAAGTGTAAGGGTATGGACAGTTTGTCGACGAATGTTATTTAAAACTGCTCTAGCGGTCATTGATAAGACTTCAACTTGTTCACAATACAGCGATGAAATATTGCAAATTCAGGTATGGTACTGGATGGCAGGACTCAACAGAGTTACCAAAAACATAATTGTTTCACGACAAAAACGATATTGGCAAAAAATATCTCCGTCTGTTAACCCATTCAATGGATTCAACACGCGCTTGAAACTTTTCTGTCGTCGTAAAACAGCCCTTCGGCGTCTCAGGCGAGCTATCCGATAACCATTCGACATATTTGAGTGAGTGTCTGAGGGCGTTAAATACCTCCCTCAAAATATTTGAGTGTACACTCAAATAAGATTTGAGTGAATCACTCAAGTTTTATTGTGAAACCTAAAACTAAGGAATCCACTCAAATTTAAGTGTAAACTCAGATTTGAGTGGAAACTCAAACTTAAGTGTGATTGTGAAACCGAGGCCTGTTCGTTCAACAACATAAAGTTATGCTGCAAGATGACATTGCTTGACTACATGTCGCATGCATTGTAACTGACTATCTAAAATATAGAATGTAAATTTGCTAGCCTGGTCAGCATTATTATCAATTAAATTGCAGGTTTTTTATTTTACTAAAAACCACGTTCCCTCAATAGGGTTACTATTCAAAGCCTTCTTTACCATTTCTTATCTGAAATTCCTATTTTTCAATTAAACTAAAAAGTCATTACGTGAGATTCGAGGTCAAATTCGTCATAATTACGCAATGATGTCATCATGCGACTTCATGTTCAACTTGACATTGTGCACCTAATAACTTTAAAGCATCAACATCTCATATGATCAATCTATGATTAAAATTACATAAAATTTTTTCATTGCTTGTAACTTCCAATAAGGTTGAGGCAAACGGTAGATCTGTTGTTGACAGTTTACTCACTCTACTAACATACAGTCATTTACTTGGTAAACTTCATGTGCATTTGTTTATTTTTTCTAATTTTATCGTTGTCCGATTTAGTTTTGCCTATCGATTCCGTAAGGTTTAAATATTTTTTTTATTGTAGTTGCCAAACAATACGCTTTTATCCTGTATTGTTACAGTAACTGAAATGTTTAGTTTTATAGTTGAAAAATCAATTCATAATAACTTTTATTAGATGGATTTGACTTTCCTTACTTCCATTTTCGAATTTGATTAGTACGTGACGGGTTAATCTAGATAGACAAGAGGTGCTTACCCTTACAGATCACCCGGCCTCACTTCCTATATGGAACTGAATTAGCCAGTGTTTTAATTTGTGTATTTAGGATTGTGATTTGGTTATAGGCTGGTATGTTTGTGTTTTAATTTTTAAGATACCTGATTTTTTAAGTCTACTGACATTTATAAAGGCTTTCAACAATCCTGTTATATCTTTTTAAAATGAATCATTGAAATGATAAATAGTTTTTTAAACAATTAAAAACGGTATAGTAGAAATATCAACGTGGGTGTTTGCCTAACAGCCGTTTGTATTTAGTTTTATATTATGTCATGAAGATCATGATAAATATCACAGGTGATATAAAAGTGATGAAAATAATTCATTTATCTTTGCCAATTGTAAGTGGTTACCTGTTATTTCCTCACCCCAAAATTACATTCGTGTATAAGAATATCAAAATTTTGACGGATATTTTACTCCATTGTACTCTTATGATAGAGCTAAAAAAACTTCTGATTTTACACCAACATTACAATTTTTCCCTTTAAGAGGAAAGATAATTTAAAACAGTACCCAAATAAATCGATAAATTTGTATCTGCTAAGTAATTATAAGAACAAAGGTTTATTAGAATGGCATAAACTGAGCTATTGCTGAAACAGAATTTTGTCTCAGAAAACTAAACTGTTGAAGCAGCTTCACATCGATCGTCTGCTGAAGGACAATTTTCGTTCAGAAATTAACAGTGCCGTTATACGGACATATAATTTGGAGCAGAAAAAAAGCCAGTAAAGTGCCATCAAACTTTTTGCGACACTTGAAAGATATTTTATTGTCAGACAAATCTGATCAAGCATTATGCAAATGCTAAAAGACAATATCAGTTCCGAAAATAAAAAATGAAAAAAACATGCAGATAAAAGTGTTTTAAAGCCAATAACGAAATTGGAACTCGGTTTTTGTAGGGAAGGGAAGTAAATTTGACCCTAAATTTCGAGAGTTATTTCGAAAGACAATACTATACTGGCGGAAAAAAGTAACTGTGCATCAATAAAATTTATAATTTCGCTATTATTACTGAATGTATAAATCTTAAAATTTGCACAAATGGTAAGTGTATATACCTCTATCATATCGCTCGGTCATTGCATCAATTGCCCGTGATTTTTACGCTTCATGCGCACGGGTCGGTTTTCACGCAATTGTCGCCCAGCATTTCAGTGTGACAATATTTTAGGAATAATTTACTGTTGTTTGTTTGTTTGTACACCAGAAAACCAGAAAAGCAAGTTTATTCGGTTGAAAGCTTCCATAGTGTTATGCCTAGGCTAAATGAAAATGATCGTCTCCGCGCAGTTGGTATGCTTGAGGCTGGTATGACCCAAAGCTTTGTCACTAGACATTTTGGTGTCCACAGAAACACTGTTTATGCTTTATTGAGACGATACCAACAGTTGGGCACCACTAGAGACAACCCTCGTTCAGGACGTCCACGCGTAACGACATGTCAGCAAGACAAACATACCGGCTCGTGCACCTCCGGAACCGTTTCCAAACTGCCAGTACTACTGCCCGGAGCATTCCTGGACTACGCCCAATCAGCCTCAGAACAGCACGGAATCGTTTACGGGAAAGACATATTCGCCCACGAGGTCCGACAATCCGTCGAATTCTACAACGACGTCATCGCACAGCTCGTCTTGCATGGTGCAGAACACATTTACGCTTCAATCGACGAGACTGGGCACAAATTATGTTCACCGATAAGTCCAGATTTCACTTGGACAGCAGTGACGGACGCTCCAGAGTGTATCGGCGCATTGGAGAACGTTTCAATGACGCGTGTGTGGTGGAACGACGTTCGGTCGGTGGGGAAGTGTAATGGTTTGGGGTGGCATCACAGCGAATGACAAAACTCCTCTGGTTGTCATCGACGGGAATTTGACCGGTGTACGGTACCGTGATGAAATCCTACAGATCCATGCCATCCCATTCATTCAAGGACAGCAACGTAACGTCACTTTTCAGCATGATAATGCAAGACCACACGCCGCACGGGTTGCAATAGATTTTCTGGCACAGCATAACGTCAATGTGTTACCGTGGCCAGCCGTTTCACCCGACCTTTCTCCAATTGAACACGTATGGGATGAAATGATACGCCGATTACATCATCTGCCCAATCAACCTGTTGCATTGCAAGGGTTGGCCAAAGCGTTAGGCAAGATATGGAACAACATCCCTCAAGCATTCTTTAGGCATTCAATCAACTCCATAAGGCGTTGCTGTCAGTCCTGTGTCAATGCTAATGGTGGTCACACACGATACTGATCTTGTGAACTGACCTTTACTATCTGCTATGTTTCTAGTCCCCTGCGTATGAAATAACAGTGTTTGTAACCTTTTCAATGACATGAATTTGTTAAGAAATATCTAATAAACAAATACGAAATTATTCATTGCTTTGCATTTTCAAATTATTTTATAATCTCACATTTCAGTCATGCACAGTTACTTTTTTCCGCTAGTATATATATGAATGCAGAAAAAATATAAATATATGACAAAGACTTACATTAAGTTTAATGTTGATTGATTTTTTAGCTGAAGCTAGGTCTTATTTTAGAGATTAAAAAAAATCAGTTGACCCGCCATGTACCAATGTCACATTTACGAGGCACCAATTATTACAATTATAATTTGCATTTATTCTCTTATATATAAAACAAAAATACCTGTTTAGTTTTGCTGTTCCATATGTGCTTGTCTAATAGAAACCATAAATCTTATTTCTTACGACTAGTTCAAATGTCAAATATTAATGCCAAAATAAAATTTTGTATATAAACTAGTGCAAAAATAATCATGTGTTTCATGAACAAATAGTTTGCCTACATTACCATATATCTATTTTAATTCATTTTGCGGCCATTGTGCAGACTTTTGCTTTTTGTATTGTCAAGTCGTGGTGCCGGATGGGTGGTAGTCTGGGAGCCGGTTATGCCAGCTGACAGTTAGACACTTCGCTGTAACACCAAAGTAACACTCTGCCATGCCATTCGAAACAGCGCCGCACTAGCTGAAGGAGCCTGGTGGTGGGAAGTTGTACCCCGGCTCACCTGGTGGCAGTGGTCTGTGTCTTAACTGGAGTCGCCGTAATTCTGCCGCCGCCAGTTGGTTTAGAGCTGTTGTTGTGTTTGGTGGTTTGGATAGTGGAAGGATCGGCCTACCCGTATTAAGCGGCTTGCCAAAAGATGGCTTGTCGAAAATAGGGTTTGTCGGTCCACTACCTTTGTTTAGATACTTTTCGACTAGAACCGGTTTGGGTTCCGGAGCTGGCTGGCTGGCTGGTCTGGGCCGGTTCTGGTTCTTTATTTGTCACCTTCTTGCTCCTGTTCCAGCGAGTTCGGTTCCGCCGGGGCGTGGAAGGTGACTTGTGCTTCTTCTTTTTCTGGGTCTCCGGTTCTACAACAACGGCGTTTGTAGGGCCATCCTTTACACCGATGGGACTGGGAGCGTCCTGGTCCGCATTCCTGGCCTCCTCTTTCTGCCACACTAGGAAGACAGTAAAGCGTTCCTTGCTCTCCTTCATGCTGAAGGAGACAGGTTGTCCTTTAAAGACGGATCCTAAGAGGACGGACAAAGAAGGCGGTAAACTGGCAGATTCCATTGTTTCCATCCAAGCGTTGAAAGGTGTGTGTGGATTCATTTTGATGAAGCAAGTATATATATATATGTATGTATGTATGTATGTATGTATGTATGTATATATATATATATATTCTGTAAACCGTGAAAATTTAGCGGCAGTTTTATTTTAGCGCAATTGGCGGAAGAATTCAACCGCTAAAATAATACTGTCTGAAAATTTTTATTACACTGACTGGCAAATAAATACGGTCCCCGAAATGGCCTGTGATAATGTTTAATTGCAATTATTGTTATGCATATCCCCCGTCATATACAGTTTTTGCATATTAACGATCAAAGAAAAAATTGAATCACATTTAATCAATGAGAAGCTCGATCTACACAAACATAAAATTCAACAATAAGTTTGACATGATCAGACCAAAGAGTCCATTTCCGTTTCAGCTAAAAGAGAATGATATGCGAACGCACATAAAATTAAAATGGACTTATATCCGAATTAAATCACGCTGAATCCGGAAAATCACTTATTCCACAATAAAACGGTTTAAAAAAGTACAAAAAATTCACAGATGTTTTAAAATTGGTGTTTTGGACTTGGAAACAACGGGGACTCTGGGGATTTTCTCTGTATGGCTTCATTTACTTAATTATTACCAGTTATCACCTGTTCACAGGTAATTACGCATGTATATAAACTAGTTTTCATAATATCTATATACAGATAGCTTAATTAGGATTTATTATAAAGTCGACTACAAGTGTAAATTTTCGGGTCCCAAACAGGGTAAACACTGGCGCTAAAATAAACAATAAAATTAAAAAATAAAAAAATATATATATTCGAATGATACCTGGTTCTGTCAATCATTAGCAATAAATGATCATTCTGTCGTAAATGATATGTCACACACCTTTCTGACGTATTAGGAATAACAGCATGATGAACAATAGTATGGGTGTGCAGAATAATTTGTACTTGACATTAGAAAGAGTTTAGAGTGATTTGTGTTTGGATGAATCTTTTGACACTTATTTTTGGAGCCATTTGTTGATGGGATTGATCTTTTGACACGTTTGAATTGAAGTTTTTTTTGTGATCGGAAGGACTTTTCAAAATTCAGTTTGAAAAAAAAACCCCACTTGATTGGATTTCCCTTAAAGGACCTGCAACAAAGCAATTATACATATCAACGCTCAAAAATCTGTTCTGAAATTTTTACATTGGTCACCAAATTTTGAAGAAGTCAGCAATCAAATGGTTGTGTGATTTGATATAGCTATCTATCGGAACTACATTTATTGATCGAATCAAAGGTATATCATATTGTTAGCAACAGAGAAAATGACAAAACGTTACGTATTCTGTGGAAGGGTTTGGTTCTAAAAATGATCTGTGATCTGATATAACATTCCGGCTATTGATTTAGAAACCAGTATGGTGAATAGTGTTTTAGGTGAAACATACGGCGAGGAAGTTGTGTAAAATCACATATCATAAACAATGGTATCAACGAAGGATTTATTAAGGAGAGTTTATACATATATCTGATCATGGAACATAATGGTAATTGCTAACGTTTATTTTTTCATTAATGTCGTTTTTAATTTTGTTTTGTTTTTATTATTATTATTATTTTTTTTTTTTGTAAAAACACAAAATTATTTTCGTTGTTTTAACTGTAAACAAAAAAGTTTGGAATTACGTTAAAGCTTGTACACTGCGTTTTTAAATTTTCATATTAAAAAAAATGAGATCAGTCTTTTGAACGAATTAATTTTAAAAGGTTAATTTAATTTTTAACTCGAAGACTAAACCAGAAAAAACATCGTTTTAATTTTATTTCAAATTTTTTGATGAATTGCCCATATAAGGTGTTGGTTTAAACAGATTTTAGGGTTGTGCCTTTAGGATTTATTTATGTATGTATGTATTTATATATTTTATTTGTAGCATTTTAACTTGAAACAAATGCGGATTTTAATGGATGAAAGAAGAGATGTAACATATAGTTTGAGATTTTAGCATATAAATCTAATGCCTATTAAATTAAAAAAGACATTTTATCGTCGTGATAGACGAAAAAGAACACAAAAGTGAAAAGTGAAAATTAATTGTTATAAAATTTGTCTTTTATAATTTGAAATATCAAACGATAATTTACTAGTGATGAATAACGCTTGAATTTCAGATATATAATTTTAATTAAAAAAATTACTTCAAAAGGATTTACCGTATAAAGATTTTCTGCTTTTCTTCTTTTTCAAAAAGAAAAAAAAAAAAAAAAAAAAAAAAAAAGAAAAAAACAAAAAAAAAAAAAAAACCAAAAAACGACAGCTTAGCAATGAATAAATCTGAATTATCATGTCCAAAAGATAAACTTGTTGCAGGAGACAGACCTGTTGAGAACATAGCATTAGCAGTCATTAGTTTAGGGGTGATGCCAGCATTATCAGTGATCGGCCTATTTTTCAATCTCATCACTTTATTTATTCTGAAAGAACAAAAGAAAAAAACATCTACATTGTACATCATTGTTGGATTGACTGTCGGCGACATGATGTCCCTCGTCTCTTCTATGGTGACGTATCCACCAATCTATTTAAAGCCGGCTTATCTAACAGACGAAGCTTTATTAAAGTACATCGTTCCAATATTGACCTTTCCGTTGAATATTTCAAGGGTTTCAACATTGCTGTGCGCCATAGAACGACTTTTTGCGGTATTTTTGCCAACTACTTACAAAACAATTTGGACCAAAACGTTCGGTAAAATTGTTGTGTTTCTGTGCTATATCGGTAACGTTTTTCTTGCACTACTGAAAATTTTATTTCTAAAATTGGAAAGTATATCAGTGATTGAAATTTTATTTATTTTGGTACTTTTTGTCGTCAATGTTGTCTGTAATGGATTCATTTTGTGGAAAATTAAATCAGTAATGAGGAATGTTAACAATTTTGCCACCCCCGCAATTATGCAGAGAGAGCAAAGACTTACTAAAGCAATGTTAAAGATCTCAGCCTTTTATATTATATGTAGTTTTTTCTTTATCGTTTTAAATGTGTTTATTTTTGCCTCGGATCTTTGTCCATCATCGACAACGATTCTGTTACTCATATTTCTTGCAGGGACTGCAGACATTATTTATTCAAGTTTCAACACACTTATTTTTGTCACCTCGAACAGTAAATATAGAGCGATATTCAAAACAATGATGTCGAAAACATTTATGTGTTGTAATAGAAAAAATACTGTTAGACCCCAACAAAGTGAAAGTGATCACAGGTTTTGAACGTTTTGTATACCTAAGACAAAGTTCTTTGATATGTTTTGTATACTTTCAGTAAAGTTCTTTGATACGTTTTTTATACCTAAGATAAAGGTCTTTGATACGTGTTGTAAACTTTCAGTAAGTTTTTTGATATGTTTTGTATACCTAAGATAAAGTTCTTTGACTCGTTTTGTATACCTTAGATAAAGGTCTTTGATACGTTTTGTATACTTTCAGTAAATTTTCTTGATACGTTTTGTATACCTAAGATAAAGTTCTTTGACACATTTTGTATACCTAAGATAAAGGTCTTTGATACGTTTTGTATACTTTCAGTAAATTTTCTTGATACGTTTTGTACCTAAGATAAAGTTCTTCGATACGTTTTGTATACCTTAGATAAAGGTCTTTGATACGTTTTGTATACCTTAGCTAAATGTCTTTGATACGTTTTGTATACTTTCAGTAAGTTTTTTGATACGTTTTGTATACCTAAGATAAAGTTCTTCGATACGTTTTGTATACCTTAGATAAAGTTCTTTGATACGTTTTGTATACTTTCAGTAAATTTTCTTGATACGTTTTGTATACCTTAGATAAGGTTCTGTGACACGTTTTGTATATCTTAGATAAATTTCCTTGATAATTTTTGTATACCTTAGATAAAGTTCTTTGATACTTTTTTTATACCTAAGATAAAGTTCTTTGATACGTTTTGTATACCTAAGATAAAGTTCTTCGATACGTTTTGTATACCTTTAGTAAAGATCTTTGATACGTTTTGTATACTTTCAGTAAAGTTCTTTGATACGTTTTGTATACCTAAGATAAAGTTCTTCGATACGTTTTGAATACCTAAGATAAAGTTCTTCGATACGTTTTGTATACCTTTAGTAAAGATCTTTGATACGTTTTGTATACTTTCAGTAAAGTTCTTTGATACGTTTTGTATACCTAAGATAAAGTTCTTCGATACGTTTTGTATACCTTTAGTAAAGATCTGTGATACGTTTTGTATACCTTTAGTAAAAGTTCTTCGATACGTTTTGTATACCTTAGATAAAGTTCTTTGAGACGTTTTGTATATCGTGAATAAAGATCCTTGATACGTTTTATACCTTCTGTAATTTTTTTTGGTACGTTTTAAATACTTTCATTAAAGATCTTTTATACGATTTGTATACCTTCAGTAAATTTCTGTTGATACGTTTTGTATTCTTCAGTAAAGTTTTTTGATATGTCTTGTATACCTTAGATAAAGTTCTTTGATACGTTTTGTTGCCTTCAGTAAAATTCTTTGATACGTCTTGTATGCCTAAGATAAAGTTCTTTGATACGTTTTGTATATCTTCAGTAGAGTTCTTTGATACGTCTTGTATACCTAAGATAAAGTTCTTTGATACGTTTTGTATACCTTAGAGAAAGGTCTTCGATACGTTTTGCATACCTATAGTAAATGTCTTTGATAGATTTTGTATTTCTTAAGCAAAATTCCTTGATACGTTTTGTATTCCTTCAGTAAAGATCTTTGATACGTTTTGTATACTTTCACTAGTTCTTTGATACGTTTTGTATACCTAAGATAAAGTTCTTTCAGACGTTTTGTATACCTTCGGTAAAGTTTTTTGATACCTTTTGTATATCGTAAATAAAGATCATTGATACGTTTTATACCTTTAAATTTTTTTGGTACGTTTTAAATACCTTCATTAAAGATCTTTTATACGATTTGTATACGTTCAGTAAATTTCTGTTGATACGTTTTGTATACCTTCAGTAAAGCTCTTTGATACGTTTTGTATTCATTCAGTAAAGTTCTTTGATACGATTTGTATTCGTTTAGTAAAGTTTGTTGATATGGTTTTGATACGTTTTGTAATCTTTCAGTAAAGTTCTTTGATACGTTTTGTATTCGTTCAGTAAAAATCTTTGATATGTTTTTTATTTGTTCAGTAAAGATCTTTGATATGTTTTGAATTACTTCAATAATATTGTATGATACCTTTTGTATGTTCTCAATAAATTTCTGTTGATACGTTTTGTATTCCTTCAGTCAGTGAAAGTTCTTTGATACGTTTTGTTATTTATTTCATAGTCAAGAATGTAAAATGATACGATATTTGAAGATATTTACGACCAGCAGTAGGCATATGTTCATACGTTAGAAATCGAATCTTTAAATCTTCAAAAAATTGTTGTCCTTATCTATCATGAAAACAAGCACTATAAAAATACTGCATATTAAATTAATGTTTAGAAAAAGAACAGTTTTGTAATAAATTTTGGAATCGGATTCAGATGTGTTGGCCCAAAAATTACGTAATATTACCAAACAATTATATGTTCAACTCGGCCTTTTCTGTCTCACTTAACGAAATCCCCGGATGTAGTTGGACTTCATTTTGAACTACTTTTGAGCACGTGATGTAACAAAATTGCGGTGTCATTTTTTACTTGCGAAACGGCAATAGCTGGAAAATTTTACTCTCGCCATATCTAGTGATTAATATATCAGGGGTATCTCTCATACTATAGAAGGAATTCAAGGCATCGATTTGTTTTTGCTTCAAATCGAAATCTATTTTGAGTTTCATCACGTCTTCTTGAAAAGCCATCTTGAATGAAAATGACAAGACAAAATAAAATTTTTAAAAAGTTTATTTCAGTAAAATACTGCTGAAATTCGACAACTTATATTTTCAACAGTTTTGTTGAATATAGCAACATATTTAATTTTCTTTATGCACTACTAAATGTATTGTTACTGAGAGATTTTTTAATTTGTCCAGTTATCGTGTCTACTTGTCATCTGTCTGTCGGAAACCTTTTCGTCGATTCCACGCATTCTGAGGGTATTTATGCGACTACATCCGAGTTTATTTTTATTATTATTTTTTTTTTTGCAAGGAACGACGAAAGGCCGAGCGATGTTCCGATTTCATTTATCTTATCGCCTTCGTACGAATTCAACTTGTCGGGACAGATGATGGTGTGAGAACGTTTGTCAGTTTATTTTCCGAATTTCGATGATTTTTAAGGCATTTCGGTTTCCTCTACCATTTTTAAACGATCTACAAATGTCAGAATTTTGGTTGGGGCGTAAAGCACCATTTATCCAATTTCAATACAGCCCCCCACTGCTTAAGTAAGTGCAGTATTAGAAATTAATGGTTCGTTAAGTTTGTTTGCGACACTGTTTTTAAAATTCACATTTACGCCCTATTTAGAACACACAAAGCAGATCAGTACACACGCGAGTTCAAATTCACGCTAAATCTATTTGAGAATGATACCAATGGAATTCCCTAGAGCACCACATGGTATCTGGCAGCGCTTGTGCCGGACAATTATTGCTATTGGCAATGGAATAGCATAAAGTGACGTTTTCCGTTATAACGACGTTTTTCGGGAATTTTTTATGTAAACGTTATCCATTTCATTCCGCACAGACGCTAAGCGGTACTGATCACGTGGTACGCTTGCGAGTTCCATTGTATATCGTCCACTACTCCAAAACGTTCTACTTTTAAAACGGATTCGTGAATATTCATAAAACGAGCCCAACTCTCACACGTTTTTAGAGTTATACTGTGCCACTTCACAGTTGATTTTCTATAACCGTGATATTTATTATAAAACGTAAAACAGTGATATAGCATAGGCCTCGAGAACGTCAGTTTGTTGGTTCGAACCCAGGTCTGAAGCCACATAGGACTTTGAAGATTTCGAGAACCGCTTCCTTGATTTGACGCTCGGCATTGAGCTTAGTTCCGTATGGTTCACAAAGTTCCAGCATAAAGTGCGTGGAGTGTTTGTCTGTTTTTACTGTCTCTGTGTAACTTTGCTCTGAATGTTTTTTAGTTTAAAAGTATACTTAAAAACATACTCTAAATAAGTTGATTTACTTGCTTTCGTCGCGAATATAAAAAAGGTCTGCTTACATCAGAGCATTGGAAAACGTGCTCAAAAGGCATCAGATTAAGCATATATCATGACAAAGTATAATATTTTAGAGTGAGTTGAGTAATGGTGTTTAACGTCCCAGTCAAGAATGTTTCACTTATATCGAAACGTCGCCAGCTATAGGCGAAAGTGCAGAAATTTTGCGTTGCGCTCATGGCATTATACAGCAGGGTTATTTATCGTGCCATGCCTGCCATGACACGGAACCTCGTTTATTTTAAGTTCCCATCCGAAAGAACTCGTAATGCCGAGTGCTTGTCGAAAGAACAGTCACTACCCACTTTCATGTCTTGGGTTAGACCCGGCCGGGGTTCGAATACACGACATTCCACTTACGGAGCGAGCACTCTACCAACTGAGCTACCGCAGTGGTTATAATATTTTAGATTAAAACTGGTGAACCTTTACCTATGCCCAAATTATCGAAGTATTATTCTGTAACCCTTCATATAGAAAATGTCACCACAAAGTATGCTTACTCTCAAAGCCTCGAGCTCAAGACATTTATACTTGGTTTGTGTCTTTGCCCATTGGTAAATTAAAAATAACATATTTCAAAAATTTTGGCACAATGGCATAAGGTCGGAAACCTTTGCTTTCCATAAACAACAAATATAGCTTGTCATTATGTGTGCTTAGTGCATACTTTTGGAGCATGCGTTCAGAAACTCCAAAGGTAAGCATGCTTGGTAGCTGCAATAATAATGATAATAATAATAATAATAATAATAATAATAATAATTATAACATTTATAATATTTTATTGCTCAACACTGAAATAACAGGTTATTGTGAAACAACAAATGAAACGGTTTCCAACTAATGTTATACTTCATTACAATGTACATATTTATTGCTACTTATAATTTTACTTTATTTAAGGTATGCAACATTCTCAGGGTTATATCCTTTTTTTCTATCTCTTTTTTTTTCTACATTGCCAGAGACAATACGAGTCTTAACAACAGATAAAATGTGTTAAAATATTTTTATTTATCATGTAGTTAAAAGTCATAACATTTTAAGAAAACGCAAATCTTATCTAAAATAAGTAAAAAATTATCCAAGATTGCGCGCTGAAATGCAGAATAGGCAATATTATATGAAATAAGACAGTGTTATTTTCTCGTTGTTAATATTTAGACTTTTCAGATACAATGGTATGCTTTGCTTTGTGGAGTAATAGATATCTCGATAATATGAACATTATTGTGTAATTCGTTCTAATTATTTTGTAACAAAAGCAATGTCTGTGTAGGATTTCTGCATATTACCTTACAAAATGACCGTGTTTAAATCTTTACGTTCATCAAAATTGCAGATAAATACCTTTAAAATACAAAACTTACATGTATTTACAAAATACAACAGTTACAGAGCCTCGTTTCCGAGCAGTCTAAATTGCTGGTTTACAGATAAAAGCGACTCTCACCACCCAAGTTAACATCCCACTCAAAACAGAGTGTATTGGGAGAAAGTTTGTCAATTGCTTGTCGATTGTAGGTGGTTTTATCCGGGCACTTCGGTTTCCTTTACCAGAGAATGATTAATTAATTGATTGATTAGGGTTTTACGTCCGAGTCAAGAATATTTGATTTATATCGAAATGCCACTAGCTATAGGTAAAGTGGCTTAGATTTTTACCCTTTAAGCGCGCGCAGTACAAGGAAACAAGTCGCGCCTACCGTTACACGTGGAATCGGTAAATGGTCTCCTCGAAAGGACCCCGTAACTTACATTGTTAAATTCCGAATGCTTGCCAAACACAGTCACTGACTATTTCCAAATCTTGGTTATACCCGGTTGAGGTTCGAACCCCGACCTCCCACATGCGAAGCGGGCACTTTTTCACTAGAGAGTGAGAACATCTTGTCCGGTACGAAAAACACCATAAAATTATCCAATGTCTCTGAATAACAGAAAAATTAATATAAAAACCTTAAAAGAGATTTGGTTGTAACGTTAAACGTCGCATCTTCAAATTTTCAGCTATTAATGACGAGAGCTCTTTGGATTAATTTGAAACAAATTCATTCATGCGTGTGATGTGCACGTGTGTATTATGGTGTACCTTGTATTAGTAAACGCACTATTGAGACGCATGTGGTTAGGTGTTAGCTCACTGAATTAATATGACGCAGAAAATCATACCACTTCCCCAGTCCATCATCCTGGCACCGGGTAAACCAGTCGAAACATTGTCCACTTAATTGTCGAGAGGTAGGCAAAGCAGCAATGTCTCAAATTTTAATGTCTTATGTGTGATCCAACCGAGATCGAACCCACGACATCCCATACTAAAAGCGAAATAAAAAAGATCATATTTTAGTTATAAACAAAACATAAATAATAACTAAAATTTTTAAAATATAAAATTAACAATGATGAATGAATGAATGAATGAATGAATGAAAAAATAAAAAGATGATGATGATGATGAAGACAATGGCTTTCCAAATGAGTTATTGAATGTCATAGATCTTTAGGTGACATTTATATTTTAAATGATTATGAAGTCTCGAAACAAAAAAAAAAAAAAAAAAAAAAAAAAAAAAAAAAAAAACGTTAACAAAAGTAAAGTTCATGGATTTCAGTGAATAATGATGTTTATGACTGAGCATATCAATAACACCAAGAGAACAGGCGCCATGCTACATTTTATTCGTATAATTAAGGTTTCTGAATTTTTCCTATAAATACAAACTAATCGTTGATGTTTTAAGTCGACATAAAGAGTTTGAGATCAAATGGGGCAATTCCCGATCGATCTAACCAGATGAAAAATATGACCGCAAGGTCGGAATTTCCCAATCTCGGCCTTAGTCGAGTAATTGATTATTTTTCCCGCATATAATTTACGAAAAAAATACCGGAATCCCTACTATTCCGATGCAAGATTTTGTTAATGGATGAATACAAGACATGCAACAATTACAAACAAAGCTTCACTCACAGCAGAATGTGAACCTACGCGACAAAACAAAACAACAATTTTTCTCTTTATATATACACATCTTTTGGTAACAATAATATTATTCGTCATATATTTTTTGTCATTTTCACATAATTTCCAACTAAATTATGACCCTTGCCAATTAAAATAAAAGTAGCCCCCCTCCCGTTCAATTAAGTGGAGTAATGGTGTTTTACGCCCTCGTCAAGATTCTTTCACTTATTTCGAGGCGGTCAGTTCTGAGATGGTGGAAGAAACCGGAGTGCCCGGAAAAAACCACCGACCTTCGGCAAGCGAACTGACAAACTTTCTCACACTAGGATCTGTCCCGAGCGGGATTCAAACCCAGGCGGTGAGAGGCACTGTGATCCGTAAGCGCGCTATAGACCACTCGGCCACCCCCCCCCCCATTCAATTGAAATAGATACATGTGCGCATGCGGGGATGCGATATGGAAAAAAATTAAAGTATCACCAATTTAGTGAGATAAATCTACCATATGCGAGAAACATGTATACATTTTAGAAACTATTTTTTGTTAAATTCTAATTAAGTTTCCCCGAAATCAAAGTATCCCTGTCATATTGCAATTATTTCGGAACACGATACGTGGCATAAAGATACCCTTACGAAACTAGACGTATCAAACAATGAATTTTTTAAAAATATTATAATTTTGATGATGTTAATCGATAAAAATCCGTATGTAGTCGGATTATATTTTCAATTAAAGGAATTTTAAAAATCTAAAATTATAATTGCATTTTTTGAAAACTTAATATGTAATGTAAATCGTTATTTAATTCAAATTAATACATGTTTAGTTAAGTCTGATTTATTTAAGCTATCATTTAAAAATTCCAATTATACTTTTATTTCTGTAGAGTATTACCCGGATATATTGAAGTTGAGGAGACTTGGGAAAATAGTTCAATATATCCGAAATTCAATATATCACACAAAAGACCATTTCAAAAATAATGTTTCATTTATTAACTCAAAATACAAAAACTTTTTATCAAATCTGATTGGTACAAACACATATTTCTGACGAAACACGTGATTCATTTTATTCCGCACAAACGTTAAATGACATTGATCACGTGGTACGCTGTGAGTTACATTGAAACCGTTTGTACAGATTCTAATGCGAGTTCCGTCAAGTGAGGGGATAAAGAGTTGTGTGTGAGACTCGATTACTGTACTCGTCTCAGCTTCACCCAACCATCCTTAATCTGACCACCTCATTATAAGTGCAAATCATTGTGTCTGTTGCGTAAACCGCTTTTCTAAACTTCCTTTTATAAAAAATAACTGCCCACCTCGATATAACTTTATGAATCTCGACTTTTGCTCGAATCACTATTCCGTCACTCTTCTCCAGCCAACAATCTTGGAACTGACGACCACCGTAATAAGTGACGAATATGATAAATCCAAGTCTGTTCTGCTTCACTCTATCTTTATCTACGGAAGGCGACACGTGCCACCTACAAAAAAAGACTTAATTACGAGATACTAAGTCGTAATTACGACATAACTAAGTCGTAATTACAAGATGGTAAGTCGGAATTACAAGATGCTAAATCATTATTGCGAGATAGTAAGTCGTAATTACGAGATAGTAAGTCGTAATTACGAGATAGTAAGTCGTAATTATAAAATGGTAAGTCGTAATTACGAGATGGTAAATCGTAATTACGAGATGGTAAGTCGTAATTACGAGATAGTAAGTCGTAATTATAAAATGGTAAGTCGTAATTACGAGATGGTAAATCGTAATTACGAGATGGTAAGTCGTAATTACGAGATAGTAAGTCGTAATAACGAGATGGTAAGTCGTAATTACGAGATGGTAAGCCGTATTTACGAGATAGTAAGTTGTAATTACGAGATGGTAAGTCGTAATTACGAGATGGTAAGTCGTTATTACGAGATAGTAAGTAGTATTATGGTAAGTCGTAATTACGAGATGGAAAGTCGTAATTACGAGATGGTAAGTCGTAATTACGAGATAGTAAGTCGCAATTACGAGATGGTAAGTCGTAATTACGAGATGGTAAGTCGTAATTACGAGATAGTAAGTAGTATTATGGTAAGTCGTAATTACGAGATGGTAAGTCGTATTATGGTAAGTCGAAATAACTAGATGGTAACTCGTAACTACGAGATAGTAAGTCGTAATTACGAGATAGTAAGTCGTAATTACGAGATGGTGAGTCGTTATTATGGTAAGTCGTAGTAACGAGATGGTAAGTGGTAATTGCGAGAGATCGTAAGTCGTAATAACGAGATGGTAAGTCGTAATTACGAGATGGTAAGTCGTAATTACGAGATAGTAAGCTGTAATTACGAGATGGTAAGTCGTAATTACGAGATGGTAAGTCGTTATTACGAGATAGTAAGTCGTTATTACGAGATGGTAAGTCGTAATTACGAGATAGTAAGTCGCAATTACGAGATGGTAAGTCGTAATTACGAGATGGTAAGTCGTAATTACGAGATGGTAAGTCGTAATTACGAGATAGTAAGTCGTAATTACGAGATGGTAAGTCGTAATTACGAGATAGTAAGTCGTAATTACGAGATATTAAGTCGTAATTACGAGATGGTAAGTCGTAATTACGAGATAGTAAGTCGCATTTTGGTAAGTTGAAAGTACGAGATGGTAAGTCGTAATTACGACTTGGTAAATCGTAATTACGAGATGGTTACGAGATGGTAAGTCGTAATTACGAGATGGTGTTTCGTAATTATGGTAAGTCGTAATAACGAGATGGTAAATCGTAATTACGTGATAGTAAGTCGTATGATGGTAAGTCGTAATCACGAGATGGTAAGTCGTATTATGGTTAGTCGTAATTACGAGATGGTAAGTCGTAATTACGAGATGGTAAGTCGTAATTACGAGATAGTAAGTCGTCATTACGAGATGGTAAGTCGTATTTACGAGATAGTAAGTCGTAATTACGAGATGGTAAGTCGTAATTACGAGATGGTAAGTCGTAATTACGAGATAGTAAGTCGCATTTTGGTAAGTCCTAATTACGAGATGGTAAGTCGTAATTACGAGATAGTAAGTCGTATTATGGTAAGTCGTAATTACGAGATGGTAAGTCGTAATTACGAGATGGTAAGTCGTAATTACGAGATAGTAAATCGTAATTACGAGATGGTAAGTCGTAATTATGGTAAGTCGAAATAACGAGATGGTAAGTTGTAATTATAACATCACTAAGTCGCAATTACGAGATAGTAAGTCGTAAATTACGAGATAGTAAGTCGTAATTACGACATATGTGGTGGTATGTGTCGGCTTCCGTAGTTATCAAACTAATCACCCCCAATAAAAGGATAAGAATTTTGACTTGTGTTTCAAACCGCATTACTTCATTATACATTAATTGTGATAAACACAAAGAAAGAAAGAAAGGAAGAAAGAAAGAAAGAAAAAAAGAAAGAAAGAAAGAGACAGATAGAAGGAAAAATGGCAATAATTAATTTTTCTTCGGTTTGTTGCATTTTGAATCAAAAATAAAAAAAAAATAATAATAAAAAATGAGGTCGGAATTTTCCCTTCTTGACCTAAGTTGATGACTGATTATTTTTCTCGTGTATAAATTACGAAAAAAAAAAACCCGAATCCCTACTATTCCGATGCAAGATTTTGCTAACGGATGAATACTAGACATGCAACAATTACAAATAACGCATCAATCACAGCAGAATGTGAACCTACGTGACAAAACAAAACAATGATTTTTTACTTTATATTTACATATATTTTAGTAAAAATAATATTACATGTATTTATCATGAAAAAATATTTTCGACGTTTTCATATATTTTTTTCCGCTAAATTAAGTCCCTTGCCGATTAATTGAGATAGGGTACATGTGCACGCTTGAGGTGAAATATTGAAAAAATATCGTACCACCAATTCAGTGAGATAAATCTATCAAATATGCGATATATATATATATATATATATATATATATATATATATATATATATATATATATATATATATATATATATATATATAAAAATTCAAAACCTGTATTATGTTTGTTATACATGTCATGCAAAAAATGCATTTCTACCTGGAGATATTGTCTCTATATTAATAGTTTTTGATACCTATGGTAGAGTTTGTACAGGTATCATTTTTTTAATTGATAATTGATACTGTTTAATCAAGTTATAAAAAGTAGCTGCGTCATATTATTCTTGCTTTATGATTGTCTGACGACAAAAAAAAAGCTTAAATGAAGATCGAATTACCAGAATAGTATTAATTCCAATTATATATTACTTTGTATAAGAAGTGTTTATGGCGTTACAACATGCGCCTTAATTTTTTAAATTAATATTTCGAGAAATCTGATCACTAGTACAATCTAGATTTGTCTATTCTATTCTACATTTTCTGTACAATATTTTGTCGATATCTGGCATTTTTTTTATTCCCTTCTAGATATTTTTACTTTTATCTACTGATTCGTTTGTTTCTGAGACGGTGGAGCAAACTGGAGTGTCATTCGGCGAGAACAATAGCAAACTTTCTTACTCTAGGATCTGCCAGAATGGAACTCAAACCAAGCTGGCGAGAGTTAGTGTGATCCGTGCGCATGCGCTCTAGACCACTCGGCTACTAAGGCTCGAATTGAAAAATCTGTAAATACCATATTAACCTATGTTCAGTGAATTTTCAAAATTTTCATTCTCAGAAATCATAACACTCTAGAAATGACTGCTTGTCTATATCCAGAGGGTTATAATTTATATACATATCACGTTCAACAAAGTAATATTGTTTTTTCCCATGGAATCTGAAACTTTAATGCCTTGTAAAACAAGTTACCCGAGAGACATTTTTAATCACTTTAATAAAGATAGCAACCACTAAGCATGCGAAATAATTAAAAATGAGAATCCGTATCAGATAAACACACGTTTTTGGCGAAATAAAATAAAATTTCCTTCATAAGATGACTGACAAAAAAATGTAACCTATATTTTTCGGTGGGTTCATAATATATATATATATATATATATATATATATATATATATATATATATATATATATATATATATATATATATATATATATATAATCGGGAAATACTAGTGTGTGTTATCAAAAAAAAAATAATAATAATAATAATAAAAAAAAAATAAAAACTTAAAAAAAAAATAAATAAATAAAAAAAATTTAATGCATTACAATGTTGTTTTGGTTGTGTATACTTATAATTTTATGAAAACGCACGGTTATTGACAACTGGCCTGATTTGTTAATAGATCAAAATGTTTCAATAATGTGTTCAGATGAGCAGTGCATGATATGATTTGGTAATTTGTTGACAGAACATATACAAAGCATTTAAATGATAAAATTATTTCTAAATAAAGAAAAAAGGTATGAAATAGACAGAAGGTGCTTACCCTTCCGGAGCACCCGGCCTCATTTCCTTGATGGAAGTTAACGTGTATAACATATTTTGCCAGTTTGCAAAGTTTTTTATTTGTTTTTTGGATTGTGATATGGACAAGGACTGGTATGTTTGTTTTATTATTAAACATATAAAAAAAAGAAACGGCATAAAGAGTTCGAACGCTAGCCCTTAAAGATTATAATTCCCTACGTCTTACCACACAGCCAATGTAGACGAAGTCTAAATCGTTTGCTAGCTGATATCAAGTACATGTATATTGTTTGAGGCGATTAAGGGTTCGTGCATTTTATCCTTATTCATAAATTTCAATTCAAGCGAATTCTTCACCATCAACCAAAATTTGCATAAAGATAAAATATAGAAGTTTTGGTAGTCAAAATATCTTTGATGAGGAAGAATGTGGTCTGCGTGTATTAATTGAAAAACACCGTTATTTCCATTAAAATATTCGTATGTGGAAGTATGAAAGTATAGGGAATGTAGTATTCTGAAATCTATGTTTTAAATCATAACTTTTTTTTTTAGATTTATAATTAAAATCCGTTTCGCTTTGGTATTTTCTTTTATAGTTGTTTCAAGTTTAAATATCATTGTTAAAAATTTCAAGTTTTGAATTCTAAAGGTGGATGCTTCAAATTATTGAGAATCAACCTTTCTAAAAAAGCATGATGCTTCTCATATTGAGCAACAA
>CM056611.1:10858340-10865840 GCA_029721355.1 Tegillarca granosa | reverse complement strand
GATCATTTTATAAATTAAAACACACACACACACACACACACACGCACACTCCACGCACAGAGAGAGAAAGAGAGAGAGAGAGAGAGAGAGAGAGAGAGAGAGAGAGAGAGAGAGTCACGATTGTAAAAATACTAGTACATAGTTCAAGTACATGTATTAATGGTGGCTTATTTCTGACATCGACATAATTTTAGTCGACATATAATTATCTCAACATGTCGACTTAATACCTTGACAAGTCAAGATAATATCATGGAAAGTTGTGATACCAAAATACAAAGTCGAAATATTGAGATAATTATCACGACTGGTCAATATAAGTATCGGGGCACGTCGTGTTATTTATCTCGACATTTTATTTTTGAAAATAATATTATTCACAAAATATTTGCCATCATATATCATATTTAAACACAATAACTCTGTATTTGCATGCCCACTCCTAACTTTATTTAAACTCTATTTGGCATACTATTAAAGGAAGATTTTGAAATACCAGTTAAATTTTGATGTGCCAGATGTGCACATTTCGGAAATTCATTCCTCATCAGTGACACTAAGACCGAAAAGTTTGATAGATAAAAAACATAAGCCAAACAATGAAAATAATGAATCTAAAGTTCCAAAATTATTTAATTAATTCCTATCCAATCGGTTCCATTCTGATGTAACAGCTTTCCAAAGTTCAGCTGATGTTGTTGGTGCAATTTTAGCTACCCTCTCACCTATGTAGTACCACACATTTTCTATCGGGGACATATCAGGGGAATTAGCAAGCCAATTGATAGTGGCTACACCCTCCTGTCAAGAAACGATATTGACGAACGAAAAACGACATGGAGCATTGTCCTGCTGAAATATGAAGGATTTAGAGGAAAAAACCAAACATTGTGACACAACAATATCATTTATTATATTTTCCTGTATAGTTTCCCATCTAGCCTTTTTAAGAATACCTGGACCATTTGGTGACATGACACCCCAGACATGTACTTGAGCTGGATGTTTAACTTTAGTCTGAATACATTCTTTGCTGTGTTTTTAATGCTTGTAAAGCCAAACTAAATTTTCTACGATTTTTATTGGATTTGAAGATTGATATATCTGAGAAAATTACTTTTTAAAAAAAATTCATCGATTTATCTAAATGCTCCTTTGCCCACTGAAATCGTTTAAGTTTCTGGTTTTTAGTTAATAACTGTTTTAGATCAAATTTACTTATAATGCATCTTAAAGTTTCTTTTTCAACCATTTTCCGCAACGATACTGTAAGTTCTGTTAAAGATACATGACTTTGTTGAACACATTCTTTTCTCAAAAAGCTTTTTTTCACGATATTTTAATTTAAGTGGCTGTCCTAGACGCATTCTGTCTTCCACACTTTCATTTTCTTTTAATGTGCTTCTGTGTATTTTTCTTCTGTTCTTTCTTCTTTAGTTTTATTTTTCTTGTCATTTCTTTCTATTCGTTTGCTAATGCATTCTCTTTGGGAATTTTCAATATCACAATAATGTTTTGCAAACAGATTTTAAGATTAATTATTTTAAAAACAGAAAGAACGATTTCGGGCAGTTTTAAAATGGATCTAATATTTTAAAGTTATATTTTGTATACATGTATTTTTAAATTTACTCGTTTTGTTCAATTTTTCATTTGTTGGCATAATTTAACATAAAAAGTACTTATAGATGCAAACGTTGCTTTTACGTAATGGATATGTGCAATGCTTTGCTGGAACAAATTGAGTCTATGTCTAGAATTATGCATTTAATATAAAGTAAGGAAATGTGGAAAATACTGGGGGGGGGGGCTCCAAATTACCAGTTTATTTATGTCAATGGCGTTATATATATATATATATATATATATATATATATATATATATATATATATATATATATATATATATATATATATATATATATATATATATATATCAACGTTTCCTATAGTTATTATACAACTATATTTATATTTTTTATTTTTTCTTTCGTAATTTTGAAACTACCCTTATTAAATACATGTAACTTCAACATTGACCAGCATACAAAAATTAAAAAAAAATAATAATGGTTATCGACATGTAGTTGCAAAAGAACGAAAAAAAAAACAAAAAAAAAAACAAAAAAAAAAAAAACTTAAGAACAAACATATAAACTCGCAGTTGTAAAATAACTATAGGAAACGTTAAATATTGACCTGTAGTTAAAAAGTCGTTTAAAAATGGTTATGGACTTTCAGTCGCCTAATTATTATATAGAAACAATGGTTCTCGATCTTTAGTTGCAAAATGACAAATAGGCAAAAATGTTTATTGGCCTGTAAATGGAAAATAACAATGTTTACTGACCTGTAGCTGACAAATACTGATTGGAAATTATTCGGTTGCAAGATGTTAAAACATTTAAAACAACCTATTGTAAAAACCTTAGTTTTTTTCAACATAGAGTCTATTAAATTTTTGTATTATAAATAATGAAACGAAATAAAAGAGTGTGATTTAAAGCCATCATAAAAGATTAATAAAAATCGCGAATATTTTTATAGGGTGCACAATTTCGCAATTTCTGTGAGTATCAAAATGCCTCGAAATTTTATGTAAATAAAATTAATTCTCAAGTTTTTAAAATGGTTTTTTTTACCTACAAAATACGAAGCAACGAAACTCAAATCCAAGAATAGAAATGACTCTACGGTATAGTTTGGAAACTAACTCATAATTTCATCCAACAAATATCAGAGACGTAGTTTCAGAGCATTTGTCTTTGCTACAAACTTCATCATAAAAGAAGACAATATTGTATTCCTTTGAAAACACAAAATCATATATATATATATATATATATATATATATATATATATATATATATATATACAAAAAAGCGCGCATAATCGCGTAAAAATTTTTTTAGGAACCCAACATTCTCAAAAATAACTCTATGAAAGCGTAATAATCTTTATTAGTAATTACACGGAAATATTTCATTGAAAACGGCAAAAATTATAGAAAACAATTTTGACGGAAGAACGCCCCCATAATAGGAAAAGGAAGCCTGTTTATATGTTCAAATTTGTGAGAAAAACATCATCTTAATTGATAAAAATAAATTAAAAGTGGTAACTTATGAAATGACTAAATTATATATAATGAGTAATTAGTCGAGTAATGTATTATTTTTCTCGCATATAATTTAAGAAAAAATACCGAAATACGATGCTAGTGTTTGAATACAAGACATGCAGCGATAACAAATAACGTTTCACTAACAGCAAAATGTAAACCTAAGCGACTAATAAATAAAAAAATTAAGATTAAAAAACCCAACTGATGTTTTCTCTCTCTCTCTCTGTGTGTGTGTGTGTGTGTGTGTGTGTGTGTGTGTGTGTGTGTGTGAGATAAAACATTCTTTAGCAGTATAAGTTGTAATAATTTTTTCTTGATGTTAATAAAATTTGATTTGTTATATAGCACTTTTGTCTTTTATTTTGTTTAAAACTTGCATGTTAAAAAACTTTCACTTCACGCCTAAAGTATTTTCAGCCTTGCAAGACTAGAGGCGTTAGGTCACAAATCATAATTAAACGAATGTTTTTCATTTTTTTATTTTTCTTTGAATGAAACCCTTTATAAGATAGTCTCCAAATTAATGCCCTGTTTTATAAAGGAGTTTTAAACTTTTCAAGCTTTATCATTAATGAAATTGCTATGACAGTAAAAAAGATTTTTGCCCTTCCAACCTGAGATCGGAAAAGCTGTACTTTGTAATACGCAAGCACGAAAATGGGGATGTTTATTGGAAAACCCAAAATGTTTTCATAAATATGCGTTTTAGCCAATCACTTTATCAGTTAATACATTAAAAAATTTCATTGATAAAAAGGAAAAATAGATAAAAAATATTGAAAAACTTTGACGGAAATACGCCCCCATGAAATGAAAGGGTTCATATTATTTGTCATACAAATTTATCAGAAAAACATAATTTTTTATTGATAGAAATAAATTACATGTACAAAAGTCCTAATTTGATTTAATTAATATTTTAAAATTACAGAAGTAATTACATTAAGCATGCCGACAATGGGCAATCAATTTTTATCTTTTCAGCAGAAGGGATTGGAACTATTTTTTAAATTACTGTGACTGAAAAAACGGCTTACTACATTTTTTAAAATTTGGTCAGACCCGACCAGGATTTGAGCTTAAACCTCCCAGGTATGGATCGAGCACTTTACAAGCTGAATATCCTTATATATGCTTTTAATTATATAATCAAGAATATACCGTAATACGAACAATAAAAAAAAATCAGTGTTAAGTTAGCACTATATAAATATTTTTTATTTAAAAAAAAAAAAAAAACAAAACTTGCTGACGTATTGTTGATGTTACCCGGTACATGAGAAAAACAAGAAAGACAGGCACATGATGACCCTTTAAAGTGTATAAGGAAATGAATGACAGTGAAAACATACTTAAGAAATAATAGAATTAAAGAAAGATATATATATATAAAAAGCTGATGTAACGCGTTACATATGACACGTGAACTTTGATGCAAGAGACTGGCACGAAACCCTCAAAAGAGGTTGATGAGTGAGAAAAAAATGAGTGACACTGGAAAAGCAAATGAAAAGTTTTGATACCAAAAAAAAAAAGTTGAGATATATAACATGTCGCAAAACTTATGTTGACCAGTCGTGATAATATCTTGATATCGCGACTTATTTTTTAAACTTATGGAATGCAAGCTATGGTGGCTTATTTCTGACATCGACGTAATTTAATCGCCATAAAATTATCTCGACATGTCGAGATAATATTTGACAAGTCGAGATAGTATCATGGAAAGTTGTGATACCAAATGAAAAGTTGAGATAAGTAACACGACTTGCCGCGATAAAATAAGTCGAGATATCGAGATAACTTATCACGACTGGTCACATAAGTATCGCGGTATGTCGTGTTACTTATCTCAACTTTTCATTTTGGTTTCACAACTTTCCATGAAAATAGCTTGATTGTCAAGATATTATAGTCGTCATGTCGAGATAATTTTATTGTCGACTAAAATTATGCCGATGTCAGAAATAAGCCACCATATGACTTGTCAAGATACATGTCGAGATAATTTTATGTCGACTAAAATTATGTCAATGTCAGAAATAAGCCACCATAGCATTTCGTGTTTTTATCTCAACTTTTTATTTTGGTATCGCAACTTTCATGATATTATCTCGACTTGTCAAGATATTAAGTCGACATGTTGAATAATTTATGTCGAATAAAATTATGTCGATGTCAGAAATAAGCCACTATACAAATATTATTAAGTAACATTTTAAGATTAATAAAAATCCTGATTTAACCCGTTATACGAGAAACCTACAAAGGGGTTGAATGGGTGAGGATACATATGTGACAAAATAGGTAGAACTGAATAAAATATAATGATTTATTAACATTATAATGTTGATGGTAACCTGGTTTAAACAGAAACCATACAATGCATAATAATAATAATAATATAATAATAATAATAATAAAAAAAAAAAAATTAAAATAATAAAAATAAAAATTAAACATGATACTTAAATTATACATGAGAAATTTATGAGTGAAAAATCACTTCATAAAAATTTATAGTGAAAAATAAGGATAAAAAATTAATGAAATGCTGTTGTAATCCATTATATGAAAAACCTTGATTGCAGAAGGGATTGGCACGAAGAACTAATAAGAAATCAAAGAGGTTGATATTGAGAATACATATATGAAGAAAAATAGGTGAAAATAAATAAAGAAAAACTTAACTAGCATTTTAAGTGATTATAAAATGCCCATTAACCTGGTTAAATACGTATCAAACATTAAAGAGACTGGCAAATGATGGCGTTAAAGTGCACAAGAAGGTTGATGAGAGAGAGAGAGAGAGAGAGAGAGAGAGATAGAGAGAGAGAGAGAGAGAGAGATCATAACAACCTTTAAGAGGCAGACATTGATGACGTTCAAAGGTTTACAAGTACACAAGGAGGTTGAGAGAGAGAGAGGAGAGAGAGAGAGAGAGAGGAGAGAGAGAGCGTAACAAGCTTTAAGAGGCAGACATCTGATGGCGTTTAAAGGTTAAAAGTACTCAAGAAGGTTGATGAGAGAGAGAGAGAGAGAGAGAGAGAGAGAGAGAGAGAGAGAGTACTTCAGAAATAATAAAATTAAACTAAAAAAACAAAAGTTTTAAGTAACATTCTAAGAAAGTGTAAATTCTGATTAAATCCGATTCGTAAACATAAAAGAAAGGCGACATTTTGATACTAAAATTATATACATGGTAGTTGATAAGTGAAAAATCAATAATAATAATAATAAGAAGAAGAAGAAGAAGAAGTAGAAGAAGAAGAAGAAGAAGAAAAAAAAGTGGAAAAATCACTTTAAAATAATATATAAATAATAATAATAATAATAATAATAATAATAATATAATAATAATAAAGTGGAATAACAGATATAATAATAATAATATAATAATAATAAATAAATAAGAAGAGAGAAGAAGAAGAAGAAGAGAAGAAGAAGAAAAAGTGGAAAAATCACTTTAAATAATAATAATAATAAAATAATATAATAATAATAATAATAATAAAAAAGTGGAATAACAGATATAATAATAATAATAAGAAGAAGAAGAAGAAGAGAAGAAGAGATATAAGAACATAAATATATAACAATAAATAATTACGTAACCCGAAGAGAAATACAATGCAACAAAAAGTTACAAATGCATGATGAACTTATATTGAATTATAAACAAGGAAGTTTATAAGTGAAAAAAATTAAAATTAAAAAAACTCTTAAACAAAATATTTTAAACACATGATAAAATGCTGATTTAACCCTGTACATGAGAAAAACAAAATGAACAAAGAGAGACAGGCACATGATGACATCTATTATGCACGGGGAAGTTAATAAGTGGTGAAACAGCATGATTTCAGAGATTAAAATAGATGAAGCGATTTTAAGTAGCCTGAACCCGCCAGTGATAACGGGGATAAAATGTCGACTTGCTAATAAACAATATAAATGTACTTTAGTCAATTTCCGAATAAAATAGATAAACGCCATCAGAGAAATATACTCTTATCGTATATCTGTGCATCTTTTCCTGCACAATTGTTTGTTTTATAAAATGTCAGTATAATATGTTTAGTTGGCACGTTTATGTCAATGAATGGCACTGAGTATTTTGCAAGAATAAGGTTAGCAAGAACGTACTCTTACATGTAGGATACAATAAACAGCTTGTAGACTTTGTGAGACTTTTAAAAAAGTAAATCGACTGCTTAGTTAAACAGACATGGGCTAATAAAATAATATAATATAATAATAAACCAACAACAACAACAATAATAATAAAATAAAATAACAAACACAACAAGAATTATAATGATGATGTGTAGTATAATGTGATAGAAAACAATCAACAATTAAAATTATGGCTCTGC
>CM056611.1:10760453-10858240 GCA_029721355.1 Tegillarca granosa | reverse complement strand
ACTGTGTGTACATAAGTTTTGTTTGTGTACACAGGTTTTGTTTGTGTACAAAGGTTTTGATTGTGTACACAGGTTTTGTTTGTGTACTAAGGTTTTGTTTGTGACACATGTTTTGTTTGTGTAGACAGGTTCTGTTTGTGTACACAGGTTTTGATGGTGTACACAGGTACTGTTTGTGTACACAGGTTTTGTTTGTGTACACAGGTTTTGAATGTGTAAACAGGTTTTTGTGTACACAGGTTTTGATTATGTACACAGGTTTTGTTTGTGTACACAGGTTTTGTTTGTGACACATGTTTTGTTTGTGTACAGAATTTTTGTTTGTGTACGCAGGTTTTGTTTGTATACACAGGTTTTCATTGTGAACACAGGTTCTGTTTGTTTACACAGGTTTTGATTGTGTACACAGATTCTGTTTGTGAACACAAGTTTTGATTTTGTACACAGGTTTTGATTGTGTACACAGGTTTTGATACACAGGTTTTGATTGTGTACACTTTTTTTTATTGTATAAACAGTTTCTGTTTGTGTACGCAGGTTTTGATTGTGAACACAGGTTCTGCTTGTGAACACAGGTTTTATTGTGTACACAGGTTATTGTTTACACAGGTTCTGATTGTGAACACAGGTTGCGATTGTGTACACAGGTTTTGATTGTGTACACAAGTTTTGACTGTGTACACATGTTTTGTTTGTGTACACAGGTACTGTTTGTGTACATAGGTTTTGTTTGTGTACACAGGTTTTGACTTTGTACACAGATTTTGTTTGTGTACACAGGTTTTGTTGGTGTATATAGATACTGTTTGTGTACACAGGTTTTGTTGGTGTATATAGATACTGTTTGTGTACACAGGTTTTGTTGGTGTATATTGATACTGTTTGTGTACACAGGTTTTGTTGGTGTATATAGATATTGTTTGTGTACACAGGTTTTTATTGTGAACACAGGTTATGTTTGTGTACACAGGGTTCGAATGGGTTCACGGGTTTTGATTGGGTACACAGGTTTTGATTGTACACAGGTTTTGTTTGTGAACACAGGTTTAGATTGTGCACACAGGTTTTGATTGGGTACACAGGTACTGTTTGTGTACATAGGTTTTGTTTGTGTACACAGGTTTTGTTTGTGTACACAGGTTTTGATTGTGTACACAGGTTTTGATTGGGTACACAGGTTTAATTGTGTACACAGGTTTTGACTTTGTACACAGATTTTGTTTGTGTACACAGGTTTTGTTGGTGTATATAGATACTGTTTGTGTACACAGGTTTTGTTGGTGTATAAAGATACTGTTTGTGTACACAGGTTTTGTTGGTGTATATAGATACTGTTTGTGTACACAGGTTTTTATTGTGAACACAGGTTATGTTTGTGTACACAGGGTTCGAATGGGTACACGGGTTTTGATTGGGTAAACAGGTTTTGATTGTACACAGGTTTTGTTTGTGAACACAGGTTTTGATTGTGCACACAGGTTTTGATTGGGTACGCAGGTTTTGATTGTACACAGGTTTTGTTTGGGTACAAAGGTTTTGTTTGTGTACACAAGTTTTGATTTTGTACACAAGTTTTTTTTTGTGTACACAGGTTTTGGTTTTGATTGTGTACACAGGTTATGATTGTGTACACATGTTTTGTTTGTGTACACAGGTTTTGTTTGTGTACACAGTTTTTGTTAGTGTACACAGGTTTTGTTTGTGTTAACAGGTTTTGATTGTGTACACAGGTTTTGTTTGTGTACACAAGTTTTGATTTTGTACACAAGTTTTTTTTGTGTACACAGGTTTTGGTTTTGATTGTGTACACAGGTTATGATTGTGTACACATGTTTTGTTTGTGTACACAGGTTTTGTTTGTGTACACAGTTTTTGTTAGTGTACACAGGTTTTGTTTGTGTACACAGGTTTTGTTTGTGTTAACAGGTTTTGATTGTGTACACAGGTTTTGTTTGTGTACACAGGTTTTGATTGTGTACACAAGTTTGATTGTGTACACAGGTTTTGATTGTGAACACAGGTTTTGTTTGTGTACACAGGTTTTGATTGTGTACACAGGTTTTGTTTGTTTGCACAGGTACTGTTTTTGTACCAAGGTTTTGATTGGGTACACAGACTTTGTTTATGTACTCAGGTTTTGATTGTGTACACAAGTTTTGATTGCGTACTCATGTTCTGTTTGTGACACATTTTTGGTTTGTGTACACAGGTTTTGTTTGTGTACACATGTTCTGTTTGTGTACACAGGTTTTGATTGTGTACACAGGTACTGTTTGTATACACAGGTTTTGAGTGTGTACACAGGTTTTGACTATGTACACAAGTTCTGTTTTTGTACACAGGTTTTGATTGTGTACACAGGTTTTGATTGTGTACACAGGTTCTGTTTGTGTACCAGTTCTGACTTGCTGGCAGTTTATAGTAGACTGGTGTTCATAAATCATTGAGGTCATTTATTATAGCCCTGCATTGAATGATAGGGAAGTCCTGTAGTAATCCCTTTGTCTGTCTGTCTATCTGTCCATTTGTCAGTCAGCAGTTGCTGTGATCCTAGCTCCACCTACAGTTTTTAGCTCACCTGCCAAAGCCAGGGTGATCTTATGGAATGGTAAAGCGTGTGTGCGTGCATGCGTCCGTAAACTTTAATCTTCTTCTCTGAAACCAATAGGCCAATTCAAAAGAAATTTAGTATGAAAGGTCCTTAGTCGCTATAGATTAAAAATTTTATCCGACATGTCTGTCGTAAATCCAAGATGGCTGCCGTTACTAAAAATAGCAAAAAAACTTAAATGGCCATTACAGGTTCATTTATGTACCGATTTTGTTGAAATTTGAACATAGAAACTAGATGTCGGGGGATTAAACATATGTAACGGTTTACTCTGTACGATTTTTAGTTTTTGCAGTAATTATGTAATGTGCAAATAAGGTCTATTGTTAGCTTTGAAAATCTTCTTCTCTGAAAGTACATGGCCAATTGAAGTGATATTGAGTGTGGAAGGTCCTTGGGTGGTATAGATTCAAAACTGTATCCGGCATGTCTGTCGGAAATCCAAGATGGCTGCCATTACTATAAATAGCAAAAACCTATAAATGGCCATTACAGGTCCATTTATGTACCAATTTTGTTGAAATTTGAAACGTAGAAAATAGATGTCGGGGCATAAAACATATTTAACATGTTTTTCTGTTCGATTTTTCTTGTGTGCAAAAATTACTTAATATGCAAATAAGTTCTATTTTTAGCCGAAATCTTTGAAAATCTTCTTCTCTGAAAGTACATGGCCAATTGAAAGGATATTGAGCGTGGAAGTTCCTTGGGTGGTATAGATTCAAAATTGTATCCAACATGTCCATTGGAAATCCAAGATGGCTGCCATTACTATAAATAGCAAAAATCTAAAAATGGCCATTATGGGTTTATTTATGCACTGATTTTGTTGAAATTTAAAACATAGAAACTAGATGTTGGGTATAAAACATTTGTAATGGGTTTTTCTTTACAATTTTTCATTTTTGCAATAATTATGTAACATGCAAAAAAGGTCTATTTCAGCCTAAATCTTCTGAAAGTACATGGCCAATTGAAAGGAAATTTATGATAATTAGTGCTTGAAATAATAGAAAATAAGGATATTGCTAGTGAGTTTTTTTTACATTTTACTGATTGGATATATTTAAAAAGGAAAAACAAAGAACAAAATAAGGATGTGCCAGGTGAGCAATACAGACCCTATTGGGCCTCTTGTTCAATGATCTTTCTAAAATTTGGCATATTTGCAGTTAGCACAATTAAGATGTGCATGTGACTTTTTGAACTTGGTCGGCGAGTTATTCACAATTTTTCCAGATATTGGACTTTGTTATTTTTCACAGTGTATGCACACACCTTCTAGCATTGAAACATGAACAGAATTGTAGATTTAAAATAAAAATATTATCATACAAGTCTTGCAGTTTTTCCATTTCCTTAAAAAAAGACTAAGATTGCTAATTAGTTGGTCATCCTTTATAATCCTGTTTAAACTGAAATACATGTAAAGGGTGTATCTTAATTTTAATTAAGGCACTATGTGTCTTTTTTTATAACTTCGTCATGACTGACTAGATGAACACCCCAATCAAACCAGGAATAAATAAGAGGCCCGTTCAAGATTGTGTATATACCCTTTCACATTGACTTGAAACCGTTCAGGAATGGTTGTTTGCGCAAGCGCACACGAGCAACCGCTATCCCATTTGTAAGGTTGTTCGCCATAGATTCAAGATGGCGTCGCAGAGTCTAACATTAAGGAAATGATCTTAGTGAATTCTGAAAACAACCTACAGTATTGTTTTTATGTCAGTGAAAGTGTGCTAAATCGTTCAAATCGAGGTATTAATGTTTGAATTATTTCAGACATTTGTGTAGATGCGTGATATGAGTGTGTTTATAAGTTTTTTGGGGGGATTTTATTAGTGTCTGACCACGGGTACATCAGAACCAAAAATTAAATGACCATTTTTAAAAAGAAAACGATGGAACTATTTAACATACTCTGTATTATCAATGAAAAAGGAAACGACTTGTTTGTCGTCTAAATATGATGTAGAAGTTAAGGATAAATCAGTACTTGGCTGGTCAATCACAATTTATTTTACAACATTAGTCTCTTCTTCATCGATGGTTGCCATTTTGAATCAAAAGCGTTTGCTCGCTTCCGTTCAAGAGACATAAAAACTGTATGCGCGAGCACAGTGTAAAGCAGCCAGTAAACTTGAACACACCTAAGGTTAGCTAATTAGCTATGCCTACCCAAAGGTGTTAAATGTCTATGATGGCACCTTAGATCAAATTAGTTAACTAAGTTTTATTGGCCATAGCAGATCTACAAACAAATCTAACAACAACAGCTCATATATATTTTATCAAGATTCACAGAAATTTGCCAAGTATTTCAGAGGAGAGGTGAAAAATTTTGTATTTACAAGCAACATTCTTCTGCATGTACACACGTACCCATGCTTCACTATGCCATAAACCAATATGTGCCGGAATAGTGAATATTTATATAAAACTTTTTTCGTTAAATATGTTCTTTTTATAAGTTAAACACAATATACTGTATAGCAGGTTATATTTTGCCAGTTTTGACAAGTCGGCCAAAATTTTAGCGTCTGTTTTTTATTTTTGGCAATCTATCAGGCCCAACTTAAAAATTCTTTGTTTGATGTTTTCTGACCCATGCTATCCACATGTGAGTAGGCAGGTAGGAAATTGTTTTTTATTTTTTGAAAACTTAATCTTATACACTTTTGAAAAAGTTAAAATTGGTTTCATATGTCTCTTTTAAAACACATTTTACAATTTTTTTGCTAACTAAAGTCTTCTTTGTTGCTCCTTGTGTTTTCTCCCATGGAGAAACACAATGGGATTTCCTTACTACTGTATAATCCTTATCACAGGTCATCACGCTTGACAGGGTTATTGTCCTTCAATACTTTTTTTTATGTTGTATGAAAAGTTAAAAAAAAGAAATCGGAATTGATGGCAATAAAATTTTTTGGGTAGGAGCATTTCAAATGGGTTGGGTGGTCAACGGCAAACAAAGTTAATTTTATTTTAGGCCTCATAAACAACTCGTGGTTGACATGTATACAAATATTTTCAACATTTTTGTTTTTGCAATTTTAATACTACCGCCAAAACACCCCAATTTCGCACCCTCATGAAAATGACCATATTTATAAAACTCCATGACAAACAAGCATACTAAAACATTGTAGATAGATCTAGTAACAAAATGTTGCATGCTTTTATCAATCAAACATTTATCATTCCTGAATTTCAGTACTTTCAGTACTTTGATTATATCCTTCTGACAAATTGAACTGGTAATGAAAGTCCCTAAAATTGTTCATTAAAAGTAATTTGCTTTAGGCCACACTAAATTAATTTGTAGTTCATCAGATCAACCAGCTTATAAAACTTAGATTTAAAAAAAATAGTTTAAACTTGTTTTCTTCCTGTCAAAAATGTCAAAACTATAACAATTATAAAAGAAATGCACAACAAAATCCCAACCGTTTATCTGTAAAAATGAATACAAATGCAGTTGATATAGCAGAAACAGTCTCTTTTCCATCCATGTACCTTGATCATGGCAAAGTAATTGAAGGTCACATTGGACTTGCAGGACTGTTCACCAAGCTTAAACATCTCCAGCATATTCTTAGTTTTGCAAGTTACATTTGAACTTTTTGTTTTTCCTGCAATAGTTATCTTTCTGTGCATTGTAATCTCACCTAACAACAGGTAATGTGAGCTTATGACATTGCATCATGCGTGTATGTGCATACATACATGCATGTGTGCTTGTGTGTGTCTTTTACACCCATTTTTGAATTTTTCTCCAAAAGTGCTGGACAGATATCAATGATACTTGGTCAGAAGCATGGATGGGTAGGTGCAATTCATATTTGTTCATCGAGTTGTCATGGCTAAAAAAACTATGTCAAGGTGACCTATGGGTCCAAAAATATTTTTAAAATCTTCTTGTTAGAAACAGATGATGGGGAAAAAAATCTGATGTGATATTTGGCTTCTATAGCCTATAGTTTGTTCATGAAACTAGATTAAATCCTAAATCCTAAATAAATCTAAAATCACTTACTAAAGATAATTATAAATTTTAATGTTTAATATAGGATTTCTCAATTAACTATACCATATTCTGCTTTTCAAAGATTGTTCTTTATTTAGCAGCAAATTTAAAACATCTATCTTTATTTAATCAAAAGTTTGGAAAGTTCTAATTTCTTTTGATTAAATTAGTCATTCTTTCTTAGACTGTAGAAAAGACATCCATCTAATGATGTGCAAACATAAAGGACAGTTTCTGTAGAAGTAAAACCTATATTTTGAGGTGAATTTATGTCCGTTATCAACATCTTGCTATGACTGCCATCCGCAGAAAACACGCAAATATTCATACTCTGAAAACCGCAAACATAAACATTGCCATATTTGTCAACGGCAATGCCCGTCAAATCTCGAACTTTTGGATTTGTAAATCTTCTAACTTCCCTTCCATCCAAAGTTTTACAAACAACATCATTTCCATCTGTGTAATATATATTACCGGTCAAAGATACCGCTACACAAGACATATGGTCACCGCTTCGTGAGAAGTTCTGTACAACCTGACCATCCATGGATAACACATCTACTTCTTTTTCATATCCTACTATAATATTATCTTTTGTAGCTGCCAATCCCCATGCTTCCCATTTAGAAGATATTTTCTGCTTTTCGTTTAATTCATTTTGTTGAATTTCATATTTGTTTATCCCATCGTCAAAAGAAACTAAAATTTCAGATGATGATATCAAACATGTATCTATGGGACATCTTTCCCTACAACTTGTATCAAATAAAAAGTTCCCATCCTTGTCATAAACTTGCAGTTTTTCATTAGTCAAACAGCACAATACAAGTCTTCCATCTGGTAGGTATGTCCCTCCTGTAATATGACTACCTGGTTTAACACTATGTTCCTTGTGTACTTCTAATTTCATAACATCAATTGGTTCTATGTCTTCTATGAAAAAACAATTCGCAATAGAAGAAATTTCTTTCAAACTGGAACACAAACCCAATGTTTGATTGATGTCAACTTCAGCAACTGAGGTAAGGTTATTTACAACAGTTTCTATGACGTCATCAGTGCGAAGATTATAATCTATAAAGCTTGCGTTATTAAGCTGAGTTTGAAGGCTATCAATGTGTTGTTTTAGTTGCATCTTCAGTTTTTCTGTGGTTATAAATTGTTGTTTTGGTGATCCCTGTTCTTGTACTGTTTTCAGTAATTTCTTTCCTTTCTTCACATTCTGTTGAAATACTTCTATTCTTTCCTTTGCCTCAGTAAGCTTTATGCTCTCTTCTTTGTGCATTTGTTTGAATGTTGTAAGAAAACTAGACCTAAGATGGTCAAGTTTGTCAATTGCTTGCTGGACAGCAGTGGTCACTTTCTTAGATATTTCATCATGTCTGTTGTTAAGTGTTGTCAAATTTTCATCTGTTTTATTTCTAAGTTTGTCAGTTTTTTCTCGAGATTGTCTAAATGCTTAGCAAAATTTTCTATATATTCAGCGTTCTTTGAACCTGTGGAAACCATTTCTTCAAATGTAGAAATTTGTTCACATTTTCTGTGTGAAGTGGCCAGACAGATAACACAGCACATTACTTTGTGACTGACACAGTAAACTTTGAGAACTTCCCCCGTGTGTTTCATACAAGGTTCCTCTACATCAAGCGGTTGTGCTGGTTTCGTTTTTTCCTTTTTCATTTCATCAACAGAAATTATTTCATGTTTTGATTTTCTAAAACGCCTATGATATTTGACACAATTCTCACATAATGTTTCGGAACATTGTGTACACCAGGAAACGGCTAATGTTTTTTCATTATCAGAATAACAAGGACCACACCATTTTTCATCTTCACACGATGCTGAAACTTGCGCTGACCTCTCAATTAGCGAAGTAATTACATGGTTGCCTGGCATTGTATCGGCGATACTTTCCGAAGTCAGTTTGGGGTCTGTTACTGTGACTTCCTGTCGACAAACTGGACATGGGAATCCTTTTGCCTGTTTGCCCTCCCCGCCAAGCTGAGTTATGATGTAGGACTTAAGGCACGATTGACAAAATGTATGATTACAGGGCAGGCATTTTGGATTTGTAAACTGTTCATAGCAAATCGGACATGTTACCAGGTCATCGTGATCAATCTTTGTGGCCATTATTACTTGCAAACAAGATCCAAATGTCCACAAACGAATAGCCGCAATACACCCTATGGATTTACCAAGTTTCTACTTTCGTTTTGACTCGGGCGGAAGTAATACAATAATAACATACAAAATGGTTAAAATCCGGATGTAGATTTAACAATGAATGTCGTCTCCTGCAAAAGAAAATAATAAAGTAATAATAATTAAAAAATAACTAAATAAATAAAAATAAATAAATAAATAAATATATCAATTAATTAATAAATGAATAAATAATCGCTCGGTCAAGAGTATAGATCAGTTATATCGAGGCAGGCAGACTAAGTGTGACCTTTAGTTAATTTCACCGTAGTGTCATTCGTGAAATTAAGAAAGAATTTATATGTTAATTTTGCATTTTGTTTTCCCACTATCAAAGTTTAGAGGAAACGATTAACAAATATTTGAAATAATAATAATAATAATAATAATAATAATAATAATAATAATAATAATAATAATAATAATAAAAATAAAAATAATAATAACACCAATAATAATAAATGGCACTTTTTCTGATATCCGTGGCATTTCGATATTTATGCCATCATTTTATTTATCTTATCATTATATCAGTACCACAAATATACAAATCTTATATAAGCCATGGTTTTATTCATACAAATAAAGATAAGGTCTAAGGGAGATAATTCCCTGATCTGTTTCACATGCATGAAGATTGGTCTCTAAACACCATGTGGACTTCGGTGGCCGAGTGGTCTAAAGCGCTCGCTTACGGATCACAGCGCCAATCGCCCCCTGGGTTTGAATCCCACTCGGGACAGATCCTAGTGTGAAAAAGTTTGTCATTACGCTTGCCAAAGGTTGGTGGTTTTCTCCGGACACTCCGGTTTCCTCCACCACTCCAGAACTGACCACCTTGAAATACATGAAAGAATCTTGACTGGGGCGTAAAACACCATTATACCACTTCACTCCTTAATTTAAATCAAAGAAATTTGAAATTTTTTAAAATATTAAAGAATTGAAGGTGCTATTTTTAAGATAAGTTTAAGATTATTCTTAACTGGGGCGTAAAACACCATATCTTCACTCCACTCTAATCACCATGTTGGGGTCTGGAATGCTTTTAATCTTGGACTTACGGATCGCGCTGTCTCTCAGCTTAGGTTCCAATCCCAATTTAACAGATCCTAGTGTGAGAAAGTTTATCAGTTCGTTTGCCGAAGATCGGTCGTTTTAAGGGCACTCCGGTTTCCCTAATCGGAAATGTTTTAAGTGAAAGTGGACCTTAATCCTTCTGTTATTATTCAGCTTAATGAGAAAAAATTTGTAACTCTCAAATTCTGATTAGAATTATGCTTATAAGAAATCTTCTGTATATAAATATGCTTGAAAGAAGAACTGACCACATAACATTTTTCTTTCTTTTTAATTCTGATGTTTTCTGTTTGAGTTTATACATTTTGCCAGCTACATTGCACTTAAAAACCTCAATATAATTTCAGCATTTGTTAAGTCGGTTTGTTTTTGCATGATATGACAATTAAAATATTGGACTCATAGAGAGAGACTTTAAAGGCATAAATTTTGGAAGTCAAAATCAGTTGTTGTTGCTGATGTTATGTTGTTTAACGTCACATCAGCAATTTTTTTCAGACGAGAGGAAGGATATTATTCTTTATTGATTAATCTATTGACAAGTTCTTGTATGCGTGTGATGTGCGAGTGTGTATTATGGTCTGCCGTATCCAAGCGCGCACTCAAGGCGACTTTTTGTTAAGATACTAACTAACCAAGTCAATATGCCATAGGCCGAGATTGCTCTGCCGTCGAATGAATTTTAATATTAGGATATTGTCGAAAAGACAATATCCAAATATTAAAATTTATTTGACGGCAGAGCTATCTCGGCCTAATATGCCACAGACAAGCATACCGCTTAGCCACAGAGACGCGATAAGTGAAATTGCATATTGTTTGAGGGACATCTTAACAAGATCTAACTACATTTATGATTTACCCCTTAAGCCTCAACTACGCATTTCTACTCATTTTCTGGCCTTGTTTTAAATCTCAAAGCATAGTTTTCGTTTGCCCGTCATTTCGTTAATACTCATCAGATATTGAAAAAAAGGATATCACATGAAATTTCTTTTTTCAGCACTTTAATTTTTGTCACCAAAATATTTGTAGATACACTCTAAATATACAAAATTTTTACTTAATTGTTTTTTATTTTTTTATTTTTTATTTAATTTTTATGTCATGTTTAATTGTTTTGGTTATTGACGGGTAAATCCCGAAAAAGAAAAAAGTCTAAAATATATGAGTCTAAGTGAAACTGTTATACTAGAAATTTATACAATTTTCATTGAATGAATAACTACATCGTTTATCGTAATTTTCATGAATATAACAATTATATGATGAAACGACTTGAACTAAAATAATGTACATGTACTATAAATAGATGCAAGGGAATCCCATTTGCAGCATATATTTTCAGAAAATAAATTTCCCGAAAGTAGAGCGTACCCAGAAAACGTACCTGCTATATGCTTGTTTTTATCTACAAATTGGGTCATTTAGGCTCCCTTTTGCAATTTATAATGTATAGAATGTTCAACCGATTTCCTAAATTGAGAGATACAAGTGCACGTGTATGGCGTCACTAGATAGAGATTCCAGCAGTCACAGTATGAGTTCTAAGTTCATTCTCAGTTTCAAAATTAAAAAAGGAGACGATAATAAAACTCAAGATTTCAAACTTAGAGTCTACATAATAAATTTTTGTGGATGGAACGGAAAGAATTTTTCGGAAATTTCCATAAATTATTTGATCAAAATCACTTCCTTTTTCATTACGCAATCCTGCAGTTGTACTTGCTTTTTTCTTTATATGTACATGATTGACAAACAATTCTTAAGGCTAAATATAAATAAATAGTTAGCCACCCCTAATTTTATAATTTATATCATTCTAGCTAGTCTTAATTTCCTCTGACCCTAACACACTTTTTACCTGACAGCTATGTGAAGGCCCGGGTCAAAACAATTTCTATATCAAAAACCCGGTGTCGGAAGGGACGCCGTCTCATTTCGCTTCAGAATGAAAAAATATAGTGGGACTGTAGAAAAATTTCTTAGGTCAACGGTTGTTGAAATATTTCAAGATTTCATCGCCGCTGGTTTGAGAATCAGATCAGTTTCTTTGGTTTGATTTTTGCCGACATCGTTTTCCATTTTCAATACAAAACTTCTTGGCCTCGCGAAGCACTCTAATTAAAAAATTTTGGAAGATAAATCATTCACCTGACAATCTGCATGTGTTATTTCGTTACCCTTCGATGCTTCTGTTAGGAAGAAAGAGTCTTATTACTAGCACTTAGAATTCATAAATTTGATCTCTCATTGATTATACAAGGTTATGTAAAATCACCTACCATATATAGTTTTATTTGATCATGTGAGAAAGTTTGTCAGTTTGCTTGCAAAAGGTCGATGGTTTTCTCCATTACTCTGGTTTCCTCTACCCTACCATTCCTAAACTGACCGCATTTAAAAAAGGTTTAAGAATCTTAACTGGGACATCAAACATCTTTAAACCAATCCAGTGAAGCTTGGTATGAATATGTTATCACACGGTAAAATCAACAACACCTCACACTGGTTGAAGCAAGATAAAAACATTCAATTTAAATCAACACACGAAGGATTTTTTTCTGAAACGCTACACATACTTTCATTTCACTGATGCAAAATGAAAGTAATATGTAGTACAAATACGGTGAAGCCTATCTGAACTAAACTCTGTTGGAGTCCTTTCTTTATTACAGAGGGCGGCTATGGCTATTTGGTTAAAGAAATTACAATGCCTCTCTTATCCTAGGTTAGAATTTCACTTAAGCAAATTCTAGTGTATGAAAACATATCAATTTGTATCCTAAAATTGCTGTTTTTTTTTGGGCGACTCTACTTTTTGCTAAGTTAAATCATCTAAGTCTGAATCTCAACAAACACATTTTCTACAAGGTAGTCAGTTAAGAAAGGACTAATCCCAGTCTCACAATCATTCACTCAATTGAGTGTACACTCAAATCAAATTAAGAAAAATATCAATGTCAATTATGAAACATTACATAGTTAAAATGAAATATTTAATTGTTAATCGTAGGTTTGTGAACAAAACAAAACATTTCAATTTTGCTTTCATTTACATCAAAACAAGTTAAAATGACACACATTAAAAATAGTTCGTTCTAGATTATGTCACAAAGACCTCGGCGTGTGAGTGGGCATGGCTAATTTACGTTCGAGTCATTGAGTACTAACCTGAACGTATTTTTTGCTTTTCAACCGATGAAATCATTATAAATTGGTCAGATTGAATTTTATTTACATGTATGTCAAAGTAAAATATTTATTAAAGTTGTAATTTCCAAACTTATTGCTCCAAAGAATTTACGCAAAAAAAATCCAAATTAACGTTATATATTACCAGTATTGTTTCATAGAAATGTGTTAACAGTATATTAATAAACATTTTTGAAGAAAAAGAAGAGATTTCTCCTTACAAAATTGTTGCAAGTTTTCCCTCATAGAGTAATTTGTATGTACTGTGTGATATTCATTTATTTGTGGGTGAATGACCTGCAGTGTTTACGTAGTGCTTTAGAGTTACCATGGTCACCTTAAGTTGAAGGCACAGATATTAATGTGTGAAAATGAATATACAAGAAAACACTTCAGTTTATATTGTTGATCAATAAGATTCTTGAAAAAAATTGTCTTGTAACTCTTTGCCATGGAAATTGACCAGTTTCTGCACATTTTGTTAGTTACCTTAAGGTGTAAAAAAGCTATTTATTTTTTTTGTCATTTTTGTCATGAATATTTGTTGATTCATTAATCATTTAGAACAAATTATATATATATGAATTTATTATTCATTTTTATTATTGCAATTAAATTCCTGAAAGCCTCACGATTGTTTTTTTATTGTAATTTATACATGTAATTGTTCTTTAGATATTAAGGACATTGTTAATGCCAGTCGCACCTCATACACAGGTTCTGTTTGTGTACACAGGTTTTGATTGTGTATACAGTTTCTGTTTGTGTACAGAGGATTTGATAATGTACATAGGTTCTGTTTGTGTACACAGGTTCTGATTGTGTACATCGGTTTTGTTTGTGTATACAGGTTTTTATTGTGTACACATGTTTTGTTTGTGACACAGGTTTTGTCTGCTTACACAGGTTTTGTTTGTGTACACGAGTTTTGATTGTGAACACAGGTTTTGTTTGTGTATACAAGTTTTGATTGTGTACACAGGTTTTGATTGTGTACACGAGTTTTGATTGTGTACACAGGTTTTGTTTGTGTATACAAGTTTCTATGGTGTACACAGGTTTTGATTGTGTACACAGGTTTTGTTTGTGTATACAGGTTTTTATTGTGTACACATGTTTTGTTTGTGACACAGGTTTTGTCTGCTTACACAGGTTTTGTTTGTGAACACAGGTTCTGTACGTGTAAACAGGATCTGATTGTGTACAAAGGTTTGATTGTGTACACCTGTTTTGATTGTGTACACAGGTTTTGTATATGTTTACATAGGTTTTGATTGTGTTCACTGGGTTTGTTTGTGTACAAAGGCTCTGTTTGTGTCCACATGTTCTGTTTTTGTACACTGGTTTTGATTCTGTACACAGGTTATGATTGTGTACACAGGTTTTGTTTGTGTTTACAGGTTTTGATTGTGTACACAGGTTTTGTTTTTGTATACTGGTTTTGATTGTGTACACATGTTCTGTTTGTGTTCACAGGTCCTGTTTGTGTATACAGGTTTTAAATGTGTACACAAGTTCTGTATGTGTACACAGGTTTTGATTGTGTACTCAGGTTCTTTTTGAGTACACAGGTTCTGTTTGTGTACACAGGTTTTGATTGTGTACACAGGTTTTGTTTGTGTACACAGGTTTTTATTGTGTATACAAGTTTTGATGGTGTACACAGGTTTTGGATGCGTACACAGGTTTTGTCTGTTTACACAGGTTTTGTTTTTGTTCACAGGTTCTGTATGTGTACACAGGATCTGACTGTGAACACAGGTTTTGTTTGTTACACAGGTTTTGTTTGTGTACATAGGTTTTGTTTGTGTATACAGGTTTTGATTGTGTACACAGATTTTGATGGTGTATACAGGTTTTGATTGTGTACAACGATTTTGTTTGTGTATACAGGTTTTGACCGTGTACACAAGTTTTGATTGTGTACACAGGTTTTGTTTGTGTATATAGGTTTTGATTGTGTACACAGGTTTTGTTTGTGTACAAATGTTCTGTTTGTGTCCACATGTTCTGTTTGTGTACACAGGTTTTGATTGTGTACACAGGTTATGATTGTGTACACAGATTTTGTTTGTGTACTCAGGTTTTGATTGTGTACACTGGTTTTGTTTTTGTACACTGGTTCTGTTTGTGTACACAGGTTCTGTTTGTGTTCACAGGTCCTGTTTGTGTATACAGGTATTGATTGTGTACACAGGTTCTGTATGTGTACACAGGTTCTGATTTTAGACAAAGGTTTAGCTTGTGACACAGGTTTTGATCGTGTACACAGGTTTTGATTGTGTACACAGGTTATGATTGTGTACACAGGTTTTCTTTGTGTACTCAGGTTTTGATTGTGTACACTTGTTTTGTTTTTGTATACTGGTTCTGTTTGTGTACACAGGTTCTGTTTGTGTTCACAGGTCCTGTTTGTGTATACAGGTATTGATTGTGTACACAGGTTCTGTATGTGTACACAGGTTCTGATTTTAGACAAAGGTTTAGCTTGTGACACAGGTTTTGATCGTGTACACAGGTTTTGATTGTGTACACAGGTTTTGAGTGTGAACACAGGTTTTGTTTGTGTACAGGATTTGAATGTGTACAGAGGTTTTGATTGTGTACACAGGTTCTGTTGATGTTCACATCTTTTGTTTGTGTACACATATTTTGATTGTGTACACAGGGTCTGTTTGTGTCGAGGTTTTGATTGTGTCAACATGTTCTGTTTGTGTACACAGGTTTTGATTGTGTACACATGTTTTGATTGTGTTCAGAGTATCTGTTTGTGTACACAGGTCTTATTTGTTTACACGTGTTCTGTTTGTGTACACAGGTTTTTTTGTGTACACAGGTTCTGTTTATGTACACAGGTTTTGATTGTATACAACGATTTTGTTTGTGTTCACAGTTTTTGATTTTGTACACAGGTTTTGATTGTTATCACAGGTTCTGTTTGTGTACACAGGTTCTGATTGTGTACATAGGTTTTGTTTGTGACACAGGTTTTGTATGTGTACACAGGTTCTATTTGTGATACAGATTTTGATTGTGTACACGGGTTTTGATTTTGTACACAGGTTCTGATTGTGTACACAGGTTTTTTTGTAACACAGGTTTTATTCGTGTAAACAGGTTTGTTTGTGTACACAGGTTCTGATTGTGTACAGAGGTTTTGTTTGTGACACAGGTTTTATTTGTGTACACAGGTTTGTTTGTGTACACAGGTTCTAATTGTGTTTATAGGTTTTGTTTGTGACACAGGTTTTGTTTGTGTACACAGGTTTTGATTGTGTAACCAGGTTTTGTTTTTGTTCACAGATTTTGATTTTGTACACAGGTTTTGTTTGTAACACAGGTTTTGTATGTGTACACAGGTTTTGTTTGTATACACAGGTTCTGTTTGTGTACAGAGGTTCTAATTGTATACACAGGTTTTTTTCGTAACACAGGTTATGTATGTGTACATAGGTTTTGTTTGTGTACAAAGGTTCTGATTGTGTACATAGGTTTTATTTGTGACACAGGTTTTGTTTTTGTACACAGGTTTTGATTGTGTAAACAGGTTTTGTTTGTGGATACAGGTTTTGATTGTGTACACAGGTTTTGATTGTGTACACAGGTTTCGTTTGTGAATCAGGTTTTGTTTGTGTACACAGGTTTTGTTTGTGTACACAAGTTTTGATTGTGTACACATGTTTTGATTGTGTTAACAGTATCTGTTTGTGTACACATATAAAATCTGTTTGTGTACAGGTTTTGATTGTGTACACAGGTTCTGTTTGTGTACACAGGTTCTGTTTGTGTACACAGGTTTTGATTGTGTACACATGTTTTGATTGTGTCCACAGTATTTGTTTGTGTACACACATAAAACCTGTTTGTGTACAGGTTTTGATTGTGTACACAGGTCTTATTTACGTACACAGGTTCTGTTTGTATACACATGTTTTTTGTGTACACAGGTTCTGTTTGTGTACACAGGTTTTGATTGTGTATACAGGTTTTGTTTGTGTTCACAGATTTTGATATTGTATACAGGTTTTGATTGTTATCACAGGTTCTGTTCGTGTACACAGGTTCTGTTTGTGTACACATGTTTTGATTGTTTACATAGGTTCTGTTAGTGTACACAGGTTCTGATTGTGTACACAGGTTTTTTTTGTAACACAGGTTTTGTTTGTGTACACAGGTTTGTTTGTGTACACAAGTTCTGATTGTGTACCCCTGTTATGTTTGTGACACAGGTTTTGTTCGTGACACAGGTTATGTTTGTGTTCACAGGTTTTGATTGTGTACACAGGTTCTGTTTGTGTACACAGGTCTTTTTTGCGTACACAGGCTCTGTTTTTGTACACATGTTTTTTTCTGTACACAGGTTCTGTTTGTGTACACAGGTTCTGTTTGAGTACACAGGTTTTGATTGTGTACACATGTTCTGTTTGTGTACACAGGTTTTGATCGTGTACACAGGTTTTGTTAATGTTCACAGTTTTTGATTTTGTACACAGGTTTTGATTGTTATCACAGGTTCTGTTTGTGTACACATGTTTTGATTGTTTACACAGGTTTTGTTTGTGACACAGGTTTTGTATGTGTACACAGGTTTTGTTTGTATACACAGGTTTTGTATGTGTACACAGGTTTTGTTTGTATACACAGGTTCTGTTTGTGTACACTGGTTCTGATTGTGTACACAGGTTTTGTTTGTGACACAGGTTTTGTATGTGTACACAGGTTCTATTTGTGATACAGATTTTGATTGTGTACACGGGTTTTGATTTTGTACACAGGTTCTGATTGTGTACACAGGTTTTTTTTGTAACACAGGTTTTATTCGTTTAAACAGGTTTGTTTGTGTAGACAGGTTCTGATTGTGTACAGAGGTTTTGTTTGTGACACAGGTTTTGTTTGTGTACACAGGTTTGTTTGTGTACACAGGTTCTAATTGTGTACATAGGTTTTGTTTGTGACACAGGTTTTGTTTGTGTACACAGGTTTTGATTGTGTACACAGGTTTTGTTTGTGTTCACAGATTTTGATATTGTATACAGGTTTTGATTGTTATCACAGGTTCTGTTTGTGTACACAGGTTCTGTTTGTGTACACATGTTTTGATTGTTTACATAGGTTTTGTTTGTAACACAGGTTTTGTATGTGTACACAGGTTTTGTTTGTATACACAGGTTCTGTTTGTGTACACAGGTTCTGATTGTGTACACAGTTTTTTTTCGTAACACAGGTTTTGTATGTGTACATAGGTTTTGTTTGTGTACAAAGGTTCTGATTGTGTACATAGGTTTTATTTGTGACACAGGTTTTGTTTTTGTACACAGGTTTTGATTGTGTAAACAGGTTTTGTTTGTGGATACAGGTTTTGATTGTGTACACAGGTTTTGATTGTGTACACTGGTTTTGTTTGTGAATCAGGTTTTGTTTGTGTACACAGGTTTTGTTTGTGTACACAAGTTTTGATTGTGTACACATGTTTTGATTGTGTTCACAGTATCTGTTTGTGTACACATATAAAATTTGTTTGTGTACAGGTTCTGTTTGTGTACACAGGTTCTGTTTGTGTACACATGTTTTGATTGTTTACATAGGTTTTGTTTGTAACACAGGTTTTGTATGTGTACACAGGTTTTGTTTGTATACACAGGTTCTGTTTGTGTACACAGGTTCTGATTGTGTACACAGTTTTTTTCGTAACACAGGTTTTGTATGTGTACATAGGTTTTGTTTGTGTACAAAGGTTCTGATTGTGTACATAGGTTTTATTTGTGACACAGGTTTTGTTTTTGTACACAGGTTTTGATTGTGTAAACAGGTTTTGTTTGTGGATACAGGTTTTGATTGTGTACACAGGTTTTGATTGTGTACACAGGTTTTGTTTGTGTACACAAGTTTTGATTGTGTACACATGTTTTGATTGTGTTCACAGTATCTGTTTGTGTACACATATAAAATCTGTTTGTGTACAGGTTTTGATTGTGTACACAGGTTCTGTTTGTGTACACAGGTTCTGTTTGTGTACACAGGTTTTGATTGTGTACACATGTTTTGATTGTGTCCACAGTATTTGTTTGTGTACACACATAAAACCTGTTTGTGTACAGGTTTTGATTGTGTACACAGGTCTTATTTACGTACACAGGTTCTGTTTGTATACACATGTTTTTTTGTGTACACAGGTTTTGATTGTGTACACAGGTTTTGTTTGTGTTCACAGATTTTGATATTGTATACAGGTTTTGATTGTTATCACAGGTTCTGTTTGTGTACACAGGTTCTGTTTGTGTACACATGTTTTGATTGTTTACATAGGTTTTGTTTGTGACACAGGTTTTGTATGTGTACACAGGTTTTGTTAGTTTACACAGGTTCTGTTAGTGTACACAGGTTCTGATTGTGTACACAGGTTTTTTTTGTAACACAGGTTTTGTTTGTGTACACAGGTTTGTTTGTGTACACAGGTTCTGATTGTGTACCCCGGTTATGTTTGTGACACAGGTTTTGTTTGTGTACACAGGTTTTGTTTGTGTACACAGGTTCTGATTGTGTACATAGGTTTTGTTCGTGACACAGGTTTTGTTTGTGTTCACAGGTTTTGATTGTGTACACAGGTTTTGTTTGTGTATACAGGTTTTGATTGTGTACACAGGTTTTGATTGTGTTCACAGGCTCTGTTTGTGTACACTGGTTCTAATTGTGTACACAGGTTTTGTTTGTGACACAGGTTTTGTATGTGTACACAGGTTTTGTTTGTATACACAGGTTCTGTTTGTGAACACAGGTTCTGATTGTGTAAACAGGTTTTTTTTGTAACACAGATTTTGTTTGTGTACACTGGTTTGATTGTGTACACAGGTTCTGATTGTGTACACAGGTTTTGTTTGTGACACAGGTTTTGTTTCTGTACACAGGTTTTGTTTGTTTACACAGGTTCAGATTGTGTACATAGGTTTTGTTTGTGTACACAGGTTTTTTGTGTACCAATTCTGACCTGCTAGCAGTTTTTAGTACAGTGGTGTTCAGAAATCATTGTTGTCATTTATTATAGTCGTGATTTGAATGATAGGGAAGCCCCATAGTAATCCCTTTGTCTGTCTGTCTATCTGTCAATCTGTCAGTCAGCAGTTGCTGTGATCCTAGATCCACCTACAGTTTTTCATTGATCTTTCTGAAATTTGCAGTAAGCACAATAAAGATGTGCATGTGACTTTTTGAACTTTGTTGGCAAGTTATTCACAATTTTTCCTACATATTGGACTATGTTTTTTTTCACAGTGTATGCACACACCTTCTAGCATTGAAACATGAACAGAATTGCAAGTTTAAAATAAAAATATTATCATACAAGCCTTGCAATTTTTCCATTTCCTATAAAAAGACTAAGACTGCTAATTAGTTGGTAATCCTTTATAATCCTGTTTAAACTGAAATAAATGTAAAGGGTGTATTTTAATTTTAATTAAGGCACTCTGTGTCTTTTTTTATAACTTCGTCATGACCGACTAGATGAACACCCCAATCAAACCAGAGATAAATAAGGTTAGCTAATTAGCTATGCCTACCGAAAGGTGTTAAATGTCTATGATGACACCCTAGATCAAATTAGTTAAAAAAGTTTTGTTGGCCATAGCAGATCTACAAACAAATCTGCACAACAACAGCTCATATGTATTTTAGTCAAGATTCACAGAAATCTGCCAAGTATTTCAGAGGAGTGGTAAAAAGTTTTGTGTTTACAAGCAACATTCTTCTGCATGTACACACATACCCATGCTTCACTATGCCATAAACCAATATGTGCTGGAATAGTAAATAACCTATATAAAACTTTTTGGTTAAATATGTTCTTTTTTATAAGTAGTTAAACACAATATACTGTATGGGAGGTTATATTTTGACAAGACGGCGAAAATTTTAGCGTATGTTTTTTTATTTTTGGCAATCTATCAGGCCCAACGTAAAAATTCTTTGTTTGATGTTTTCTGACTCATGCTATCCACATGTGAGTAGGTAGGTAGGGATTTTTTTTTGAAAACTTAATCTTATACACTCTTTTAAAAACACATTGTACAATTTTTTTGCCAACTAAAGTCTTCTTTGTTCCTCCTTGTGTTTTCTCCCATGGAGAAACACAATGGGATTTCCTTACTACTGTATAAACCTTATGACAGGTCGCCGCGCTTGCCAGGGTTATTGTCCTTCAATACTGTTTCTTATGTTGTACGAAAAGTTAAAAAAAAAGGAAATCAGAATTGATGGCAATAAAATTTTTTGGGTAGGGTCGGTTGGTCAACTGCAAACAAAGTTAATATTATTTTAGGCCTCATATATAACTTGTGGTAGACTTGAATACAAATATTTTCAATATTTTTATTTTTGTGATTTTAATACTACCGCCAAAACACCCCAATTTTGCACCCTCATGACAATGACCAGTATCTATAGAACTCCATGACAATCAAGCATACTAAAATATTGTAGATAGATTTATTAACAAAATGTTGCATGTTTTTTTATCAATGAAACATTCATCATTCCTGAATTTCAGTACTTTCAGTGCTTTGATTACATCTTCTGCCCAATGGAACTGGTAACGAAAGTCCCTAAAACTGTTCATGAAAAGTAATTTGCTTTAAGCCACAATAAATTAATTTGTAGTTCATCAGATCAACCAGCTTCTAAAATTTAACTTTAAAAAAATAGTTTTAATTTGCTTCCTTCCTGTCAAAAATTTCAAAACTATAACAATTATAAAAGAAATGCACGACAAAGTCCCAACCCTTTATCTGTAAAAATGAATACAAATGCAGTTGATATAGCAAAATATGTCTCTTTTCCATCCATGTCCCTTGATCATGGCAAAGTAATTGCAAGTCACATTGGACTTGCAGGACTGTTTACCAAGCTTAAACATCTCCAGCATATTCTCAGTTTTGCGAGTTACATTTGAACTTTTTGTTTTTCCTGCAATAGTTATCTTTCTGTGAATTGTAATCTCACCTGATCACAGGTAATGTGAGCTTATGACATTGCATGGTGTGTATATGTGCATACATGCATGCATGTGTGCTTGTGTGTATCTTTAACACCCATTTTTTAAATTTTTCTCCAAAAATGCTGGACAGATATCAATGATACTTGGTCAGAAGCATGGATGGGTAGGTGCAATTCAGATTTGTTCTTGGAGTTGTCAAGGCTAACAAAACTATGTCAAGGTGACCTATGACTCCAATTTATATTTTTAAAAATCTTCTTGTTAGGAACAGATGATGGGAGAAAAAATCTGATGTGATATTTGGCTTCTTTAGCCTATAGTTTGTTCATGAAATTAGATTAAATCCTAAATAATTCTAAAATCACTAACTAAAGATAATTATTAATTATAATGTTTAATATAGGATTTCTCAATAAACCATACCATATTCTGCTTTTTAAAGATTGTTCTTTATGTAACAGCAAATTTCAAAAATCTATTCTTATTTAATCAAACGTTTGGAAAGTTTTAATTTCTTTTTATGGAATTAGTCTTTCTTTTTTAAACTGTAGAAATGACATCCATCTCCAAATGTGCAAACGTAAAGGCATGTTTCTGTAGAATTAAAACCTATATTTTGAGGTGAATTTATGTCCGTTATCATCATCTTGCTATGACTGCCATCCGCAGAAAACACGCAAATATTGTTACTGTCAAAACCGGAAACATAAACATTGCCATATTTGTCAATGGCAATACCCGTCAAATTTCGAACTTTTGGATTTGTAAATCTTCTAACTTCCCTTCCATCCAAAGTTTTACAAACGACGTCATTTCTATCGGTGTAATATACATTACCGGTCAAAGATACCGCTACACAAGACACATGGTCACCACTTCGTGAGAAGTTCTGTACAACCTGACCATCCATGGATAACACATCTACTTCTGGTGTATATCCTACTATAATATTATCCTTTGTAGCTGCCAATCCCCATGCGTCAGATTTAGAAGATATTTTCTGCTTTTCGTTTAATTCATTTTGTTGAATTTCATATTTGTTTATCCCACCACCAAAAGAAACTAAAATTTCAGATGATGATATCAAACATGTATCTCTGGGACATCCTGCCTTATAACTTGTATCAAATAAAAAGTTCCCATCCTTGTCATAAACTTGCAGATTAGTCAAACAGCACAATACAAGTCTTCCATCTGGTAGGTATGTCCCTCCTGTGATTTCACCATTTGGTTTAACACTATGTTCCTTGTGTACTTCTAATTTCATAACATCAATTGGTTCTATGTCTTCTATGAAAAAACAATTCGCAATAGAAGAAATTTCTTTCAAACTGGAACACAAACCCAATGTTTGATTGATGTCGACTTCAACAACGGAAGTAAGGTTATTTCTAATAGTTTCTATGACGTAATCAGTGCGAAGATTATAATCTATAAAGCTTGCGTTATTGAGCTCAGTCTGAAGGCTATCAATGTCTTGTTTTAGTTGCATCTTCAGTTTTTCTGTGGTTATAAATACTTGTTTTGGTGATCCCTGTTCTTGTACTGTTTTCAGTAATTTCTTTCCTTTCTTCACATTCTGCTGAAATACTTCTATTCTTTCCTTTGCCTCAGTAAGCTTTATGCTCTCTCCTTTGTGCATTTGTTTGAATGTTGTAAGAAAACTAGACCTAAGATGGTCAAGTTTGTCAATTGCTTGCTGGACAGTAGTGGTCACTTTCTTAGATATTTCATCATGTCTGTTGTTAAGCGTTGTCAAATTTTCATCTGTTTTATTTCTAAGTTTGTCAGTTTTTTCTTCGAGATTGTCTAAATGCTTAGCAAAATTTTGCATATTTTCAGCGTTCTTTGAACCTGTGGAAACCATTTCTTCAAATGTAGTAATTTGTTCACATTTTCTGTGTGAAGTGGCCAGACAGATAACACAGCACATTTCTTTGTGGCCGACACAGTAAACTTTGAGAACTTCCCCCGTGTGTTTCATACAGGGTTCCTCTACATCAAGCGGTTGGGCTGGTTTCGTTTTTTCCTTTTTCATTTCCTCAACAGAAATTATTTCATGTTTTGATTTTCTAAAACGCCTATGATATTTGACACAATTCTCACATAATGTTTCAGAACATTGTGTACACCAGGAAACGGATAATGTTTTTTCATTATCAGAATAACAAGGACCACACCATTTTTCATCTTCACACGATGCTGAAACTTGCACTGACCTCTCAATTAGCGAAGTAATTACATGGTTGCCTGGCATTGTATCGGCGATACTTTCCGAAGTCAGTTTGGGGTCTGTTACTGTGACTTCCTGTCGACAAACTGGACATGGGAATTCTTTTGCCTGTTTGCCCTCCCCGCCAAGCTGAGTTATGATGTAGGACTTAAGGCACGATTGACAAAATGTATGATTACAGGGCAGGCATTTTGGATTTGTAAACTGTTCATAGCAAATCGGACATGTTACCAGGTCATCGTGATCAATCTTTGTGGCCATTATTACTTGCAAACAAGATCCAAATGTCCACAAACGAATAGCCGCAATACACCCTATGGATTTACCAAGTTTCTACTTTCGTTTTGACTCGGGCGGAAGTAATACAATAATTACATACAAAATGGTTAAAATCCGGATGTAGATTTAACAATGAATGTCGTCTCCTGCAAAAGAAAATAATAAAGTAATAATAATTAAAAAATAACTAAATAAATAAAAATAAATAAATAAATAAATATATCAATTAATAAATAAATGAATAAATAATCGCTCGGTCAAGAGTATAGATCAGTTATATCGAGGCAGGCAGACTAAGTGTGACCTTTAGTTAATTTCACCGTAGTGTCATTCGTGAAATTAAGAAAGAATTTATATGTTAATTTTGCATTTTGTTTTCCCACTATCAAAGATTAGAGGAAACGATTAACAAATATTTGAAATAATAATAATAATAATAATAAAAATAATAATAATAACAACAATATTAATAAATGGCACTTTTTCTGATATCCGTGGCATTTCGATATTTATGCCATCATTTTATTTATCTTATCATTATATCAGTACCACAAATATACAAATCTAATATAAGCCATGGTTTTATTCATACAAATAAAGATAAGGTCTAAGGGAGATAATTCCCTGATCTGTTTCACATGCATGAAGATTGGTCTCTAAACACCATGTGGACTTCGGTGGCCGAGTGGTCTAAAGCGCTCGCTTACGGATCACAGCGCCAATCGCCCCCTGGGTTTGAATCCCACTCGGGATTGTCATTACGCTTGCCAAAGGTTGGTGGTTTTCTCCGGACACTCCGGTTTCCTCCACCACTCTAGAACTGACCACCTTGAAATACATGAAAGAATCTTGACTGGGGCGTAAAACACCATTATACCACTTCACTCCTTAATTTAAATCAAAGAAATTTGAAATTTTTTAAAACATTAAAGAATTGAAGGTGCTATTTTTAAGATAAGTTTAAGATTATTCTTAACTGGGGCGTAAAACACCATATCTTCACTCCACTCTAATCACCATGTTGGGGTCTGGAATGCTTTTAATCTTGGACTTACGGATCGCGCTGTCTCTCAGCTTAGGTTCCAATCCCAATTTAACAGATCCTAGTGTGAGAAAGTTTATCAGTTCGTTTGCCGAAGATCGGTCGTTTTAAGGGCACTCCGGTTTCCCTAATCGGAAATGTTTTAAGTGAAAGTGGACCTTAATCCTTCTGTTATTATTCAGCTTAATGAGAAAAAATTTGTAACTCTCAAATTCTGATTAGAATTATGCTTATAAGAAATCTTCTATATATATATATGCTTGAAAGAAGAACTGACCACATAATATTTTTCTTTCTTTTTAATTCTGATGTTTTCTGTTTGAGTTTATACATTTTGCCAGCTACATTGTACTTAAAAACCTCAATATAATTTCAGCATTTCTTAAGTCGTTTTGTTTTTGCATGATATGAAAATTTAAATGTTTGGCGTATAGACAGAGAGACTTTAAAGGCATAAATTTTGGAAGTCAAATCAGTTGTTGTTGCTGATGTAATTATGTTTAACGTCGCATCAGCAATTTTTCAGACGAGAGGATGAATATTATTCTTTATTGATTAAGCCCTTGACAAGTTCTTGTATGCGTGTGATTTGCGAGTGTGTATTATGGTCTCTCGTAGCCTAGCGCGCACTCAAGGCGAATTTTTGTTAAGATGCTAGCTAACCAAGTCAATATGCCATAGGCCGAAATTGCTCTGTCGTCGAATAAATTTTAATTTTAGCATATTGTCGAAAAGACAATATCCAAATATTAAAATTTATTTGACGGCAGAGCTATCTCAGCCTAATATGCCACATACAAGCATACCGCTTAGCCACAGAGGCGCGATAAGTGAAATTGCATAATTGGTTGAGGGACATCTTCACAAGATCTAACTACATTTATGATTTACCCCTTAAGCCTCAACTACGCATTTCTACTCATTTTCTGGCCTTGTCTTAAATATCAAAGCATAGTTTTCGTTTGCCCGTCATTTCGTTAATACTCATCAGATATTCAACAATAAGGATATCACATGAAATTTCTTTTTTCAGCACTTTAATTTTTGTCACCAAAAAAATTGTAGATACACTCTAAATATACAAAATTTTTACTTAATTGTTTTTTATTTTTTATTTAATTTTTATGTTTATTTTGACAGATGTCATGTTTAATTATTTTGGTTATTGACGGGTAAATCCCGAAAAAGAAAAAAGTCTAAAATATTTGAGTCTAAGTGAAACTGTTATACTAGAAATTTATACAATTTTCATTGAATGAATAACTACATCGTTTATCGTAATTTTCATGAATATAACAATTATATGATGAAACGACTTGAACTAAAATAATGTACATGTACTATAAATAGATGCAAGGGAATCCCATTTGCAGCATATATTTTCAGAAAATAAATTTCCCGAAAGTAGAGCGTACCCAGAAAACGTACCTGCTATATGCTTGTTTTTATCTACAAATTGGGTCATTTAGGCTCCCTTTTGCAATTTATAATGTATAGAATGTTCAACCGATTTCCTAAATTGAGAGATACAAGTGCACGTGTATGGCGTCACTAGATAGAGATTCCAGCAGTCACAGTATGAGTTCTAAGTTCATTTTCAGTTTCAAAATTAAAAAAGGAGACGATAATAAAACTCAAGATTTCAAACTTAGAGTCTACATAATAAATTTTTGTGGATGGAACGGAAAGAATTTTTCGGAAATTTCCATAAATTATTTGATCAAAATCACTTCCTTTTTCATTACGCAATCCTCCAGTTGTACTTGCTTTTTTCTTTATATGTACATGATTGACAAACAATTCTTAAGGCTAAATATAAATAAATAGTTAGCCACCCGTAATTTTATAATTTATATCATTCTAGCTAGTCTTAATTTCCTCTGACCCTAACACACTTTTTGCCTGACAGCTCTATGAAGGCCCGGGTCAAAACAATTTCTATATCAAAAACCCGGTGTCGGAAGGGACGCCGTCTCATTTCGCTTCAGAATGAAAAAATATAGTGGGACTGTAGAAAAATTTCTTAGGTCAACGGTTGTTGAAATATTTCAAGATTTCATCGCCGCTGGTTTGAGAATCAGATCAGTTTCTTTGGTTTGATTTTTGCCGACATCGTTTTCCATTTTCAATACAAAACTTCTTGGCCTCGCGAAGCACTCTAATTAAAAAAATTTGGAAGATAAATCATTCACCTGACAATCTGCATGTGTTATTTTGTTACCCTTTGATGCTTCTGTTAGGAAGAAAGAGTCTTAGTACTAGCACTAAGAGTTCATAAATTTGATCTCTCATCGATTATATAATGTTATGTAAAATCACCTACCATATATAGTTTTATTTGATCATGTGAGAAAGTTTGTCAGTTTGCTTGCAAACGGTCGATGGTTTTCTCCATTACTCTGGTTTCCTCTACCCTACCATTCCTAAACTGACCGCATTTAAAATAGGTGTAAGAATCTTAACTGGGACATCAAACATCTTTAAACCAATCCAGTGAAGCTTGGTATGAATATGTTATCAAATGGTAAAATCAACATCACCTCACACTGGTTGAAGCAAGATAAAAACATTCAATTTAAATCAACACACGAAGGATTTTTTTCTGAAACGCTACACATACTTTCATTTCACTGATGCAAAATGAAAGTAATATGTAGTACAAATACGGTGAAGCCTATCTGAACTAAACTCTGTTGGAGTCCTTTCTTTATTACAGAGGGCGGCTATGGCTATTTGGTTAAAGAAATTACAATGCCTCTCTTATCCTAGGTTAGAATTTCACTTAAGCAAATTCTAGTGTATCAAAACATATCAATTTGTATCCTAAAATTGCTGTTATTTTTTGGGCGACTCTTTGGTTTTCTCCACCATCGCAAAACGTACAGGCTTTATTCTAGTATACTCCACTCCTTGACTATAGTGACTACTTTTTGCTAAGTTAAATAATCTAAGTCTGAATCTCAACAAACACATTTTCTACAAGGTAGTCAGTTAAGAAAGGACTAATCCCAGTCTCACAATCATTCACTCAATTGAGTGTACACTCAAATGAAATTAAGAAAAATATCAATGTCAATTATGAAACATTACATAGTTTAATTGTTAATCGTAGGTTTGTGAACAAAACAAAACATTTCAATTTTGCTTTCATTTACATCAAAACAAGTTAAAATGACACACATTAAAATTAGTTCGTTCTAGATTATGTCACAAAGACCTCGGCGTGTGAGTGGGCATGGCTAATTTACGTTCGAGTCATTGAGTACTAACCTGAACGTATTTTTTGCTTTTCAACCGATGAAATCATTATAAATTGGTCAGATTGAATTTTTTTACATGCATGTCAAAGTAAAATATTTATTAAAGTTGTATTTTCCAAACTTATTGCTCCAAAGAATTTACGCAAAAAAATCCAAATTAACGTTATATATTACCAGTATTGTTGCATAGAAATGTGTTAACAGTATATTAATAAACATTTTTGAAGAAAAAGAAGAGATTTCTCCTTACAAAATTGTTGCAAGTTTTCCCTCATAGAGTAATTTGTATGTACTGTGTGAAATTCATTTATTTGTGGGTGAATGACCTGCAGTGTTTACGTAGTGCTTTAGAGTTACCATGGTCACCTTAAGTTGAAGGCACAGATATTAATGTGTGAAAATGAATATACAAGAAAACACTTCAGTTTATATTGTTGATCAATAAGATTCTTGAAAAAAATTGTCTTGTAACTCTTTGCCATGGAAATTGACCAGTTTCTGCACATTTTGTTAGTTACCTTAAGGTGTAAAAAAGCCAATTATTTTTTTTGTCATTTTTGTCATGAATATTTGTTGATTCATTAATCATTTAGAACAAATTATATATATATGAATTTATTATTCATTTTTATTATTGCAATTAAATTCCTGAAAGCCTCACGATTGTTTTTTTATTGTAATTTATACATGTAATTGTTCTTTAGATATTAAGGACATTGTTAATGCCAGTCGCACCTCATACACAGGTTCTGTTTGTGTACACAGGTTTTGATTGTGTATACAGGTTCTGAATGTGTACACAGGTTTTGATTGTGTACACAGTTTCTGTTTGTGTACAGAGGATTTGATAATGTACATAGGTTCTGTTTGTGTACACAGGTTCTGAATGTGTACATCGGTTTTGTTTGTGTATACAGGTTTTTATTGTGTACACAGGTTTTGATTGTGTACACGAGTTTTGATTGTGTACACAGGTTTTGTTTGTGTATACAAGTTTTGATGGTGTACAAAATTTTGATTGTGTACACAGGTTTTGTTTGTGCATACAAGTTTTGATGGTGTACAAAAGTTTTGATTGTGAACACAGGTTTTGTTTGTGTATACAAGTTTTGATTGTGTACACAGGTTTTGATTGTGTACACGAGTTTTGATTGTGTACACAGGTTTTTATTGTGTACACATGTTTTGTTTGTGACACAGGTTTTGTCTGCTTACACAGGTTTTGTTTGTGAACACAGGTTCTGTACGTGTAAACAGGATCTGATTGTGTACAAAGGTTTTGATTGTGTACACATGTTTTGATTGTGTACACAGGTTTTGTATATGTTTACATAGGTTTTGATTGTGTTCACAGGTTTTGTTTGTGTACAAAGGCTCTGTTTGTGTCCACATGTTCTGTTTGTGTACACAGATTTTGATTCTGTACACAGGTTATGATTGTGTACACAGGTTTTGTTTGTGTTTACAGGTTTTGATTGTGTACACAGGTTTTGTTTTTGTATACTGGTTTTGATTGTGTACACAGGTTCTGTTTGTGTTCACAGGTCCTGTTTGTGTATACAGGTTTTAAATGTGTACACAGGTTTTGATTGTGTACTCAGGTTCTGTTTGAGTACACAGGTTCTGTTTGTGTACACAGGTTTTGGTTGTGTACACAGGTTTTGTTTGTGTACACAGGTTTTTATTGTGTATACAAGTTTTGATGGTGTACACAGGTTTTGGATGCGTACACAGGTTTTGTCTGTTTACACAGGTTTTGTTTTTGTACACAGGTTCTGTATGTGTACACAGGATCTGATTGTGTACACAGGTTTTGTTTGTGACACAGGTTTTGTTTGTGTACATAGCTTTTGTTTGTGTATACAGGTTTTGATTGTGTACACAGGTTTTGATGGTGTATACAGGTTTTGATTGTGTACAACGAATTTGTTTGTGTATACAGGTTTTGACCGTGTACACAAGTTTTGATTGTGTACACAGGTTTTGTTTGTGTATATAGGTTTTGATTGTGTACACAGGTTTTGTTTGTGTAGAAATGTTCTGTTTGTTTCCACGTGTTCTGTTTGTTTACACAGGTTTTGATTGTGTACACAGGTTATAATTGTGTACACAGCTTTTGATTGTGTACTCAGGTTCTGTTTGTGTACACAGGTTCTGATTGTGTACACTGGTTCTGTTTGTGTACACAGGTTTTGATTGTGTACACATGTTTGTTTGTATACTCAGGTTTTGATTGTGTACACAGGTTCTGTATGTGTACACAGGTTCTGATTTAAGACAAAGGTTTTGCCTGTGACACAGGTTTTGATTGTGTACACAGGTTTTGATTGTGTACACAGGTTTTGAGTGTGTACACAGGTTTTGTTTGTGTACAGGATTTGAATGTGTACACAGGTTTTGATTGTGTACACAGGTTCTGTTGATGTTCACATCTTTTGTTTATGTACACATATTTTGATTGTGTACACAGGTTCTGTTTGTGTAGAGGTTTTGATTGTGTACACAGGTTCTGTTTGTGTACACAGGTTCTGATTGTGTACACATGTTTTGATTGTGTTCAGAGTATCTGTTTGTGTACACAGGTCTTATTTGCTTACACGTGTTCTGTTTGTGTACACAGGTTTTTTTTGTGTACACAGGTTCTGTTTGTGTACACAGGTTTTGATTGTTTACACAGGTTTTGATTGTGTACACAGGTCTTTTTTGTAACACAGGTTTTGTTTGTGTACACAGGTTTGTTTGTGTACACAGATTTTGATTGTGTACACGGGTTTCTTTGTGAATCAGGTTTTGTTTGTGTACACAGGTTTTGTTTCTGTAAACAGGTTCTGATTGTGTACATTGGTTTTGTTTGTGACACGGGTTTTGTTTCTGAACACAGGTTTTGATTGTGAACACAGGTTTTGTTTGTGTATACAGGTTTTGATTGTGTACATGGGTTTTGATTTTGTACGAAGGTTTTGTTTGTGAATCAGGTTTTGTTTGTGTACACAGGTTTTCTTTTTGTACACAGGTTTTGTTTGTGTACACAGGTTTCGATTTGGTACACATGTTTTGATTGTGAACACAGTATCTGTTTGTGTACACACATAAAACCTGTTTGTATACAGGTTTTGATTGTGTACACAGGTTCTGTTTGTGTACACAGGTCTTATTTGCGTACACAGGTTCTGTTTTTGTACACAGGTTTTTTTTTCTGTACACAGGTTCTGTTTGTGTACACAGGTTCTGTTTGAGTACACAGGTTTTGATTGTGTACACATGTTCTGTTTGTGTACACAGGTTTTGATTGTGTACACAGGTTTTGTTTGTGTTCACAGATTTTGATTTTGTACACAGGTTTTGATTGTTATCACAGGTTCTGTTTGTGTACACAGGTTTTGTTTGTGACAAAGGTTCTGTTTGTGTACACAGGTTTTGTTTGTGACACAGGTTTTGTATGTGTACACAGGTTTTGTTTGTGTTCACAGATTTTGATTTTGTACACAGGTTTTGATTGTTATCACAGGTTCTGTTTGTGTACACAGGTTTTTATTGTTTACACAGGTTTTGTTTGTGACACAGGTTCTGTTTGTGTACACAGGTTTTGTTTGTGACACAGGCTTTGATTGTGTACACAGGTTTTGTTTGTGTTCACAGATTTTGATTTTGTACACAGGTTTTGATTGTGATCACAGGTTCTGCTTGTGTACATAGGTTTTTATTGTTTACACAGGTTTTGTTTGTGTACACTGGTTCTGATTGTGTACACAGGTTTTGTTTGTCACACAGGTTTTGTATGTGTACACAGGTTTTGTTTGTATAAACAGGTTCTGTTTGTGTACACTGGTTCTGATTGTGTACACAGGTTTTGTTTGTGACACAGGTTTTGTATGTGTACACAGGTTTTGTTTGTATACACAGGTTCTGTTTGTGTACACAGGTTCTGTTTGTGATACAGATTTTGATTGTGTACACGGGTTTTGATTTTGTACACAGGTTCTGATTGTGTACACAGGTTTTTTTTGTAACACAGGTTTTATTCGTGTAAACAGGCTTGTTTGTGTACACAGGTTCTAATTGTGCACATAGGTTTTGTTTGAGACACAGGTTTTGTTTGTGTACACAGGTTTTGATTGTGCAACCAGGTTTTGTTTTTGTTCACAGGTTTTGATTGTTATCACAGGTTCTGTTTGTGTACACAGGTTTTGATTGTTTATACAGGTTTTGTTTGTAACACAGGTTTTGTATGTGTACACAGATTTTGTTTGTATACACAGGTTCTGTTTGTGTACACAGGTTCTGATTGTGTACACAGGTTATTTTTGTAACACAGGTTTTGTATGTGTACACAGGTTTTTTTGTGTACAAAGGTTCTGAATGTGTACATAGGTTTTATTTGTGACACAGGTTTTGTTTTTGTACACAGGTTTTGATTGTGTAAACAGGTTTTGTTTGTTGATACAGGTTTTGATTGTGTACACAGGTTTTGATTGTGTACACAGGTTTTGTTTGTGAATCAGGTTTTGTTTGTGTACACAGGTTTTGTTTGTGTACACAAGTTTTGATTGTGTACACATGTTTTGTTTGTGTTCACAGTATCTGTTTGTGTACACACATAAAATCTGTTTGTGTACAGGTTTTGATTGTGAACACATGTTTTGATTGTTTACACAGGTTCTGTTAGTGTACACAGGTTCTGATTGTGTACACAGGTTTTTTTTGTAACACAGGTTTTGTTTGTGTACACGGGTTTGTTTGTGTACACAGGTTCTGATTGTGTACCCCGGTTATGTTTGTGACACAGGTTTTGTTTGTGTACACAGGTTTTGTTTGTGTACACAGGTTTTGTTTGTGTACACAGGTTTGATTGTGTACACAGGTTTTGTTTGTGACACAGGTTTTGTTTGTGTACACAGGTTTTGATTGTGTACACAGGTTTTGTTTGTGTATACAGGTTTTGATTGTGTACACAGGTTTTGATTGTGTTCACAGGTTCTGTTTGTTTACACTGGTTCTAATTGTGTACACAGGTTTTGTTTGTGACACAGGTTTTGTATGTGTACACAGGTTTTGTTTGTATACACAGGTTCTGTTTGTGAACACAGGTTTTGATTGTGTAAACAGGTTTTTTTTGTAACACAGGTTTTGTTTGTGTACACTGGTTTGATTGTGTACACAGGTTCTGATTGTGTACACAGGTTTTGTTTGTGACACAGGTTTTGTTTCTGTACACAGGTTTTGTTTGTTTACACAGGTTCTGATTGTGTACATAGGTTTTGTTTGTGACATAGGTTTTGTTTGTGTACACAGGTTTTTTGTGTACCAATTCTGACCTGCTAGCAGTTTTTAGTACAGTGGTGTTCAGAAATCATTGTTGTCATTTATTATAGTCGTGATTTGAATGATAGGGAAGCCCCATAGTAATCCCTTTGTCTGTCTGTCTATCTGTCAATCTGTCAGTCAGCAGTTGCTGTGATCCTAGATCCACCTACAGTTTTTCATTGATCTTTCTGAAATTTGCAGTAAGCACAATAAAGATGTGCATGTGACTTTTTGAACTTTGTTGGCAAGTTATTCACAATTTTTCCTACATATTGGACTATGTTTTTTTTCACAGTGTATGCACACACCTTCTAGCATTGAAACATGAACAGAATTGCAAGTTTAAAATAAAAATATTATCATACAAGCCTTGCAATTTTTCCATTTCCTATAAAAAGACTAAGACTGCTAATTAGTTGGTAATCCTTTATAATCCTGTTTAAACTGAAATAAATGTAAAGGGTGTATTTTAATTTTAATTAAGGCACTCTGTGTCTTTTTTTATAACTTCGTCATGACCGACTAGATGAACACCCCAATCAAACCAGAGATAAATAAGGTTAGCTAATTAGCTATGCCTACCGAAAGGTGTTAAATGTCTATGATGACACCCTAGATCAAATTAGTTAAAAAAGTTTTGTTGGCCATAGCAGATCTACAAACAAATCTGCACAACAACAGCTCATATGTATTTTAGTCAAGATTCACAGAAATCTGCCAAGTATTTCAGAGGAGTGGTAAAAAGTTTTGTGTTTACAAGCAACATTCTTCTGCATGTACACACATACCCATGCTTCACTATGCCATAAACCAATATGTGCTGGAATAGTAAATAACCTATATAAAACTTTTTTGGTTAAATATGTTCTTTTTATAAGCTAAACAAAATATTCAGGATATATTTTGCCAATTTTGACAAGTCAGTGACAATTTTAGCATATGTTTTTTTTATAAGTAGTTAAACACAATATACTGTATGGGAGGTTATATTTTGACAAGACGGCGAAAATTTTAGCGTATGTTTTTTATTTTTGGCAATCTATCATACATAACTTGTGGTCGACTGGTAAACAAATATTTTCAATATTTTTATTTTTGTGATTTTAATACTACCGCCAAAACACCCCAATTTTGCACCCTCATGAAAATGACCAGTATCTATAGAACTCCATGACAAACAACCATACTAAAACATTGTAGATAGATCTATTAACAAAATGTTGCATCCTTTTATCAATCAAACATTCGCCTTTCCTGAATTTCAGAAAAATCTTCATGTTAGAAACAGATGATGGGAGAAAAAATCTGATGCGTTATTTGGCTTCTCTCGGATATTTAGCCAATAGGATGTTCATGAAATTAGATTAAATCCTAAATCCTAAATAAATCTAAAATCACTAACTAAAGATAATTATAAATTATAATGTTTAATAAAGGATTTCTCAATTAACTATACCATATTCTGCTTTTTAAAGATTTTCTTTATTTAACAGATTTAACAGCAAATCTAAAAATCTATTCTTATTTCATCAAAATTTTGGAAAGTTCGAATTACTTCTTATCAAATTAGTCCTTCTTTCTTAGACTGTAGAAAAGACATCCATCTCTTTGTGTGCAAACATAAAGGCGTGTTTCTGTAGAATAAATACCTATATTTAGAGGTAAATTTATGTCTGTTATCAACATCTTGCTATGACTGCCATCAGCTGAAAACACGAAAATATTGTTATTGTAAAAACCGGAAACATAAACATTGTCATATTTGTCAATGGCAATACCCGTCAAATTTCGAATTTTTGGATTTGTAAATCTTCTAACTTCCCTTCCATCCAAAGTTTTACAAACGACGTCATTTCTATCGGTGTAATATACATTACTGGTCAACGATACAGCTACACAAGACACATGGTGACCACTTCGTGAGAAGCTCTGTACAACCTGACCGTCCATGGATAACACATCTACTTCTTTTTCATATCCCACTATTATATTATACTTTGTAGCTGCCAATCCCCATGCTCCACGTTTAAAAGATATTTTCTCCTTTTTGTTTAATTCCTTTTGTTGAATTTCATATTTGTTTATCCCATTAATAAAAGAAACTAAAATTTCAGATGATGATATCAAACATGTATCTCTGGGACTTCTTTCCCTACAACTTGTATCAAATAAAAAGTTCCCATCCTTGTCATAAACTTGCAGATTAGTCAAACAGCACAATACAAGTCTTCCTTCTGGTAGGTATGTCCCTCCTGTGATTTCACCATTTGGTTTAACACTATGTTCCTTGTGTACTTCTAATTTCATAACATCAATTGGTTCTATGTCTTCTATGAAAAAATTAGAAGAAATTTCTTTCAAACTGGAACACAAACCCAATGTTTGATTGATGTCGACTTCAACAACGGAAGTAAGGTTATTTCTAATAGTTTCTATGACGTCATCAGTGCGAAGATTATAATCTATAAAGCTTGCGTTATTAAGCTCAGTCTGAAGGCTATCAATGTGTTGTTTAAGTTGCATCTTCAGTTTTTCTGTGGTTATGAATACTTGTTTTGGTGATCCCTGTTCTTGTACTGTTTTAAGTAATTTCTTTCCTTTCTTCACATTCTGCTGAAATACTTCTATTCTTTCCTTTGCCTCAGTAAGCTTTATGCTCTCTTCTTTGTGCATTTGTTTGGATGTTGTAAGAAAACTAGACCTTAGATGGTAAAGTTTGTCAATTGCTTGCTGGACAGCAGTGGTCACTTTTTTAGATATCTCGTCATGTCTGTTGTTAAGTGTTGTCAAATTTTCATCTGTTTTATTTCTAAGTTTGTCAGTTTTTTCTTCGAGTTTGTCTAAATGCTCCGCAAAATTTTTAACATATTCAGTTTTTTTTGAACCTGTGGAAACCATTTCTTCAAATGTAGAAATTTGTTCACATTTTCTGTGTGAAGTGGCCAGACAGATAACACAGCACATTTCTTTGTGACTGACACAGTAAACTTTGAGAACTTCCCCCGTGTGTTTCATACAGGGTTCCTCTACATCAAGCGGTTGGGCTGGTTTCGTTTTTTCCTTTTTCATTTCATCAACAGAAATTATTTCATGTTTTGATTTTCTAAAACGCCTATGATATTTGACACAATTCTCACATAATGTTTCGGAACATTGTATACACCAGGAAACGGCTAATGTTTTTTCATTATCAGAATAACAAGGACCACACCATTTTTCATCTTCACACGATGCTGAAACTTGCGCTGACCTCTCAATTAGCGAAGTAATTACATGGTTGTCTGGCATTATATCGGTGATACTTTCCGAAGTCAATTTGGGGTCTGTTACTGTGACTTCCTGTCGACAAACTGGACATGGGAATCCTTTTGCCTGTTTTCCCTCCCCGCCAAGCTGAGTTATGATGTAGGACTTAAGGCACAAATGACAAAATGTATGATTACAGGGCAGGCATTTTGGATTTGTAAACTGTTCATAGCAAATCGGACATGTTAGCAGGTCATCGTGATCAATCTTTGCGGCCATTATTACTTGCAAACAAGATCCAAATGTCCACAAACGAATAGCCGCAATACACCCTATGGATTTACCAAGTTTCTACTTTCGTTTTGACTCGGGCGGAAGTAATACAATTTTAACATACAAAATGGTTAAAATCCGGATGTAGATTTAACAATGAATGTCGTCTCCTGCAAAAGAAAATAATAAAATAATAATAATTAAAAAATAAATAAATAAATAAATAAATAAATAAATAAATAAATAAATAAATTATCGCTCGGTCAAGAGTATAGATCAGTTATATCGAGGCAGGCAGACAAAGTGTGACTGTTAGTTAATTTCACCGTAGTGTTTTCCGTGAAATTAAGAAAGAATTTATATGTTAATTTTGCATTTTGTTTTCCCACTATCAAAGTTTAGAGGAAACGATTAACAAATATCTGAAATAATAATAATGATAATAATAATAACAATAATAATAATAATAAATGGCACTGTTTCTGATATCCGTGGCTTTCGACATTTATGCCATCATTTTATTTATCTTATCATTATATCAGTACCACAAATATACAAATTTAATATAAGCCATGGTTTTATTCATGCACATAAAGATAAGGTCTAAGGGAGATAATTCCCTGATCTGTTTCACATGCGTGAAGATTAGTCTCTAAACACCATGTGGACTTTTCAGTGGCCGAGTGGTCCGACTAAAGCGCTTGATTACGGATCACAGCGCCAATCGTCTCCCTGGGTTTGAATCCCACTCGAGACAGATCCTAGTGTGAGAAAGTTTGTCAATACGCTTGTCGAAAGTTGGTGGTTTTATCCGGACACTCCGGTTTCCTTCACCATTCCAGAACTGACCGCCTTGAAATAATTGAAAGAATCTTGACTGGAGCGTACAACACCATTATAAAACTCTACTCCTTAATTTAAATCAGACAAATTTTCAAGAATTGAAGGTGCTATTTTTAGATAAGTTTAAGGTTATCCTTGACTAGGACGTAAAACACCATTTCTTCACTCCACTCTTGTCACCATGTTGGGGTCTTTAGTGCTTTTAATCTTGGACTTACGGATCGCGCTGTATCTCAGCCTAGGTTCCAATCCCAATTAAACAGATCCTAGTGTGAGAAAGTTTATCATTTCGTTTGCCGAAGATCGGTCGTTTTAGGGGCACTCCGGTTTCCCTCATCATTCCAGAGCTGATCGTCCCTTTATTAGTAAAAGGATCTTGGCTTGGGCCTTAACAACAGTATCTATATCAACATCTTTACACCATGTAAATATCAAATTCATCTATTCGTGAAAAAATCTGAAGTGTTTGAAGTGAAAGTGGACCACTATCCTTATGTTATTATATAGGTTATTGAGAAAAATTTTATAACTCTCAAATTCTGATTAGAATTATGCTAATAACGAATCTTCTGTATATAAATATGCTTGAAAGAAGAATTGACCACATCATATTTTTTCTCTTTTTAATTCTGAAATTTTCTGTTTGAGTTTACATTTTGCCAGCTACTTAAAAACGTCAATCTAATTTCATTATTTCTGAAAACAGATTTCTTTGCGTTTTAAAGAAATTAGGTGATAAATAGAGAGAAACTTTAAAGGCATAAATTTTGTCAAAATCAGTTGTTGTTGTCGCTGTAATATAATGTTGTTATATGTATAATGCATAATGTTGTTTAACGTCCAATCAGCAATTTTTTCAGCTGTCTACGAAGATTAGAAGGATATTATTCTTTATTGATAAATCTTTTGACAAGTTTTTGTATGCGTGTGATGTGCGAGTGTGTATTATGGTCTGCCGTATACTACTGCACAATCGGGGCGACTTTTTGTTAAGATGCTAGCTCACTTAGTCCATAGGCCATAGATACTAGTAATCATACCCGGTCTAATCCTGGCATCGGTCGTACCAGTCAACACTATCCTCCTATTGTCGAGCACCAGGCAAGGAAGCAGTATATGAAATGTTAAAATCTTATGTATGACCCGGACTGAGTTCAAACCCACGATCTACCGCTCTCGAGGCGGACGCTCTATCACTAATCCACCGGGTCGGTCCTGTGGCGATAAGTGAAATTGCATAATTTTTAGGGACATTTTATCAAGATCTAATACTTTTACGAACATCCAAACATAATTTAAACTACAGTGTAAGATTATTTGTCTGTAACAACCGGTATTAAGTATGCACAAATATAATCAGCCTGACCCGTCTATAACAACACCTTTCCGTAACAAAAACCTGTCTATAGTAGTCAGCTAATGCTATATAAAGGACCTCTCTTTAGTGCTCAACTGTCTTATGTAGTTGGTTACCTCTACACAAGTTGAGTCCGAAAATAATGTGTTAGGTATTTATTTATAATAGCAAGTGCTAAATGTAAGTATTTTTTTATTTGATAGAAGGTTTAGTATTATTATTATTATTATTATTGTGGGGTAAAAAATAAGAAACTGAGACATTACTAAAATCATATTACACCTAAATATCAGTATATCAAAAAGAGAAATACAAAACAAAAAATTCAGAATTACAAAATACAGAAATGCAAAAAACAAAATAAATAAATACAAAATTACAGATATACAAAAACAAAGCTTTAATCTTTTTGGCTTCCAAAACAGGGTAAAATTTATCTGTATTCGGGAGATAAAGTGTTAATATCTATTTGTAAGTAACATTTGCTTCAACATCCTTTTTAACACATAGCAGGAAACATAATCATTGAACATGTCCTCACTTAAGTTTTTTTTTAAAAAGTATTTTGTTTTTGATTCAAATCTTAATAAATTGTCAAGAAAAAAACTGATAATAAAAAAACTTTTTTTTTTTTTTTTTTTTTTTTTTATAAATTTATTAACATTTTTTTCTCAAAAAAAAATTGTTTAGAATTTTTTTTTAATATTACGTTCAACTTTTTTTATTAAACGAAAATTACCTCTGAGAATTCATAACATTTACGGCGAAAACTACCTGTGTATATATGACAAACATGTATCTGATACAATGGGAGACAACAACGTACATAAAATACCTGTCCATTGTGGTCTATAATTGTCAAATTAGCGAGTTACCGCTATGAATCAGTTTTACTGTATTATAAATTATCCTCATCATATAACAGCTATCCAATAAAAATCATTTAAATGTTATTTAACCTAGGATAACTTTTTTTTGGTGTCTAAAAATTGGGATTTTAACTTTGTACAATCCATTAATTAGAAATATCAATGACATTCTTCAAAAAAAGTGAAACGAGTAATAGTTTTACGCCCCCGTCAAATTTCTTTAACTTACACAGAGACCGCTAGGTTTTGGATGTTTGAAAAAACCGTATTGCCCGAAAACAAAATTTGACAAACTTCTATCGTTAGAATCTGTCTAATGTGAAAATCAAAAGTAGAGAGTCAGTAAGGGATGTCATGATTTTTAAAGAATCCTTTCAGAGGGTCGGCCAATTAGCAGACTTTCCAACTTGTTCAGAAACGAACAAGCGAACAAGACAATATAAACATACATTATAATCATAAAAAGGGTATCTAATAGTGCGGGGGCCCGCGGTGGCCGAGTGATTAAGGCGTAAGTCTTCAAACTCACGGCGTTTCACTCATGTGTTATCGAAAACGGACGACTTCAAGTAAGAAAGATTTCCCTTGTGTTATCCCTTTATTGGTCGGCTTTGTACTGGTATTACGATAATACTCTAAATGTTGACATAATTGCGCACTAGAACAACGAAAATGAGAAACACTTGCATTTTCCCTCAGCACACAAACTTGCGTCTAGATTAATCACCAATATTAATAAGAATTGTCTCATCATGAACAGCTGAAAAACTGGGCGTGAAACTGCATTTAGCAAGCTATATCGTATCAAGAAAATCAACAACATTTAACCGATCATATTTCAACAACAAAGTCAACATCTTTTAACCAACCATTTAAAATCAACAATTTCAATGACATTTAACTATTCATATCACCACAAAAAAGCCAACTGCATTCAACCAACGATATCAAATCAACAATACCAATGTCAACAACATTGAACCAACTATATTACATCGACAATGTCAAAGATATCTTACCAACCATATCATATAAACAAATCTACAACATTGAACTAGCTATATTACATGAACAAAGTCAACAACATTCACCCAACCATATAACAGCAACAAAGCTAAACCACCAAATAATGCTTCTACAACGTCAAAAACATTCAGCCAATCATGTTACATCAGCAAAGTCAACAATATTCAACTAACCATATCGTATGAACAAAATCAACAACATTCAACCAACCATATCATATTGACAAATTCAACAACATTCAACCAATCGTATTACGACAACAAAGAAAACAACATTCAACCAATCACATTAAGACAACAAAGTCAACATTTAACCAACCACATCGTCTTAACAAAGTCAAGTATATTTTACCAACCATATCACAAAATATTATACAACTAACAATATAACATCAAAAAAGTTCTAATTGAAGGCTTAGAAATATCAACACGATTATATTACTAAATATTTTTTATTTTATTGGGTTTTTTAAGTATATCCTCAATACGATAATATTTCTTTCCTTTAACGTTAAGCGATGTTCTCCAGATAAATCAGCATATCACCTAATTTATCAAATTTTAGAAAATTCATATTTCTTTCCATCACATTAGTCACTCATTTTCAGACTGTAGAAATGACATCCATCTCTTTTTGTACAAACATAAAGACGTGTTTCTGTAGAATTGAAACCTATATTTATAGGTATATTTACGTTCGTTACCAACATCTTGCTATGACTGTCATCAGCGGAAAACACACATATATTGTTACTTCTATTACCACAAACATAAACATTGTCATATTTGTCAACGGCTATACCCAATAAACGTTGAAGTTTTGGATTTTTAAGTCTTCTAACTTCCCTTCCATCCAACGCTTTACAAACGACGTCATTTCCATCGATGTAATATACATAACCAGTCAAAGATACAGCTACATAAGACACAAATCCACCACTACGTGAGAAGTTCTGTACAACTTGGCCATCCATGGATAACACATCTACTTCTGTTGTATATCCTACTATAATATTATCTTTTGTAGCTGCCAATCCCCATGCTCCAAATTTAGAAGATATTTTCTCCTTTTCTTTCAATTCATTTTGTTGAATTTCATATTTGTTTATCCCATCAGAAAAAGAAACTAAAATTTCAGATGATGATATACAACATATATCTCTAGGATATCCTTCCTTATAATTTGTATCAAATAAAAAGTTCCCAGCCTTGTCATAAACTTGCAGTTTTTCATTAGTCAAACAGCACAATACAAGCCTTCCATCCGGTAGGTATGTCCCTCCTGTAATTTCACCACCTGGTTTAACACTATGTTCCTTGTGTACTTCTAATTTCATAACATCAATTGGTTCTATTTCTTTTATGAAAAAACAATTCACAATATCAGAAATTTCTTTCAAACTGGAACTCAAAACCAATGTTTGATTGATGTCGACTTCAGCAACGGAAGTAAGGTTATTTCTAATAGTTTCTATGACGTCATCAGTGCGAAGATTATAATCTATAAAGCTTGCGTTATTGAGCTCAGTCTGAAGGCTATCAATGTGTTGTTTTAGTTGCATCTTCAGTTTTTCTGTGGTTATGAATACTTGTTTTGGTGATCCCTGTTCTTGTACTGTTTTCAGTAATTTCTTTCCTTTCTTCACATTCTGTTGAAATACTTCTATTCTTTCCTTTGCCTCAGGACATGGGAATCCTTTTGCCTGTTTTCCCTCCCCTACAAGCTGAGTTATGATGTAGGACTTAAGGCACAAATGACAAAATGTATGATTACAGGGCAGGCATTTTGGATTTGTAAACTGTTCATAGCAAATCGGACATGTTACCAGGTCATCGTGATCAATCTTTGTGGCCATTATTACTTGCAAACAAGATCCAAATGTCCACAAACGAATAGCCGCAATACACCCTATGGATTTACCAAGTTTCTACTTTCGTTTTGACTCGGGCGGAAGTAATACAATAATAACATACAAAATGGTTAAAATCCGGATGTAGATTTAACAATGAATGTCGTCTCCTGCAAAAGAAAATAATAAAGTAATAATAATTAAAAAATAACTAAATAAATAAAAATAAATAAATAAATAAATAAATATATCAATTAATAAATAAATGAATAAATAATCGCTCGGTCAAGAGTATAGATCAGTTATATCGAGGCAGGCAGACTAAGTGTGACCTTTAGTTAATTTCACCGTAGTGTCATTCGTGAAATTAAGAAAGAATTTATATGTTAATTTTGCATTTTGTTTTCCCACTATCAAAGTTTAGAGGAAACGATTAACAAATATTTGAAATAATAATAATAATAATAATAATAATAATAATAATAATAATAATAATAATAATAATAACAATAATAATAAATGGCACTTTTTCTGATATCCGTGGCATTTTGATATTTATGCCATCATTTTATTTATCTTATCATTATATCAGTACCACAAATATACAAATCTAATATAAGCCATGGTTTTATTCATACAAATAAAGATAAGGTCTAAGGGAGATAATTCCCTGATCTGTTTCACATGCATGAAGATTGGTCTCTAAACACCATGTGGACTTCGGTGGCCGAGTGGTCTAAAGCGCTCGCTTACGGATCACAGCGCCAATCGCCCCGTGGGTTTGAATCCCACTCGGGACAGATCCTAGTGTGAAAAAGTTTGTCATTACGCTTGCCAAAGGTTGGTGGTTTTCTCCGGACACTCCGGTTTCCTCCACCACTCCAGAACTGACCACCTTGAAATACATGAAAGAATCTTGACTGGGGCGTAAAACACCATTATACCACTTCACTCCTTAATTTAAATCAAAGAAATTTGAAATTTTTTAAAATATTAAAGAATTGAAGGTGCTATTTTTAAGATAAGTTTAAGGTTATTCTTAACTGGGGCGTAAAACACCATATCTTCACTCCACTCTAATCACCATGTTGGGGTCTCGAATGCTTTTTATCTTGGACTTACGGATCGCGCTGTCTCTCAGCTTAGGTTCCAATCCCAATTTAACAGATCCTAGTGTGAGAAAGTTTATCAGTTCGTTTGCCGAAGATCGGTCGTTTTAAGGGCACTCCGGTTTCCCTAATCGGAAATGTTTTAAGTGAAAGTGGACCTTAATCCTTCTGTTATTATTCAGCTTAATGAGAAAAAATTTGTAACTCTCAAATTCTGATTAGAATTATGCTTATAAGAAATCTTCTGTATATAAATATGCTTGGAAGAAGAACTGACCACATAATATTTTTCTTTCTTTTTGATTCTGATGTTTTCTGTTTGGGTTTATACATTTTGCCAGCTACATTGTACTTAAAAACCTCAATATAATTTCAGCATTTCTTAAGTCCTTTTGTTTTTGCATGATATGAAAATTTAAATGTTGGGCGTATAGACAGAGAGACTTTAAAGGCATAAATTTTGGAAGTCAAAATCAGTTGTTGTTGCTGATGTAATTATGTTTAACGTCGCATCAGCAATTTTTCAGACGAGAGGATGAATGTTATTCTTTATTGATTAAGCCATTGACAAGTTCTTGTATGCGTGTGATTTGCGAGTGTGTATTATGGTCTGTCGTAGCCTAGCGCACACTCAAGGCGACTTTTTGTTAAGATACTAACTAACCAAGTCAATATGCCATAGGCCGAGATTGCTCTGCCGTCGAATAAATTTTAATATTAGGATATTGTCGAAAAGACAATATCCAAATATTAAAATTTATTTGACGGCAGAGCTATCTCGGCCTAATATGCCACATACAAGCATACCGCTTAGCCACAGAGGCGCGATAAGTGAAATTGCATTATTGTTTGAGGGACATCTTAACAAGATCTAACTACATTTATGATTTACCCCTTAAGCCTCAACTACGCATTTCTACTCATTTTCTGGCCTTGTCTTAAATATCAAAGCATAATTTTCGTTTGCCCGTCATTTCGTTAATACTCATCAGATATTGAAAAAAGGATATCACATGAAATTTGTTTTTTCAGCACTTTAATTTTTGTCACCAAAATATTTGTAGATACACTTTAAATATACAAAATTTTTACTTAATTGTTTTTTATTTTTTTATTTTTTATTTAATTTTTATGTTTATTTTGACAGATGTCATGTTTAATTATTTTGATTATTGACGGGTAAATCCCGAAAAAGAAAAAAGTCTAAAATATTTGAGTCTAAGTGAAACTGTTATACTAGAAATTTATACAATTTTCATTGAATGAATAACTACATCGTTTATCGTAATTTTCATAAATATGACAATTATATGATGAAACGACTTGAACTAAAATAATGTACATGTACTATAAATAGATGCAAGGGAATCCCATTTGCAGCATATATTTTCAGAAAATAAATTTCCCGAAAGTAGAGCGTACCCGGAAAACGTACCTGCTATATGCTTGTTTTTATCTACAAATTGGGTCATTTAGGCTCCCTTTTGCAATTTATAATGTATAGAATGTTCAACCGATTTCCTAAATTGAGAGATACAAGTGCACGTGTATGGCGTTACTAGATAGAGATTCCAGCAGTCACAGTGTGAGTTCTAAGTTCATTCTCAGTTTCAAAATTAAAAAAGGAGACGATAATAAAACTAAAGATTTCAAACTTAGAGTCTACATAAAAATTATTGTGGATGGAACGGAAAGAATTTTTCGGAGATTTCCACAAATTATTTGATCAAAATCACTTCCTTTTTCATTACGCAATCCTCCAGTTGTACTTGCTTTTTTCTTTATATGTACATGATTGACAAACAATTCTTAAGGCTAAATATAAATAAATAGTTAGCCACCCGTAATTTTATAATTTATATCATTCTAGCTAGTCTTAATTTCCTCTGACCCTAACACACTTTTTGCCTCACAGCTATGTGAAGGCCCGGGTCAAAACAATTTCTATATCAAAAACCCGGTGTCGGAAGGGACGCCGTCTCATTTCGCTTCAGAATGAAAAAATATAGTGGGACTGTAGAAAAATTTCTTAGGTCAACGGTTGTTGAAATATTTCAAGATTTCATCGCCGCTGGTTTGAGAATCAGATCAGTTTCTTTGGTTTGATTTTTGCCGACATCGTTTTCCATTTTCAATACAAAACTTCTTGGCCTCGCGAAGCACTCTAATTAAAAAATTTTAGAAGATAAATCATTTACCTGACAATCTGCATGTGTCATTTTGTTACCCTTTGATGCTTCTGTTAGGAAGAAAGAGTCTTAGTACTAACACTTAGAATTCATAAATTTGATCTCTCATCGATTATATAAGGTTATGTAAAATCACCTACCATATATAGTTTAATTTAATCATGTGAGAAAGTTTGTCAGTTTGTTTGCTCAAGGTCGATGGTTTTCTCCATTACTCTGGTTTCCTCTACCCTACCATTCCTAAACTGACCGCATTTAAAAAAGGTTTAAGAATCTTAACTGGGACATGAAACATCTTTAAACCAATCCATTGAAGCTTGGTATGCATATGTTATCACACGGTGAAATCAACATCACCTGACACTGGTTGAAGCAAGATAAAAACATTCAATTTAAATCAACACACGAAGGATTTTTTTCTGAAACGCTACACATACTTTCATTTCACTGATGCAAAATGAAAGTAATATGTAGTACAAATACGGTGAAGCCTATCTGAACTAAACTCTGTTGGAGTCCTTTCTTTATTACAGAGGGCGGCTATGGCTATGTGATGAAAGAGATATCAGTGCCTCTCTTATCCTAGGTTAGAATTTCACTTAAGCAAATTCTAGTGTATAAAAACATATCAATTTGTTTCCAAAAATTGCTGTTATTTTTTGGGCGACACTCTGGTTTTCTCCACCATCGCAAAACGGAAAGGCTTCATTCTAATATACTCCACTCCTTGACTATAGTGACTACTTTTTGCTAATTTAAATAATCTAAGTCTGAATCTAAACAAAGACATTTTCTACAAATTAGTCAGTTAAGAAAGGACTAATCTCAGTTTCACAATCATTCACTCAATTGAGGGTACACTCAAATCAAATTAGGGAAAATATCAATGTCAATTATAAAACATTACATAGTTAAATTAAATATCTAATTGTTAAGTGTAGGTTTGTGAACAAAACAAAACATTGTCTTATGAAACCTAATATTTAAAAAACATTAATGAGAGAAAAATGAGAATATTTGAGTTGAGTGTAAACTCGGTTGAGTGAATGATTGTGAAAATGGGACCTGTTGTATTTTGTTGGTTTTACAGTTTCACTGTATGTATTTTCTCATTTGTCATGTAAAGCAGCTACATTATAGGTGTTGAATTAAATACAGTCAAACTTGCCCTAAATTAAAACAATTTCTAATTGTTATAATTCTTCAGCAGTCTGGAAGGTTGAGACCGTTTTCTATGGTATTTCATATTTCTGCATCTTGCAAATCTAAACATCTTGCAAATGAAAAAATTCTTGCAAACTGTACAACTTGCAGATTATACAAATTTGCAAGAAATTATAATACACACTCAGTAAAGGTTCCAATTTTCAGTTCAAACTGTTATATGTACATTTTATTTTTATTGGTTCTTGTATTTGGTCACAGTAGTATTTCAGTTGGAATATATCCCTCAACACAAATGATTTTATATTCGTTGACTTACACACAAATGTACTTATACATTTAAAATATAAGGAAGACTCTAAAAACCTAGAATAAAAAAGAGAGAGTTAAGTCTAGTTTAGTAAAAAAAATTAAAATAATAATAATAAATATATCGGAAAATAACCCATTTGAACATGAACTTGTGATTTTAATGTGTATCTAAATATTTTTTATCACGGTTGTTGCTTGTTGTTATATATAAGATTGTAATTTTGTTAAGGCATTTGTTTGAGATTTGGATTGTATTTTATATTTTATCATTGTGGGAAACGTTTTGGGTCGGGTGGTCAACGGCAAAGTTATTTTTATTTAAGGCCTCATAAATAACTCGTGGTAGACTTGTATACAAATATTTTCAACATTTTTATTTTGCAATTTTAATACTACCACCAAAACACCCCAATTTCGCACCCTCATGAAAATGAGCTGTATTTATAGAACTCCATGACAAATAAGCATACTAAAACATTGTAGATAGATTTATTAACAAAATGTTGCATGCTTTTATCAATCAAACATTCGTTTTTCCTAAATTTCAGTACTTTCAGTGCTTTGATTACATCTTTCTGCCCAATGGAACTGGTTATGAAAGTCCCTAAAATTGTTCATGAAAAAGTAATTTGTTTTAGGCCACACTAAATTAATTTCTAGTTCATCAAATCAACCAGTGTCTAAAATTTAGATTTAAAAAATAGTTTTAATTACTTTTCTGCCTGTCAAAAATGTCAAAACTATAACAGTTATATAAGAAATGCAAAAAGACGTGACCTATGGGTCCAAAAATATTTAAAGAATCTTGTTAGAAACAGATGATGGGAGAAAAAATCTGATGTGATATTTGGCTTCTTTAGCCAATAGTTTGTTCATGAAATTATATTAAATCCTAAATAATTCTAAAATCACTAACTAAAGATAATTATAAATTATAATGTTTAATATAGGATTTCTCAATTAACTATACCATATTCTGCTTTTCAAGATTGTTCTTATTTAGCAGCAAATCTAAAAAATCTATCCTTATTTAATCAAAAGTTTGGAAAGTTCTAATTTCTTTTCATCAAATTAGTCTTTCTTATTTAGTCTGTAGAAAAGACATCCATCTTCTGATGGGCAAACATAAAGGCGTGTTTCTGTAGAATTAAACCTATGTTTATAGGTAAATTTATGTCCGTTATCAACATCTTGCTATGACTGCCATCAGCTGAAAACACACAGATATTGTTACTTTTATTACAACAAACATAAACATTGTCATTTTTGTCAACGGCTATACCCAATAAACGTTGTGGTTTTGGATTTGTAAATCTTCTAACTTCCCTTCCATCCAAAGTTTTACAAACGACGTCATTTCCATCAGAGTAATATATATTACCGGTCAAAGATACAGCTACATAAGACACATGGTCACCGCTTCGTGAGAAGTTCTGTACAACCTGACCATCCATGGATAACACATCTACTTCTTTTTCATATCCCACTAATATATTATCCTTTGTAGCTGCCAATCCCCATGCTCCTCGTTTAGAAGATATTATCTCCTTTTCTTTTAATTCATTTTGTTGAATTTCATATTTGTTTATCCCACCACCAAAAGAAACTAAAATTTCAGATGATGATATCAAACATATATCTGTGGGACATCTTTCCCTACAACTTGTATCAAATAAAAAGTTCCCAGCCTTGTCATAAACTTGCAGCTTTTTATTAGTCAAACAGCACAATACGAGTCTTCCATCTGGTAGGTATGTCCCTCCTGTGATTTCACCACGTGGTTTAACACTATGTTCCTTGTGTACTTCTAATTTCATAATATCAATTTTTTCTTGTTTCTCTATGTAAAAACCATTCACAATATCAGAAATTTTTTTCAAACTGGAACACAAACCCAATGTTTGATTAATGTCGACCTCAGCAACTGAGGTAAGGTCATTTACGACAGTTTCTATGACGTCATCATTGCGAAGATTATAATCTATAAAGCTTGCGTTATTAAGCTCAGTCTGAAGGCTATCAATGTGTTGTTTAAGTTGCATCTTCAGTTTTTCTGTGGTTATGAATACTTGTTTTGGTGATCCCTGTTCTTGTACTGTTTTAAGTAATTTCTTTCCTTTCTTCACATTCTGCTGAAATACTTCAATTTTTTCCTTTGCCTCAGTAAGCTTTATCCTCTCTTCTTTGTGCATTTGTTTGAATGTTGTAAGAAAACTAGACCTTAGATTGTCAAGTTTGTCAATTGCTTGCTGGACAGCAGTGGTCACTTTTTTAGATATCTCGTCATGTCTGTTGTTAAGTGTTGTCAAATTTTCATCCGTTTTATTTCTAAGCTTGTCAGTTCTTTCTTCGAGATTGTCTAAATGCTCAGCAAAATTTTCTACATATTCAGTGTTCTTTGAACCTGTGGAAACCATTTCCTCAAATGTAGAAATGTGTTCACATTTTCTGTGTGAAGTGGCCAGACAGATAACACAGCACATTTCTTTGTGACTGACACAGTAAACTTTGAGAACTTCCCCCGTGTGTTTCATACAGGGTTCCTCTACATCAAGCGGTTGGGCTAGTTTCGTTCTTTCTTTTTTCATTTCCTCAACAGAAATTATTTCGTGTTTTGATTTTCTTAAACGCCTATGATATTTGACACAGTTCTCACAAAATGTTTCGGAACATTGTATACACCAGAAAACGGCTAACGTGTTTTCGTTATCAGAATAACAAGGACCACACCATTTTTCATCTTCACACGATGCTGAACTTTCCACTGTCCTCTCAATCAGCGAAATAATGAAACGATTGCCTGGCATTGTATCGGCAATATTTTCCGAAGTCAATTTGGGGTCTTTTACTGTGACTTCCTGTCGACAAACTGGGCACGAGAATACTTTTGCCTGTTTGCCTTCCCCGCCAAGCTGAGTTACGATGTAGGACTTCAGGCACGGCTGACAAAATGTATGAAGGCATGGCAGGCATTTTGGATTTGTAAACTGTTCAAAACAAATCGGACATGTTACCAGGTCATCATGATCAATCTTTGCTGCCATTATTATCCACAAAGAAGACCCAAAATGTTCACAAATATGCTGCCATAATACGCCCTATGGATTTACCAAGTTTCTACTTTCGTTTGACTCGGGCGGAAGTAATACAATAATAACATACAAAATGGTTAAAATCCGGATTTAGATTTAACAATGAATAACATTGTCTCCTGCAAAAAAAAAAAAAAAGATAATAAATAAATCATAAAAATAAATAAATAAATACTAATAGTAATAATGATAATAAATAAAATAAATTTTAAAAATAAATAGAAATATTTAATAATAATAATAATAATTATAATAATAAAAAATAAATAAAATAAAAAAATAATTTAAAAAAAATAAATCATAATAATAAATAAATAAATAAATAAATAAATAAATAAATAAAATATAACATATTTTTTTCAAAAATATTTAAAATAAAACAATTTTCGGAAAATGACTGACAAACTTTCGCACACTAGTATTTGCCTAGGAGGAATTCTAACCTAGAAGAATGTGAGAGTAACTGATCTCTTACACCACATAGCCATAACGGTGCTCTGTAATAAAGAAAGGACTCCAAAAACAGGGTCAGTTCAGATAGCCTTCACCGTATTTGTACCGTCATCATTCATCAGAAAATAAAAGTATATGTAGTGCCGGGTATCAAGGCAGTCAGATTCGGAATAGTTGATGAAACCGAAGTACTCTCAGAGAAAACGAGACTTTTAGTTAATTTCATTGTGATCCGTAAAATATTAAGATTTTTGCAGTTTTGTTTTCCCACTTCAAAGTTTAGAGGAAACGGTAAACAAATATTTAAAATAACAAGAACAAGAACAGAACAACAACAACAACAACAACAATAATAATAATAATAATAATAATAATAATAATAATAATAATAATAATAATAATAATAATGAATGGCATTGCTTCTGATATCCGTGACATTCCGATATTTCTGTTTCATTTTATTTATCTTATTTCTATATCAGTACCATCACGGCGACGGTAGCTCAGTTGGTAGAGTGTTCGCTCCGTAAATAAGAGGTCGTGATTTCGAACCCCGAATCGGTCTGACCCATGACTTGAAAGTGGAAAGTGACTGTTCTTTCGCCAAGCACTCGGCATTACGAAATGAAAGTCACGTTTCTGTCGGATGGGAACTTAAAATAAACGAGGTCCCGTGTCACGACAGGCGTAGTACGATAAAGAACCCTGCTGTATAATGCCATTAGCGCAATGCACAGGTCAATATTTTCACTTTCGTCTATAGCTGGCGATGTCTCGATATAAGTGAAATATTCTTGAACTGAGACGTTAAACACCATTACTCAACTCAAATATATCAGCACCACAAATATACACATCTAATATAAGCCATAGTTTTATACATACACATAAAGTCAAGTCTAAGGGAGATAATTCCCTGATCTGTTTCACATTCATGTGGATTGTCTCTAAACACATGTGGAGATGCCGAGCGCTCTTAAACTTGGGCCTACGGATCGGAAATTTACATACTTTCCAATGTAATTCGACATCCTTTTATAACTCCTTCTTGAAGTACTTTTCTTGACTGGAATTTATTACTCTATGGTGATGCTGTAAATCTAAGTATTGAAGATAATATTCATATTTTTTCTGTTGTTCAAAATTACATATTGTTATCTACTGTCTGATTCACGTCTGCTGTAGCACTAGTTTTTTAAGGTTTTAGAAGAGATATCAAAAAATTTTGTAGCATGCCACATACCGTTATGACGTATGCATTTTGTCGTAATTAACTGACACCAAACTAAATGCCATCTTAGCTGGAGTATTAAATGCAGAGCTTTTTAAAATCCTTACGGGGATTTAATATGGGAAAACACACAAACACTCATTCCGGAAATACATCGCTGTAATAATCATGCGGGTTAGGGTAGACAATTCTGGAATAGTTCATTCAGCTGTAGGTACGATCGCTGTTGTTAGACCTTACAGTTTATATTCCTTTTGCTGTCAAGTCGCAGACGATATTACCTGGGCAGAGAAAATGAGAAAGTCGGTCATGCGCAATTGTATTTTCTTAACCCGCATGATTTTTCAGCGATGTATTTCCGGAATGAGCGTTTGTGTGTTTTCCCATATTAAATCCCCGTAACGATTTTAAAAAGCTCTGCATTTTATACTCCAGCTAAGATGGCATTTAGTTTGGTGTCAGTTAATTACGACAAAATGCATACGTCATAACGGTATGTGGCATTCTACAAAATTTTTTAAAATCTTTTCTAAAACCTTGAAAAACTAGTGCTACGGCAGACGTGAATCAGACAGTAAAAGATTTGGACAGTAACTCTCTCTCTCTCTCTCTCTCTCTCTCTCTCTCTCTCTCTTAACAATATAATACAAAAAGTATACATGTATATAACATCGACTTGTTCACATGATTGTAACTTACATCATTTAAGTAAAGACTGAGGAGACGAGTTTATATAAGACCTATGTCATGTTCTCGAATCCATTACACACTATATCATTATATGTATGCTATTGTTACATTGATATCCTGGGCAGATCCTAGTGCGAGAAGGTTTATGAGCTCGTTTGCCGAAGTCGGTCGTTTTGCTGGTGCGTAAAACATTTTATCTCAACATCTTTACACCATGTAAATATAAAAATTCATTTATTCATAAAAATTATCCCGAATTTTGAAAATAATTTTGAATTTTGACCGTTATAATGTTTTTGAATAAAAACTTGTATTTTATCTGAATATTTTATAGCCAATGATCCTATCTGTCAACAAATTAAATTCAAATCCCGTCCCAAGCCTTTAACTTCATCATAATGGTCTCCAACAGAACCACTTGACCATCCTAATTTCCGACAAATATAACCGAATTGACCAAGGGTTATTTGTTATAAAAATGATTAAATTCCATTTAATCAAATGTCAGCCAATAGGCGAGACACTAATGTCCGACCAAAGACGAGACACACAGATACAGCCAAAGACGTGACACAAAGATCAGCCAAAGACGAGACACACAGATCCAGCCAAAGACGAGACACACAGATCCAGCCAAAGACGAGACACCCGGATCAAGCCAAAGACGTGACACAAAGATCCAGCCAAGGACGAGACACTCAGATCAAGCCAAAGACGAGACACACAGATCAAGCAAAAGACGTGACACAAAGATCAGCCAAAGACGAGACCCCAAATCAAGCCAAAGACATGACACAAAGATCCAGCCAAAGACGAGACACACAGATCAAGCCAAAGACGAGACATTTGTAGTCATGTTAAACACGTCTTTGTCCTGTTTTTTTCAAAGCCAACACAGAACTGACCACCTTGGTAGGATACGACACAGATTTTTCACTTGGACATTTAGCTCTTTCACTGCTTGGTTTGATTTACTTCACCAACACAGAACTGACCACCTTGGTAGGATACGACATAGAAATTTTACTTGGACATTTAGCTCTTTCACTGCTTGGTTTGGTTTACTTCACCAACACAGAACTGAACAACTTGGTAGGATACAACATGGAATTTTTACTTGTAAGTTAAGCTCTTTCACTGCCTGGTTTGATTTACTCCACCAACACAGAACTGACCACCTTGGTAGGATACGACATAGAATTTTTACTTGGACATTAAGCTCTTTCACTGTCTGGTTTGATTTTCTCCACCAACACAAAACAGACCACCTTGGTAGAATACGACATGGAATTTTTTACTTGTACGTTAAGCTCTTTCACTGCCTGGTTTGATTTACTCCACCAACACAGAACTGACCACCTTGGTAGAATACGACATGGGATTTTTACTTGGACATTTAGCTCTTTCACTGCCTGGTTTGATTTACTCCACCAACACAGAACCGACAACCTTGGTAGGATACGACATGGAATTTTTACTTGTACGTTAAGCTCTTTCACTGCCTGGTTTGTTTTACTTCACCAACACAGAACCGACCACCTTGGTAGGATACGACATGGAATTTTACTTGTACGTTAAGCTCTTTCACTGCCTGGTTTGATTTACTTCACCAACACAGAACCGACCACCTTGGTAGGATACGACATGGAATTTTTACTTGTACGTTAAGCTCTTTCACTGCCTGGATTGATTTACTTCACTAACACAGAACCGACAACCTTGGTAGGATACGACATGGAATTTTTACTTGTACGTTAAGCTCTTTCACTGCCTGGTTTGATTTACTTCACTAACACAGAACTGACCACCTTGGTAGGATACGACATGGAATTTTTACTTGTACGTTAAGCTCTTTCACTGCCTGGTTTGATTTACTTCACCAACACAGAACCGACCACCTTGGTAGGATACGACATGGAATTTTTACTCGTACGTTAAGCTCTTTCACTGCCTGGATTGATTCACTTCACTAACACAGAACCGACCACCTTGGTAGGATACGACATGGAATTTTTACTTGTACGTTAAGCTCTTTCACTGCCTGGTTTGATTTACTTCACTAACACAGAACTGACCACCTTGGTAGAATAAGACATTGAATTTTTTCTTGTACGTTAAGCTCTTTCACTGCCTGGTTTGATTTACTTCACTAACACAGAACCGACCACCTTTGTAGAATACGACATGGAATTTTTACTTGTACGTTAAGCTCTTTCACTTCCTGGTTTGATTTACTCCACCAACACAGAACAGACCGACTTGGTAGGATACGACATGGAATTTTTACTTGTACGTTAAGCTCTTTCACTGCTTGGTTTGGTTTACTTCACTAACACAGAACCGACCACCTTTGTAGAATACGACATGGAATTTTTACTTGTACGTTAAGCTCTTTCACTGCCTGGTTTGATTTACTTCACCAACACAGAACCGACAACCTTGGTAGGATACGACATGGAATTTTTACTTGTACGTTAAGCTCTTTCACTGCCTGGTTTGATTTACTTCACTAACACAGAACTGACAACCTTGGTAGAATAAGACATTGAATTTTTTCTTGTACGTTAAGCTTTTTCACTGCCTGGTTTGATTTACTTCACTAACAGAGAACCGACCACCTTTGTAGAATACGACATGGAATTTTTACTTGTACGTTAAGCTCTTTCACTGCCTGGTTTGATTTACTTCACCAACACAGAACCGACCACCTTGGTAGAATACGACATGGAATTTTTACTTGTACGTTAAGCTCTTTCACTGCCTGATTTGATTTACTTCACCAACACAGAACAGACCACCTTGGTAGAATACGACATGGAATTTTTACTTGTACGTTAAGCTCTTTCACTGCCTGGTTTGATTTACTTCACTAACAGAGAACCGACCACCTTGGTAGGATACGACATGGAATTTTTACTTGTACGTTAAGCTCTTTCACTGCCTGGTTTGATTTACTTCACTAACACAGAACTGACCACCTTGGTAGAATACGACATGGAATTTTTACTTGTACGTTAAGCTCTTTCGCTGCCTGGATGGATTTACTTCACTAACACAGAACCGACCACATTGGTAGGATACGACATGGAATTTTTACTTGTACGTTAAGCTCTTTCACTGCCTGGATTGATTCACTTCACTAACACAGAACCGACCACCTTGGTAGGATACGACATGGAATTTTTACTTGTACGTTAAGCTCTTTCACTGCCTGGTTTGATTTACTTCACTAACACAGAACTGACCACCTTGGTAGAATAAGACATTGAATTTTTTCTTGTACGTTAAGCTTTTTCACTGCCTGGTTTGATTTACTTCACTAACACAGAACCGACCACCTTTGTAGAATACGACATGTAATTTTTACTTGTACGTTAAGCTCTTTCACTGCCTGGTTTGATTTACTTCACCAACACAGAACCGACCACCTTGGTAGGATACGACATAGAAATTTTACTGTCACGACTATTCAAATGAATATTAATGAAAATGGTAAATCACGATCCTAATGTGTAAATTATATGTGACATATAATGTGGCAAGGTAATTAATCTCTATGTATTTATCGAAGAGCAAGTTCTTGTATGCGTGCGATGTGTAAGTTTTTATTATGCCCTGTCGTGTACTAGCGAACAGAATAGGCGATTTTTTGTTAAGATGCTAGGTCACCGAGTCAATATGCCACAGACAAGTCCTTTAGCTTGGTATCAACGTGAACCAGTCGAACTTTATCATTTTTATGCCGAGCACAATGCAAGGGAGAAATATTTCAAATTTTTAAGTCTTATGTATGACCCGCACGGGGTTCGAAATTCAAGACGGACGCTCTACCACTGAGCCACCGAGGCGGTCCTGTGGCAATAATTGAAATTGCCTTTTTTTGAGGGACATGATAACGAATTGTAACTACCAAACATGTATAAGACTATATCGTAAGTCCATCTGTCAGTAACAACCCGTATGTCGGAATCAATCTAAAGAGTCAGTGAGAGATGTCGTGATCCGTAAGCTGGCGCTTCAAACCACTCGTCCGCTGAGCTCACCAGTCCAACCCAATCCCGCTTGTTTAAAACGGAACATAATGGACAAGATAATATAAGCAGACAATAGAATCATTATCATAATATCAGACGAATTTGCCTTTGTTTTGTATTGGATATTAAAAGTATATATAAAACCCAATTGTGTTGGAACGCGGTGGCCGAATGGTTAAGGCGTTAGCCGTCAACCTTTAAGCGTTTCACTGATGTGGGTTGGAACCCGGTCGACCGCACGAGAGGAAAGTGTTTCGCTTGTAGGCTTTTCTTTGTTAGCCCGGAAACAAGAAGCTGCAATGTTTATCTGTGGTATTTGGTGCGAGAAATAAACAAATTCTTTGTTCTTTATTAATATCAAAAGTCGATTTCAATGCAAGTATAGATGGAATAAACAACATTCAACTAAACTTTATCACATTAACAAATTAAACAGCACTTAAGCCATATCAAAACAGCACACTAAACAACACTTGAAAAACCATATCAAAACAGCACACTAAACAACACTTAACAGACATATCAAAACAGCACACTAAACAACACTAAAAAAACCATAATAAAACAGCACACTAAACAACACTTAACAAACCATATCAAAATAACACTTAACAAACCATATCAAAATAACACTTAACAAACCATATCAAAATAACACTTAACAAACCATATCAAAAAACACATTAAACAACAAATAACAAACCATATCAAAACAGCACACTTTACAACACTTAAAAAACCATATCAAAACAGCACACTTAACAAAACATATCAAAATAACACTTAACAAACCATATCAAAATAACACACTAAACAACAATTAACAAACCATATCAAAACAGCACACTAAACAACACTTAACAAACCATATCAAAACAGCACACTTAACAAACCATATCAAAATAACACTTAACAAACCATATCAAAATAACACACTTAACAACAATTGACAAACCATATCAAAACAGCACACTTAACAAACCATATCAAAATAACACTTAACAAACCATATCAAAACAACACATTAAACAACAAATAACAAACCATATCAAAAGAACACACTTAACAACTATTAACAAACCATACCAAAACAGCACACTTAACAAACTATATCAAAATAGCACTTAACAAACCATATCAAAACAACACATTAAACAACAAATAACAAACCATATCAAAATAACACACTAAACAACATTTAACAAACCAAACCAAAACAACACACTTAACAACACTTTACAAACCATATCAAAATAACACACTGAACAACAATGAACAAACCATATCAAAACAGCACACTTAACAAACCATATCAAAACAACACATTAAACAACACTTAACATACATATCAAAACAGCACACTGAACAACATTTAACAAACCATACCAAAACAACACACTTAACAACACTTTACAAACCATATCAAAATAACACACTGAACAACAATGAACAAACCATATCAAAACAGCACACTTAACAAACCATATCAAAACAACACATTAAACAACACTTAACATACATATCAAAACAGCACACTGAACAACAATTAACAAACCATAACAAAACAGCACTCTATACAAACCATATCAAAATAACACACTAAACAACACTTAACAAACCATACCAAAACAACACACTTAACAACACTTTACAAACCATATCAAAATAACACACTGAACAAAAATGAACAAACCATATCAAAACAGCACACTTAACAAACTATATCAAAATAGCACTTAACAAACCATATCAAAACAACACATTAAACAACAAATAACAAACCATATCAAAATATCACACTAAACAACACTTAACAAACCAAACCAAAACAACACACTTAACAACACTTTACAAACCATATCAAAATAACACACTGAACAACAATGAACAAACCATATCAAAACAGCACACTTAACAAACCATATCAAAACAACACATTAAACAACACTTAACATACATATCAAAACAGCACACTGAACAACAATTAACAAACCATAACAAAACAGCACACTATACAAACCATATCAAAATAACACACTAAACAACACTTAAAAAACCATACCAAAACAACACACTTAACAACACTTAACAAACCATACCAAAACAACACACTTAACAACACTTAACAAACCATATCAAAATAACACACTGAACAACAATGAACAAACCATTTCAAAACAGCACACTTAACAAACCATATCAAAACAACACATTAAACAACACTTAACATACATATCAACAACTTTTAACCATAACATCGACAATGTCAACAACGTTTAACCATAACATCAACAATGTCGTCAAAGTTTAACCATAACATCAACAAAGTCAACAACGTTTTACCATAATATCAACAATGTCATCAACGTTTAAACATAACATCAACAATGTCATCAACGTTTAACCATAACATCGACAATGTCAACAACGTTTTACCATAACATCAACAATGTCATCAAAGTTTAACCATATCATCAACAATGTCAACAACGTTTAACCATAACATAAAAAATGTCAACAACGTTTAATCGTAACATCAACGATGCCATTAACGTTTAACCATAATATCAACTATGTCATCCACGTGTAACCATAACAACAACAATGTCAACAACGTTTAACAATCTATATTACATCAACAAAGCCAACCAACCAAATCGCGTTGAGGTTCAACAACATACAAACAAATATATCACATAAACAAGATTTTAAAACAACCAGATAATGCATCAACAATGTCAACAGATCAACCAAGATGTTACACATACAACGTCAAACAAGATTCAACCAAGAATGTCACATACACAACGTCAACGACATTCAACCAACAATGTCACTTTAACACAATTAAACCACCAAATAATGCATCAATAACGTCAACAACATTCAACCAAGAATGTCACATACACAACGTCAACAACATTCAACCAAGAATGTCACATACACAACGTCAAACAACATTCAACCAAGAATGTCACATACACAACGTCAACAACATTCAACCAAGAATGTCACATACACAACGTCAACAACATTCAACCAAGAATGTCACATACACAACGTCAACAACATTCAACCAAGAATGTCACATACACAACGTCAACGACATTCAACCAACAATGTCACTTTAACACAATTAAACCACCAATAATGCATCAATAACGTCAACAACATTCAACCAAGAATGTCACATACACAACGTCAACAACATTCAACCAAGAATGTCACATACACAACGTCAACAACATTCAACCAAGAATGTCACATACACAACGTCAAACAACATTCAACCAAGAATGTCACATACACAACGTCAAACAACATTCAACCAAGAATGTCACATACACAACGTCAAACAACATTCAACCAAGAATGTCACATACACAACGTCAAACAACATTCAACCAAGAATGTCACATACACAACGTCAAACAACATTCAACCAAGAATGTCACATACACAACGTCAAACAACATTCAACCAAGAATGTCACATACACAACGTCAAACAACATTCAACCAAGAATGTCACATACACAACGTCAAACAACATTCAACCAAGAATGTCACATACACAACGTCAACAACATTCAACCAAGAATGTCACATACACAACGTCAAACAACATTCAACCAAGAATGTCACATACACAACGTCAAACAACATTCAACCAAGAATGTCACATACACAACGTCAAACAACATTCAACCAAGAATGTCACATACACAACGTCAAACAACATTCAACCAAGAATGTCACATACACAACGTCAAACAACATTCAACCAAGAATGTCACATACACAACGTCAAACAACATTCAACCAAGAATGTCACATACACAACGTCAAACAACATTCAACCAAGAATGTCACATACACAACGTCAAACAACATTCAACCAAGACTGTCACATACACAACGTCAAACAACATTCAACCAAGAATGTCACATACACAACGTCAACAACACTCAACCAAGAATGTCACATACACAACGTCAACAACATTCAACCAAGAATGTCACATACACAACGTCAACAACATTCAACCAAGAATGTCACATACACAACGTCAAACAACATTCAACCAAGAATGTCACATACACAACGTCAAACAACATTCAACCAAGAATGTCACATACACAACGTCAAACAACATTCAACCAAGAATGTCACATACACAACGTCAAACAACATTCAACCAAGAATGTCACATACACAACGTCAAACAACATTCAACCAAGAATGTCACATACACAACGTCAACAACATTCAACCAAGAATGTCACATACACAACGTCAAACAACATTCAACCAAGAATGTCACATACACAACGTCAAACAACATTCAACCAAGAATGTCACATACACAACGTCAACAACATTCAACCAAGAATGTCACATACACAACGTCAACAACATTCAACCAAGAATGTCACATACACAACGTCAACAACATTCAACCAAGAATGTCACATACACAACGTCAACAACATTCAACCAAGAATGTCACATACACAACGTCAAACAACATTCAACCAAGACTGTCACATACACAACGTCAAACAACATTCAACCAAGAATGTCACATACACAACGTCAAACAACATTCAACCAAGAATGTCACATACACAACGTCAACAACATTCAACCAAGAATGTCACATACACAACGTCAAACAACATTCAACCAAGAATGTCACATACACAACGTCAACAACATTCAATCAAGAATGTCACATACACAACGTCAACAACATTCAACCAAGAATGTCACATACACAACGTCAACAACATTCAACCAAGAATGTCACATACACAACGTCAACAACATTCAACCAAGAATGTCACATACACAACGTCAAACAACATTCAACCAAGAATGTCACATACACAACGTCAACAACATTCAATCAAGAATGTCACATACACACCGTCAAAAACACTCAACCAAAATGTTACACATACAACGTCAAACAACATTCAACCAAAATGTTACACATACAACGTCAAACAACATTCAACCAAGAATGTCACATACACAACGTCAACAACATTCAACCAAGAATGTCACATATACAACGTCAACAACATTCAACCAGCAATATATGCAAATAACATTGAACAACATTCAACCAAGAATGTCACATACACAACGTCAACAACATTCAACCAAGAATGTCACATACACAACGTCAAACAACATTCAACCAAGAATGTCACATACACAACGTCAACAACATTCAACCAAGAATGTCACATACACAACGTCAAACAACATTCAACCAAGAATGTCACATACACAACGTCAACAACATTCAACCAAGAATGTCACATACACAACGTCAAACAACATTCAACCAAGAATGTCACATACACAACGTCAACAACATTCAACCAAGAATGTCACATACACAACGTCAACAACATTCAACCAAGAATGTCACATACACAACGTCAAACAACATTCAACCAAGAATGTCACATACACAACGTCAACAACATTCAACCAAGAATGTCACATACACAACGTCAACAACATTCAACCAAGAATGTCACATATATTACAACGTCAACAACACTCAACCAGCAATAAATGCATATAACATTGATCAAATCTCTGTACTTTGTCAATATCAAGGCTTCAAGTTCTGAATGAAGTTGAAGAAAAATCAACACAGTTATGTTACTTAATGATTGTTTTTATTTTATTGGGTCTTAAATAAAATACATCTTCAGTATGACAATTTTCTCATTTTTATCTTTTAGCATTGTTCTCCAGATAAGTCAGCATTTCTTAAAATAAAATAAGAAGATAATGAAGATTAAATGTGATTTAAAACACAAGTGCTTTATTACACAATAGAAACGATCACAAAAATGTCAATGGGCCTTAATACTCACCTGGCTTATAAATGAATAACGTTTAAACGATAAATGATATTTTTGTCAACGAAAACATTAGGAAATATCAATTGTATACATAAGCTATGACCGAATTTCAAAGGCCTTGGTGGCCGAATTGTCTACAGCGCGTTTAATAATTACTGTACCTCTGGGATCGAATGCCGTTCGGACAGATTTTAGTGTATGGAAGTTTGTTAATTCACTTGTAGGGATGGGAACTCCGGTTTTCTCTACCATTCAAAACTGACGGACCGTTTTGATAAAAGTGAAAGAATCTTGACTTTGGCTTGAATTTCATTATCCCCTTGACAAAATCCCGGAAAAGACATCATATGCATCTGGTCACACCAAATATTACATTGAAACATTAAAATTAGCCGTATTTGACTGGCTGTTTTCCATTTAGCAGAAGGCTCTGCCATTAAACGTCATTTTCCCCGCGTTATTTTGACCAATCAGATCAAAGAAAACAACTTTACGTTTGTTATTCGACTGGTAAATTGTTCTCAACGCGTTATTTATGAACAATAGTCTTTTTAGAAGTCTGTTGAGCACTTTACCAGTAGAATGGCAATGAAAAAATACATTTTGAAATTTGATTGGTAACAAACTAAAGGCGGGAAAATATTGGTTAATGGAAGAGCCTCTTGATCGACGGAAAACAACCAATCAAATACAGCTATTACCTTATAAGTCACGTGATTTATTAACTCACCTGTTTTACTGACTTTGTTGTCACCGTCGGTATCCACTGTCTGCACTGTTATTCTAGCCTGTTCTAGTTTCGTGTTCCCGTTTTTCGGTACCGTATATTCAGCTAATTCAATCGCTGAAAGCTTACCATCTCTATCATCGTCGGCAAGCAGAAAGAGGAAATTTATCGTGCTATGATAATTCTTTCTCTTTGCTATCTGTAATTAAATGATGTTTTTACAAAGTTAATAACTAAACGCAAACAACCCGGTCCATATTTGATAAATTTGGAGCAATAATAAATTGGGAAAAACATTGTTTCACGTTTAATCTTTCCTCATTTTTTTTTTTTTTTTTTTTTTGGGGGGGGGGTGGGTAATAATTGTGATTTCTTGTTTCCATTGAAAATAAAAGAAGAAGAAGAAGACGAAAATGTAGTTATATTCTGTTTTCAAGTCACGCGACAAACCTCTGAATCTCTCGCCCCTAGTTCTTTACCGTGTCGGGGGCCACAGTGGCAAAGGTACCAAACCTGGCAATCACGGGCCACATCATCTCTAACAACTTAGGTTCGTAGCCAAATCAAAAAGTTGTTGTGTGACCATCTCAATTGAGTAAAAATCCTGACTGGGCCTCGGTGGCCAAATTTTTAAAACTAGGCCAATTAGGATAGTATCGCCTCTTACAACCCAGGTTTGTAGAACACTCAGGCAGATCATCTCAATATAAGTTAAAAAAGTATGACAGGAGCCACGGTGGCTGGATTTTCAAACCAGGCAATTTCGGACCATATCGCCTCTAACAACTTAGGTCCATAACCATCTCGAGCAGATCTAGTGTGACCATTTTGATATAACTTAAAAATCATGACGGGAGGTCCGGTGTCCAAAGTTCCAAACAGGACAATTACGGATTATATGACCTCTCACAACTGAATTAGTAGTTAGCGGAAGCAGATCATGAGTGACCATCTCGATCGATATTTAAGTGAAAAATCATAAAGAGGGTCTCAATGGCAAAATTTTCAAACAAGGCAATTACGGATCATACCATACCACCTCCCACAACTTAGGTTCATAACCCACTAGAGCAGATATAGTGTGGCCATCTCGATATAATTTAAAATCATGACTGGCCAGAGGGTCGGTGCCAAAATTTTCAAACGAGGCAATTTCTGACCCTACTGCCTAGCACAACTTAGGTTCAAGCAGATCTTGTGTGACCACCATAAGTGAAAAAAAATGTTGACGGTGGTAAAACACAATAATTTTACCCTATTTCGTTTGCTGTATACAAAACGTTCGTTTTTGGTTTGATTTGTTTACCTCCCTTTCTCTTTATTTTGACAGTTTCGATGCCGGATCATTTTTACAACATGAATTAAATTTTCAAACATTAATAAATAAATAAATAAATAAATAAATAGAAAGAAATACTAGTAAAGTAATAAATAGATAAATAAATACTAGTGGATAAATAAATAAATGAATAATGAATAAACGAATATAAAAATGAATAGAAAAAAAAATGAATGAATAAAAATAAATAAATAAATAAATAAATAAATAAATAAATAAAAAAAAAAAATAATGAATAAATGAATATAAAAATGAATGAAAAATAAATAAATGAATGAATAAAAACAAATATATAAATAAATAAATAAATAAATAAATAAATAAATAAGTAAATAATAAATAAATAAATAAATAAATAAATATGATTTTTTGGTTTAAAATGCGACGTTCAATAACATTAAAACAATTATCCAATCGCTTTACACTTACACCTCTAGTTCTTAGTTGAGAATTTGAGACCGACAGAATATCTCCCAGTACATCATCTGCTGAAAACTGTTCATCTAACATGAGGCAATGAGCAACAGCAATAGTGACCGCAAAAACAATGATGTGCTTCATTTTTTCTCTAAAAATACACACAAAAACAAAAAGTTTTAAAGTTCTTGTTGAAATTAACTGATTCTTAAGACATAAAACATATGTAAGCGTTCAATATGTCAATCTAGGTCCATCTTGATTCTATTTCATATTTAATGTTATAAATATTCTTTCTTTCTTTCTTTCCTTCCTTCTTTCTTTTTTTCTTTCTTCTTCTTCTTCCTCTTCCATTTAATACCTTCTTCTTCTTCTTCCATTTAATTCATTATTTTGCAATTTGAGCATGGAGCTTTAAAATGAAAACCCGTTAATGTTTGTACAGAATCGCATAATGTGACGAATACAAATAAAAACGGCAGAATTCCGTGAAAGCTGTTAAAAATTATCACATTTTATTTGGAAATGAATATTAGTGAATAACAATGAATATCAGGTAAACCCGATTTTTTTGTAAAAATTAGAGTTAATAAAATAAAAGATTGACGATAACTAACGCACTCGATGAACAAATTTATTACAACTATTTTGAAAAGATACCAAATTGTCATTTTGGAACATTTAAGTCAAGATGACCTCTTAAGCACGGTCAATAATGTGGACATTATAGGTTAAATATGGCGGCATAGGGGTGACACGATAAATATTTATTCGTGAAAGATGCCGCGTGCTCATCCAAAGTTTTCGAATACTCAAGCAAAAGCTATCGCGTGCGCAAGCTTGCTCACGTGTGAAAATTATCAATTGATCACGCAAAAGCGAGCATGCGATAACTATCACGCAGTACTTACCGGATAAGCACATAATAACGTTTGCGTGAACTCGCGATATAAAAAGTATTCATGTTACCTCTGTGCTTCCGTATTAAAACTGTACAGAAGAAAAACACTGAAATTTAATTTACAAGAAAATTAAAGTAAGTTCAAATCCAGTGAAACTCGAAAATTCAAGTGTTTTCTAATGCTGATTGAAACCGTAACTGGACGCAAACTGCTAAATAATAAGTTTACTATGTTAAAAAAATTTGTGAACATGAAACATTATATTCTAACCACAGCGGTAGCTCAGTTGGTAGAGTGCTCCTTCCGTAGGTGGGAGGACTTTGGTTCGAACCCCGAGCGGATCTGACCCAAGACTTGAAAGTGGGCAGTGACTGTTCTTTTGCCAAGCACTCGGCATTACGAAATGAAAGTCACTGTTCTTTCGGATGGGAACTTAAAATAAACGAGGTATCGTGTCACGGTAGGCTTGGAACGATAAAGAGCCCTACTGTATTAAACCATCAGCGCAATTACATGCAAAATTTTTCTACACTTTCGCCTTTAGCTGGTAACGCGTCGATATAAATGAAATATTCAGGACGTTTAAAACCATTACTCAACTCAACTCACCTCAACAATATTTAGGTTTAAATGACTTACCTAGTGAGTCTTCTTCAAAAGTAGCGGCATTCAAATCAAGGCGTGAAGCAAAATACCGAATATGTCACATTTTCAGTCCCTTAAATACACGTGAAACAAAACAAGTTAAAAGATAATAAAGATGAGCTAATTATTCTAGACAATTTAACAATTAAAGCACATTAATTCCAACTTAATAATAACGTTTAATGTATCTAATTGTTCATGTTAAATTGGACACTTACGCACTTAAAATAATTTATGATTGTAATGAATTTCCATTTTAAAAAACGTTAAGAGGTTACTGAGAGAGAGAGAGAGAGAGAGAGAGAGAGAGAGAGAGAGAGAGAGAGAGAGAGAAAGAGAGAGAGAGCATTGAAAACGTATATAACTTTATATCAGACAATGTGTATTAAAGTATAAAAGACATAAGCGAGACGGAGAGTATAACCGGGTATCTCTTCTTATTTATGTTACTAGTACTTGGACATACCTCATCAGTTCAAAATGCGTATAATTTTATTATATTTTATCAATAGAAACACAAATTGCGGTTCTTTTTAACTGTTTTAAAATGATGTTCATTGTCAATATGAATGCAAAAACTATGCATGGCAAACTAATCATAAAGCGCTATCGCTGACCACTGGACAGCTTTTTCACCACAGAATGTCCAGTAACACTGTACATAGATTACTATCCTAATAAATAGTAACATGACATCTTATATTATTGGACTTAATTCACAACATTAAACGGCCACTGCGGTAGCTCAGTTGGTAGAGTGCTCGCTCCGTAAGTGGAAGGTCGTGGGTTCGAACCCCGGCCGGGTCTGACCCAAGACTTGAAAGTGGGTAGTGACTGTTCTTTCGCTAAGCACTCGGCATTACGAAATGAAAGTCACGGTTCTTTCAGATGGGAGCTTAAAATAAACGAGGTCTCGTGTCATGGCAGGCATGGCACGATAAAGAACCCTGCTGTATAATGCTATCAGAGCAACGCACAGGCAAAATTTCTGCACTTTCGCCTAAAGCTGGCGACGTCTCGATATAAGTGAAATATTCTTGACTGGGACGTTAAACACCATTACTCAACTCAACTCATAACATTAAACTTTTTTTCGTGATGTGTATACTTCGTCTAAATGTTCGGGTTCATTTTATGTCATGGGGAAAAATGATGAAAATTTTAACTCTAAATGCAAAATTCCATGACAATTTGTGCAATTAGTCTATTTGTTTCAGTGAATTAAGTCTTTAAATGAAATCATAAATTATTAATGTCAAACATGTTAAATATGCACTTTTGAAATCAATTCTATTCTCCTATAATTTCACATTCGCATTCTATATTCTGTAATCGTACGATCGAATCATCGCCGCCGCGTTTTCTTTTTGTTAAGTGATGACAATTATTGCGCACTATGCCCATTTTCAAAAGATCTACAAAAAACTGCAAAATAAAATAAGAATAATAAAAAAAATTATGCCCTAAGTGTTAGTGTTAGATGTTACTGAGAGAGAGAGAGAGAGAGAGAGAGAGAGAGAGAGAGAGAGAGAGGGAGAGAGCAAAATCTCCAGATTAGTGCATGACATTATAAAAGCATTTACGTGTGCCAATAATATCATCTGTAGTTCATCTGAGTAGAGATGCCTTTTTAGATTAAATTTGGGTAAATCAATGAATAAAGATAAAGAAAAGAGTGGAGTGGAGTGGAGTAATGGTGTTTTTAAACCCCATTCAAGAATCTTTAACTTATTTCGAGGCGGTCAGTTCTGGGGTGGTGAAGGAAACCGGAGTGCCCGGAGAAAACCACCGACCTTCGGCAAGCGAACTGACAAACTTTCTCATACTAAGATCTGTCCCGAATGGGACTCGAACCTAGGTGGTGGGAGGCACTGTGATCCGTAAGCGAGAGCTTTAGACCACTCGGCCACCAAGGCCCCTAAATGGAAAAAGAAAAGAGAAAAAGAAGTAAAAACAATTTCAATCTTGACATTATAAATAAGTTTCGTGTAAAAGTAACTAATCTTTTCAATTTTCGCTAGCATTGGCGTTTTTATTCAAATATTTTTACACACAGAATAAAACCTAATATTTATAGAAGCTTTTACATTTATAAAAATAATAAATAAATAAATAAATAAATAAATAAATAAATAAATAAATAAATAAATAAATGATAAATAAATAAATAAATAAATAAATAAATGATAAATAAATAAAAAAAAAAATAAATAAATAAATAAATAAATATCATTTTGGTTATTTGGTTATTTAGTTGAAAACAATTATTCCGGTTTGATTTTTCTTTTTATACGTTTTCTTATTAAGATGTTTGCTGGTATATCTTTTGACAATGTATTGATAATGATGATCCTGGTAGGAGCTTTAAACTTTTAAAAACTGCAATTTAACAAAATCTTGTTTTGAAAGATTAATCGATTTCATTGTGTTTTACGTCCCAGTCAATAATATTTCACTTTTATCGCGACATCACCAGCTATAAATAAAATGGCAGAAATTTTGACCTTTGCAGTACGCTCAGGGCAATGTGCAGAGATGATTCATTAGTGTGCCAAGCCTGCCGTGAGACGGGACATCGGCATCTCTTGAGAAGGACCCAGTGACTTTCATTTTTATATAACGGGTTCTTGGCGAAAGAACAGTCACTACCAATTTTCAAGTCTTGGTCAGACACGGCCGATTGTTCTGAAGGAGGTCAAAGATTTTTTTTCAATTACATGCAAGATATATAAAGTAATAGTTTAGCAAGATGATAAACGTACTAATATATATATTACTAAATCAAACAAAAACAACATTTAGTAAAGCTGCCAATTTCAAAAAGTAAAAAATGAAGTTACAGAAGGCTCAGTGGTAACTGGCATTAGCATTACGGTGAGAATTCGACCCTATTCAATGGCAGCCATAACACTTGTAAAGGGTTTTGATTAGCCTAGGCTTGCCAATTACCCGAACCAACAATTTAATTGTAAGCAGCTTGCTTCGTTGTAGAATATCCCTGCAGTGGGAACATGCTTTCCCTTACCGTATTTACTGTAAAACAAATGCACCATACTCAAGAGAAGCAGAAATATTTTACAAAGAAATTGAAAGTTGACAATAGAAAAATTTAACTTATCACGTTTGTCATATGGCTTCAAATGTAGCCTTTTCCTTGTATAATAATAAAACCCAAACATACCAATCCTTGTATATAAGGAACCTTATACAATAAAACACACAATTAAAATGTCTTTCTACGTTTCATACAAAATTATCGCTTGAATCATCGGAACCTCTTTTGTCTTTTGCAACAAGTTTGAATTTTAAAATAATTTAGGTACTATTACAGAAACATATAGCTTACGTCACTCAGCAAATTTAAACGAATTTCCATTTTAGAATTTTGAAATATATAACGATACCTTTTACTGCTTTAGGGGAAATTATTCTTGTTGAAGAAGAGACCACATAAGTTGAGCTTCTTTGTAAAGTTTGCCTTTTAGGAAATATAACTCTCGGAAATTAAAATTGTCTTTTATTGAAAATATTTTTTTTCTTTGGAAAAAGTAGCTGAAAATTGGATTTAGAGGTTTCTTTGAGTTGTTATACAGTAAATATTTTACAAAAATACCTGTTTAATTTTGTTGTGCCGTATGTGCATATTTCGAAAATTCATTTCTCATCAGAGACAATATGGGCGAAAAAAGACAGACAATAAAGATAATTAATACGTTTGAAAAATTAATAAATCCAAAGTTCCTAAATTAAAAAAAAAATCAAAATCTTCCTGAATTCATTGAAAACAATAACATGTAAATTTTTATTTCATTAAACTGTGATAAAAATAATTTTATTTTTAATACTAAAATATAAAATATCTGGACTAAGAAATAGCTACAGTTATAAATAGCAACAGGATTAATAGTTATCGTCTTCACTTTTTATTCCGATTATCATTTAGCAAAATTTTCAGCCGACTTAATTTTTTAAATTGATAAAAAACTAAGGTTTGTTCCTTATGCAAAAGAATTCCTTACCTGGATTTGGATTTATATATTTTCAACTGTTTGTCTTATGTTTTTTAACTATCAAACTTTTCAGCCCCTAGTGTCACTGATGAGAAATTAATATCCGAAATGTGCACGTATGGCACATCAAAATTGAACAGGTATATTTATAATGTATAATAGAATGAAATTTTGCATTTCACAGAAATTGTGGTCCTTTATATACAAAAAACCCAGTTTTGTTTAATAATAATAAAGTCCTTAACAATAAATTTATTAATGTGCATATGTAATGAAAAAATAGAAATTAAAAATAAATGAAGATATATTGCAATTGAAGGAAGAAATATACGTCTTAACAATGTAGGAGAATAAGAAAATCATGACCAACTTCACGCTCTTCTCGAGATTTTGAAGATATCATACAATTTTAATCGCTAACTTGATGTTCTCTCTCTCTCTCTCTCTCTCTCTCTCTCTCTCTCTCTCTCTCTCTATTTTTCTTTAAGAAATATTTAATGATTAGTTGTGATATTTTAATTTTTTTTTTGATATATTTGTTTTGAAAATTTAAAACCTTAAATTTGACTTAATATTTTATGGTACGTATTAAGGTAATTTTCTTTTAAGAAATTAGAAATTAAAATATGAAGAAATATTGTAAGGTTGGACTAAATGGACTTTTATTTAGAAAAAAGTTTTAACAAAAATAGATACAAGTTTATATAGCTGACATTAAAAAAATCACAATATGATTTCATTTATAAGTGAACACATTTACTGGTTTTTCCTAATAAAATCAAAATTAAAATATGATGAATCTATAAGAGTACACGCTGTGTACAATTTATATGAAAAAAATCAAAAATTAAAAATATCACATGGTAAATTTAGAGTACAACAATTTGATGAAGAACAAAATAAAATAAAATAAAAGATGATAAAAAGAAGTTTACTCTATATTATAAAATAAAAAAAAAGAATATAACATGGTAAATAAGAGTACACATTACGGAGACAATAATTAAAACAAATCAAAAAATTAAAATATGACATGATACATAAATAAATGTACACTCTTAGGTGACTTGCATTAAAACAATAAAAAAATATATAATACATAGATGAAATCTCATATTTAGGTGACTTTTTCTACAAAATCAGAAAGTTAAAAAAAATTATAGGTAAGAGTGCACACATAGGTAATTTGTAACAAATTATAATGTAAAAGATAAGTTACACAATTAGCTCATTAGTTACACACTACATTCATAGTTGTTTTGATTTTGTAATAACTATAACGCAAGTCATCTTTGCATTATGATATGTTATTGTTAGTTATCAATACACACACAATAACCAAACCTATATTTGTTACTTTGATTAGATTGTGATTTTGATCATTATGCCATCAATGTGTGACAGACAATAACAAAGTGTCTATTTTGTGTTAATTATTTGTATTAAGACCTAAATTACATACGTCAACACCTGACTGGCATTAATTAGTACTCCGTGTGGATTTTTTTACAATTACTATTCACATTATTATTTTTAAAATTTACTTTTAGCTACGAGTTGGTTGCTTTCGTCACTTGTTATAAGTTCTTTTATGTTTTTCCGTTTGTTATCACAATTGGAAATGCAATTAAAAAAGAAAGAAAATCATGGTGAATATTTTTAATTACTAGGCTATACATTTTGTTATTTCAAAATAACTATTATCATTATGATTTTTAAAATTAACTTTTATCGTAGCATCAGGCATTGCACAGTTAGATTGTGTTGTTGTTGTTGTTGTTGTCATTTAGTAAAGTGAAGACCATTATTATGTTTAAAATTCACTTTTAGCTACCTGTTGGTTATTTTCGACAACTTGTTTTAATATTTTTTTCACGTTTGTTTCGTTAGTTATCATCACGTGGTGAATAATTCTAATAACTGTGCTACATATTGTAATTAAAATTCATTTTGTGCCTAAATAATTCCTAAATTGTTTGTAATTTTTTTGAAAAAAATTGAAAAAAATGTTGTTAAATATACTATTTCCGCCATTTTTATACTTTTTTGGTCAAAGTTATGATATTAAGGAAGGAAACAAATCCTTAACAAGTCCTATAAATTATTGAAATTAGAATTAGACGAAAATCTTTAAATAAAATTTTGTTTTATTTTTATCAACATTTTGCCAGTCAATCATCGTGGATAAGTAAATTGTTTTTAAGTTTTATATTGATGATAGCGGTGCACATGGTTAGGGCTGACAAGCGTCTCGCCATCATGGCATTAAATTAAAAAAAAGGAATATGAATCTTTTAAAAGAAATTTTATTTTTATCAACATTTTGTCAGTCAATCATCGTAAATAAGTAAATTGTTTTAAAATCTCGTATTGATGATCGCGGTGCACATGGTTAGGGCTTTTGTTTTCAATCACAAAGCGTCTCGCTATCATGGCTTCAACTTCTATCGACCTAAAGGGTACCAATGAAAATGGTGGTCTGTGTTGTTATCTGTGACATTTCAGACAATAGAACTCGCCAGCGTACCACGTGATCGATACCTCTTAACGTTTGTGCGGATAAAAAGGAAAAGTCTACGTCAAATATACCCGCAAAAAACGTCGTTATTACGGGAAACCGTCATTTTATGCGATTCCTTTGTCAATAGAAATAATTGTCCCGCACAAACGCTATGAGGTATCACGTGGTTCTCTGGTGAATTCCATTGTACTAGAACCACCAAGGCGATATGTGAGAATTAGCATAAAGCAAATAAGAAACGCACAAACTCTGCCTCACAGGAAATTGTGTTCAGATTGAAGAAATCACAAATCACGAAAAAAAAATTCTGATGTTAAGTAAAAAAAAATGAACAAAACAAAGAGACAAACAACAGTTTAAAATTTTTATTTCATGGATTTTGTTTGCCAACATAAACACTTATAAACATATAACAAATACCTGCTAAATTTTGATGTGCCATATGTGCACATGTCGGAAAATCATTCCTCATCAGTGACACTAGGGGCCGAAAGTTTGATATATAAAAAACATAAGCCAAACAGTTGAAAAATAATGAATCTAAAGTTCCAAAATTATATAAATTCAAATCCAGCTAAGGAATGCTTTGTATGAGGGAACAGACCTTATTTTTAAATAAATTTAAAAAATTAAGACGGCTGAAAATTTTGCTAAATGGTATATTTTCTGACAACACAAAGTACTGCCTACTGAGATATGGACACCCTCGGGGAGTTTCACTCCACCAGCAGCGGGACCCGCTGAGGGGTAGTAAATATATAACACATACCTGCTAAATTTTTGTCTGTGTTCGATTATTTCCCAGAAGATATAATAACAGACAATATAAACTTAACACATTTAAAATTAATATTTTCCAATCCGTATTAGGGGTTTGACCTTTATATGTTATATCCGCAACAAACTTCTTTAAAATGTTCACTGGTAAATACCACGAGATTTTACTGTCTAAAACCATTAAACCAACTATACATTTTCCCGGGCAAAGAGATTGGTTTAACAAAATATTAGGATTATTGTGTTATTTTTGATATTTAGTGATCTTTTATTTATTGATCCAATCAGGTAGAGAAATAATTTAAATTGCGTAAAAGTGTTTGTAAACTTTGCCTAGACTGGTGGAAAATGCCCTCACAATCAAGCTGTTGGAATGTTGCAACCACTGATGTTGTAACGTTATTGGTTCAGAATAATTTCATCATGATGTAGCATCTAAGGAATCGTCTCCAAACTGCAACTTTCACAGTAAGACTAATCCCCGGTTTGCCGAGAATAAGCATAAGAACCGTCAGAATTCAGTCGTCAACTGAATGCCGCATTCTTCCAAGACTCTAGAGCTGTCCATCAAAGTCTCCATCAGCATCGTCGTAAAGCACTTTTTGTGCAAGAGACATACATCTTCGTTTTACTAAACGTGACAGGGAGCGTATGTATTTACTGATAAATCTAGGTTAGATTTGGACAGCAGTGATGATCAATTAAGAATGTATCTAGTGTCAGAAAACAATACAAAAAACTTGTATTGTGCAACGTCGTCCATTCGGTGTAGGAAGTGAAAGGGTATGGGCAGTTTGTCGACGAATGTTAAAACTGCTCTAGCGGTCATTGATAAGACTTCAACTTGTTCACAATACAGCGATGAAATATTGCAAATTCATGTCGTTCTGTTCGTTCAACAACATAACGTTATGCTGCAAGATGACATTGCTTGACTACATAACGCATGCATTGTAAATGACTATCTAAAATATAGAATGTAAATTTGCTAGCCTGGTCAGCATTATTATCAATTAAATTGCAGCTTTTTTATTTTACTAAAAACCACGTTCCCTTATTAGATTTACTATTCAAAGCCTCCTTTACCATTTCTTATCTAAAATTCCTATTTTTCAATTAAACTAAAAAGTCATTACGTGAGATTCGAGGTCAAATTACGTCATAATTACGCAATGATGTCATCATGCGACTTTATGTTTAACTTGACATTGTGCACCTAATAACTTTAAAGCATCTACATCTCATATGATCAATCTATGATTAAAATTACATAAGATTTTTTCATTGCTTGTAACTTCCAATAAGGCTGAGGCAAACGGTAGATCCGTTGTTGACAGTTTACTCACTCTACTTACATACAGTCATTTACTTGGTAAACGTCATGTGCATTTGTTTATTTTTTCTAATTTTATTGTTGTCCGATTTAATTATTTTTAATTAGTTTTTGCCTATCGATTCCGTAAGGTTTAAATATTTTTTATTTAGGTGCCAAACAATACGCTTTTATCCTTTATTGTAACAGTAACTGAAATGTTTAGTTTTATAGTTGAAAAATCAATTCATAATAACTTTTACTAGATGGATTTGACTTTCCTTACTTCCATTTTCAAATTTGATTTTGTACGTGACGGGTGAATCTAGATAGACAAGAGGGGCTTACCCTTACAGATCACCCGGTCTCACTTCCTTTATTTAACTGAATAAGCCAGTGTTTTAATTTGTGTATTTAGGATTGTGATTTGGTTATAGGCTTGTATGTTTGTGTTTTAATTTTTAAGATACCTGATTTTTTAAGTTTACTGACGTTTATAAAGGCTTTCAACAATCCTGTTATATCTTTTTAAAATGAATCACTGAAATGATAAACAGTTTTTTGAACAATGAAAAACGGTATAGTAGAAATATCAACGTGGGTGTTTGCCTAACAGCCGTTTGTATTTAGTTTTATATTATGTCATGAAGATCATGATAAATATCAAAGGTGGTATAAAAGTGATGAAAATAATTCATTTATCTTGTCCAATTGTAAGTGGTTACCTGTTATTTCCTCACCCCAAAATTACACTCGTGTATAAGAGTATCAAAATATTGACGGATATTTTACTCCATTGTACTCTTATGATAGAGCTAAAAAAAACTTCTGATTTTACACCAACATTACAATTTTTCCCTTTAAGAGGAAAGATAATTTAAAACAGTACCCAAATAAATCGATAAATTTGTATCTGCTAAGTAATTATAAGAACAAAGGTTTATTAGAATGGCATAAACTGAGCTATTGCTGAAACAGAATTTTGTCTCAGAAAACTAAACTGTTGAAGCAGCTTCACATCGATCGTCTGCCGAAGGACAATTTTCGTTCAGAAATTAACAGTGCCGTTATACGGACATATAATTTGGAGCAGAAAAAAAGCCAGTAAAGTGCCATCAAACTTTTTGCGACATTTGAAAGATATTTTATTGTCAGACAAATCTGATCAAGCATTATGCAAATGCTAAAAGACAATATCAGTTCCGAAAATAAAAAATGAAAAAAACATGCAGATAAAAGTGTTTTAAAGCCAATAACGAAATTGGAACTCGGTTTTTGTAGGGAAGGGAAGTAAATTTGACCCTAAATTTCGAGAGTTATTTCGAAAGACAATACTATACTGGCGGAAAAAAGTAACTGTGCATCAATAAAATTTATAATTTCGCTATTATTACTGAATGTATAAATCTTAAAATTTGCACAAATGGTAAGTGTATATACCTCTATCATATCGCTCGGTCATTGCATCAATTGCCCGTGATTTTTACGCTTCATGCGCACGGGTCGGTTTTCACGCAATTGTCGCCCAGCATTTCAGTGTGACAATATTTTAGGAATAATTTACTGTTGTTTGTTTGTTTGTACACCAGAAAACCAGAAAAGCAAGTTTATTCGGTTGAAAGCTTCCATAGTGTTATGCCTAGGCTAAATGAAAATGATCGTCTCCGCGCAGTTGGTATGCTTGAGGCTGGTATGACCCAAAGCTTTGTCACTAGACATTTTGGTGTCCACAGAAACACTGTTTATGCTTTATTGAGACGATACCAACAGTTGGGCACCACTAGAGACCGCCCTCTTTCAGGACGTCCACGCGTAACGACATGTCAGCAAGACAAACATACCGGCTTGTGCACCTCCGGAACCGTTTCCAAACTGCCAGTACTACTGCCCGGAGCATTCCTGGACTACGCCCAATCAGCCTCAGAACAGCACGGAATCGTTTACGGGAAAGACATATTCGCCCACGAGGTCCGGCAATCGTCGAATTCTACAACGACGTCATCGCACAGCTTGTCTTGCATGGTGCAGAACACATTTACGCTTCAATCGACGAGACTGGGCACAAATTATGTTCACCGATAAGTCCAGATTTCACTTGGACAGCAGTGACGGACGCTCCAGAGTGTATCGGCGCATTGGAGAACGTTTCAATGACGCGTGTGTGGTGGAACGACGTTCGGTCGGTGGGGAAGTGTAATGGTTTGGGGTGGCATCACAGCGAATGACAAAACTCCTCTGGTTGTCATCGACGGGAATTTGACCGGTGTACGGTACCGTGATGAAATCCTACAGATCCATGCCATCCCATTCATTCAAGGACAGCAACGTAACGTCACTTTTCAGCATGATAATGCAAGACCACACGCCGCACGGGTTGCAATGGATTTTCTGGCACAGCATAACGTCAATGTGTTACCGTGGCCAGCCGTTTCACCCGACCTTTCTCCAATTGAACAAGTATGGGATGAAATGATACGCCGATTACATCATCTGCCCAATCAACCTGTTGCATTGCAAGGGTTGGCCAAAGCGTTAGGCAAGATATGGAACAACATCCCTCAAGCATTCTTTAGGCATTCAATCAACTCTATAAGGCGTTGCTGTCAGTCCTGTGTCAATGCTAATGGTGGTCACACACGATACTGATCTTGTGAACTGACCTTTACTATCTGCTATGTTTCTAGTCCCCCCCGTATGAAATAACAGTGTTTGTAACCTTTTCAATGACATGAATTTGTTAAGAAATATCTAATAAACAAATACGAAATTATTCATTGCTTTGCATTTTCAAATTATTTTATAATCTCACATTTCAGTCATGCACAGTTACTTTTTTCCGCTAGTATATATATGAATGCAGAAAAAATATAAATATATGACAAAGACTTACATTAAGTTTAATGTTGATTGATTTTTTAGCTGAAGCTAGGTCTTATTTTAGAGATAAAAAAAATCAGTTGACCCGCCATGTACCAATGTCACATTTACGAGGCACCAATTATTACAATTATAATTTGCATTTATTCTCTTATATATAAAACAAAAATACCTGTTTAGTTTTGCTGTTCCATATGTGCTTGTCTAATAGAAACCATAAATCTTATTTCTTACGACTAGTTCAAATGTCAAATATTAATGCCAAAATAAAATTTTGTATATAAACTAGTGCAAAAATAATCATGTGTTTCATGAACAAATAGTTTGCCTACATTACCATATATCTATTTTAATTCATTTTGCGGCCATTGTGCAGACTTTTGCTTTTTGTATTGTCAAGTCGTAGTGCCGGATGGGTGGTTGTCTGGGAGCCGGTTATGCCAGCTGACAGTTAGACACTTCGCTGTAACACAAAGGTAACACTCTGCCATGCCATTCGAAACAGCGCCGCACTAGCTGAAGGAGCCTGGTGGTGGGAAGTTGTACCCCGGCTCACCTGGTGGCAGTGGTCTGTGTCTTAACTGGAGTCGCCGTGATTCTGCCGCCGCCAGTTGGTTTAGAGCTGTTGTTGTGTTTGGTGGTGTGGATAGTGGAAGGATCGGCCTATCCGTATTAAGCGGCTTGCCAAAAGATGGCTTGTCGAAAATAGGGTTTGTCGGTCCACTACCTTTGTTTAGATACTTTTCGACTAGAACCGGTTTGGGTTCCGGAGCTGGCTGGCTGGCTGGTCTGGGCCGGTTCTGGTTCTTTATTTGTCACCTTCTTCCTCCTGTTCCTGCGAGTTCGGTTCCGCCGGAGCGTGGAAGGTGACTTGTGCTTCTTCTTTTTCTGGGTCTCCGGTTCTACAACAACGGCGTTTGTAGGGCCATCCTTTACACCGATGGGACTGGGAGCGTCCTGGTCCGCATTCCTGGCCTCCTCTTTCTGCCACACTAGGAAGACAGTAAAGCGTTCCTTGCTCTCCTTCATGCTGAAGGAGACAGGTTGTCCTTTAAAGACGGATCCTAAGAGGACGGACAAAGAAGGCGGTAAACTGGCAGATTCCATTGTTTCCATCGAAGCGTTGAAAGGTGTGTGTGGATTCATTTTGATGAAGCAAGTATATATATATATATATATGTATGTATGTATGTATGTATGTATGTATGTATGTATGTATGTATGTATGTATATATATATATATTCTGTAAACCGTGAAAATTTAGCGGCAGTTTTATTTTAGCGCAATTGGCGGAAGAATTCAACCGCTAAAATATTACTGTCTGAAAATTTTTATTACACTGACTGGCAAATAAATACGGTCCCCGAAATGGCCTGTGATAATGTTTAATTGCAATTATTGTTATGCATATCCCCCGTCATATACAGTTTTTGCATATTAACGATCAAAGAAAAAATTGAATCACATTTAATCAATGAGAAGCTCGATCACACAAACATAAAATTCAACAATAAGTTTGACATGATCAGACCAAAGAGTCCATTTCCGTTTCAGCTAAAAGAAAATGATATGCGAACGCACATAAAATTAAAATGGACTTATATCCGAATTAAATCACGCTGAATCCGGAAAATCACTTATTCCACAATAAAACGGTTTAAAAAAGTACAAAAAATTCACAGATGTTTTAAAATTGGTGTTTTGGACTTGGAAACAACGGGGACTCTGGGGATTTTCTCTGTATGGCTTCATTTACTTAATTATTACCAGTTATCACCTGTTCACAGGTAATTACGCATGTATATAAACTAGTTTTCATAATATCTATATACAGATAGCTTAATTAGGATTTATTATAAAGTCGACTACAAGTGTAAATTTTCGGGTCCCAAACAGGGTAAACACTGGCGCTAAAATAAACAATAAAATTAAAAATAAAAAAAAGTATATATTCGAATGATACCTGGTTCTGTCAATCATTAGCAATAAATGATCATTCTGTCGTAAATGATATGTCACACACCTTTCTGACGTATTAGGAATAACAGCATGATGAACAATAGTATGGGTGTGCAGAATGATTTGTACTTGACATCAGAAAGAGTTTAGAGTGATTTGTGTTTGGATGGATCTTTTGACACTTATTTTTGGAGCCATTTGTTGATGGGATTGATCTTTTGACACGTTTGAATTGAAGTTTTTTTGTGATCGGAAGGACTTTTCAAAATTCAGTTTGAAAAAAACCCCACTTGATTGGATTTCCCTTAAAGGACCTGCAACAAAGCAATTATACATATCAACGCTCAAAAATCTGTTCTGAAATTTTTACATTGGTCACCAAATTTTGAAGAAGTCAGCAATCAAATGGTTGTGTGATTTGATATAGCTATCTATCGGAACTACATTTATTGATCGAATCAAAGGTATATCATATTGTTAGCAACAGAGAAAATGACAAAACGTTACGTATTCTGTGGAAGGGTTTGGTTCTAAAAATGATCCGTGATCTGATATAACATTCCGGCTATTGATTTAGAAACCAGTATGATGAATAGTGTTTTAGGCGAAACATACGGCGAGGAAGTTGTGTAAAATCACATATCATAAACAATGGTATCAACGAAGGATTTATTAAGGAGAGTTTATACATATATCTGATCATGGAACATAATGGTAATTGCTAACGTTTATTTTTTCATTAATGTCGTTTTTAATTTTGTTTGTTTTTTTTTATTATTATTATTTTTTTTTGTAAAAACACAAAATTATTTTCGTTGTTTTAACTGTAAACAAAAAAGTTTGGAATTACGTTAAAGCTTGTACACTGCGTTTTTAAATTTTCATATTAAAAAAAATGAGATCAGTCTTTTGAACGAATTAATTTTAAAAGGTTAATTTAATTTTTAACTCGAAGACTAAACCAGAAAAAACATCGTTTTAATTTTATTTCAAATTTTTTGATGAATTGCCCATATAAGGTGTTGGTTTAAACAGATTTTAGGGTTGTGCCTTTAGGATTTATTTATGTATGTATGTATTTATATATTTTATTTGTAGCATTTTAACTTGAAACAAATGCGGATTTTAATGGATGAAAGAAGAGATGTAACATATAGTTTGAGATTTTAGCATATAAATCAAATGCCTATTAAATTAAAAAAGACATTTTATCGTCGTGATAGACGAAAAAGAACACAAAAGTGAAAAGTGAAAATTAATTGTTATAAAATTTGTCTTTTATAATTTGAAATATCAAACGATAATTTACTAGTGATGAATAACGCTTGAATTTCAGATATATAATTTTAATTAAAAAAATTACTTCAAAAGGATTTACCGTATAAAGATTTTCTGCTTTTCTTCTTTTTCAAAAAAAAAAAAAAAAAAAAAAACCAAAAAACGACAGCTTAGCAATGAATAAATCTGAATTATCATGTCCAAAAGATAAACTTGTTGCAGGAGACAGACCTGTTGAGAACATAGCATTAGCAGTCATTAGTTTAGGGGTGATGCCAGCATTATCAGTGATCGGCCTATTTTTCAATCTCATCACTTTATTTATTCTGAAAGAACAAAAGAAAAAAACATCTACATTGTACATCATTGTTGGATTGACTGTCGGCGACATGATGTCCCTCGTCTCTTCTATGGTGACGTATCCACCAATCTATTTAAAGCCGGCTTATCTAACAGACGAAGCTTTATTAAAGTACATAGTTCCAATATTGACCTTTCCGTTGAATATTTCAAGGGTTTCAACATTGCTGTGCGCCATAGAACGACTTTTTGCGGTATTTTTGCCAACTACTTACAAAACAATTTGGACCAAAACGTTCGGTAAAATTGTTGTGTTTCTGTGCTATATCGGTAACGTTTTTCTTGCACTACTGAAAATTTTATTTCTAAAATTGGAAAGTATATCAGTGATTGAAATTTTATTTATTTTGGTACTTTTTGTCGTCAATGTTGTCTGTAATGGATTCATTTTGTGGAAAATTAAATCAGTAATGAGGAATGTTAACAATTTTGCCACCCCCGCAATTATGCAGAGAGAGCAAAGACTTACTAAAGCAATGTTAAAGATCTCAGCCTTTTATATTATATGTAGTTTTTTCTTTATCGTTTTAAATGTGTTTATTTTTGCCTCGGATCTTTGTCCATCATCGACAACGATTCTGTTACTCATATTTCTTGCAGGGACTGCAGACATTATTTATTCAAGTTTCAACACACTTATTTTTGTCACCTCGAACAGTAAATATAGAGCGATATTCAAAACAATGATGTCGAAAACATTTATGTGTTGTAATAGAAAAAATACTGTTAGACCCCAACAAAGTGAAAGTGATCACAGGTTTTGAACGTTTTGTATACCTAAGACAAAGTTCTTTGATATGTTTTGTATACTTTCAGTAAAGTTCTTTGATACGTTTTTTATACCTAAGATAAAGGTCTTTGATACGTGTTGTAAACTTTCAGTCAGTTTTTTGATATGTTTTGTATACCTAAGATAAAGTTCTTTGACTCGTTTTGTATACCTTAGATAAAGGTCTTTGATACGTTTTGTATACTTTCAGTAAATTTTCTTGATACGTTTTGTATACCTAAGATAAAGTTCTTTGACACGTTTTGTATACCTTAGATAAAGGTCTTTGATACGTTTTGTATACTTTCAGTAAATTTTCTTGATACGTTTTGTATACCTAAGATAAAGTTCTTCGATACGTTTTGTATACCTTAGATAAAGGTCTTTGATACGTTTTGTATACCTTAGCTAAAGGTCTTTGATACGTTTTGTATACTTTCAGTAAGTTTTTTGATACGTTTTGTATACCTAAGATAAAGTTCTTCGATACGTTTTGTATACCTTAGATAAAGGTCTTTGATACGTTTTGTATACTTTCAGTAAATTTTCTTGATACGTTTTGTATACCTTAGATAAGGTTCTTTGACACGTTTTGTATATCTTAGATAAATTTCTTTGATAATTTTTGTATACCTTAGATAAAGTTCTTTGATACGTTTTTTATACCTAAGATAAAGTTCTTTGATACGTTTTGTATACCTAAGATAAAGTTCTTCGATACGTTTTGTATACCTTTAGTAAAGATCTTTGATACGTTTTGTATACTTTCAGTAAAGTTCTTTGATACGTTTTGTATACCTAAGATAAAGTTCTTTGATACGTTTTGAATACCTAAGATAAAGTTCTTCGATACGTTTTGTATACCTTTAGTAAAGATCTTTGATACGTTTTGTATACTTTCAGTAAAGTTCTTTGATACGTTTTTATACCTAAGATAAAGTTCTTTGATACGTTTTGTATACCTTTAGTAAAGATCTTTGATACGTTTTGTATACTTTCAGTAAAGTTCTTTGATACGTTTTGTATACCTAAGATAAAGTTCTTCGATACGTTTTGTATACCTTTAGTAAAGATCTGTGATACGTTTTGTATACCTTTAGTAAAAGTTCTTCGATACGTTTTGTATACCTTAGATAAAGTTCTTTGAGACGTTTTGTATATCGTGAATAAAGATACTTGATACGTTTTATACCTTCTGTAATTTTTTTTGGTACGTTTTAAATACTTTCATTAAAGATCATTTATACGATTTGTATACTTTCAGTAAATTTCTGTTGATACGTTTTGTATTCCTTCAGTAAAGTTCTTTGATATGTCTTGTATACCTTAGATAAAGTTCTTTGATACGTTTTGTTGCCTTCAGTAAAATTCTTTGAAACGTCTTGTATACCTAAGATAAAGTTCTTTGATACGTTTTGTATATCTTCAGTAGAGTTCTTTGATACGTGTTGTATACCTAAGATAAAGTTCTTTGATACGTTTTGTATACCTTAGAGAAAGGTCTTCGATATGTTTTGCATACCTATAGTAAATGTCTTTGATAGATTTTGTATTTCTTAAGCAAAATTCCTTGATACGTTTTGTATTCCTTCAGTAAAGATCTTTGATACGTTTTGTATACTTTCACTTGTTCTTTGATACGTTTTGTATACCTAAGATAAAGTTCTTTCAGACGTTTTGTATACCTTCGGTAAAGTTTTTTGATACCTTTTGTATATCGTAAATAAAGATCATTGATACGTTTTATACCTTTAAATTTTTTTGGTACGTTTTAAATACCTTCATTAAAGATCTTTTATACGATTTGTATACGTTCAGTAAATTTCTGTTGATACGTTTTGTATACCTTCAGTAAAGCTCTTTGATACGTTTTGTATTCATTCAGTAAAGTTCTTTGATACGATTTGTATTCATTTAGTAAAGTTTGTTAATATGGTTTTCATACGTTTTGTAATCTTTCAGTAAAGTTCTTTGATACGTTTTGTATTCGTTCAGTAAAAATCTTTGATATGTTTTTTATTTGTTCAGTAAAGATCTTTGATATGTTTTGAATTACTTCAATAATATTGTATGATACCTTTTGTATGTTCTCAATAAATTTCTGTTGATACGTTTTGTATTCCTTCAGTCAGTGAAAGTTCTTTGATACGTTTTGTTATTTATTTCATAGTCAAGAATGTAAAATGATACGATATTTGAAGATATTTACGACCAGCAGTAGGCATATGTTCATACGTTAGAAATCGAATCTTTAAATCTTCAAAAAATTGTTGTCCTTATCTATCATGAAAACAAGCACTTTAAAAATACTGCATATTAAATTAATGTTTAGAAAAAGAACAGTTTTGTAATAAATTTTGGAATCGGATTCAGATGTGTTGGCCCAAAAATTACGTAATATTACCAAACAACTATATGTTCAACTCGGCCTTTTCTGTCTCACTTAACGAAATCCCCGGATGTAGTTGGACTTCATTTTGAACTACTTTTGAGCACGTGATGTAACAAAATTGCGGTGTCATTGTTTACTTGCGAAACGGCAATAGCTGGAAAATTTTACTCTTGCCATATCTAGTGATTAATATATCAGGGGTATCTCTCATACTATAGAAGGAATTCAAGGCATCGATTTGTTTTTGCTTCAAATCGAAATCTATTTTGAGTTTCATCACGTCTTCTTGAATAGCCATCTTGAATGAAAATGACAAGACAAAATAAAAATTTTAAAAAGTTTATTTTAGTAAAATACTGCTGAAATTCGACAACTTATATTTTCAACAGTTTTGTTGAATATAGCAACATATTTAATTTTCTTTATGCACTACTAAATGTAATGTTACTGAGAGATTTTTTAATTTGTCAAATTATCGTGTCTACTTGTCATCTGTCTGTCGGAAACCTTTTCGTCGATTCCACGCATTCTGAGGGTATTTATGCGACTACATCCGAGTTTATTTTTATTATATTATTATTTTTTTTGCAAGGAACGACGAAAGGCCCAGCGATGTTCCGATTTCATTTATTTTATCGTCTTCGTACGAATTCAACTTGTCGGGACAGATGATGGTGTGTGAACGTTTGTCAGTTTGTTTTCCGAATTTCGATGATTTTTAAGGCATTTCGGTTTCCTCTACCATTTTTAAACGATCTACAAATGTCAGAATTTTGGATGGGGCGTAAAGCACCATTTATCCAATTTCAATACAGCCACCCACTGCTTAAGTAAGTGCAGTATTAGAAATTAATGGTTCGTTAAGTTTGTTTGCGACACTGTTTTTAAAATTCACATTTACGCCCTATTTAGAACACACAAAGCAGATCAGTACACACGCGAGTTCAAATTCACGCTAAATCTATTTGAGAATGATACCAATGGAATTCCCTAGAGCACCACATGGTATCTCGTAGCGCTTGTGCGGGACAATTATTGCTATTGGCAATGGAATAGCATAAAGTGACGTTTTCCGTTATAACGACGTTTTTCGGGAATTTTTTATGTAAACGTTATCCATTTCATTCCGCACAGACGCTAAGCGGTACTGATCACGTGGTACGCTTGCGAGTTCCATTGTATATCGTCCACTACTCCAAAACGTTCTACTTTGAAACCGATTCGTGAATATTCATAAAACGAGCCCAACTCTCACACGTTTTTAGAGTTATACTGTGCCACTTCACAGTTGATTTTCTATAACCGTGATATTTATTATAAAACGTAAAACAGTGATATAGCATAGGCCTCGAGAACGTCAGTTTGTTGGTTCGAACCCAGGTCTGAAGCCACATAGGACTTTGAAGATTTCGAGAACCGCTTCCTTGATTTGACGCTCGGCATTGAGCTGAGTTCCGTGTGGTTCACAAAGTTCCAGCATAAAGTGCGTGGAGTGTTTGTCTGTTTTACTGGCTCTGTGTAACTTAGCTCTGAATGTTTTTTTAGTTTAAAAGTATATTTAAAACATACTCTAAATAAGTTGATTTACTTGCTTTCGTCGCGAATATAAAAAAGGTCTGCTTACATCAGAGCATTGGAAAACGTGCTCAAAAGGCATCAGATTAAGCATATATCATGACAAAGTATAATATTTTAGAGTGAGTTGAGTAGTTGTGTTTAACGTCACAGTCAAGAATATTTCACTTATATCGAGACGTCGCCAGCTATAGGCGAAAGTGCAGAAATTTTGCGTTCCGCTCATGGCATTATACAGCAGGGTTCTTTATTGTGCCATGCCTGCCATGACACGGAACCTCGTTTATTTTAAGTTCCCATCCGAAAGAACTCGTAATGACGAGTGCTTGTCGAAAGAACAGTCACTACCCACTTTCATGTCTTGGGTTATACCCGGCCGGGGTTCGAACCCACGACATTCCACTTACGGAGCACTCTACCAACTGAGCTACCGCAGTGGTTATAATATTTTAAATTAAAACTAATGAACCTTTACCTATGCCCAGATTATCGAAGTATTATTCTGTAACCCTTCATATAGAAAATGTCACCACAAAGTATGCTTACTCTCAAAGCCTCGAGCTCAAGACATTTATACTTGGTTTGTGTCTTTGCCCATTGGTAAATTAAAAATAACATATTTCAAAAATTTTGGCACAATGGCATAAGGTCGGAAACCTTTGCTTTCCATAAACAACAAATATAGCTTGTCATTATGTGTGCTTAGTGCATACTTTTGGAGCATGCGTTCAGAAACTCCAAAGGTAAGCATGCTTGGTAGCTGCAATAATAATAATAATAATAATAATAATTATTATTATTATTATTATTATTATAACATTTATAATATTTTATTGCTCAACACTGAAATAACAGGTTATTGTGAAACAACAAATGAAACGGTTTCCAACTAATGTTATACTTCATTACAATGTACATATTTATTTCTACTTATAATTTTACTTTATTTAAGGTATGCAACATTCTCAGGGTTATATTCTTTTTTTCTATCTATTTTTTTCTACATTGCCAGAGACAATACGAGTCTTAACAACAGATAAAATGTGTTAAAATATTTTTATTTATCATGTAGTTAAAAGTCATAACATTTTGAGATAACGCAAATCTTATCTAAAATAAGTAAAAAATTATCCAAGATTGCGCGCTGAAATGCAGAATAGGCAATATTATATGAAATAAGACAGTGTTATTTTCTCGTTGTTAATATTTAGACTTTCCAGATACAATGGTATGCTTTGCTTTGTGGAGTAATAGATATCTCGATAATATGAACATTATTGTGTAATTCGTTCTAATTATTTTGTAACAAAAGCAATGTGTGTGTAGGATTTTTGCATATTACCTTACATAATAGCCGTGTTTAAATATTTACGTTCATCAAAATTGCAGATAAATACCTATAATATACAAAACTTATTTACAAAATACAACAGTTACAGAGCCTCGTTTCCGAGCAGTCTAAATTGCTGGCTTACAGATAAAAGCGACTCTCACCACCTAAATTAACATCCCACTCAAAATAGAGTGTATTGGGAGAAAGTTTGTCAATTGCTTGTCGATTGTAGGTGGTTTTATCCGGGCACTTCGGTTTCCTTTACCAGAGAATGATTAATTAATTGATTGATTAGGGTTTACGTCCGAGTCAAGAATTTTTAATTTATATCGAAATGCCACTAGCTATAGGTAAAGTGGCTTAGATTTTTACCCTTTAATCGCGCGCAGTACAAGGAGGGTTCTGAAACAAGTCGCGCCTACCGTTACACGTGGAATCGGTAAAATGGTCTCCTCGAAAGGACCCCGTAACTTACATTGTTAAATTCCAAATGCTCGCCAAACACAGTCACTGACTTATCCAAATCTTGCTTATACCCGGTTGAGGTTCGAACCCCGACCTCCAACATTGGAAGCGGGCACTTTTTCACTAGTGAGTGAGAACATCTTGTCCGGTACGAAAAACACTCCAAAAATACTCCAATCTCTCTGAATAACAGAAAAATTAATATAAAAACATTAAAAGAGATTTGATTGTAACGTTAAACGTCGCATCTTCAAATTTTCAGCTATTCATGACGACAGCTCTTTATGTATATATTGTCATATTGCAATTATTTCGGAACACGATATGTGGCATAAAGATACACTTACGAAACTAGACGTATCAAATTATGATTTTTTAAAAAATATTATAATTTTAATAATGTTAATCGATAAAAATCTGTATGTAGTCGGATTATATTTTCAATTAAAGGAATTTTAAAAATCTAAAATTATAATTGCATTTTTTAAAAACTTAATATGTAATGTAAATCGTTATTTAATTCAAATTAATACATGTTTAGTTAAGTCTGATTTATTTAAGTTATCATTTAAAAATTTCAATTATACTTTTATTTCTGTAGAGTATTACCCGGATATATTGAAGTTGAGGAGACTTGGGAAAATAGTTCAATATATCCGAAATTCAATATATCACACAAAAGACCATTTCAAAAATAATGTTTCATTTATTAACTCAAAATACAAAAACTTTTTATCAAATCTGATTGGTACAAACACATATTTCTGACGAAACACGTAATCCGTTTTATTCCGCCCAAACGTTAAATGACATTGATCACGTGGTACGCTGTGAGTTGCATTGAAACCGTTTTTACAGATTCTAATGCGAGTTCCGTCAAGTGAGGGGATAAAGAGTTGTGTGTGAGACTCGATTACTGTACTCGTCTCAGCTTCACCCAACCATCCTAAATCTGACCATCTCAATATAAGTGCAAATCATTGTGTCTGATGCGTAGACCACTTTTCAAAACTTCCTTTTATAAAAAAATAACTGCCCACCTCGATATAACTTTATAAATCTCGACTTTTGCTCGAATCACTATTCCGTCACTCTTCTCCAGCCAACAATCTTGGAACTGACGACCACCGTAATAAGTGACGAATATGATAAATCCAAGTCTGTTCTGCTTCACTCTATCTTTATCTACGGAAGGCGACACGTGCCACCTACAAAAAAAGACTTAATTACGAGATACTAAGTCGTAATTACGACATAACTAAGTCGTAATTACAAGATGGTAAGTCGGAATTACAAGATGCTAAATCATTATTGCGAGATAGTAAGTCGTAATTATGGTAAGTCGTAATTACGAGATAGTAAGTCGTAATTACGAGATAGTAAGTCGTAATTACAAAATGGTAAGTCGTAATTACGAGATGGTAAATCGTAATTACGAGATGGTAAGTCTTAATTACGAGATAGTAAGTCGTAATAACGAGATGGTAAGTCGTAATTACGAGATGGTAAGCCGTATTTACGAGATAGTAAGTTGTAATTACGAGATGGTAAGTCGTAATTACGAGATGGTAAGTCGTAATTACGAGATAGTAAGTAGTATTATGGTAAGTCGTAATTACGAGATGGAAAGTCGTAATTACGAGATAGTAAGTCGTAATTATAAAATGGTAAGTCGTAATTACGAGATGGTAAATCGTAATTACGAGATGGTAAGTCGTAATTACGAGATAGTAAGTCGTAATTATAAAATGGTAAGTCGTAATTACGAGATGGTAAATCGTAATTACGAGATGGTAAGTCGTAATTACGAGATAGTAAGTCGTAATAACGAGATGGTAAGTCGTAATTACGAGATGGTAAGCCGTATTTACGAGATAGTAAGTTGTAATTACGAGATGGTAAATCGTAATTACGAGATGGTAAGTCGTAATTACGAGATAGTAAGTAGTATTATGGTAAGTCGTAATTACGAGATGGAAAGTCGTAATTACGAGATGGTAAGTCGTAATTACGAGATAGTAAGTCGCAATTACGAGATGGTAAGTCGTAATTACGAGATGGTAAGTCGTAATTACGAGATAGTAAGTAGTATTATGGTAAGTCGTAATTACGAGATGGTAAGTCGTATTATGGTAAGTCGAAATAACTAGATGGTAACTCGTAACTACGAGATAGTAAGTCGTAATTACGAGATAGTAAGTCGTAATTACGAGATGGTGAGTCGTTATTATGGTAAGTCGTAGTAACGAGATGGTAAGTGGTAATTGCGAGAGATCGTAAGTCGTAATAACGAGATGGTAAGTCGTAATTACGAGATGGTAAGTCGTAATTACGAGATAGTAAGCTGTAATTACGAGATGGTAAGTCGTAATTACGAGATGGTAAGTCGTTATTACGAGATAGTAAGTCGTTATTACGAGATGGTAAGTCGTAATTACGAGATAGTAAGTCGCAATTACGAGATGGTAAGTCGTAATTACGAGATGGTAAGTCGTAATTACGAGATGGTAAGTCGTAATTACGAGATAGTAAGTCGTAATTACGAGATGGTAAGTCGTAATTACGAGATAGTAAGTCGTAATTACGAGATATTAAGTCGTAATTACGAGATGGTAAGTCGTAATTACGAGATAGTAAGTCGCATTTTGGTAAGTTGAAAGTACGAGATGGTAAGTCGTAATTACGACTTGGTAAATCGTAATTACGAGATGGTTACGAGATGGTAAGTCGTAATTACGAGATGGTGTTTCGTAATTATGGTAAGTCGTAATAACGAGATGGTAAATCGTAATTACGTGATAGTAAGTCGTATGATGGTAAGTCGTAATCACGAGATGGTAAGTCGTATTATGGTTAGTCGTAATTACGAGATGGTAAGTCGTAATTACGAGATGGTAAGTCGTAATTACGAGATAGTAAGTCGTCATTACGAGATGGTAAGTCGTATTTACGAGATAGTAAGTCGTAATTACGAGATGGTAAGTCGTAATTACGAGATGGTAAGTCGTAATTACGAGATAGTAAGTCGCATTTTGGTAAGTCCTAATTACGAGATGGTAAGTCGTAATTACGAGATAGTAAGTCGTATTATGGTAAGTCGTAATTACGAGATGGTAAGTCGTAATTACGAGATGGTAAGTCGTAATTACGAGATAGTAAATCGTAATTACGAGATGGTAAGTCGTAATTATGGTAAGTCGAAATAACGAGATGGTAAGTTGTAATTATAACATCACTAAGTCGCAATTACGAGATAGTAAGTCGTAAATTACGAGATAGTAAGTCGTAATTACGACATATGTGGTGGTATGTGTCGGCTTCCGTAGTTATCAAACTAATCACCCCCAATAAAAGGATAAGAATTTTGACTTGTGTTTCAAACCGCATTACTTCATTATACATTAATTGTGATAAACACAAAGAAAGAAAGAAAGGAAGAAAGAAAGAAAGAAAAAAAGAAAGAAAGAAAGAGACAGATAGAAGGAAAAATGGCAATAATTAATTTTTCTTCGGTTTGTTGCATTTTGAATCAAAAATAAAAAAAAAATAATAATAAAAAATGAGGTCGGAATTTTCCCTTCTTGACCTAAGTTGATGACTGATTATTTTTCTCGTGTATAAATTACGAAAAAAAAAAACCCGAATCCCTACTATTCCGATGCAAGATTTTGCTAACGGATGAATACTAGACATGCAACAATTACAAATAACGCATCAATCACAGCAGAATGTGAACCTACGTGACAAAACAAAACAATGATTTTTTACTTTATATTTACATATATTTTAGTAAAAATAATATTACAGTTGAATCTCGTTATCTCGAACTCCGCGGGGAAATGCAAAAAGTTCGACTTATCCGAAGTTCGAGATAAACGATGTGAAAAAAAAAACGGCAAAAAAGGGAAGTAACTCGTACAGATCTATCGGAAGTCACTTCCGGTATTATGTAATGCTTATGTCGACAAAATTCACAGTATTTACCGATGCCTCTGTATCTCTTTTAATACGTGATAAGCAAGTCGGTTACAAAATAGTGTCATTTTCAAGTACAGTTTTATTCATAAGTATATCTGTATACCGCTGACAAGTACATGGACTATGTTGCTTTCCAGGTACAAAATATTGTTTACTGTTTTTTTAATTAAAGTGAAATACGTGTGTTAAGTACATTTGTTTTCAGCTACAATGTTGCAGCTGTAAGAATGAAAATTAAAAAAAAATAAAGTAAATATTGTGTATTACACAAAATATCAATAAATTAATATCAAAACAATTCAACCATACAATCATCACTTTAATCCATAAATAATCATGAAAAGAATAAAAGAATGTCAATGTTCATTTCGTAAACATCATGTAAACTTTTCACGCATTAGCACTATACTTTCAATGAGGTTAATAACAAGAGCACTAATTTTAAAAATTTTAAACTTGACTATCCCCCCAGTACTAGGACCGGGTCCTTCATCCAGTTTATTTGTAGCAGGTTCACTTAATGACATCTTTAAACGCATTGGTAAATGATAGATTTATGCATTTTGTTTTATTAGATTTTCTTTTTTACTCAAAATCTGTCAATAACTGATTACACTATTATATTTTACCGACAAACAGCGAGTCCGTTTTGTTCCGCATTCCGGTTTCGCTTTGTGTACTTTAATCACCCCAAGCTTCCAGTTGTTTTGATTGATGTTCACATCACACAACCACGATGTTAAGCTTGGCAGTAATTAAAACACCCGTTAATTTTCTTGTTTTTTTATGCAACGATAATAATTAACGGATTAAAGAAATCAGAAGGTCAGTGCAGTTTAATAATAATGAATGTATTGGTTTTAAATCAACAGTGCCGACAGTCACTAGATTTTTAAAATTAATTAAATCTACCAAAAAATATTTTCTTAAAATTTTTGTTCGAGTTAACGAATGTTATTTTTCTAGGATTTTCATTCATGGGTTCGACATATCCGGAAATTCGAGATATCCGAGTTCGAGATAACCGGAGTTATTTTAGTTAAATAAAGAACAATTCTGTACGGACTTTTTCTAAAAGTTCGACTTATCCGAAAGTTCGAGATATCCGTGTTCGAGATAACGAGATTCAACTGTATTTATCATGAAAAAATATTTTCGACGTTTTCATATATTTTTTTCCGCTAAATTAAGTCCCTTGCCGATTAATTGAGATAGGGTACATGTGCACGCTTGAGGTGAAATATTGAAAAAATATCGTACCACCAATTCAGTGAGATAAATCTATCAAATATGCGATATATATATATATATATATATATATATATATATATATATATATATATATATATATATATATATATATATATATATATAAATTCAAAACCTGTATTATGTTTGTTATACATGTCATGCAAAAAATGCATTTCTACCTGGAGATATTGTCTCTATATTAATAGTTTTTGATACCTATGGTAGAGTTTGTACAGGTATCATTTTTTTAATTGATAATTGATACTGTTTAATCAAGTTATAAAAAGTAGCTGCGTCATATTATTCTTGCTTTATGATTGTCTGACGACAAAAAAAAAGCTTAAATGAAGATCGAATTACCAGAATAGTATTAATTCCAATTATATATTACTTTGTATAAGAAGTGTTTATGGCGTTACAACATGCGCCTTAATTTTTTAAATTAATATTTCGAGAAATCTGATCACTAGTACAATCTAGATTTGTCTATTCTATTCTACATTTTCTGTACAATATTTTGTCGATATCTGGCATTTTTTTTATTCCCTTCTAGATATTTTTACTTTTATCTACTGATTCGTTTGTTTCTGAGACGGTGGAGCAAACTGGAGTGTCATTCGGCGAGAACAATAGCAAACTTTCTTACTCTAGGATCTGCCAGAATGGAACTCAAACCAAGCTGGCGAGAGTTAGTGTGATCCGTGCGCATGCGCTCTAGACCACTCGGCTACTAAGGCTCGAATTGAAAAATCTGTAAATACCATATTAACCTATGTTCAGTGAATTTTCAAAATTTTCATTCTCAGAAATCATAACACTCTAGAAATGTCTGCTTGTCTATTTCCAGAGGGTTATAATTTATATACATATCACGTTCAACAAAGTAATATTGTTTTTTCCCATGGAATCTGAAACTTTAATGCCTTGTAAAACAAGTTACCCGAGAGACATTTTTAATCACTTTAATAAAGATAGCAACCACTAAGCATGCGAAATAATTAAAAATGAGAATCCGTATCAGATAAACACACGTTTTTGGCGAAATAAAATAAAATTTCCTTCATAAGATGACTGACAAAAAAATGTAACCTATATTTTTCGGTGGGTTCATAATATATATATATATATATATATATATATATATATATATATATATATATATATATATATATATATATATATATATATAATCGGGAAATACTAGTGTGTGTTATCAAAAAAAAAATAATAATAATAATAAAAAAAAAAAAAATAAAAACTTAAAAAAAAATAAATAAATAAAAAAAAATTAATGCATTACAATGTTGTTTTGGTTGTGTATACTTATAATTTTATGAAAACGCACGGTTATTGACAACTGGCCTGATTTGTTAATAGATCAAAATGTTTCAATAATGTGTTCAGATGAGCAGTGCATGAAATGATTTGGTAATTTGTTGACAGAACATATACAAAGCATTTAAATGATAAAATTATTTCTTAATAAAGAAAAAAGGTATGAAATAGACAGAAGGTGCTTACCCTTCCGGAGCACCCGGCCTCATTTCCTTGATGGAAGTTAACGTGTATAACATATTTTGCCAGTTTGCAAAGTTTTTTATTTGTTTTTTGGATTGTGATATGGACAAGGACTGGTATGTTTGTTTTATTATTAAACATATAAAAAAAAGAAACGGCATAAAGAGTTCGAACGCTAGCCCTTAAAGATTATAATTCCCTACGTCTTACCACACAGCCAATGTAGACGAAGTCTAAATCGTTTGCTAGCTGATATCAAGTACATGTATATTGTTTGAGGCGATTAAGGGTTCGTGCATTTTATCCTTATTCATAAATTTCAATTCAAGCGAATTCTTCACCATCAACCAAAATTTGCATAAAGATAAAATATAGAAGTTTTGGTAGTCAAAATATCTTTGATGAGGAAGAATGTGGTCTGCGTGTATTAATTGAAAAACACCGTTATTTCCATTAAAATATTCGTATGTGGAAGTATGAAAGTATAGGGAATGTAGTATTCTGAAATCTATGTTTTAAATCATAACTTTTTTTTTTAGATTTATAATTAAAATCCGTTTCGCTTTGGTATTTTCTTTTATAGTTGTTTCAAGTTTAAATATCATTGTTAAAAATTTCAAGTTTTGAATTCTAAAGGTGGATGCTTCAAATTATTGAGAATCAACCTTTCTAAAAAAGCATGATGCTTCTCATATTGAGCAACAAGAAGCCCGCTCAAAACTTTCTGTAAATTACTTGATTCATCACATAATGACGCTCACTAGAATTTAAAGAAATTCCGAAAGAAGCATGGTGCATTCCATACCTAGCAACAAAAAGTCCACTAGCCTTTTAAAAGTACTTAACATGACTTGATGTAACGGAACGCGTTTCCGTATAGTATTACCTTTTTCGATTTTGATTTTATTTTTCATTCATTCATTTCCGGTAAAGTGAAAGCACATGGAAACATTTTGTAGATTTTCAAAATGTTTCCATGTGCTTTCACTTTACCGGAAATGAATGAATGAAAAATAAAACAAAATCGGAAAAGGTAATACTATACAGAAACGCGTTCCTTTACAAATTTTGAAGTAAAATAATATTATAAGCGGGAAAAAAAGAAATAATGAAGTTTTTCTAAACCCAAGCTCCCACGTACGAAGCGAGCACTCTACCAAATGAGTTACCGTATTAATAACTGAAACGTCAAGCACAAAAATCATGAAATGTATTGTGTTTTATTAAAGCTGCATTAAGTTTTCCAAAGAAAAAATTAAAACGGTGCTAATCTAATTAATGATGTTCCTAATGAACAATGTTACATTTGGTTCAACGATAAAAGCTCAAATAAATATAGAAATAGCAGTAATTACCCAGCGAGATGCAGCATTTGGGATCTAATATTAGAACATGGTTACGTCATCAAAACCCGGGGTCATTTAAACACAATTTTAAAAACGGTGAAATATGATAAATTAAACACAGAACTTCGTTGAATTTGTCATTTGTGACTTAGTAAGGGATTCATAACACCATT
>CM056611.1:10727953-10757953 GCA_029721355.1 Tegillarca granosa | reverse complement strand
TAACTTTTGTTCAGAAGCATGTAATGGCATGTGCAGTTCAGATTTGGCAATGTCATGGCTACCAAAACTAGATCAAGGTGACTTAGATGTGATTTTTCTTGAAATGACCTTCAAATTGGGTCAAAGTCAAAGGTCAAGGTCATGACATAGTTTGAGTTTTTTTTTTAACACAGCTTTTGAATATTTTCTCGAAAACTATAGGAAAAAGATAGAAGAAAAATTGCAAAGATGTTCAGCATGAAAAATATCTCACAAAGTAACAAGTTTCGTAGCTATGTGATAATCCATGTAGAAGTTGTTGCCCTTGAAATATTAAATTTTTATTGCTTATAAATACTAAAATTGTGCATTATTTAAAAAAATATCAACTGTTTGTAAAGGCATGTATGTAAGAACATTACAGGTATTAAAATGAAGATTAGTTTGATATATGGTTCAAGGTCATAGATTTAAGGTCATAGCTGCATAGAAACTGTAATTGTATATTATTTTGAAAACTATAAACTGTTTGAATAGGCATGTATATTAGAATATTGTAAGTATTGATACGACTATTATTTTGATATATGATCAAGGTCAAAGGTTCAAAGGTCAAAGTCATAGCTGCATAACCATACTCTAATTGATAATTGTAAATTATCCATATTATTTAGTTACTACATGTATTTTAGCTATTCATAAATGAAATGTTACATGATATTTTTGATTAAGTTTTTGTAAATGGGGTCAAAACTGGTGAAAACTGGATGTAATAAGTGCTTTGTCTTATGTACTTGGTAAATTTGGGTCAGAACCTCAGATGAGTATTAAAGCCTAAAGGTCTCTTTTTTGAATTCGGTATTTTGTTATAAACTAATGCAAAAATACTACATTATCAGAGAGAGAGAGAGAGAGAGAGAGAGAGAGAGAGAGAGAGAGAGAGAGAGAGAGAGAGAGAGAGAGAGAGAGAGAATTGTGACATTGTTTGACATAGTTTTAGTATAGCCGCACTCAGGAAATGACCAGATTGGATCAAGTTCAAAAAAGAGTTATTTTATTTTTATTTATCACTTGAATAGGCCACTTCAGTTTCATTATAAACAGGAAAAATGAACTTATGATAAGAAGTTAGTCTTATGATGCTAAACTTTAATTAAAGAAACACACACCATGTCATTACTTTGATGCACACGTGGCTTTGACACCTTGTTATTTTAGAAACATATTAATCTAATTGAAAGATTAGTATGTCGTTACTTTAATAAGATGTCAAAATAATGAGTTCATTGAAGTAAATTTATGGTGTGTATTTCTTTCATTTTAAAGATGAAAATCTCCTAAAATAGATCATTTTATAAATTAAAACACACACACACACACGCACACGCCACGCACAGAGAGAGAGAGAGAGAGAGAGAGAGAGAGAGAGAGAGAGAGAGAGAGAGAGAGAGAGAGTCACGATTGTAAAAATACTAGTACATAGTTCAAGTACATGTATTAATGGTGGCTTATTTCTGACATCGACATAATTTTAGTCGACATATAATTATCTCAACATGTCGACTTAATACCTTGACAAGTCAAGATAATATCATGGAAAGTTGTGATACCAAAATACAAAGTCGAAATATTGAGATAATTATCACGACTGGTCAATATAAGTATCGGGGCACGTCGTGTTATTTATCTCGACATTTTATTTTTGAAAATAATATTATTCACAAAATATTTGCCATCATATATCATATTTAAACACAATAACTCTGTATTTGCATGCCCACTCCTAACTTTATTTAAACTCTATTTGGCATACTATTAAAGGAAGATTTTGAATATATAACACAAATACCAGTTAAATTTTGATGTGCCAGATGTGCACATTTCGGAAATTCATTCCTCATCAGTGACACTAAGACCGAAAAGTTTGATAGATAAAAAACATAAGCCAAACAATGAAAATAATGAATCTAAAGTTCCAAAATTATTTAATTAATTCCTATCCAATCGGTTCCATTCTGATGTAACAGCTTTCCAAAGTTCAGCTGATGTTGTTGGTGCAATTTTAGCTACCCTCTCACCTATGTAGTACCACACATTTTCTATCGGGGACATATCAGGGGAATTAGCAAGCCAATTGATAGTGGCTACACCCTCCTGTCAAGAAACGATATTGACGAACGAAAAACGACATGGAGCATTGTCCTGCTGAAATATGAAGGATTTAGAGGAAAAAACCAAACATTGTGACACAACAATATCATTTATTATATTTTCCTGTATAGTTTCCCATCTAGCCTTTTTAAGAATACCTGGACCATTTGGTGACATGACACCCCAGACATGTACTTGAGCTGGATGTTTAACTTTAGTCTGAATACATTCTTTGCTGTGTTTTTAATGCTTGTAAAGCCAAACTAAATTTTCTACGATTTTTATTGGATTTGAAGATTGATATATCTGAGAAAATTACTTTTTAAAAAAAATTCATCGATTTATCTAAATGCTCCTTTGCCCACTGAAATCGTTTAAGTTTCTGGTTTTTAGTTAATAACTGTTTTAGATCAAATTTACTTATAATGCATCTTAAAGTTTCTTTTTCAACCATTTTCCGCAACGATACTGTAAGTTCTGTTAAAGATACATGACTTTGTTGAACACATTCTTTTCTCAAAAAGCTTTTTTCACGATATTTTAATTTAAGTGGCTGTCCTAGACGCATTCTGTCTTCCACACTTTCAGTTTCTTTTAATGTGCTTCTGTGTATTTTTCTTCTGTTCTTTCTTCTTTAGTTTTATTTTTCTTGTCATTTCTTTCTATTCGTTTGCTAATGAATTCTCTTTGGGAATTTTCAATATCACAATAATGTTTTGCAAACAGATTTTAAGATTAATTATTTTAAAAACAGAAAGAACGATTTCGGGCAGTTTTAAAATGGATCTAATATTTTAAAGTTATATTTTGTATACATGTATTTTTAAATTTACTCGTTTTGTTCAATTTTTCATTTGTTGGCATAATTTAACATAAAAAGTACTTATAGATGCAAACGTTGCTTTTACGTAATGGATATGTGCAATGCTTTGCTGGAACAAATTGAGTCTATGTCTAGAATTATGCATTTAATATAAAGTAAGGAAATGTGGAAAATACTGGGGGGGGGCTCCAAATTACCAGTTTATTTATGTCAATGGCGTTATATATATATATATATATATATATATATATATATATATATATATATATATATATATATATATATATCAACGTTTCCTATAGTTATTATACAACTATATTTATATTTTTTATTTTTTCTTTCGTAATTTTGAAACTACCCTTATTAAATACATGTAACTTCAACATTGACCAGCATACAAAAATTAAAAAAAAATAATAATGGTTATCGACATGTAGTTGCAAAAGAACGAAAAAAAAAAACAAAAAAAAAACAAAAAAAAAAAAAACTTAAGAACAAACATATAAACTCGCAGTTGTAAAATAACTATAGGAAACGTTAAATATTGACCTGTAGTTAAAAAGTCGTTTAAAAAATGGTTATGGACTTTCAGTCGCCTAATTATTATATAGAAACAATGGTTCTCGATCTTTAGTTGCAAAATGACAAATAGGCAAAAATGTTTATTGGCCTGTAAATGGAAAATAACAATGTTTACTGACCTGTAGCTGACAAATACTGATTGGAAATTATTCGGTTGCAAGATGTTAAAACATTTAAAACAACCTATTGTAAAAACCTTAGTTTTTTTCAACATAGAGTCTATTAAATTTTTGTATTATAAATAATGAAACGAAATAAAAGAGTGTGATTTAAAGCCATCATAAAAGATTAATAAAAATCGCGAATATTTTATAGGGTGCACAATTTCGCAATTTCTGTGAGTATCAAAATGCCTCGAAATTTTATGTAAATAAAAATTAATTCTCAAGTTTTTAAAATGGTTTTTTTTACCTACAAAATACGAAGCAACGAAACTCAAATCCAAGAATAGAAATGACTCTACGGTATAGTTTGGAAACTAACTCATAATTTCATCCAACAAATATCAGAGACGTAGTTTCAGGGCATTTGTCTTTGCTACAAACTTCATCATAAAGGAAGACAATATTGTATTCCTTTGAAAACACAAAATCATATATATATATATATATATATATATATATATATATACAAAAAAGCGCGCATAATCGCGTAAAAATTTTTTTTAGGAACCCAACATTCTCAAAAATAACTCTATGAAAGCGTAATAATCTTTATTAGTAATTACACGGAAATATTTCATTGAAAACGGCAAAAATTATAGAAAACAATTTTGACGGAAGAACGCCCCCATAATAGGAAAAGGAAGCCTGTTTATATGTTCAAATTTGTGAGAAAAACATCATCTTAATTGATAAAAATAAATTAAAAGTGGTAACTTATGAAATGACTAAATTATATATAATGAGTAATTAGTCGAGTAATGTATTATTTTTCTCGCATATAATTTAAGAAAAAATACCGAAATACGATGCTAGTGTTTGAATACAAGACATGCAGCGATAACAAATAACGTTTCACTAACAGCAAAATGTAAACCTAAGCGACTAATAAATAAAAAAATTAAGATTAAAAAACCCAACTGATGTTTTCTCTCTCTCTCTGTGTGTGTGTGTGTGTGTGTGTGTGTGTGTGTGTGTGTGTGTGTGTGTGTGAGATAAAACATTCTTTAGCAGTATAAGTTGTAATAATTTTTTCTTGATGTTAATAAAATTTGATTTGTTATATAGCACTTTTGTCTTTTATTTTGTTTAAAACTTGCATGTTAAAAAACTTTCACTTCACGCCTAAAGTATTTTCAGCCTTGCAAGACTAGAGGCGTTAGGTCACAAATCATAATTAAACGAATGTTTTTCATTTTTTTATTTTTCTTTGAATGAAACCCTTTATAAGATAGTCTCCAAATTAATGCCCTGTTTTATAAAGGAGTTTTAAACTTTTCAAGCTTTATCATTAATAAAATTGCTATGACAGTAAAAAAGATTTTTGCCCTTCCAACCTGAGATCGGAAAAGCTGTACTTTGTAATACGCAAGCACGAAAATGGGGATGTTTATTGGAAAACCCAAAATGTTTTCATAAATATGCGTTTTAGCCAATCACTTTATCAGTTAATACATTAAAAATTTTATTGATAAAAAGGAAAAATAGATAAAAAATATTGGAAAAACTTTGACGGAAATACGCTCCCATGAAATGAAAGGGTTCATATTATTTGTCATACAAATTTATCAGAAAAACATAATTTTTTATTGATAGAAATAAATTACATGTACAAAAGTCCTAATTGATTTAATTAATATTTTAAAATTACAGAAGTAATTACATTAAGCATGCCGACAATGGCAATCAATTTTTATCTTTTCTGCTGAAGGGATTGGGAATATTTTTAAATTACTGTGACTGAAAAAAACGGCTACTACATTTTTTAAAATTTGGTCAGACCCGACCAGGATTTGAGCTTAAACCTCCCAGGTATGGATCGAGCACTTTACAAGCTGAATATCCTTATATATGCTTTTAATCAAGAATATACCGTAATACGAACAATAAAAAAAAATCAGTGTTAAGTTAGCACTATATAAATTTTTTTATTTTTTAAAAAAAAAAAAAAAAACAACTTGCTGACGTATTGTTGATGTTACCCGGTACATGAGAAAAACAAGAAAGACAGGCACATGATGACCCTTTAAAGTGTATAAGGAAATGAATGACAGTGAAAACATACTTAAGAAATAATAGAATTAAAGTAAAGAATATATATATATATATAAAAAGCTGATGTAACGCGTTACATATGACACGTGAACTTTGATGCAAGAGACTGGCACGAAAACCCTCAAAAGAGGTTGATGAGTGAGAAAAAAATGAGTGACACTGGAAAAGCAAATGAAAAGTTTTGATACCAAAAAAAAAAAGTTGAGATATATAACATGTCGCAAAACTTATGTTGACCAGTCGTGATAATTATCTTGATATCGCGACTTATTTTTTAAAACTTATGGAATGCAAGCTATGGTGGCTTATTTCTGACATCGACGTAATTTTAATCGCCATAAAATTATCTCGACATGTCGAGATAATATCTTGACAAGTCGAGATAGTATCATGGAAAGTTGTGATACCAAAATGAAAAGTTGAGATAAGTAACACGACTTGCCGCGATAAAAATAAGTCGAGATATCGAGATAACTTATCACGACTGGTCAACATAAGTATCGCGGTATGTCGTGTTACTTATCTCAACTTTTCATTTTGGTTTCACAACTTTCCATGAAAATATCTTGATTTGTCAAGATATTAAGTCGTCATGTCGAGATAATTTTATGTCGACTAAAATTATGCCGATGTCAGAAATAAGCCACCATATGACTTGTCAAGATACATGTCGAGATAATTTTATGTCGACTAAAATTATGTCAATGTCAGAAATAAGCCACCATAGCATGTCGTGTTTTTTATCTCAACTTTTTATTTTGGTATCGCAACTTTTCATGATATTATCTCGACTTGTCAAGATATTAAGTCGACATGTTGAGATAATTTTATGTCGAATAAAATTATGTCGATGTCAGAAATAAGCCACTATACAAATATATTTAAGTAACATTTTAAGATTAATAAAATCCTGATTTAACCCGTTATACGAGAAACCTACAAAGGGGTTGATGGGTGAGGATACATATGTGACAAAATAGGTAGAACTGAATAAAATATAATGATTTAATTAACATTATAATGTTGATGGTAACCTGGTTTAAACAGAAACATACAATGCAATAATAATAATAATAATAATAATAATAATAATAATAAAAAAAAAAAAAATTAAAAATAATAAAAATAAAAAAATTAAACATGATACTTAAATTATACATGAGAAATTTATGAGTGAAAAATCACTTCATAAATAATTTATAGTGAAAAATAAGGATAAAAAATTAATGAAATGCTGTTGTAATCCATTATATGAAAAACCTTGATTGCAGAAGGGATTGGCACGAAGAACTAATAAGAAATCAAAGAGGTTGATAATTGAGAATACATATATGAAGAAAAATAGGTGAAAATAAATAAGAAAATAACTTAACTAGCATTTTAAGTGATTAATAAAATGCCCATTAACCTGGTTAAATACGTATCAAACATTAAAGAGACTGGCAAATGATGGCGTTAAAGGTGCACAAGAAGGTTGATGAGAGAGAGAGAGAGAGAGAGAGAGAGAGAGAGAGAGAGAGAGAGAGAGAGAGAGAGATCATAACAACCTTTAAGAGGCAGACATATGATGACGTTAAAAGGTTACAAGTACACAAGGAGGTTGATGAGAGAGAGAGAGAGAGAGAGAGAGAGAGAGAGAGAGAGAGAGAGAGCGTAACAAGCTTTAAGAGGCAGACATCTGATGGCGTTTAAAGGTTAAAAGTACTCAAGAAGGTTGATGAGAGAGAGAGAGAGAGAGAGAGAGAGAGAGAGAGAGAGAGAGAGTACTTCAGAAATAATAAAATTAAACTAAAAAACAAAAAGTTTTAAGTAACATTCTAAGAAACGTGTAAATTCTGATTAAATCCGATTCGTAGAAACATAAAAGAAAGGCGACATTTTGATACTAAAATTATATACAGGGTAGTTGATAAGTGAAAAATCAATAATAATAATAATAAGAAGAAGAAGAAGAAGAAGAAGTAGAAGAAGAAGAAGAAGAAGAAAAAAAAGTGGAAAAATCACTTTAAAATAATAATAATAATAATAATAATAATAATAATAATAATAATAATAATAATAATAATAATAAAGTGGAATAACAGATAATAATAATAATAATAATAATAATAATAATAATAATAAGAAGAAGAAGAAGAAGAAGAAGAAGAAGAAGAAGAAGAAAAAAGTGGAAAAATCACTTTAAAATAATAATAATAATAATAATAATAATAATAATAATAATAATAATAAAAAAGTGGAATAACAGATAATAATAATAATAATAAGAAGAAGAAGAAGAAGAAGAAGAAGAAGATATAAGAACAATAAATATATTAACAATAAATAATTACGTAACCCGAAGAGAAAAATACAATGCAACAAAAAGTTACAAATGCATGATGATACTTATATTGATATTAAACAAGGAAGTTTATAAGTGAAAAAAATTAAAATTAAAAAAAACTCTTAAAACAAAATATTTTAAACAACATTGATAAAATGCTGATTTAACCCTGTACATGAGAAAAACAAAATGTAACAAAGAGAGACAGGCACATGATGACATCTAATTATGCACGGGGAAGTTAATAAGTGGTGAAACAGCATGATTTCAGAGATTAAAATAGATGAAGCGATTTTAAGTAGCCTGAACCGCCAGTGATAACGGGGATAAAATGTCGACTTGCTAATAAACAATATAAATGTACTTTAGTCAAATTTCCGAATAAAATAGATAAACGCCATCAGAGAAATATACTCTTATCGTATATCTGTGCATCTTTTCCTGCACAATTGTTTGTTTTATAAAATGTCAGTATAATATGTTTAAGTTGGCACGTTTATGTCAATGAATGGCACTGAGTATATTTTGCAAGAATAAAGGTTAGCAAGAACGTACTCTTACATGTAGGATACAATAAACAGCTTGTAGACTTTGTGAGACTTTTAAAAAAAGTAAATCGACTGCTTAGTTAAACAGACATGGGATAATAATAATAATAATAATAATAATAATACCAACAACAACAACAACAATAATAATAAAAATAAAAATAACAAGAACAACAACAAGAATTATAATGATGATGTGTAGTCTATAATGTGATAGAAAACAATCAACAATTAAAATTAATGGCTCTGCAATAATTACATAAAACAATTATTCTTACATTACGAGAGAGAGAGAGAGAGAGAGAGAGAGAGAGAGAGAGAGAGAGAGAGAGAGAGAGACGTATATCGGAGATATTTTGACAAATGGTAAGAAAAGTTCACCTTTTTATGAATGTTGAATTTAATAACAACTTTATTTACAGTTGTATTTTTTGAAGGCATTCACTGTTCAACCTTATAATAATAATAATAATAATAATAATTTGAAAATATCATACCTATTGATAACATATATTGTAATTAATGGAGTCTAAATGGTTATCTACTTTTGACCAAACAATGAAAATGAATTTTCACATCAATTAAAAATTTCCAATTAAATGAAAGGTGGCAATACTTTGTTTGATATATATAAATTCTTTAAATAAATTGATTTATTTGAAATTAAGCAAAGAACAAAAGAATTAATTAAAATACTACTATACTGACACAGTTTATTTTTGTGAATTAATCTATCTATTTTTTTGGTAACTCTGATCAATAAACAGGAAAGGATATTTTTTATGTAATATTTATTAAACTAGCTAGTTCATTTACCAATGTTGAATATAAATTTAGATTTTAATAAGACTTAGATTTAACGATTTACTTGACATGTACACATGTATGATGTTTATGAATAACTTAAAAAATAATAATGCTAATTGTGTTTTACGCCCAAGTCAGGAATTTTTTACTTTATTATTTTTATTTTTATTTTTATTATTATTATTATTATTATTATTATTATTATTATTATTATTATTATTATTATTATTATTATTATTATTACGATAAGTTCTACAATGGTGGAAGAAACCGGAGTGCCCTGCAAAAACTACCGAACTTCAGTGAGCGAACTAAAAAAAATACTAACATATCTAAAATCATATCCAATTTAAAATTGAACCCGCCAGATACTTTAAGCCAAAAATACCTGTCTGTGATAGAATTTGTATCGTCATATCTGACAAACGTCTTCGTGAATCTAAACCGTCTGCGTGAAATTGATTCAAATTCACGAAGACGTCTGCCATATTTGCATCTACCATATAAAGAAGTTTTGTGATCATATAATGATGTTGTGCGATCATACAATGATGTTTTCCAAACATACAATGGTCATACGTTTTCGATGTACATACATTTTCGAGGCACCATGTTAAATCCGTAGAGCTCGCGCATAATCAGTCACGTGACGGTGTTTTTGTTTTGGTTCCATCGGAAGCGAAAGTGCAAACTAGGATATAATGATAAAACCAAATCATATAATGATAAAACCAAATCATATAATGATAAAACCAAATCATATAATTATAAAACTAAATCATATAATGATAAAACCAAATCATATAATGATAAAACCAAATCATATAATGATAAAACCAAATCATATAAGTGAATGATAAAACCAAATCATATAATGATAAAACCAAATCATATAATGATAAAACCAAATCATATAATGATAAAACCAAATCATATAATGGTAAAACCAAACCATATAATGATAAAACCAAATCAGATAAAACCAAATTATATAATGATAAAACCAAATCACATAATGATAAAACCAAATCATATAATGATAAAACCAAATCATATAATAATGAAATGAAAATATATAACGGCGAAACCCAATCATATATTTATGATGGCGTTCTATATAAATTAAATTTCGTTATTTTCGTGGGTTACTGAAAACCACGAAATTAAATGTCATAGAAAATTTTTAATTTCCATTGCCCTCAATGGGATTTATTTTCACAAAACTCAATTCCACGAAAATTTCTACCAATAGAATTTTTAAAAAATGCAAAACCACGAAATTTTAACCCAACGAATATTAATGATTCTATGTATATATATATATATATATATATATATATATAAATATATATATAGTCGCCAGTGACGTAAGTAGAAAGTAGACAGGGAGATCAAAATGTCTATTACACAAGCGTATATAAAATATAAGTGTAATGTTTATAACAAGATATTTTTTAAAAATATTTCCGTATTTAATACTAAAATAGTTATTTTGTTGGAACAAAAAACAGATAAATTAATTAACTGATGTCATTAACCGATCACGAGATGATAAGTGTCCATCTTGAATCTTGTAAGTGGGAAACACTTTGCTATCATTTCAAGTGTCTGTCCAAGGTTAGAATTTTTTTTTAAAAAGTGGACTCAACACTAAATAATGTGTGTTTTTAATAGCAATTTAATGGCGCCTAATTTGTAATGTGGGATTTATAATTATCGTTGAGATATTTATCATTTAATACTCGATCAAATGGTAATTTGTTAATTTACGAATTGGCTGATTTATCGTGAAGAACCATTTCCTTCTACCTTTGATTGTTCTGAATGATGCATATTTTATTGGAGTTACTGTTGTTCCTGTGTAGAGTCAGGGAACACTGTGTTTCTCACTTAAAATCTACTCGAGTAGGGCGACTGGGTCCACTAGTGGTCTAAACATGCGCTCACGGCTTACAGATCACGTGACTCTCTCAATCTAGGTTCGAATCACACTTGGGTAGATCCTGTTTTGAGAAGTAAAAGTTCACTTGCCGAAAACCTGTTCTTTTACGGTTACTCCGCCATGGTTCTTCTTACTACGGTTCTTCACCATGTCAGAACTGACCGCCTCGATATAAGAGAAACAACTTTGACTGGGCGTTAAAAACTATTACTAAACTCCCCCTATACTTCACCTGACTGGGCGTTAAACACTACTACTCAACGCCCTCTCTTCTCCACTTGATTGGGTGTTGAACACTATTACTCAACTCCCCCTATATTTCACTTGACTGGGCGTTAAACACTACTACCCAACGCCCTCTCTTCTCCACTTGATTGGGCGTTGAACACTATTACTCAACTCCCCTATATTTCACTTGACTGGGCGTTAAACACTACTACTCAACGCCCTCTCTTCTCCACTTGATTGGGCGTTGAACACTATTACTCAACTCCCCTATATTTCACTTGACTGGGCGTTAAACACTACTACTCAACGCCCTCTCTTCTCCACTTGATTGGGTGTTGAACACTATTACTCAACTCCCCTATATTTCACTTGACTGGGCGTTAAATTCCTCTTCTACAACACTCAAGTAGATCCAGGAGAAAAAAAGTGTGTCATTGAGAAAGCTCAAAACAAAACAACCAGGGCAGTCAAAAGATGAACCATTTTACAAAGGCTACTGATAATGAAAAATCTGAAAACATGAACAGAAGCGAAAGGAGGGGGGGGGGGGGGCAATTAAGTTATACACGTGAACTTCCTTCAAGAAAGTGAGGCCTGGTGCTCTGGAAGGGTAAACTAATGAAATAAATTTGAAATTATTTCATTTTTTTACCAAAACAAATGGGCACCGAAATCTGTATATTTATGTCGTTTAACCATATCGAGTGACCTTAAAATTTAACTTTCATGAAGTTATAAGTGATTTCCGACTTAACATTCAGATTTGACGTCATTTGATTATCAATATAATTATATTTATTTGTGTAAGTTTTCCTGTACGTTTGTATGTGAATGATTTGTTTATTTTCTAAACATCTAGCAGTTATATATATGGTGGCACAGAGATGACATGAAATATATTTTTCCTATTACGTGCGCACGTATTACCTTTTACCTGCGCATGTACTACTAATAGGTAATACGTGCGCACGTAAAAGGTAATACGTGCGCACGTAATAGGTTAATACGTGTGCACGTAAAGGGTAATACGTTCGCACGTAATATGAAAAATATATTTCATGTCACCTCTGTGCCGTCGTAGACTTTTGTTGATAAATTTAAAAAGAAATTAAAATTACATTGAAGCGGCCAGGATAGTAACTGGTGGTATAAAACTGAAGCGGGAGACAGGTTAATGTAAGGGATTATCTCTTATTCCAGAATCCTCATTATAGTTTCTCTTATTATACATTTAAAGGTTGTATTGTATATTTAGAACAATACAAATATATTTAAAAATAATAAAGACGTTATATCAGTTTTGGTTTACTAGTGTACACTTAGATAGATAGATAGATAGATAGATAGATAGATAGATAGATAGATAGATAGATAGATAGATAGACAGATAAAACTAAATGTTCCAGAAATTTTCAATTTTGTAATATTTTTTTTTAAAGATATTGAGTAATTTAAAATGATTTGCAAATCGCTTAAAATGATAACATCATTCTGCTTACTACAGTACAGACCTGCAAAATGTTTAACACAAGCCAACATAGTGTGGAATCGGCAGCGGAAAACGACCTCTCGTTATCTTAATTGTCATGTGCAGAATTCTGAATATTTCTCTTTGTAAAAATTCAAAATTCTGCACATGTCATTAATGTTAAGCTTTCGGCAGGTCTGTATGCCCCGTCTGCTTTCACTTTGTATTCTTTTTTGCGAGCATTTTTATTTGAATGTGTACAAAGATTACCAGAATTTGCTACAACACTTTAACAACCAAACAATGTGCACGTGACAAACAGCCAAACAGCTATAGGTGACGCGTCGAAGAATAAATCATACCTATTTATTTTTATGACTTGTCGAGAAAAATAATTCTAGAAGATTGCTTGTGTTCCCTCCAGATGAAACGCCTGTTGCCATATGTATGGCTACATGCATTCATCTTGATTCATATGTCATATTCCAGTCCCCGAGGTCAACGCCAGAACACAGGAACGATAACTCACATGTCACGTTCAAGTGCTTGGGGTCCCGAATGGGGGAAATATTATAAATTCATCTTGGTTCATATGCCAATTATGTCTTCGATATTGGAAAAAAAAACCAGAATAAGAAACTGATTTGTTTTGAATATTCTTTAATAATTAAATTTGACAAATTTCTAACGATTTCATTGGTTGGAAGGCGAAAATACGTTCATGTCATTTCTCAATGACTCCAACGTAAATTAGCCACGCCAACTCACGTCCAGAAGTGTTTGACGGTGACGTAATCTAGAACGAACTACTTTTAATGCGCGTCTTTTTAACTTGTTTATCAAAAGCAAAAATTTCATAAAGTTATTTTCTCATTTGATTGAGTTGTCTTGGAAATTTAATTACACAGTGTGCACGGCGTCCATGTAATGTGTAATTAGGTCCGGTTGCTGATGTCGTCAAACTAGAAAACAGTGCCATTTAAGCTAACGGTTATACCATAATTTAACGGCTCCTTGTTAATTTTATATGCCATCTTAATGGAAAATGATATCGCTTGATTACAAAATTTTGATAAAAATTACCATTAATTATGACTTTTGAACATATCACAAATTTAATTGGCAGCCAGATAATTATAGATATATATTTGAGAGACAACCCACATGTTTTCGCAAATCAAAATTATATTAATTTATATTAATTTCAGTTCTGTAGACATTTGAAGAGGCAACATATGATTAATATGGGTAGATCTATATTACATAGATGCCTCGAAACCATTTACTAATAAGACGTTAAAAATGTTTTTTACAGAGCTAGGCTTGAGTGAGGACTTCCGAGTGAAAAATTATATCACGTGTATCGAGATAAAACCAGATAAAAACGAAGGAACAAAAACATTTTGTCTTAAACTTCTCAAAACAATGACCAGAGGGCGATATTTTAAGACCAAACCGACCACAAAATGTGCGTGTGTGTGTGTGTTTATGTGTGTGTGTGTGTGTGTGTGTGTGTGGGGGGGGTTATGTGTGTGCATATGTGCGCGTGTGTGTGTGCGTGAGAGAGAGAGAGAGAGAGAGAGAGAGAGAGAGAGAGAGAGAAAGAGAGAGAGAGAAATAAATCATGTTAAAGTACAGTACACATCCTCTCAAAATCATCCGCATGTACCATTGTGTCATTTCATCTTTCCTGTTATTATGTCAGTTTCAGTTAAGTAACGGAAGCGTATTACAGGAGGTATATACGTCAATGTTTCTATTAAAGTTCGAAAATTCACTCATACTGTGTACAAGTAAATGCGGATTTTATTTTGCTAAGCAGTCTTAAATTCAAAATTCTAATTAATTAATTTTTAATTTTTTTTTTTCATAACTTTCTTAATATTATTTCCTAAAGGGGAAAATCCATTTTAAAATAACAACATAACGTCAGCGCTATGTCAATATTTCGGCCAAAAGGGCCTCGGTGGCCGAGTTGTCTAAAGCGCGCGCTTACGGATCACAGTGCCTCTCACCGCCTGGTTCGAATCCAACTCGGGACATATCCAATTGTGAGAAAGTTTGTCAGTTCGCTTGCCGAAGGTCGGTGGTTTTCTCCGGGCACTCCGGTTTCCTCCACCATCCCAGAGCTGACCGCCTCGAAATAAGTGAAAGAATCTTGACTGTGGTGTAAAACACCATTACTCCACTCCAATCCTTTATCAAGAAACTAATAATTTAGAACTCTTCTATATGATTCTATTACTAATTATTACCTGATTCAAAATATTGACATAAAGCTGACGTTATATTGTTATTTCAAATTCAAGTTTAAGTGGCAAATTAAACGTATCGTATAGAAGGTGTGCATGTCCTATTAAAGATTCTCTCCTCTATATCGATTGAGTTGGAAAAGCCGGGATACCTGAAAAAAAAATGCCGGCAAGCGAATTTACAAATTTTCATTGTTATATAAAAAAAGAGTATGAAAAGAGTTCTGTATGGTTATTGGAAAGGTGATCTGTGTTGTTATATGAAAAATGTATAAAAGGGAGTTTTGTGTTTTTATATGCAAGAAGTTTGAAAGGAGTTCTGAAATATTATATAAAAGTTCAAGTTTTTATATAAAAGAAGTCTTGAATTATTATATGAAATATATAAAACAGATATTTATTTACTTCAGCTCACACAAATGACTGATAAGGATGTTTTACCATGACTCAGCATATTTCAATATCCTATATGTGGGTCATTTTATCATTGTATTCTTACTTTGATTTCCGGTTTTTGATGTAATCCTTTCCCTTTTTTCCTCTGATTACAACAATCAGCATTGTAATTTACAGCTGGGATTTGGTATATTAATTTAGATTTAAATGTGAAATGCTAGATCATGTTACAACTGTCCAGTGCAAAATTTTAAAATTCTGTACAATCAATTTTATTTCAATACTTGCAAATGATTACTGCAAAAATTACTTTATTTTTTTTATGAAATATCAGGAAAAAAAAAAAAAAAAAAACCACCTAACTACTTGTCTCAATATCCGTACGTCTACGTTTAAGGTTTTCGTATTGTCTTTCACCATCAGCACTAGGTTGAAAAACTTCTATTATTATAATAATAATAAAATAATAATAATAATAATAATAATAATAATAATAATAATAATAATAATAATAATAATAATTACAATATAATAATAATAACAATAATGGGTTATTGAAATATTGTCCCGAGTTGGCGCTTTTATTAAATAGCAAAATATATTTCATTTGCTTCCCATTTGTTTTTCAACTAAAATTCCGTTTTTGTTTCAAAATACACAAATATTGTGAGCATCCTTGGTAGCTGCAATAATAATAATGATAATAATAATAATAATAATAATAATAATAATAATAATAATAATGATGATGATGATGATGATGATGATGATGATAATGATGATGATGATGATGATTGATGATGATGACGATGATGATAATGATAATGATGATGAGAATAAAAATTAATAATAATAATAATAATAATAATAATTATTATTATTATTATTATTATTATTATTATATCTTTATACTGTATGGCGTATTGTGGCAACAGTAAATCTTCAAAATAAAAATTGTAAAAATATTTATGTACCAGTCGATAATTAGGGTTGATTGATTGATTTATTGAAGTTTTACGTCGCAGTCAACAATTTTTTTTATATCGAGACATCACCAGCTATAGCCGAAGTGGCAGTAATTTGATCTTTACAATCCGCTTAGGGAATCAGGAAGGATTCTTTAGCGTGCCACGCCGATGCGACATGGGGCTTCGGTTTTTAAGGTCTCTTCCGAAGGACTCCGTGACTAACATTTATAAATACCGAGTGCCTTACTAAGAACAGTTACTACCAATTTCCAAAGTCTTGGTCAGACCCGGTCGGAGTTCGAGCCACCGACCTCCCACATACTCGATCATAGGGGAGTTATATAAGATCACCAAAATAAATACGGTAAAATTTTCAACTGACCTTTCTTGTCAAAAGTGCCAAAATTTAGCTCCGCTAAAATGTTCCTCTATGCGGTATTACATTTTAATATTATCATGAAGAGCGATAAATTATGATCAACCGAAATTCTTTATAACTCAAAACCTATCTGGATATACATGTAAATCAAGAGAAATAGATTCATTCTTTAAAAAAATTATTATCATTCTACTTAAATTATTTCAGACCATTTTTAGAATTTTTGTGTAAATTATATTAAAAAATTAACAAAAGGTAAATTTTAAATAAAAAATTTTTTAGACTTGTATGGGCGGCCGTAATACAACATAATAAAATAATTAGAGATATTCCCTATTCGTTTCTAGATGTCTATTTAAGTTAGAGATATCTCCTAATAGTTTAGAGATGTCTATTTTAGTTAGAGATATCTCCTAATAATTTAGAGATGCCTATTTAAGTTAGAGATATCTCCTAATAGTTTAGAGATATCTATTTAGTAAGAGATATCTCCTAATAGTTTAGAGATATCTATTTAAGTTAGAGATATCTCCTAATAGTTAGTTTAAAGATGTCTATTTTAGTTAGAGATATCTCCTAATAGTTTAGAGATATCTATTTGAGTTAGAGATATCTCCTAAAAGTTTAGAGATATCTATTTAGTAAGATATCTCCTAATAGTTTCGATATATCTATTTAGTTAGAGATATCTCCTAATAGTTTAGAGATGTCTACTTTAGTAAGAGATATCTCCTAATAGTTAAGATATGTCTATTTTAGTAAGAGATATCTCCTAATAGTTAGTTTAAAGATGTCTATTTTAGTTAGAGATATCTCCTAATAGTTTCGATATATCTATTTAGTTAGAGATATCTCCTGATAGTTTAGAGATATCTATTTAAGTAAGAGATATCTTCTAATAGTTTCGAGACATCTATTTAGTTAGAGATATCTCCCAATAGTTAAGAGATATCTATTTAAGTTAGAGATATCTCCGAATAGTTTAAAGATGTCTATTTAAGTTAGAGATATCTCCTAATAGTTTAAAGATGTCTATTTTAGTTAGAGATATCTCCTAATAGTTTACAGATATCTATTTTAGTTAGAGATATCTCCTAATAGTTTACAGATATCTATTTAACTTAGAGATATCTCCATATAGTTTTGAGATGTCTACTTTAGTCAGAGATATCTCCTAATAGTTTAGAGATATCTATTTAAGTTAGAGATATCTCCTAATAGTTTTGATATGTCTACTTTAGTTAGGGATATCTCCTTATAGATTAGAGATATCTATTTAAGTTAGAGATATCTCCTATAGTTTAGAAATATCTATTTAAGTAGAGATATCTCCTTATAGTTTAAAGATGTCTATTTTAGTTAGAGATATCTCCTAATAGTTTACAGATATCTATTTTAGTTAGAGATATCTCCTAATAGTTTACAGATATCTATTTTAGTTAGAGATATCTCCTAATAGTTTAAAGATGTCTATTTTAGTAAGAGATATCTCCTAATAGTTTCGAGATACATATTTAGTTAGAAATATCTCCTAATAGTTTCGAGATTTATCTTTTAGTTAGAGATATTTCTTATTCTTTTCGAAAAAATTATTTTACTTAGAGATACATGTATCTCCTAATAGATTCGAAATATCTATTTTATTTAGAGATATCTCCTATTCGTTTAGAAATATCTCTTTTATTTAGAGATATCTCCTAATATTTTCTAAATATCTCTTTTAGTTAGAGATATCTCCTAATAGTTTCTAAATATCTCTTTTAGTTAGAGAAATATTCTATTCATTTCGAGATATCTCTCATTAACTTAGAGCTTTATCTTTAATATCTTAATTTTTATTATAATCATATCGAGTTTGAAATATCTATAATTTATTTCAGGATATCTCTAAATTAAATTTAGTATTTAGAGATATCCTTAATTATACTAAATATAATCATTTATAGTATATTGAATTTCATGCATTCCTTATTATTTGAATACATAATAATTCGCTCATATCCATGGATTAATGAAGAAATCTTAACAATATTTTGTTAGGAGAAAAGTAACAGTATTTGCGCCTCAGTCATATGGAAAAGGTAAATTCCTTGAGGTTTCGGTAAACTGACTTTCGGCAAAGTGAGCTGACATATATATTTCTGCGGGAAGGGGTTACTTAGTTAAAAGTTGTTTTACTTTACATCAGCAGCTTTTCAGTTATTCTTGATGAGGCGAGACGTTTTTTTTTTACATCTTAGGGTGATTAATCTTAATGCAAGTTCATGTGATTTGTGACTTTGCAGTGTTTCTGAACACTCGTGGTGACCTTTAGACTGCTGGTACACTCGTCTGCAACGTCGCAGATAAACCATGCAAACAACTCAGTCCATTATACTGGTACTGAGCCAACGAGTTAGAGCTACGTTCTTTTTTCACTTCCGGTGACCACGGTGAGACGCCGTGAGTTTGGAGGCTTGTGCCTTAATAACCGCAGTCATGCAGAGGATTCGCACCTAGGGGACGAGAGGCAATATGTAACTAAATCTTGTGCTTTATACCCCTTGGCCATAGTAGGACAGATTTCCGAGATAAATGAAGATGACGAAAGGTGCACAGAGTACAACCAGAAGTCGGATCGACCTTAAATATTTATCATTTTCTATATTTGATAAGAGTTCCAGGAAGCCACCGCCTAAATAAAATGTCAAACTCCTTAAGTCAGGGGAGGGGGGGGGGTTTATGAAGCAATCAAATTTTCACACTATATGCACTTTGTTCATCATATAATTGTATCGGAGAAGACAATACAAACATGTGACGATAAGTAAGTGGTCACGTGACATGTCTTCCTCTGCAGCTTTAGCAGAAGTTCCGGTATTTGCTGATTACTTCCTGTTTATTGTAAACACTGTCACTTAGTAAATCCTAAATTAGGCGCGAAAATTGTAATATTTTATTAAAAAGGAGTCTCATATTTAGCTATCTCATAATCTTTTTAAGTTTTAGTGGCCGAATGGTCTTAAACGTGCGATTATAAGTCACAACGCCTCTCAATGTCAAGGTCGAATTCTAATCGGGCGAAAGCCGATGGCTTTTCTCGGACACTCCGGTTTACTCCATCAATTTATTATAATAAAAAAAACTTGAAAAAATTATTTACTTTACTTCACCAATTTGTGTTTATCTTGTATACTTTTTCTCATTTCGCATATTTTGTCACGACATGTTTCTGCTAGCTCTATTTTCAGTGTAAATGACGTGCTTAATCGTTCGAAAGTTGTACTTTTGAGTGATCCTGGGTTAGAATTCAGTCAGCGACACTTAGCGCGATTGGAGGTCAGCGAGTTCATTTAACACTTGTTCTGAGTTTACTAAAGTGCCTATATATTAGATAGATAGGCACTTTCAGCGTATGCTTTATCGGTAAGCAAGAGAATAGATAAGATTGAGTTTTTGTAACCTTGTAACCAGATAGGTCACTATAAGTTGTATTTCCCGTTTCTAACCTGTTAAGCAAACGTTTTAAACACGTACAATACCTAATTTTTTTTTCAAAGGTCCATACTTTCTATAATAAACACTTCTTGGTATTTTAGACGATTTGAGATATAAAATTCAGGATCGGCTCCGGTTTTGAATCCAGGATTTTCCACACTGCAGACTATGCTTTAGGAACTAAAAAATCAAAAGTTTCAATAGAAGATGATTTAACAAAATAGGGTTATGAAAACATGACAGACCCTACATACATGTTAACATAAAACAGTTTAGAGTAGAGTGGAGTGAAGAAATGGTGTTTTACGCCCTAGTCAAGATTCTTTCACTTAATTCGAGGCGGTCACTTATGGAATGGTTGGAGAAAACCGGAGTGCCCGGAGAAAACCACCGACAATCGGCAAGTGTACTGACAAAATTCCTCATACTAGTATTTGTCCGGAGTGGAATTCGAACCCAGGCGGTGAGAGATGCTGTGATCCGTAAGCGCGCGCAAAAAAAAGGTTTGGAACAATATAAATTGAATTTTCGTATTTTTAGACAGTTTTCTGGTAGGTTATTTTTTCATTGGAGGACTAAAGTGTGCACTAATAGGTCACAGTACCTCTTTCCGCCAATTCAAAATTCTGCTCGGAAAGATCCTTATGTAAAAAGGTTCGTCAGTTTGGCCGATTGGTGAAGACCCTGGCTCCAACGTTGTTGTTTCTTTCTAGGACATTAACAAAGAAAGTGTTTTTTTTTTTGTCGGCATTATTAATTGGCTCCGTACCAGTATAATGGACAGAGTAGTCTTCGAAGTTTATCTACGACATTTCGAGGAAGTGTACTGGCATTTTTAAGGTCATCTTTAGTGTGCAATTGTAAGACGTAGATAAGAAACTCTTGCGCGCGAGCGCACACACACACACACACACACACACACACACACACACACACACACACACACGCGCGAACTTGTATTTAGATTATGCATTGAGATAAATAAATAAATAAATAAATATATATATATATATATATATATATATATATATATATATATATATATATATATATATATATATATATATAAACATATATATATATATAGTCAAGAAGAACTAATAAAGAAATTGTCTCGTCACGAAAAGCTGAAAATTTGCTGATGTGACGGACAAGAACATGTAACTAGATTAACGAATATAAATGGAAACCAATGTAGTATAACATATATTTATTTAGATTTCTAATTGTTTACTATAAAACGTTTATCAATAAGAATTTGAAGTGACCTTGAACGAAAGTTACATGTATGCCTTAAGGACGGCGGGCAAAAATCCCAAAACTCTTGAAACTTTTTTGTAGCTTGCGACGGGGAATGGAATGTTGAGATAAATACACTTAGACGTTTCGTATCAAAGCCTTTTGCATCATGAGAGAGAGAAAGAGAGAGAGAGAGAGAGAGAGAGAGAGAGAGAGAGAGAGAGAGAGAGAGAGAGAGAGAGAGAGTGTGTGTGTGTTTTAGTAAGAAGGTTGTATTGGGGAGCTGTTTAATGCGGAGTTGAATTGAGTAATGGTGTTTAACGTCCGAGTCAAGAAGATTTCACTTACATCAAGACGTCGCCAGCTATAGGCGAAAGTGCAGAAATTTTGCATGTGCGTTGCGCTGATGGTATTATACAGCAGGGTTCTTCATCGTGCCACGCTTTCCATGACATGGGACCTCTTTTTTTTAAGTTCCCATCCGAAAGAACCGTGATTTTCATTTCGTAATGCCGAGTGCTAGGCGAAAGAACAGTCACAGATTCACTACCCACCTTCAAGTCTTGGTCCGACACGGTCGGGGTTCGAACCCATCACTTCACACTTACGAAAGCGAGCACTCTACCAACTGAGCTACCGCAGTGGTTATATCTTATTGTGCACTTTACTATAATAGGATGATATCAGATATAAAAATAAAATGTTGAAAACGTAGGTGTAAATTGAACTTGAGTTCATTTTTAAGTAGTAAACGGGTGTATCTTTAAAACAATAATTAGTCACTGGCTATAAATAGCATATGAACTAAATTCTGTCATTCGGCCAAATTACAAACTGCTTGTGTTGACCTGATATGTGTCAGTCAACTTATGATTGTTGTTATCCTTAGTAAATAATACGTGTTTCTTGTAGTTTGAACTTTTACTTCATATCAATAGCAATACACTTTCACCTTTTAAATCGGATATTTATCCCTACATGTAGTTACTCTCTTCTTAAGCTTGCGCTTACAAATCACAGTGCCACGTCTAAGTTCGAATCCCGCTCGGGCAGACCCTAGTGTGGAAAAGATTGTAAGGTGGCTTACGGGGTTGGTGGTTTTATCTGGTAACTCCGGTTTCCCCCACAATTGAAGAACTGATCGTCTTGTGAAAAAAATATTGAATGTGGCGTTAAAAACTTTTTATCAAATTTCTAAAACAGCTGACTACGATGACGTCACAGGAAAGACGTTACCGTTAACTTCTATTACAATTACAACCAGGAAACAAAAATGATTATATATATATATATAATTTTAAAAATCAATAATCGCAAAATATAAATAATTTGGAGAAGTCAAAGTGATGTTTCTTGAATGTTCTGGAACAGCGGCGATGTACAGTACCATTCACGAGAACGCCTCCCGAGGGACTATATTATCGCTCACTAGATGTCGCTCTCTAGTAAACATCGGGCATTAAAATTTAAAAAAAGATTTAGACACTTTAAAATAATAGTAAATGCAAACAAGGAAACAGGCTTCTCCAAAAGATCTAACAACATATTTTGATAAAACATCTTTGTTTGGGATCGGTTATGTGAAGAACTGACACACACTGGAACATGCGTATATTCAGTTATATTTTTTTCTAATATTGAAAGGTGTAATAAAAACAAAGGACAAGGAGTGGAGTGGTGTAATGGTGATTTACGCCCCAGTCAAGAATCTTTCACTTATTTCGAGGCGGTCAGTTCTTGGATGGTGGAGGAAACCGGAGTACCCGGAAAAAACCACCGACCTTCGGCAAGCGAACTGACAAACTTTCTCACACTAGGATCTGTCCCGAGTTGAATTCAAACCCAGGCGGTGAGAGGCACTGTGATCCGTAAGCGCGCACTTTAGACCACTCGGCCACCGAGGCCCCAAAGCACAGGGCCTTTAAATGGACTTTATATACAAGTGGGACAGTAAAATACATTTTTTGTGGTTTTTTCTTTTTACTTTAACTTTCTTTTTCTTTCTTTCTTTTTTTTTCGTCTAAAAAGTGATATGTATACATATATATGTATACATATTACATATATATATATATATATATATATATATATATATATATATATATATATATATATATATATATATATATATATTGAAAAGTGGTCTTTATATACATTACATTTGGAACATCCATTTTCCTACAATCGTTGGAATACAAGTTTGTATATATGTCTCCATAAAAACATACAGGTTTTTCTACTTCCGCTTCAATCCCTGTTGAAAGCATTTCTACTTCCGCTTCCCTTTTAGAAGCATTTCTACGAGACAATTTTTGAAACTTTACAGGTACAAGAAAAAGCGATTGTTAATTCTGAAATGGCATTTGGACAAATTTCGGAAATTATTAATCGTTGCAAAACAAATGCAGTTTTTAAAAGGAAATATCATGTGATATATTGTAGCTTAAAATAAAATGTCAACTGGAATAATAATAATAATTAATAATAATAATTACAACAGAAAAATCAATTGTTGTTGTAAGCCATAAATAATTTAATACAATTACAGAAGAAAAATATTTACAAAACTATAACCAATTACTAATTAAATGAGCTAAATTTTGATGTTTTACACCATAAAATGATTAATAAATAGTCACAAAATTCGTTAATCATTCTGAATGTAAGTACTAACATTGCTTAGTATTATACATTAAAAGTTCATCAATAACTTGTAGCACTTTGGTTTTTGTTTCTTCTCCAATTTTTGAATAATTCAGGCGCGCCTTTCTTTATCACCGAAACAATCGCACATGAGTTGCGGTAATATTCATACATTTGCACACGTAACACTAAGTTTGCAGTTTAATGACGTTTCATTGTTTATTACCGAATTTAATTTTTAAAAGAACATTGTAAAATATTTCATATTGACAGAATTCTGCAATAAACAGTTGATTTATATCAATATTAATTCGAGAATCCCTTAATTTCCAAATTTATAATGTCTTAATTTTTTTAACTATTTAAGCAAGGCATAAAATTTATAATTGGAATTATAAAATTGTAAAGTTTTCAGTATTTTTTTTTTGAAATACTGAAAATACTGAAAACTTAACACTTTTGTAATTCCAGTTTAAAAAAAAAGGCTATAACTTGTCTCTTTATTATTCACGAAACTAAAACGTTTCAAATAAAAAAGTCTCGCATTAGTATTTTCGGAATCAATTTTTCATATACATTCAATGTATTCACCTGAATTGCCTTTATTCAAGTTGTCCCACTTTTAACACTTATGGGCTCAATTGTTCAAAATGTCAAAATTGTCACCATTTCAGACCTTAAAAAACTACTTTATTGCAAACCAATTTTCCCAGTACATACACTTGACGACAAGTGTTAAATTCATTTACTCATTAATGCTTTTTTACTAATTCAATGTAGCTTTCCGAGGCATCAGCTGTATTTATATCGGGTGAATGCGATAATAAGAGTTTTTTCCTTACGTTTAGTAGAACAATTTATTTTGGGTTGTTCGGAACCACGATACAATTTTTAAAGTCAAAATTATCGGGTTGTTTGTCCCGTTCATGGACAGTTAGACAATAGCTTAACTTTGTCACAATAATAACTCTATAAAAATGTTCATTGCTTTACTTTTAAAGAATCTATCAGATACTATACACCATTAGAACTTGGATAAAACACATTTTAGAACTTATGCGTGTTATAGTTTTTTAAGCTTCTTCCCGATCTCCTGTTAAGTAGACAGGTCCACGATTGGTTATGGACCTTCAGAAGATCGGCATGAGTTTACAGACTATCCACTTGACGTCTTTTAATAATTCTTTCAGAACTTCCGTTCTTTTAAACATAGAAAGGTTCCATTACAGTTTGTGGCATTTCGGTAATAGGATACACGATACAGTGAGTTGTAAGGATATCCCTGTTGTCGTTCAATAGTTCAGATCTCCAGTTCTAGTTTACAAACACGTAGTCGTGGAACGTAGAAAGAGTCCACGACAATTGATACCACTGCGGCAGTCGAATATAAGCATTGAGTTGAGTGGCTTACCCGTACCGTCGTTCCATAGTTGATTCTTATGAACTTACACGTAGAAAGGGCTTCATGACAATTATTGGCACTTCGGTAGTCGGATATTGGCATTAAGTTGAAAAGCTCTCCATGACGTCATTTTAAGAGCTGTTTTCCAATGTTCTGCTTCAGATTTACGTAGAAAGCGTTGCTGACGGTTTGTGGTTCATTTCACTTGTATTTGCCGGGTCATAAGATTCGGAACGACCGAACCATCTAAAATGAAAAATAGATAAATACATAGATGAATAATAATAATAAATAAATAATAAATAAATAAATAAATAATCAATTGATGCAAAATAACTAGACACAGTTTTCCTAAACAAGCAAGGATTGTTACTTTATTATTGGTGATATAAGATTTTCTCAATAAAGTGTTAAATCTTTGTATTTTCAAATCGCTTGTAAAAGGAAACGAATGGTTTACAGATTTTTAATTATACCTAACATACCATTTGACATTCATTTCAGTTGTTTGTCTCAAGTGTTCTTTAATTAGTTGTCACCATATTTATTTGCCTTTTCTTTGTATTATTTCATTATTTATTTATTTATTTATTTATTTATTTATTCATTCATTCATCTTTTTATTTATTTATTATTCATTCATCTATTTATTTATTCATTCATCTTTTCATTTGTTTATTTATTTATTTATTTAATTTTTATTTATTCATTCATTCATTCATCTTTTAATCCATTTATTTATTTATTTATTTATTTATTCATTTCTTTATTCATTCATATTCATTCATCTATTTATTAATATATGTGTTTATTTATTTATTTATCTATCTATCTATCTATTTATTTAGTTATCTATTGGTGCATTTAATATACATTGTTTTCTGTTTTTAATTAAGTTTGCTATTGTTAGAACATATTTTTCAGTTGAAAAAACGCTCTTTATCAGAAAAATGATTTTGAAATAGGGTCCTTCGGATGAAACATTTAAAACCGATGATCCGTATCTCGGCACCCGTGACACGTCAAAGAACCCTTTCTGCACATTGCCCTAAGCGCACTGCAAAAGGTAAAAATTTCTGCCACTTCACCTATAGCTGGTAACGTCTTGATATGAGTGAAAAATCCGTGACTTGGAAATTAAACCCCATTTAATCAATCAATCAATCATGATTTTGAAATAAAGACACTTTCTGAAGAGGCCATGATGTTAAAATAGTTAAGATATAAAATTTTTAACGGGATTCGTTTAAAAATTAAAGGTTTGAACCGGGTCAACAAACTGTGAGAAATAAGATTGCATTACTAGAAAACGATCGTCACTGCTTGACACGGTACCGGCACAATAAATTAAGCAATCTGTGACATTTTGTGTCAGCTTGTGTATTAATATTGAAAGCCGCCCTAAGTAGATAGAAAACACTTGTGCAGACCCACACATATCTTCAAATTGTATTTACCATACATTTATGCTGGGAAATAAAGTGGTCTCTTGTAGCATTTGAACCTTAGTGTATAACTAAATTTTGCTTACAATAATTCTCCCTACTAACTTGCGACCCAGGGCCTTCCCGCCTGAGTGGTCTTTTAATTGATTGACTTAATGGGGTTTTACGTCCCAGTCAAGAATATTTTGCTTATATCGAGAACTCACCCGATATAGGTGAAGTGGCAAAAACTTTTGACCTTTGCAATACGCTAAGTACAATGTTCAGGAAGAGTTCTTTAACATGCCACACCTGCCGTGACACGTGGGATCGGTTTTTAAGGTTTAATCCGGAGGACCCGCCTGATTGGTCTTAGGCGCGTAATTACGGATGACATTGCCTCTCATCACCTAGGTTCGAATTATACTCAAGCAGATCCTAGTGTAAGAGGATTTGTCAGTTCGCTTGCAGAATGTCGACTCGTTTACTACCCTGATTGCGTACCGCTGCTGGTGGAGTAAAACTCCCCGAGGGTACCCATAACTCAGTAGGCAGTACTTTGTGCTGTCAGAAAATGTACCATTTAGCAAAATTTACAGCCGTCTTCAATTTTAAAATTTATTTAATACTAAGGTTTGTTTTCTCGTGCAAAGCATTCCTTGGCATGATTTGGATTTATATAATTTTGGAACTTATTTTAAACTGTTTCGCTTATGTTTTTTTATCTATCAAACTTTTCCGTCTTAGTGTCACTGATGAGGAATGAATTTCCGAAATGTGCACATCTGGCACATCAAAATTTAACTGGTATTTGTGTTATTTATTTACTTCGGTCATAACGGTTTCTCCCACCATTTTTGAACTGACCGCCTCGATACAAGTAAAAGAATCTGGACTGGCGCGTAAAACAACATTAATCCATTAATAAGTCCAACTTCTATTTATGGCTCTTGTAACTCTTCTTCTAAAGGAGGTAATTTTAAGAGGCGGAACTAATGGTGTTTTATTTCTTTTTGTTCATGTTATCAGACTGACATTGAAGAGAATAGTTTGGTAGCCAAAGGAAACTGTATAATTTAGAATTGCAGTTGGACGACTTGTGATTAACAAGCCAAAGCTTTGAAGCAATCGGTTACCAAGCAGCCATAGGGGACTCAAAATATCCGTTATTTATTGATTTATTTATTTATTTATTTATTTATCTACACTACAATTATAGTTTAATCTTTTGTAGTACATGTACTTCAATTTAAGATCTGCACTTGTAATGTTTTAATTAGTTAGAATGTGACTTTAAAGCTTTAAATAACACGAAACAATATATAGAAAGACTGGTTTATAATATGAGAGAGAGAGAGAGAGAGAGAGAGAGAGAGAGAGAGAGAGAGAGAGAGAGAATAATCACACGGAACACAGGAACATTGGTAATAAAAGTGGCGTGGTTAAGGTGATTTTGCTTTCAATACAAAATACAATTTTTAAATATTTTTGTTACAAATTAATTAATCGATTTAATTTAGCATCAGCTTATTTTATATTTGCGAATCCAAACCAAAACTGCGACACAAAATATTGTAACATAGACCCTCGAATATTTATTCCAGAGAAAGTACAATTGATAATATTGTCATATGCTTTATTTTAATGCATTTTTCTTTGAAAAAAAATTCAAAAAAATTGCATGACGTTTTTACTGGTTAAAAGGACCTTAGTTGCCGAGTGGTCTAAAGCGCAAGCATACGGATCACAGTGCCTCTAATCGCCTAGGTTCGAATCCCACTGGGACAGATCCAAAGGGAGATATTAAAGTTTGTTAATTTGCTTGTCAAAATTTGGTGGTATTCTCCGGGCACTCCGGTTTACTCAACCATCTTATTGCTGACCGCCTCGTTATGATTGAAAAATAATCACTGAGGCGTAAAACACCATTACTCAACTCAACAAAACTCGCTCACTAGTTCAATATATCTAATACTTACTTGTTTACATGGAACATGTTCTTCAGATGTTTACGGAAACTATCGTTAGTGGATGTGTACAGGTAGAAATTTAATGTAAATTGTGAATATTCAAATAAATAGGTTATAGTCCAAGCTAAATCTAGTTGCGCCTCAACCTTGGCGCTAGCTCCTGGCCGAACATAAGAATCAACTATGAAATAAATCGAGATAGGAACGGTGGCTATTATGAAATAAACACTTGTTATAACTATCATCATGGTCACTTTGGAAATGGTCTTCTTCTGGACTTTATTCGGATTCATCTGACCAATTGACATTCTTCTGACCGGAGATGCTAGCTCTCGAATTTTCAAAAATATGAATACGTTGCAGACGATCATTATTATGGCGGGAATTAACGACAGGAACGCAAAGTCTATGAAAACAAAAACTTTTTCGTCGAATTCAAGGTATTCTTCAGTCAGTGATGAACAGTCTCCATCAGAGTTTATTCCATTTGTGATAAAAAGGTGGAAATTGATACAAATAAGTATAATTGCAATTATACAAAAAGCGATAATGGTTTTTCTCATGTTGACAAATCCTTTGGAACTTGAATATTTCAGAGAAAAAACTGTTTTTACAAACCGAATCAAAGTAACTAAAACCAATATCCACGAAGATAACTGCATTGAAAAATATATCAGGAAAAGACTAAACTTACAGCTGAATTGTGACACAGTCCGAAGATCAAAATCAAAGGTGTTAGTCAACCAGTATCGTGGCAAACCAACTATCAATACCACCATG
>CM056611.1:10650453-10722953 GCA_029721355.1 Tegillarca granosa | reverse complement strand
ATGCGATGACCTTCGCTTTAGCACTGAATAACGTTCATGCCAGCAAGCTACAACTTTTGCGTGAATATGCAAAATATTATTGCTTAAGCACAAAATTATATTGCGTAAGCACGCAATGGTTTTCGTGTGATCATGCAGTAACTACCGTGCTGGCACGTGATTAAATTTGTTTTCGTGTCACACGTGTTGCCGTAATTTTAAGTTTTTTCGTAGAAAATATACAGTCAGTTTGTAAAAAGCCTTCAAAGATACCAAAGGCACCACTTGAAACAGTTTCTCCTTACGTGTGGTGCCTGTCCTAAGTAAAGAGATAAATTAAAACAAAAAGTTTCAGTACGCATTACAGCTGATCAAAACCTATAGAATATCTACATTTATGCATAGACTCAGAAAAAAAGAAAACATTACAAAAAATTTGGATTTGATGAAAGAATGAGTTTCAGAAAACCGATCGATCCGCCTATAGGAAAAATGCCAAGAAGCAAGGTTACACCTTTGGGAGACCTCTATATCCCAAAATCGACTCGAGGCCAAATGCAAATTAATTTTAGCCTAACGTGCCTATATCAAAACTAACGTAATAAAGACATCTCAAAATTGTTACTAGGAAAAACTTAATATGAAACTGTGTCATTGGTTGTTTTCTCACTATTATTTCCTCTGATTGTCAAGAGCAAAATTCACAATACATGATTTTCGCTTGTGAACTAATGCAGCGCCTACATTGCAATGGTAATACAGTCAACACTCTTTATAACGGCCATCTTCGTATTCACCAATTTTGCTGTTGTAAAGAATATGCTGTTGTAATGAATTTAACATAACTTTGTCGGAGTTACGTCCCCTGATTCAAAGAGTGGTATCCAGGGTTTTACATCTGTTGTTTGTGTTGTGTTTGTGTTTGTAATTTATGTTTGTTATAGCTGTCATATATATTGAATATTTTAAGTATTTGTATAAATACAAATAATTTTTTAAATATTTAATATTTAAGACAACTTGTTTAAATGTTTGATAAAATATTGAATATTAAAATACTGTCGTTGTATTTTGTAAATACATGATCGTGTACAAATGTATTGTACCATTTCACTCATCACCTTGATATAAATACATGTATTAAGAATCTTGACTTCAATCTTGACTTGGGTGTATAATACAGGTACTTAACACCAATCTTGAGTAGAAGAATATTTGAAAGAAAAACAAAATAAAGTTGATTAAATTTATTACAGTAAATAAAAATCAAGAACAGGCATTAATTCAAGACAAGTATGACAATGTTTAAATTTCAATATTGAACAGAGTAAAAAGCACTAATGATAACCAGTCACTATTAATTCACTTCAATAATAAGGAAATGATAGAACACAAGCACTAGATTACACAGTCACTATAATTACTCTCCACAATAGTTTATTAAAATAGTCACTTTTTTCTTATAAAATCCAATAATAATACGATTTAAAAATGAGACTAAAATCTACAAGTTTCATGTTTTTTATTTCTAAAATTTACTCAACTCAATGTGTCATTATTTTGACATGTTTATTTATCAACTGTATACACCGTCAGCTTGGACAATACCACGCGCACGACCCGGTGTCTCTTACAAGAGTGATAACAACACCGTTAATTACCGTTAGGTACAGGTAATGTTGTGTAACTATTAATTAATGACCTAGACGCGCACAGGTGTTAGACTGGACAATCTAGGTCACCTGTATAAACAATCGGTCAAGCACAAGGAGTCATGTGCAGCGATGCCTGAAGGCATGATGTGTTAGATATTGTGTGATCTTCTGCCGGTTAGCAGTGCCGTTATATCGAACAAATTTAGTGTTTATTTTGTACATTCGTTCCCGGAATTTCATTGCCGGAGCCGGTAACCGAATATGCCGTTATAAAGTGTTATAATAACGTTGTGACAGATTTGTTCCCGGCAATTTTTTGCCGTTAACCGAATATGCCGTTATAAAGGGTGCCGTTGTAAAGAGAGTTGACTGTAATAGCTCCGTGTTTTACAAGCTTTATAATATAGCTTTGTATACTTTAAACCTGTATAAGAAACGCACGTGTATTGACCAGTGACCTGACGATGTTAGATATACACGACATGTATTGAAACTAGTTTCAATGATGTGTTCAGATGAGAAGTGCGTAATTTATATGGATAATTGATGAAGAAGCAAATACATTACGTTTAAATTAGAAAAAAATATTGTAAAAGTAAAAAAAAATAATATAAAATATATTCAAACAAATAAAAACGGACTCAAGATTCGAACCCAGGACTTTTATGTTATCGTTTCCTACGTCCTACCACACAGCGTAGATGATATAGAAATTGTATGCTAGCAAATACCAAGTGTGTATGTTGTTTGGGGCGATTAAGGGATAATGTGTTTTATCTTTATCCCCAAATTTCAATGCCAGCGCATCCCTCTCCATAAACCAAAATTTTCAAAACAGAAGATAAAATATAGAAGTTTTGATAGTCAAAATATCTTTGATGGAGAGGAATGCGCTCTATGTGTATTAATTGAAAAACACGGTTATTTTCATCAATATTTTCGTATTTGTATGGAAGTAAACGGAATGCAGTATTCTGAAATGTATGTTTAAATACATAATGTAATGTTTGATCAAACTTTTAATATTCAAAACCGTTCCGTTTTGGTAGTCTCTTTTTTATGTTTACAGTGTAAATATCATTGTAACAAATTTTAAATTATAAATTCTATAGGCGGATGCCTCGGCTTATTGAGAATCATCCTTTCTTTCTAAACGTTTCATGTGTATTGATCCATGTGCTTTTATTAAAGTGTAAAATGTGGATGAATGTAATATTTGGAAGATGAATAAAAATTACAAATACCACATAAAAAGTTTCAATACACCTTTGTAATGTTTTGTATTGCGCGTATTTTTTCGCGCACGTGCACTTCACTTGTATTTTACAATGTTTGTGTTACAACTGCCGGCAAGTTAATTATCAAACCAAAAAATTCTGTGTTTTCGAACAATGAAGAGTTAAGGAAGATAATGAGATATCCGATAGCGTTAAGAGAGAGAGAGAGAGAGAGAGAGAGAGAGAGAGAGAGAGAGAGAGAGAGAGAGAGAGAGAGAAACATGCTTCTGAATTAACTTCTATAGTAGCAAATCTTGCCCAACTGTCATTTTTCTTCTGCTTATTTTTAAGAAAAAAAGATACTCTATAAATACTATTTGGTTTTATTTATTTTTTTTTAAATTTAATCAAACACATAATTTTTATCTTTTGGACAATTTTAATTAAACGTTTGCTTTTAAACATTAAAAAAATAGGTTTTAGAAAATTAAAGATTTGTTCCAGGAAATTTTTAATACAAACAAACTTTTCAAAAAAAACTTTAACTTTATAATTATTTTTACAAACAAATTAAGATACAAGAAAAACAACATCAAACAGCAGCAGCAACAACAATAACAGCAATAATAATAATAATAATAATAATAATAATAATAATAATAATAATGAAATAACTAGAATGTATACTTGCGAGCAAGTATATGTCTGAGTATCAGCTCTCTAAAGTGGTTTTCCAAATAGCGGAGCAAATTCCAAGAAAGAAAGAAAGAAAGAAAGAAAGAAAGAAAGAACTCTCTGGAATTCCATGGTTTTAACCGGATTTCTCCGAAATCCTTCCGAATTCAAAAAAACGGTGAACAAGCGACCTCCCCATGGTCAATTCCTACAAGTTGACAAAATTTCAACCTGATCGGATAAGAAACGCAGGTGGAGATGTCTCTGAAAAAATCTGTCAAAAACGAGGAAAAATAAAATATGAGGCCCATGGGCCTAAACGCTCACCTAAAGATATGTCCAATATTGTTTGCAAAGTGCAATAGACAATATATTAAGTATAGAAACTTTACAAGTTTTCTGAAGTTAAGAACTCCAACAAAACTTAATCAGAAATATATCCACTCACATTTCATTTATAAATAGCTTATATAATATGCACTAAGTAACTGTAGTGCAATGAATAATTTCCAAATCATAAATGAATTTCAGTATAATTATGCAGCTATGTCCTTGACCTTTGAACATATATGACCTCGAACCCTATATGATTGTCATGTTAATACCTACAATATTCTAATATACATGCCTATGCATGAAATTAATAGCTTTCAAGATAATTAATAATTTTAGGATTCCTATGTTGATATGACCTTGACCTTTGAATATATAACCTTGATCCATATATGAAAATGATCATCATGTCAATACCTACAATATTCTAATATACATGCCCATATAAAAAGTTAATAGTTTTCAAGATAATTTGCAATTTGAGTTTTTTTTCTGCAGCTGTGACCTTGACCTTTCAACATATGACCTTGAACCATATATCAAAATGATCGGCATGTCAATGCCTACATTATTCTAATATACATGCGTATACAAAAAGTTTAAGTTTTCAAGATAATTAGCAATTTAAGTTTTCTTTTGCAGCTGTGACCTTGACCTTTCAACATATGACCTTGAATCATATATCAAAATGATTGTCATGTCAATGCCTACAATATTCTAATATACATGCCTATACAAAAAGTTGATAGTTTTCAAGATATTGTGACAAAGATATAATTTTTAGCAATTTCCCAACTCAGTGCCTTACAATTTACCCATTTTGAGCCCTATGGCTACCATTTGTGCAAATCTAAAAATAGATAACTTAAGGATGTTATAAATGAAATATCTAAGGTATATCTCTTGTAGATTCAGAGGAGAAGATTTTTAAAGTTTTTCACTATCCCACTTATGGGGCCCCAAGGGGACTTAACTCCTTCATTGGTGGAAATCTGAAAGGGCTTTACCCAGGCATTATGGTTACCAAGTTTCATTAAATTTGGCCCAGTGGTTTAGAAGGAGTAGATTAAAATGTGAAAAGTTTACGCACGACGGACGACGGACGAAGATGGATAGCAATAGCTCATCTGAGCTTTCAGCTCAGGTGAGCTAAAAATAATAACTGGAGTCTATACTTGCGAGCAAGTATATGTCTGTGTATCAGCTCTCAAAAGTGGTGCTCCAAACAGCGCAGCAAATTCCAAGAAAGAAAGAACTCTCTAGAAAGAACTCTCAGGAATTCCATGGTTTTAACTGGATTTCTCTGAAGTCCTCCCGAATTCCTAAAAACGGTGAGGAAGCAACCTCCCCATGGTCAATCCCTACCAGTTGACAAAATTTCAACCTGATCGGATAAGAATTGTAGGAAGAGATGTGTCTGAAAAAATCTGTCATAAACGAGGAGGAATAATAATAATTAAAATAATGTCATGTGCTGATTTTGAATTTCTATTAAAATAATGCATTCAAAATCAGCACATGTCATGTGCTGATTTTGAATGCATTATTTTAATAGAAATTCAAAATCAGCACATGACAATCATAATAATAATAAAGATTACGAGTAACAACAAGATGTCTTCTGTTACGCAGATATAATAAAGATTACGAGTAACAACAAGATGTCTGCTGATACGCAAACATAATAAAGATTACGAGTAACAACAAGATGTCTGCTGATACGCAGACATAATGAAGATTACGAATAACAACAAGATGTCTGCTGATACGCAGACATAATAATAATGCATGTACAATATTACATTACAAGACTGTGAATTTCTTATGAAGGTAAAGTTCTTAATTTCCAAAATTATACACCATCAAGAAAATTTTCAGAACTTAGAAAATAGACTGTTTGATTAATGTAACAAAATGCACATCAGCTTGATAAGAACGACCAAAGCTTGAATACTGCAACGTTGTACAATAAGGGGATCTACTTTCACCTTGCCGACGTAATATGGTTTTCTGTTCTTTTTCTTTCTTCTGGAAATGTTTCTAAAGTTCCGTTTGAACTGAGTTTGATTCTGTGCACGAAAAGAGAACGTTATCAATTGTCGCATTTTGAATCCGGTTGTTTAGGTACGATCTAGAATTTCAATTTTCTTCATGACGTCTAAATATTTCTGCCTTTGTCCAAGACGCAGCCATATTCTAGCTAAATCTTGATAAAGCTTTACAGATTGCATTTCATTGTAAAGAACTTCCAAATCTTTAACAAAGTCGTAAAACAGTTCAACCATTCCACATTCTTCATAGCAAAAATACAACTGCTCAAGTGAATCCTTTAACCAGCTTTTCAATTTTTGGTTTGTCTGTGCTCCTGCATCATGGTTAGTTTCGTTATCCATAGCGGACACGTTGATAGGTTGGGACTCGTGCACCGAGATCAATCGTTTTATCATCAGTATGAGGGATCGAAGGTAAGGCTGACATTCTTTCAACAGATTACCTCCTAGTAATCGAGCCACACCTATAAGCGTCATACAAAATGTTTTCAGAAAAAACACACGAGCCATATCGAGGTCAAGACTTTGACCTTGTAAACCGGTTTCGGTTGATATCAGATTCAATGGTACCAATATATCGTTGAATACTCCTTCGTTGTTTTCATCCTGCACCAATTCTCCTATAGATGTATATTTAATGTATTGTTCTGTAAAATTCTTCATCATCGAAGTCGAGAAGTAGTAATCCATAATGAAGCTCAACCAAAACTCTTCCATTTTTCCAATGTCAAGATAAAGGATAATCATGTCTTCTGTCACGTTAATCAGTTTACCACAACTGAATGCTTCTTTCAGAAGTAGCGTGGCTTCCTTGTATGCGTTTAATCGGACAAATTCAAAAACCATGGTAATAAAGGAAGGCAAAATATTTTTTGCCACGGATTTTTGCAGTTTTATGTATGCAGACCATGGAAGATGTCTTTTAGGCGAACTATGCATTGTCTGGTGCATAAATCGTCGCGGATCTCCATCAACTGAATTCTGTTGATGTCTAAAAATCATTTCCTTCAAATTCGTATGCATTGATTTCTGCGACTCCCGATGTATTAAATTTTGCAAATGATGATGTTCGGTAAAATGCCTGGCATCTTCAATAATAGGATCAAACAATTCATCCCGGTTATGCACTCTAGACTTAAAGAAGAACACAATAGGTATGTATCTTCGAAGTCTTGAAATTTTCTTTTCTAAAATTTCAAGGCTTTCCTCGGTCAAGTGGACAAAGTAGATTTATGTCTCTTACAAAGTAATGAGACAAAGATCGTATCCTCAGAGACAATAATAAACAGTCGATCAGATACAGAACACATTGGACTGTCGTTTCCTCCCATTGGCTGATCGGGATACGTTCACATGCATGAAAGAAGACCGTTTCTAATAAACGGGATTGGAACTCAATGGGAGATCCTATGCAGAAACCAACGAGTTCCGTAAAAATGTGTAGACAGCGTCTTTGTGATCTTGTCAAAGTAGACAAAAGCTTTTCCTCGGCATTTGCGAAACAGATTTCCCAATTCATTTCAGGGAAACGTACTTTCCGTGAGTGCTAATGGAATAATTAGGCATCCGGCTTCCATTATTTCTTTGACCAAACTGGAATCTGGCCATCCACTTAAGCGTCTATATTCCTTCCATTCCATTGCACAGACAGGCCATTCTTCTGTTGCAAAACAGTATAAATCATTTGCAGAAGTCTGGGGCAGACGTCTTAGTCGAACGCTTTGCCAGAACTGTTGTATATCATATTCATCAACACTGGATTTTTTAACATGTCCCAATAAACTTTTTGGATGGTCTGATGATTCTTTCCTGCGGACATGTTGCAGACTCAAACGTCCCGGATGTGTAGTTAATTCTACTGCCAGATAGTTTGTGTTTTCACCTATGTTGTTTTGGTCAAAAGTCACAAAATTAGGAATATTTGGAGAAATATAAACGAGCGTTCGGTTCCCACTGTAATCATTCTGAGGGTACACAAGGGTAATTTGTTCCCTGTCTTCAATAAAAGTAACAGCGGTGTCAATGGAAAATTGTTCTTGTATATCTCGCCTTTCCTTAGCGCGATTATAGAAGTATGGTTCCTTAAAAGATGCTGCCATCATAAATGTCAAATGTGGAAATGGCCAACCGGTAACATGATCTACACAAACCTCTATGCTTGGAAGAGGCACTGAAGATTGAACTGGAATGCAAAAATAAAAACAAAAATAAAGAAATATATTAACTAATAAATAAATAAAGAAAATAAATAGATTAATAAAAATAAATGAAAAAAAATCAATATAAAAATACTAGTTAAAAATAAATAAATAAAGAAAGAAAGAAAATATAAAAGAATACAAAATAAATAAATATTTCAATAAATAAAAAAAGAATATAAATAGATTAATAAATAAATAAATGAAAAAAATCAATATAAAAATAATTATTAAAAATAAAAAATAAATAAATAAACATTAAATAAAGAAAAAAATTAATGAATAAGATGAATATAAAATAAATATATAAATAAAAAAAGAAGAATCATTATAATAAATAAATAAATATATACATAAACAAATAAATAAATAAATATAAAAGAATATAAATAAATAAAAGAAGCAATATGAAAATAAATAAATAAATAAATAAAAATAAATAAATAAAATAAATAAATAAATAAATAAATAAATAAATAAAAAAATAATAAATGTGTTATCAACTACCCTAGATATATCCAAACTACCTAGCCGCGTGTCCCTTCTAACATTCACAACAAGTTGGAGGCTAACAGTTACTTTCTTTTTGAACTATTTTTATGGCAATGTTTTTATTGCATATTAACAATAATATAAATAACTATTTAAAGTTTTTTTCAACCAATTACGATGAGTTTCATTTTACATTTTGTTTATTTAAACATATTTTAATTGCAGTAAAAAAAAAGACATATCTAGTTACCATGACTACCTGATGTTGTTCTACAATACTCGTGTTCTTCTGTAAATCCTGCCCTTTTGTCAGCTTCTACAAAATATAGTAACTGAATTATAGTCTAACTGGTTTACTTGTTTTTGTTATCATGTTTTGTACTCAACTTAATATTAAAATTTTATAATTTCTGTTGATGTGACTGTGTTTGTGACAGTGAATTAATGCAAAACCAAAACTTCATAGAAAACCAATTAACCTGAAATAAGATTGATATTTTTCACTAAAATGGGTCAAGTCGTAATAGAAAATTGATATACGCATCAGCGATTACCATTTAATATTTCTGCACATTGTAAAAAAATGCCGTTATGGGGATTTTACATGTTGAAAAACAAGACAAATTGTGGATTCTTTGCGCATATGAGGTAATTGCGTCACAGAGAACATCACTTCCGGTGTTAACTTTGCCATATTCGACGTATTTACCCCACACAACAGCAACAGTTTCTTTTCTACAAAAATATTTTATATAGTATTCGCGGATTCGCATTAGCGATATTCATTCACGACTTGACTCGCATAAAAATCAAAATAAATTCGAGTTTGTTGGATTTTCAACTAAAGTTCTGAAATAATTTAGTGGGAACACAAATATTTTATGAAAAAATTAGAAACCTGTCTTTGAAATAAAACATTTTTTTCAGGAAATCCTTGATCTTAATCTTCTTGCATATTATACATAGATATTGCAGAATATTTAATGAACGGTAAAGGTATAATATGCCATGTTCGCTTAAATTGTCATGTTGTTTACTTTTGAAAATGGTATCGGTGCTAGATTGTAATGAAATAATAATAATAATAATAATAATAATAATAATAATAATAATAATAATAATAACAACAACAATAACAACAACAACAACAACAATAATAATAATAATAATAATAATAATAATAATAATAATAATAATAATAATAAAAACGAAATCACCACAAATAGTATGAACAGACTTTAGATAAACATTTTTTCTAAAGATGATAACAACTGAATGGCTATGGATTACCAATGAATCCTATTTTAGGAGATGAAATTTAAAAAAATATATATATAAACACTTTATATATTTACTTACTCTCAAAACATTTTTCTAGCCAATCATTTGGTCGTAGACTAACATAATGAGCATCGTTAATATGGCCAAGAAATATACTTTCTGATTGGTCAGCGTCCCCTGTTCCAGGTTGTATTGTTGTTTGATTGTGGGAGGAGCCAATAACACTGATGATACAGATTTTTCTATTGGTAACTTCCGCTATTCCCCTAATATATATATATATATATATATATATATATATATATATATATATATATATATATATATATATAAATTTTAATATATTTTTTTAAAGAAAAATATCTGTAGTGAAGCGAGTTTGTCAGCGTAGCACGCGATATGTATCCCATGGCTACTGTGCGTAACGATATATGAAATGATTTTTTTTGGGCGTTTTTATACCCAAAGATATGTCGAAATATTGCAAAAATACCTGATACCTGATTTAATGGGTCGTTAAGTGATGACACATGACAAACAGATTTGAGAGAAAAGATACAAGTGGAGCAGGGGAAAAAAAAAAAAAAAAAAACAAAAAAAAAAAAAAAAAAAAAAAAAAAAAAAAAAAACAAACCAAAAAAAAAAGACCCTCTGTGATCTCTATCGTGCCAATTTTGGCAGTACTGTTAAAGCAGTTTATTATTAAACAGTTAAACAAGTTAGAGCAGAGGATTGCTACAAGAACAAATTTCAATTTGTGATTTACGGTCTGGTCTGTCTTATACTAGCATGCACGCAGGATGACTGTTAAGGCGCTAGCTCGCTGATTCAGTATGCCGCAGGCAAGTATATCACTCCTATCAGCTCATTTTCCTGACACTGGGTGAACCAGTCAATACTCTAACACCTTAATGCCAAGCCCTAGACGAGGAAGCAGTATCTCAAATTTTAAATTCATATTTATGATCCCACCGGGGTTCCGAACCTCCGACCTCCCGTCCTCGAGACGAACGCTCTATCACTGAGTTCTACTGGTAAAATAAGTCTTATTTAATTTTATATATATATATTACCTGAGCATAATTTGGTCACCCCATTCGCCATCGCAGCGCATTCGGGCTAGGTAATTGTCCCATTTCTCCGTGTGTAAGAATGCTTCCAAATGCGACCCATCTTCATGATACGGATTTTCTGTTAAATAAGTGACCGCTTGTTGCCTTAGAAGTCCAGCGGTTAAATCGAACACGCCATGTATTCTGAGTTGGTCGATCACAGAGCGATACATACAATTGCCATCGGGTTGAACGTCATATACAGTTAACCCTAAAGTTTTAGCAAGTGTCGTTAAATGATTAATCCCTCCAATTAAACTAATTAACGGCTGTAAATCTAAAAATAAATATAAAAATAATTAAAGGTTGTTAATACAACGTGATCGATATGGCTTCGCTTATTTCGGAGAAAATCTGAAACACTTTACGTCGCAGATTTCCCGGAAGTGTTTAAACGATTTTTTAAAATATATATATATATATATATATATATATATATATATATATATATATATAGTGGTAACACACACATAACTGAAACTATATGTGGCATCATTTATATCACTTTGAAAACATGGAGCTATTTAAAAGCTTTCCTTATGCACATTATGACCCAAACACAAAAATGCCCTCTCCCTAGAATATGTTTTCGGTTAAGAGTTTGGTTCGCCTGTATAAATGAGTAAAATTTGTGCAAAAGAATAAAAAAATCAATTCTTAATCAAAATATAAAAACGAAATTAGTTTTGCTGTTAAAAATCCTGCGTTGGTGGATCATCAGAAAAGAACGAAAACCACCATGCTTAAAATGTTATTATAATTAATTATTATAATAATTATTATTATTATAATTATTCACGGACAGTGTTGTAAACACTTGAACCTAATGTCTTTCGCTAAAGCTAAAACGACTTCTTAGTTAATTGTCGCGGTTTAAATTTTTTTGATAAATAATTCGGTATTTTCTTACAAAATACCACGTTGTGTGTGTGTGTGTGTGTGTGTGTGTGTGTGTGAGAGAGAGAGAGAGAGAGAGAGAGAGAGAGAGAGAGAGAGAGAGAGAGAATTACTACTTCACCTTTCACTTCTGTTGTCTCGTTGTAGGCCTCTTTATTTTGGTTTTCAATACTGTTACCAGGACAACCATTAGTCTCGTCCTTGGCATAAGTTGCTTTTGGACTCGTCTTTCTTGACATGCGTTTTCTACTTTTGTCAGAAAATGATTTTGATAACCAAGGTAAAATTCGGGTTAAGCCCCGTATGTGGTATTCTTTCATTATATCCACTTTCAACTATTTTCTTTTCAATTAGATTACTTATCGGGTTATCGTTAAACCTTTTGTCATTAAGACTAGTGTAGACATCTTTGAAATGAGTTTGATCTTGAGTTGTCGCCCTTGTCTGATGGTCTTCATTCTTGGTACCATAGTCAATATCTGTTTTATCGTTTTCAAAAGTTGGCCTCGGGGTTGTTGCCAAAGACGTATTTTCTGTTATCTTTTCAGCAACGGATGTCGGTAATACAGTTTCGTTATGTTTTAACTTTGTATTTTTCAGTTCATTAGAACTCGTGGGATTCCGACTGGCAAAGCTCAGAATTTTGGTTGTCGTTATTTGTGTTTCATTTTTCATTTTACCAACATTTGGTTTGTGTAACAAATTCTCTTCGTGTTCAGGTTTTGTATCTTCCGTGGCTTTATTAGCTCGTGTTAACTTTTGATTGAGAAAGGGATCTGATTCGTTTTTTCTTCCGTTTTTTCTTTTGAATAGGTTCGTAAATTCAGATGTCTGCTCAAGTTTAACCGTGATGATTTTGACTTTGGTTTGATTTTCATCTTTATTTTTGAAGATAGTTGAGGGTTTACAGTCTGAATGTCCATCATCTGCCATTTTACGGTCCTCTATCTTGCATTCAGAAACATTATTACCATCTTGTTGATAAGCAGTGACGCAAGATATATTAGTACTCGGATCCAGCATTTTGACACCTTTTTGGTAATCTGTGTTCGATGCATTTTGTTCCTTTTTAGGACTACTTCTCTGGTTTTCACCTTCACAATTATTAAGAAAACCTAAATTGTCACTGTAAGAGTTTCCATCAGTGCACGATCTGGAACCGGAAGTGCTGTATCGACAAATGGGCTGAAAGTTGTCAGCGACCTTTCTTTCTGAACTCGAAAATTTCCTATGAACATAGTCGGAGCACTTTTGAGATTGACTTATACTGCTATAATTTGGTGTTCTAATGTTACCTACGGTTACAGACATGTTATTCAAATCGGGCCCATTACAACATCTCGCATAAAATTTGTCGCTGTTTTTCTTAACCTTTGAGCCGGAAGTATTAGCCAGAGTATATATACCGCTATTTTTGTCACAGATGTTGCCTTTTTCATTACAATAATTACCTTCTGACCATGAAACACCTTTATTGTCACAATGTCGTAGATCGGCTCTGTTAATTTCTTCATTTCTGTGTGCGTTTGACACTGGAACCTTCTGATCTGGGACATCTCTCGGTTTGGACAGTTTTTTTCTAGGACCAGAGTGCCAGCATGGGCATGACTGATACATCGTAGTTTGTCTACATCCACAAACATTTCGGCTTAAGTTAGGAATATTACTGAGATCCACCTCATTTTTTCTCGTCAAACCATTTCCGGTAATCGGGTTTTGTTCATGATCATCGCCTGATTCGAACAGATTGTCAACATTACGAACGACCTTGATACAGAGACCGCTTATGGCATCATCTCTCTCACTGTGCGCTTTGTTTTGTTCAGTATAGTTTTTGATACAGAGACCGGTTATGGCATCATCTCTCTCACTGTGCGCTTTGTTTTCTTCTGCTAAGTTTTTGATACAGACACCGGTTATGGCATCATCTCTCTCACTGTGCGCCTTGTTTTCTTCTGCTAAGTTTTTGATACAGAGACCGCTTAAGGCATCATCTCTCTCACTGTGCACTTTGTTTTGTTCGGTATAGTTTTTGATACAGGGACCGCTTATGTCACTATCCCTCTCACCGTGTGCTTTGTTTTGTTCAGCTACGTTTTCGCTGGAATTAATGTATTCAGTGCTGTTGTAACCTCTGTAATGGCGTTCTAAACTATGGCTGCGATAGTAATTTCCCTCAGCGACTCCGTCTAAATATTTTTCCTTTTTAAAATGTTCGGTGTATCTCAGCTCTACAACTCTACTGACCATGTAGTTTACTTTCAGACTATTTTTGTCACCAGTTGTTTCCTTTTTTCGAGTATCTGTATCAAATTCATCATGGTTTGTGTTTTCTAAATTGTGTTTACCATTATCGCCCATTTCGATGCAAGATTCAAATTTGCCTCTATTCGAAAAACTGGAATCGCCATGCTTGTAGAGATTTTTTCGGTTGTCTCCCCTGATACTTTCTCCTTCTATATTGATGATTGTTTTCATGTCAAATATTCCGCTATTTCTGATGTTTATGTGATTATCTCCCTTTACATCGTTTCCTAATCCAGCTTGTGGTTTACAGTCGTATTCTGGAAACACCAAATTTTCTGGTTTGTGTAATCTTTCTATGTTATTTTTTCCAGTGTCCTTGACCTCTTGTTTTATTTTTTGGGTCGCTACATAACAACCTTTTTCTTTTCCATGATCTTTGTATTTTTTAAGTATTTTGTCTTTTTCACCGTTGTTTATTTCCTCTATATCGTTTCCTGTTTCATTTCCATGAGTATCGCTTAATCTATTACCATTTTCTACTTTGTCAGAAATCATATCTGCGGCAATTATTGACTTGCTAGTATTGCAAGCTATGTGTTTGGATTTTATCAACTTTAAACTCGCTTTCTTCTTATGTTTCTTTCCTGTATGATTCGCCTGTAGCGATTTGATGTTTGGTAAGTACCAATCTTTCTTAAGCCAGCTTACTTTTGAATAAAGTTTTTCTGACCGAAGCACCTACACGTGCTATCGCCCAAATCCTGCGTTAAAGATTCCAATGAGTTGTCCTTTTGTTTTACTCTGATCACAGCATTGTTTTCTGGACTTAGGCCGAATACACTTCCTTACACCAAATCCGGACCACATTCAACTTATAAAATTTCCTTATCCACCATTTTAAGACATCGGCTCTGTCTGAATTTTACATAACCATTTGCAAGCACAATTATAACGTTTCCGGTTGTATGATTGCTCTAGATCACGTATTTCCCAAAACTAAAATTAAAAAACGGAAGAGAAACGGACTCAGCAAAAAGTACGGCATTAAAAAGTTGAAAATAAATACGTTGTGCTCGGTTGGTTTAGCGCTTCTCTGTAAAGGTCGGCGTCAAAATCATTGCAATACTGGGATCGATATGACCGGGTCATACACAGAACTTTGAGATATCTTTGCCTCGTCTGGCGTTCGGCATTGGAAAGACATTAGTTTAGTCGTTGTCATGATAATATGACTGAGGGAGCGGTATGTTGTCTGCGACATACTGAATCGGTGCGCTAGCATCTTAATAAAAAAGTAACCCAAAATGCGCGCTAGCACAAAGCAAATAATTACACAAACTGTGTGATTCACGAACTAGTTTTTAGATTTTTTTTTAAATAATAGCCTTGTTGTTCTCGCGAATAGCATAAAAATTGCTGATGCGACGTTTAACAACATTCTGACCAATCAACTTTCAGCTACCAGTATAACTGCTAAAGCGTTCAAGTTTATGACCCGTTTTTCAACACGTTGATTTTCCCAATAACCCAGCATATTGTAGACAGTCAGTGGTTACAATTTAGACCCATTTGATTTCCGAATTGACCTGTGGTATTATTGAGCCAATGAAATCGGTTTTTTTAAACCTTATTGCTCATCGATATAAGAATATTTTAAAAGTACGGTCAGAAAAAATTATATCACTTTTTAAAAAGACCACTTTTCTATGAAGTCAACATTTCTAAGGTTCTATCTAGGTCTTTATCAACGGGTAAGTTACAAACTTCAGTCCAGGCTTGGTTATGACTTTATCCATTAAACATTTTGATAGACAATTTTGCTGTTGCAGAGTTCCCACTGGCATTCGGATCAAAGTGCCTATCATCGCCAAGGTTCGAACCCCGCTCGGGCAGTTTCCTTTGTCAGCGCGCTTGCCGAAGGTCCGTGGTTTCTACCCGGGCACTGTTTTCTTCCACCATCCCAGAACTGACCTCCTCGATATAAGTAAAACACAATTACTGAACCCAACTTATATCCAATTGCAAAAATAAATAAATGAATAAAAAGAATGAATAAATAAATAAATAAATCTTTGACATACTTACCGACTCATTGTTGAAGTATTGAAATTTAATCCAACTCAAGTTTTCAGTGCAATTATTATAATTATTTTCATTTGTAAAGATTAAATCGATATTATTTAGAGAAACAGTTTCTTCATGTTTTACAAAACTAGATTTTTTACCACTGGAAATTTTCAACAGGAAGAAGATGAAGTCCGGATTCGAAACTACCGGAAATAGAAAGTTTAATTAAATTTTTCAAACCTTAATCATTACCGAGTTATGATAAAAACAAACGAAATAAAATATTTTTTTCTTCCTTAATTTTCATTTATGTTGCTTAAAATCAATATGAAAGCCTATTGGGTTGAATATAAAAAGTTTGGGTTCTAATCCTCGTCTGGCCTAAATAAAGACTAAAAAAAATATGCATTGAATTGTAGGCGTAAAAACTGGATTCGAACCGTTTGTCTAAATAAAGACTTAAAAACACGTAACAAAGTGCTAAAAGTAGGACTGAACTCCTATGGATAGATTAATGGTGTTTTATATTCGAGTCAATTTTTTTTCTTTTTTTTTTTTGCTCATATAAAGAAATTTAGTTCGTTAATTCTTTATGAAACTTGAGTGAATTAATTTTATTTTTTGTCCCATTTCAGATTCTTTTAATGATATCGAGACGGTCAGGTCATAGACGACCGAACCACTGCGGTAGCTCAGTTGGATAGAGTGCTCGTTCCGTAAGCGGGAGGTCTTGGGTTCGAACCCCGACCGGGTCTGACCCAGGACATGAAAGTGGTTGTTTTTTCGCCAAGCACTCGGCATTACCAAATGAAAGTCACAGTTCTTTCGGATGGGAACTTAAAATAAAAGAGGTCCAGTGTCATGGAAGGCGTGGCACAATAAAAAAAACCTGCTGTATAATGCCATCAGAGCAACACACAGGCAAAATATCTGCACTTTTGCATATAGCTGGCGACGTCTCGATATAAGTGAAATATTCTTGACTGGGACGTTTAACAACACTACTCAACTCAACTCTTTTAAACGATCGACTAAAGATATTATATTTTTCGCTCAATCCAAGATTCCTTCACATACATTGATTAAGCCAGCAAGTTATTGGACAGTTGATTGGAGAATTGGTATTTCAGTCCATCAACATTCTTTCACTCATATTTAGCCGGTTATTTTTTTAACAGGTTGGTAGAGTAATGTTATTTTTTATACACCAATCAAAATTCTTTCGTCTTTATCGACGCGGTATGTCACTGGATGGCAGAGTAGAATAATGGTGTTTTACGCACGTCAAGATTGAATCTAATATTAAAAAGGTATATTCTGGGTCTATATTGGTGTTTTGTGCCAAGTGCCAATTTTACTTCATTCGTGGCGGTCAGTTATGCAGTAATATTGCGGAGAAACAGAAACAACCGATTTCTGACAATAAACACTTGTTTTGTTTTGGGTTCAAACCTCGTCAGTGAATTGCAATGTTGTCCTTTGTCTTTCTTTACCAATCCTTCCGTTCTATAACATCTTAAATTGACATAATTGAGCCAAAAAAACTTTTTTCCAAAGCTATGTGGAACCTCAACACAAAAGATTTAAGACGAACGCATATAGCTTTTGAGGCCTTAGAGAACATGATTATAGAGTGTAGTTAAGGGGGAGTTGAGTAATGGCGTTTTACGCCCCAGTCAAGATTCTTTCACTTATTTCGATGCGGTCAGTTCTGGGATGGTGTGCCCGGAGAAAACCACCGACCTTCGGCAAGCGAACTGACAAACTTCCTCACACTAGGATCTGTCCCGAGTGGAATTCGAACCCAGGCGGTGAGAGGCGCTGTGATCCGTAGGCACGCGCTATAGACCACTCGGGCAACGAAGCCCCTGAAGTTCATCTTTGTTATCCTATTCAAAAGTTGTTTCACTTGAATCGAGACTGTTAAATCAGAAATGATGTAGAAAATCGGAGTGCCCAGAATTTTTTTTATCAAACTAAATGGCGAACTATCTTTATCTAAAATCTGATCAAACGTGATTTAAACTTTAAATTTGACAGCGCTGTGTCACGTATATCTACGCTTTTGACCATTAGGTCGCCTCATGAAACTATGTTGGAACATAATGTAATAAACGAAAAAATTTTTTTTTTTTTTTTAAAAAAAAAAAAAAATTGTAACTATGAACCTGTTCCATCAAACATTTTTTTTCAGCAAAAACAATTTCGGCTACATGTAACATGATGCTTTTAATTTCGACATTTAATATATATAAAGAAAAATACATATGTAAAATTTTTTAACACGGATTCAAAAACAAAAAAAAAAAAAAAAAAAAAAAAAAAACTGCAAAAAAAAAAACCAAAAAAAAAAAAAAAAAAATCGAAGATAAAATTGTAGAGATATATTGATAGACATTTTTTTTAATGAAAATAACATATAAATAAAGTTATATTAATAATAATAATAATAAAATAATAATAATAATAATAATAATAATAATAATAATAATAATAATATCAATAATATCAATAAAAATAATAATAATAATAATAATAAAAATAATAATAATAATAATAATAAAAATAATAAAAATATAATAAAATGAATAATAATAAAAATAAAATGAATAATAATAATAATAATAATAATAATAATAATAATAAAATAAAATAAATAATAATAATAACGAATAATAATAAAATAATATTACTAATAATAAAAATAATAATAATAATAAGTTTTATTTTTAAATATTTGTTGTAAGTTTTCGCAAATGCTCGTCAAACTCTATATTAAAAAATAATTTTAAGTTGTATAATGAATTATAACATTTGTGTTAGCCAAAAATAAACCAATAATAATAAAAATAATAATAATAATAATACTAATAATAAATCTATATATACATAAACACTACAATTACTAACGAATTTTCTCTCATATCTGGTTTTCGTTGTTATGTATCTTCTATGGTTTTCACTTGAAGAGAGAGAGAGAGAGAGAGAGAGAGAGAGAGAGAGAGAGAGAGAGAGAGAGAGAGAGAGAGAAGAGAGTTATTTGCGAAAGTTACTATCACTCACACGTGCACAATATCAGAGATTGAATATCACAGACTTTTGCTTGCTAGAATATTTAAAACGTATTATCTCGTGATACAATTCACCATAAAAATTCAACGAAGAAAAAAAAAGATTTTGAGAACGTACGGCCATGGCATATAAATGAAAACATTTGTGATTTTTTTTAACAAAATATGAATATAAAACTTTATAAAAATCATTAAAACAGAGCATTTTATAAAATAGGGCCTGTATCGCTCAACTGGCGGACAAGTTGCATCTCATTTTATTGCAACGGTGGGCATCTTCGATACCACAAGAAGCTGATTTTTATAAACTTTAACCACTCCACCTAGGGACCTTCCACACCAAATTGTTACATTTGGTCCAATTGTTTCAGAGGAAAATACTTTCAAAGATTCAGCGATAGATGGCAGTTTATTTGCATATTCCACTAATTGACAAGCTAATTATAATTGTGAGAAAAAAAACCTGTTACATGTATTTAATGGCTACTAGTATCTTCGATGCCACAAAAAGTTGATTTGTACAAACTTAAGACTAAGTTCCGCAGTAGTTTCAAATGGGAAGAATTCAAAATCAAAATTATTGCATTAGTTCTTTTTTCCGTAAGGCATCTTTTACTTTCTCTTGGTTACCAAGGTGACTCCAAATCCCCGACAAATTTTGATAGTTACTGACTGAAGGTACTCTTTCACAATACTCCTCAAAGTCACTTATATATTCCTGGAAAAGCTCCACCTGGTGTGTATATTTATAACAATAGAAAAGAGAAAGCAATGCTTGACCAAGAATGAAATTACAAACATAAATAATCGCATTCTTTTGATACTCATCCGACTGTTCTGTGGGTAGCGGGCTTGTACTCTGAGTTCTTGTTTCCGTGTTACCCTCAAGTTGGTCTGATAGGGGGCTTTCTACTTTTAGTTTCAACTTCTTTATCAAACAACGAATATAGTATGCTGCTTCTTCATAGAGTTCTGCATAGTAAAGTTTTATACACAGTTCCTCCAAGAAACTTATATCATCACCAATGTGTCGGCCATGACGTCTCGACTGCTGTAAAATGCTCTCTGGAATTCGAACATGGTCAAATTCTCCTTCGTGTACTACGGCACCAGTGAGTTCTTTAAGTGTACGAAAACCAGTCTGCTTTCTTGTCAAATCAGCTGTGGTATGGGTGTCATGAAAATAATCTAAGAAGAAGCTAAACCAAAACTTTTGTGGCATTTGTAATCCATTAATAAACTCTTTAGCAAAGGATGAAAACTGTACCGGTTCCTCTTCTCCTTGGGCCTGGTCAATAGACCCGCTAAGTTCATTGTAAGCAGTCTTCACTGTGTCTGTTGCAGATTCAAACATCATATATTTCACATAGCTGTTTGCCTTTTCGAACAACGTTGGCACAATCACTTCTATAATGGATCTGTACTAGATTCCTATGTTCAAGAAACGTGCTGATATCTTTTAAAATTGGATCAGCCAAAGAGCAACTAAGAAGGCAATGACTTTCAGCCAGCAGAACAACTTGCAATGGCTGGACAATTTCTTACTGCTTCTAACCTTGTAATCAAGCAATGGATATCGTTGTCATGGAAATGGTCTATAATGTTATTTTCAAGAATAAAATAATGAGGCAGATTTTTCTGCCTTAAACACAGCAGCAATTTATCAAACAAATACAAAATACAAGATGCTGGTTGAATGCGCCAATAGAGCTTTGCAATAGCCTCACAAACATGGAAAAATACAGTTTTCAAAAAGTAAGTTGAAAGAAGTTCTTTATCTCCTGTGAAATAGTCCACCAATGCTTTGAAAACTTGGAAGCAATATCGCTGTGCTTTTGAAATGGTAAATGCTAATCTCTTCTCTGAAAGAGCAAATGAAAATCGCCATTCACATTCAGGGTGCTCGCTCATTGGATGATGAATTGGTACTATAAAACAGCCATCATTTAAGACCTGTTGTACGACATCTTGTCTTGGCCAACCACTGGGTCTGTCCCTCGTGACCCATTTTAAGGCCAATTCAGGCCACGATTCTGACCAGTAGACTGCCAGAACATATTTTTTGTTGTTTCCTCTAGATCCACCATTAACCGTCTTTTGCTGCTCGTTAGGTAAGTCTGAGTTTTTTGTGTTGAAAAATCCTTCAGAATTTAAGCAAGGGATATGTCCTCTGATCCATGTTATATTAATCGCGCTGCTTGGATAAAAGGGATGCAATCGCAAATAACCAGGATGCACCTCTTCAGTTACTGCAATGACGTCATGAACATCAGATGCATTCTCTCCATTGAAAATAACTTTCTTATGATAATCTGCCAATATGTAACATTTCGGAGTTTTTATTTTGTTTTCAGATTGACAATTTCTTCTTTGAAAGGCATTGCTTGATTTCACTGGTGAATTACTACCAATGGTAAATTCGAAGTTTTCCACGGCACTACCAACGACATAAACCTTCGAATCACTGGTTGACTGTTCCCAATTTGCATATGACTCCCAGTCGTACTTAGTTGTATGGAAATGATTCTTGCTAAGAACATGCCGTATTATAAAAGATAAATGGCAATATGGAACAACGCTTGTTGTATCTACTAACTCATCTCTACTTGGGAATTTCAGACTTTCATCACCTAGAAATATATATATATATATATATATATATATATATATATATATATATATATATATATATATATATATATATATTATTAAAAAATTGACAAGAGAAATAGATGAAAAATTAAAAAAACAAAAAAGGATAAAAAATAGTTAAATAGAAAATAATAAATAGTAAAAAAAATTATTATAATATTAATAATAATAATTTTAACTAGAGCCGTCTCTATAGGAGACTAATGCTCCTCCCCCCCCCCACCACATACCCGCCATCACTAGACCCCCTATCAGCAGACCCGCCATCTAGATTATGTGACAAACAAGTTCCATAAATGCAAGCCAGTGTATTTCAGGGCAATGACTCTTATAGTTTCAAGTATCGATGCAAACAACATTCTTTAGTTTATAATTGATAATTTTATTATCAAAGGGCAACAAACTTAAGTAAAATTAAATAAATTGATATGGAAATCGAAATTAACATTTATCTATATACAATAAAGCTACATACCAAATACTATGAAAATTGGTCAAATATTTCCTAAGTTATGGTCCTGAAAGGAATCTGTCAAAATTATTTTTTAATTTCAAGATCAAAGGGCAATAACTCGTGTAGAAATAAGTAAAATGATACAAAAAACCGAACTCAACATTCATCTTTATAAAATAAAGCTACATACCAAATATAATTAAAATTGGTCAAATATTTCTGATTTTATTTACCTGAAAGTATATTGTCAATGTTATGCCTAATAGAAAATAAACGTGCAAAAACGTAACCGTTTTTTTTCGATGAAATTCGTGTAATTGATAAAATGTATACTTAAGACACTACAGATGCGAAATATCAAGTCATTTTCTGCCTACAAGCTTTTCTTTATTTGAAAAAAAAGTTTAAAAAAAAATATTATCAAAGGGCAATAACTCCTGCAAAAATGAATGGAATAACACCAAAATCGAACCTAATGTTCATCTTCACACAATAAGGCTACATACCTAATGTAATTAAAATTGGTAAAATATTTCTAAAGTTATTGTCCAGAAACCTATCCAACTACGGACAGACAAACGGATGGACAAGCTGATTCATATATACCCCTCAACTTGATTTGCAGGGTGTATAATAATAATTTTAATAATATTAATAATAACAATAATAACAATAACAATAAAACAAATAAAAATAAATAAATAAATAAATAAATATATAAATAAATAAATAAATAAATAAATATTTATGAATATGATTTAAATAAAATTTTAAAAAATGAAATAATGAAGTTATTTTCACTGGTGTTGCAGAAATCTGCTTATCTTTTTTATAAAGTTATGTAAAAACCCAACATGGATAAAAAATATGAATCACCTTTAAACTCAACTAAAGAGTGCTGTTATAAAGAGAGAGAGAGAGAGAGAGAGAGAGAGAGAGAGAGAGAGAGAGAGAGAGAGAGAGAGAGAGAGAGAGAGAGAGAGAGAGGGGGGGTTCAAGCAAGACAATGGTTTGGTTTCATCTGGGTTTGTACTAGACAATGCTTTTGTTTAATCTGGGTTCAGGCTAGACAATAGTTTGGTTTAATCTGGGTTCATACTAGACAATGGTTTAGGTTTAATCAGGGTTCAGGCTAAACAATGGTTTGGTTTATTCTGGGTATGTACTAGACAATGCTTTGGTTTCATCAGGGTTCAGGGTAGACAATGGTTTGGTTTAATCAGGGTTCAGGTTAGACAATGGTTTGGTTTAATCAGGGTTCAGGCTAGACAATGGTTTGGTTTAATCAGGGTTCAGGCTAAACAATGGTTTGGTTTATTCTTGGTTCATACTAGATAATGGTTAGGTTTAATCAGGTTTCAGGCTAGACAATGCTTTGGTTTCATCAGGATTCAGGCTAGACAATGGTTTGGTTTAATCAGGGTTCAGGGTAGACAATGGTTTGGTTTAATCAGGGTTCAGGTTAGACAATGGTTTGGTTTAATCAGGGTTCAGGCTAGACAATGGGTTGGTTTAATCAGGGTTTAGGTTAGACAATGGTTTGGTTTAATCAGGTTTCAGGCTAGACAATGGTTTGGTTTAATCAGGGTTCAGGGTGGAAAATGGTTTGGTTTAATCAGGGTTCAGGCCATACAATGGTTTGGTTTCATCTGGGTTCAGGCTAGACAATGGTTTGGTTTTATCTGGGTTCAGGCTAGACAATGGTTTGGTTTATTCTGGGTTCATACTAGACAATGGTTTGGTTAAATCAGGGTTCAGGCTAGAAAATGGTTTGGTTTCATCAGGGTTCAGGCCATACAATGGTTTGTTTTCATCTGGGTTCAGGCTAGACAATGGTTTGGTTTAATCAGGGTTCGGGCTAGACAATGGTTTGGTTTATTCTTGTTGCATGCTAGAAAATGGTTTGGTTTAATCTTGGTTCAGTAAAGAGAGGAATTTTGTTTTTATTATGGTTTTTCTAGAAAGGTATTTTTTTGATTAGGATTTAGACAATAGGAGTTTTTGTTGAATTGGAGCACTGTGGAAATAAATTTTTGGTTTACTCTGGTTCCGACTAGAGAGGTGCATTTGGTTTACAATGAACTCCATGAACTTTTATTTACTCAAAGCTCAGCTTAGAGAAATTTCACAGTTATTCTAATTACCTTGGTTTTGATTTTCAAGCATTTGCTTTGTTCTTTGTCCAAGAAGATTTACCTCCCTTTGTTCACTTTTTGACAAATCAGATTTCTGTCTTTTGTTTTGAATCTTTTTCTTGACATCTGTAATAAGACAAAAAAAAAAAAAAAAAAACAAAAACAAAAAACAAAAAAAAAAAAAAAAACGAAGAATCAATGTGGAAGCTAAATAAATGAATGAATTGATACATAAATGAATGAATGAATGAATAAATGAATGAAAGAATAACCATCAAAATAAAATAAGTAAAATAATAAATAAATAAATGAATAAATAATATGAATGAATGAATAACCATCAAAATAAAATAAATAAAATGATAAATAAAATAATAAATAAATAAATAAATAAATAAATGAATAACCATTAAAATAAATAAATAAAATAATAAATAAATAAATAAATGAATGAATAACCATTAAAATAAATAAATAAAATAATAGATAAATAAATAATAATAAAAAAAATAATAAATAAATGAATGAATGAATGAATGAATGAATAACCATTAAAATAAATAAATAAATAAATAAATAAATAAATAAATAAATAAATAAATTAATTAATTAATTAATTAATGAATCAATAACCATAAAAATAAAATAAATGAATAAATAAATAAATAAATAAATAAATAAATAATTAATTAATAAATAAACAAATAAATAAATACATAAATACATAAAATAATCAATAAATAAATAAGTAAAAAAATAAATAAAAAATAACTGTGTAAATGAATAATAAATAAATAAATAAATAAAGTTGAAGCTCCATATAATTATTTGACAATTTTAAGATTTTGCCCATCAATGTTAGTGTCAGACTAAGCTTAAAGGTGGCAGGGTGGCTCAGTCAGTTGATCATCATGTTAGTATTTGGAGGATAGTGGATTCAATTTCCAGCTAAGACACTGCATTTTTCCTTTTCCTTTTACATTAATTCAAATTCGGACTAGTGTTACATTTGCAGGCTCATCAGACTCTGGAGAATGGTAGATCAACACTGGTTGTCATAGGGTAAAACCTGTTGTTTTTGAGTCAAAATATTTTAATTTTAAAATAGCAGGGAGGAAAGTGGCAGACCAGGCTTGATTGATGACTGGGTAGCTCTGTGGTTAGATCATTTTGAAATATTGGGAAGGTAATGGATATAAGACACACTTTGGATGCTACATTTTCCCATATCCTGTTACATTTCTAACGGAATTAAGATCCGTCTAGCAATGGTGGAAGTAATCACTGACAAACAGAATTTTTGAAATGTCAATCACTTCACACTGTACCAAAATAAGGATCTTTTTTTTATTATCTTTTGGCCATATATATATGTAATTTTTTTTTAAATAGGAGATATATGAAAGTAAAATCACATGAAAATCTTGAAAGAATAACATTTACTTACTTTCATACCAAATATCCCGCCAATTTTTGGGTCTCAGACTAACATAGTGGTAATCGTCTATGTGACCTAAAAAGATTTTTTCTGATTGGTCAGCTTCTGCTTTACTTGGTTCTATTGTAATCTGATTATGTGAGTCACCAATGGCACTGATAATACAAATCTTTCTCCCCGTTACCTCAGCAACACCTCTAAAATTTAAACAATGTTTTAAACATTCTGCTATATTGTTTATGCAGTGTCAGTTCAGGGAACATTTGCATAATCTGCCATGTTGATTATAAAATGTAAGTTCAGAAATTATTTGCATATCTGCTAATTTGTGGATTTCACAGTGTCAGTTCCGAAAACTTGCATAATCTGCTATGTGGATTAAACAGTGTTAATTCAGAAAACTTTTGTATAATTTGCTATTTGGATTATACAGTGTTAATTCAGAAAACTTTTGTATAATCTGCTATGTGGATTAAACAGTGTTAATTTAAAAAACTTTTGTATAATCTGCTATTTGGATTATACAGTGTTAATTCAGAAAAGTTTTGTATAATCTGCTATGTGGATTATACAGTAATAATTCAGAAAACTTTTGTATAATCTGCTTTGTGGATTATACAGTGTTAATTCAGAAAACTTTTGTATAATCTGCTATGTGGATTATACAGTGTTAATTCAGAAAACTTTTGTATAATCTGCTTTGTGGATTATACAGTGTAAATTCAGAAAACTTTAGTATAATCTGCTATTTGGATTATGCAGTGTTAATTCCGGAAACTTTTGTATAATCTGCTTTGTGGATTATACAGTGTTAATTCAGAAAAGTTTTGTTTAATCTGCTATGTGGATTATACAGTGTTAATTTAGAAAACTTTTGTATAATCTGCTATGTGAATTATACAGTGTTAATTCAGAAAAGTTTTGTATAATCTGCTATGTGGATTAAACAGTGTTAATTCAGAAAACTTTTGTATAATTTGCTATTTGGATTATACAGTGTTAATTCAGAAAACTTTTGTATAATCTGCTATTTGGATTATACAGTGTTAATTTAGAAAACCTTTGTATAATCTGCTATTTGGATTATACAGTGTTAATTCAGAAAACTTTTGTATAATCTGCTATGTGGATTATACAGTGTTAATTCAGAAAACTTTTGTATAATCTGCTATGTGGATCATAATCTGGATTATATAGAGTTAGGTTTGACTACACAATTATTTTTTTCCCCTAAGAGCCAGATTTGCCAAAAAATAATACAAAAAATTCTGTACATTATTAAGTCTGTCTTAAGCTATAAGCCTGTGTTTGCAGTTAAAAAATAAACAAAAAATATAATACAGATAAGGGGTCTCGGTGGTCGAGTGGTCTAAAGCGCACGCTTACGGATCACAGTGCCTCTCCCCACCTGGGTTGGAATCCCATTCGGGACAGATCCTAGTGTGAGAAAGTTTCTCAGTTCACTTGACGAAAGTCAGTTGTTTTCTCTGGGCACTCCGGTTCCCTCCACAATCCCAGAACTGACCTGCCTCGAAATAAGTCAAAGAATCTTGACTTGGGCGTAAAACACCATTACTCCACTCCACTCTAATACAGATAAGCAACATAGTGAGATATTCATGAAAAAAATTAAATTGAGATCATATTAATTTTTCAGAATCTTTCAGAATCTTTTCAAACACTTACCTGAGCATGATTTGATCTCCCCATTCACCATCTTTTTTCATGCGTTCTAGATATTCATCCCAAGTTTCTGCAGATAAGAATTCCTGAAGATGAGTACCATCTTCATGACAGGGGTTGTCCGTCAAAAATTCCACAGACATTTGCCGGAGAGAAAGAGCTGAAATCTCAAGTTCACCATGCATCCGTAACTGGTCCACAACAGACCTGTACATACAATTACCATCAGGCATGACATCATGGATTTCAAATCCAGCACTTTCAGCAAGTGCCTGTACCAGTGAAATTTGCATCATTTGATCTTGTTTTCGAGAATCTGAAATTACAAACAACACAAAATGGCACTTTAGATACAGTTACACTTTTTTATAAGGGCCAAACACAGCTTCTCTAGACATATTGAATTTATTGACAAGTGGTCTTTATGTAAAGATTTTCTGGTTGAAATATAGTGCAAAAAACCCTAAAACACAGGTCATACTAGATTTGTGGATTTTAAATAGCTGTTGTTTTTTTTGAAAACAAATTTTGTTTGATATTCTGAAAATAAATATATAAATATATAAATATGTGTAATAAAATCTGAGAACCCTGAATACCTTTCGAACTGAACATGGGTTAAAGTGGGTTAGCCATATAATGTGAACACTATACCTAAATAAACACAGGTTAAAATGGGTTAACGATACAATGTGAACACTATACCTAATTAAACACAGGTTAAAGTGGGTTAACAATACAATGTGAACACTATACCTAACTGAACCAAGATTTTGTCCAACCCTGGGAAGAGGTTGACCAACAGGTTGGTCCCAGGGTAGAACCTTGTAGTTTTCATTCAAAGTAGTTGAATCAAAAAAGAAAAATTATAAATAAATAAATAAATAAAAAAATAAATAAAAACAAATAATAAAAATTGAAAAAAAATGGAAGAAATGAAGCGGACCAGCTTGATAGGTGGCCAGTAGCTTAGTCTGTAGTCCAGCTCACATGGGAAAAGGTTCTGGGTTCCAGTCTTAGTTTGGCCACTGCAAGATTTTTCCTTTTCTGTTACAGATCCAAAACCAGGCTTTCTCAAGCAAGACATTTAACTTTACATAATCCCAGTTTGTTCAGCTACCAAAACAAAAGATATTCTTCCAATGGATTGGTGATTTGTCTCAGGGAGTCAAATATGCTCTCAGCTCACTAAAATCGGAATATAAATCTCTAGCCTGATAAAACTATAGGCTTGAGGCAGTATTTATTTTTTATATAAACAGATAGCTTGTTTAAAAAAAATGTTAGTTTGCTTCAGTGATATATGAACCTACTGTAAATAAAACAGTTTATAGAGATTTAACATTTACTAATATATAGCCCAAGTTTAAGTTTAAATAATATGCAATAGTGTATGCCATCACCCAATGGTAACTGAAAAAAGTTTGTGGTGTTTTTAAACCAATTTTCAATCTGGTCCAATGCTGTTTTGATAAAACATCCTATTTTACTCAACTAGTTTTAAAAGTTTATATTCTATATATGTCACTTGAAAACTTTTTGTTTCTAAATGTGTTAGAGATATGTGCATTTCTTTGGTCCGTAGTATAAAAATGACTTTATAAATGCCCATTTGTATGAGCCAAACACTTAATGATTGCAAAAATATAAACAACTGTTACCTTGCCAGAAAGGTGAGACATCTCTCTCTCTCTCCCCCACCTCGCTCTCTTTTTTACATCTCTCTCTCTCTCTCTCTCTCTCTCTCTCTCTCTAAGTTATGCAGCTGCAATAAAGCTATTAATTAAATAAAAATTTTACATTTACAAAATTAAAATAGTTTAGAGATTCAGTTTTTTATTTTTATTTGTGAATTTTAAAAGTTAAGTTGATCTGTAGATTGAAATGAACATTGTAATTTAATTCAAAACATTGTGTTTGCTTTAAATTTTTTTTAAAACCAAAATTTTTTAAGGAAAAGTTTGCTATCTTTGTATCTTCTGAATTATAATGTACTTACAGTTACTATGGTGATGTGAATAATGGCCATAGTCGCCATTTTGGAATCCATCTTGATTGTCATGGTGATGATTGTGATGATGGTGGCCACAACAATGGTGATCTTGGTGATGACATACATGTTTAGTTATCTGAACTGTTGTGTCACTTGAAGAACTCAATGGTATATTGGAATCTTTAATCTCCTTTTTAGATGTTATGTTTTCATGGGGATCACTATGGTGCCCTTCTGACTCCAATGACTGACCTTCATAATCATCTAAATCTCTAGAATAATTATCCAATGAAAACTGCTCTTTCTCTTTGTTATGGTTTACTTGGTAACCATCTTGAAAGATGCCATATAGATTTGTACTATTTGAAATGTTTTCATTTTGATTATCAGCACTGTTTCTATAAGTCTTTGAGGCACTAGAAATGTGTTCATTTTGTTTTCCATTTTTACTATCTAAAGAATCCACAACATTCCTTGCTTCTTTAGTACCAAATATAGTTGTGTTACCCTTATGTTGCTCATTTCTGTTGTCAAGATGGCCACCAATTTGGTTGCCAAGATGGCCACCATATTTTTTGCCAAAATGGTCATTAGCTTTAAATGAATTAACATCAGATTGTGTTTTAATTAAGGAATGTTTTGTTGGTAAGGTATCAACTGGTTGTCTAGGTTGCAAAACTTTTGATGTCTTCCTTTTAAATAAAGACTGACCATTTAAATCTCCATTATCTTCATCAGTGAGCAACTTCAGTTTTTTCACAACAGCTTTCTCATCCTGCTGCTTTTGATCAGGAATTATCTCAGACCTTTCAGATGCTGTGTCAATCTGACTTGAATTTTCCATATCACTTACCTGTTCAAATTCAAATATGATTTTGACTCTCATTTCTTGTCCCGATATTTCAGATGACTCAGACCAGTTGTTTCCAAACAAGTCATTTTTATGTTGACCATAGTCATCATTATCAATCTCCTCTGAGGAAACGTCACTTTCAATTAAAGTACGGGAACTTTCCTCTGAATTTAATCTAGTAGGGTTACAGTACTTTTCTTGTTCCTTGATATCAAATGCAATTTTATAACTTTCATTTTCAGATCTCTCAGATGTATTTTGGCCAATTTCAGTCCTTGAACTCTCAGATGAGGATTGCCAAGTTTCAGTCTCTTGTCTATATGCAATTTGCCGAATATTAGAACCTGATTCATCAGATGAAATTTGCCAAGTCATAGATTCTGATCCATCTGATGAAGTTTGCCCAGTCTTAGATCCTGACCCACCTGATCCCCAATTCATAGATTCTGATCCATCTGATGAAGTTTGCCCAGTCTTAGATCTTGATCCACCTGATCCAATTTGGTGAGTTTTTGTCCTTGACCATAATCTTTCAAATGTAGGTTGCCAAGATTTAGGGTCTGGTCTATCAGATGCAGTTTGCCCAGTCTTTTTTCCTGGCACCTGTCTATCTTTTCTAAACCATATATTTTTCAGCAACTCTAAAGAATTTTCTTTTTCTTTAACCAAGAACAAATCATGATTTTCAAAAAGTCCCTCCATAATGGCTGATTCACAATCCCTGCTGTCTACTGATTCACAAGTTCCATCATTTTTTGCTTCACATTTTCTACCTAATGGTGTTTCACTTTTCCCATCATTCTGTAATTTGTACTTACTCTCATTTTTTGAATTGAATTTCTCGAAGTCAGACTCAATATCAGTAACAGAATACAGTGATTCTAAAGTATGTTCATTTCTCCATTCAAAATCTGTCCAATCAAATGGTCCTTTATATCTAAGTTTGCTGTCAATTGATCCGCCTAAATTCTGATTTCTGCCACTTATCTCAAGTTTTATTTGTGAATATGTGTTAAAATCTTCGTTACCCTGGTTACATTTTCTGGTCAATTCAGATGGTAAGCTGTTAGATCTCATCAAGCAATGGGGATGGATTCTTTTATTCTCAAAAACTGTAGTGTTTTCCATAATCTTAAGAGATGTGTATTAAAATCTGAAATAAATAAATAAATAAATAAATAAATAAATAAATAAATAAATGAATGAATGAATGAATGAATAAATAAACAGTTGACTCAAGATATAGCAATAATGATGATGATAATGATGATTATACCAATCATTTTAGAATTGTAAAAATAACATTAACTTGTGAACTAAAAAACAAATTTTTATTTCTTTTCTTTTAAAAAATGTTTAGGTAGGTAAGTAATTTTTCTTTATTTATTTTATGTTTACATACCTTTGTTTGTTTTTATTTTTAACAGTGTCTGCCTAAAATAATTAAAAAAAGTTTTTAGGGTTTGCAAAAAAAGAAAAAAAAAAAAAATCTAGGGTTTGGCAGCAGGAAACATAAAAACACGTAATCAGGAAAAGGGAGATAACTCTAACCATATTTACATAATAGTTTAGATTTTAACAAAATACGTTATAGCCATTTCAAATCTGTTGAGTCTATTATAATATTTGAATTGGGCTGTTGCAAAAAATAAATTAAAAAAAATATATATAAATAATAATAATGATAATAAAATAAAATAAATAAATAAAATAATAATAAATACAAATGCATTAGAAGGGATACATGATTCTGGATCATGAAACAGCAATTGGATGATCGGGCAAGTTATTGATTGTGAGTGAGTAGTAGAGTAAATGAGTGAATGAGAAAGTGAGTGAGTAAGTGAGTGAGTGAGAGAGAAGTGAATGAGTTAATATAGCGAGTAAGTGATGTGAGTGTAATCTCTGAGTGAGTGATGTGTGGGTAAGTAAGAAGTTAAGTGTGCAAATTATTAGTGAGTAAGCAAGTGAGTATAAGTTAATGAAGGAGCAAATGAGTAAATTATTGTAGATGAAAAAGTGTCAGTAGATGGAGTGAGTAAGTAAATTATTGTTAGTTAAGAGTAAGAGAATGAGTGAGTTTTACTTGTAATTTTATGGAGTGAAAAGGGTAGAGAGAGAGTATATGAGTAGGCAAGTTAGCAAGTATATAAGTGATTGTGAATAAACGATTTTGAGTTATGAGTTAATGAGTAAGTAAAACTAAATGCAGGACTGAATATGTGAGTCAGCAAGTGAGTTAATGACTCAATCAGCAAGTAAGTCAGCTTGTTTTGTTAAAAAAGTGTAATGTAGTTTTGGACAGTAAATCATATTCTTATTTAAAAAAAAGATTGTTAATTTGACTATGATGATTGTATATTCTTTTCAAACTTTCTGTTTGATTTCGAGCTGAAAAAAAAATCTATGTAAACATAATAATGATAATAATAATAATGTCATATACCATTTTTAGAATTTAATCATAAAATACATTCAAAAATGGTATATGACAATAGTAATAATAACAAAACACTGTAACATTGATTTTATGCAGGTCAGAATATATATATAAAGATAGATGGACACACACAAGCACATTGAAGCACATTGTTGCAGATTCCTTTATCATATAACTTATATTATAAGCAAGGGTTTTTAATGTTATTGGAATTTATCATCTTTTTACATTAATATGACACAAACCTTATTATTTTACATCGCAAGTTGTTGGCAAATATCCAGGACACTAGTTCCACTCAGTCAGTTATGATCCACACCAGTTATCTATTTCCTTAATCATGTTTTCCCACCATGAACCGAAAGTGACAATTCACATCCTCTTCCGATTCCTATGTTTGTACCAATTACATAAAAATTATTGATATCAACATTTATCTAAATCTTTGTGATTGAAATAAAATACATTTTTGTTGTCATTTTGACATATCTCGTGATATGTAATCTTACGTCCACAACTTGTTAAAACCCCGCTGGTTAAAGGGAGATAATTCCCCCAGTGTTAAGTGTCAATATTGAAAGCGAAAGTAGGATTTTCCAAAAGCTGATGTTGTATACTGCAGAAGGGCACGCGCTTATTCAGTTCTTTCCAGCTTGACTTTTGCAATTTTAACGCAAATTTTCTTTGAAGACACTAAAGCTTGAATTAAATTTGTTGACAATAGATACTAAAATCTCAAAAGAGTTTAGGTATCATTAGTCACATGATTTGCAAGTTTGATTGAGTTACCTCTCTTTTATCGGACTGTACTAATGATAAAAATGATAAATTGGTTCTAGGGAACTTCTAGAAGTTAAAAAATTGAATTCCACCTTTTCCAATCGAACGACCCAGATTAATCTCTTCAAAAGGAAAGGGAAAAAATATAATAATAATAATAATAATGTCAACCTCCGTGATGGAGTTTTTGCTATACCTTGAGTCAACTGTTCATTCACTCATTAATTTATTTAATTATTTATTTATTTCAGATTTTAATACACATCTCTTAAGATTATGGAAAACACTACAATTTTTGAGAATAAAAGAATCCAACACACAACAGATTGATTGATTTAATTGGGTTTTACGTCATAGTCAAGAATATTTCACTTAGAAATATCGAGACGTCACCAGTATTGGTGAAGTGGCAGAAGTTTTGACCTTTGCAGTGCCCCAGAATGTGCTTAGGGCAATAGCAGGGAGGGTTCTTTTACGTGCCACGCCTTTCCAGACACGGGGCATCGATTTTAGGGTCTGAATGACACTGTGACTTTCATTTCTAAATGCCAAGTGCTTGGCAAAAGAACAGTTACTATCGATTTTAAATATTGTCAGACCAAGCCGGGGTTCGAACCTCAGACCTCCCACATACGAAGCGAGCACTCTACCAACAGAGCTACGTAGAGGTTGGACTCACAAATGGGCTCCACCCTGGACCAACTTAGAGCCTTTAGCGACCACAAGACCCCTCGCCACTGGGGGCTTGAGCCTTCGACGCTGGTGACATCTTATATACACATGTAAAATGTCAAACGGAGCCCGATACAATTGAAGAAAATATGCGTTTCAACATAATGCTCTTTTGTTATTGATTTAATAATATACCATTGCGTGCGAACGACATTAATTTGCGTGTAAACAAAAAAAAAAAAAGAAATGCCAATGTTAATTTGCGGGCTCCATACATTATAAGCATTCTTTACTTAAAGGAAGATGTACATGCATGGAAAAAGAATGTCTATATTAATTATTCTGGTGACATGAATTCAAAAACCGACAACAAAGATAACAAAATAGGTCAAGTATATTACTTAACAACTTGAACACGTTTAAACAAACGTAATTTCCTGTTTTAAATGACCGTACATCAATCGTGATGACTAATTGATGTGGATGTCTCTCCTAAGGATTTAGGTGAGTTACCTTGCAACAGCATTTTAGTTAAAAAAATATACGGATTTTTCAAATGTCCTATAGGGTCTTGTCATATATAAAAATACATTCAAAAAGTGGTATATGTATTGTCATATACCACCTTTTGAATGTATTATTATGATTAAATTCAAAAAGTGGTATATGACAGTCTTTAAAAGATTTTTTTTTTGAAAAAAAACATGTCTTGTATATGCATTAAAGCTGCAATAAGTTTACCAAATTTCTGAATGTTTCTGATTTTCTAAAAATATTCTTTTTTAAAAGTAGATATCTTCTAACCACGATCCGTGACATTCATTTTCTAAAATTTCATTTCTTTTAGCTGTAAATAAACGGAAACCTCTGACCGGTTGGTCAGTGTTTTACGATGGTAATTATGAGCTTGGAGCATGCGCACGGATGTACGAAAAAGCCTAGAATCGAAAGTGAAACATGACAGATTGCATTAATTGTCCTTCATTAATATCCAGATGTATTTGAAATGGTGTTATTTTTCCCTAACTAAGTCACAAATGACAAATTCAACGAAGTTCTGTGTTTAATTTATCGTATTTCAACATTTTGAAAGTTGTGTTTAAATGACCCGGGGTTTTGATGACGTAAGGTTCCATGTTCTAATATTAGATCCTAAATGCTGCATCTCGCTGGGTAAATACTGTAATTTTTGTATTTATTCGAACTTTTATCGTTGAACCAAATGTAACATTGTTTATTAGGAACATCATTTGTTAGATTAGCACCGTTTTATTTTTTTCTTTGGAAAACTTAATGCAGCTTTAAAATCGATGTAGTAAAAGAAAATAATAGAAGAAAACGAAAAATTATTCTAAAATTATATAAAAGTTTTATTTCGGATGCACTTATGCTCCCAGAACACACGGTCTCGAATCCTTGACGATTTCCGCCTTAGTCATGATAATTGTGCCGAAACTATAGTTAAAGTTGCAGAAACGCATTTAATTTAATTTGATTTAATTTAATCTGATTTGATTTGATTTAATTTAATTTAACTTAATTTTTTGTTTGTTTGTTGTTCCGGTACGATTTATCTTGATAGAGATATGATTTAAATATTTTGTCTTATTTTTAGTAAATTTGCTAAATCTTTATCAAAACAACAAGCGCTTTATTTTAAACCTTAGTAAATCTTTTTTTTTAAAATATATGACCAGCTGAAAGTATATAATCAAAGAACTAAAAGTACTGGAAAGCGGTTAGCCTGGTACCTCTGAAAGTTGAGATAAATTTTGATTATCCCACTTTCAAAAAAGTACCTGGCGGTATTCAATTTCTCAAAAAAATGTACAGCCTTTTGATGAGGTTTTGGTTGACCCTTAGCTTTTTGTAAATATGTACGTTACATTTGTAACAAAGTGTATGATGTTGTAATCAGTTTTAGATCAGAACCCATTTGACTAGACTGTTAACTGTGATTGTGGTAGTATGTAAATCACCATGACCCCATTCCTCAGTTTTATTTCAAAATAAGGGATCAAATAGATGCATCTGAAAAAAATGACCAGTGAAAGTGTTTTGATACAAAATAAAATCCACTTTAAGACATTTTGTAAGCTGCAATAAACAAAATGAATATTTATTGAAAGTAACAAAATATCTCTCAACAAAAATCTTATTCAGTAATTATGAAGTAATGTCTTATATCTAAACTAAGCACCTAAATACAGGAAGACCAACATCTTATTTCTTATCACTCATGATCTTTGATCTGGTTTAATTACAGAGAGCACTGCAAAAACATCAAAAAGTTATCTTCCATGTCAAAATCTTTAAACTTAGTCATGATATAGCATTTTAAAGCTCAGGTAATCAAAATGCCATGACCTTGACATTTGGATTTTGCTTCCATCAGACAAAAATGTCTCAATACATCAAAAAGTAATGCCTGCATTGCAATTTTCCAAATAATAAAACACAAAAGGTTACCTTCCATGTCTAAATCTTTAAACTTAGTCATGATATAGCATTTTAAAGCTCAGGTAATCAAAATGACACGACCTTGACATTTGGTTTTTGCTTCCATCAGACAAAAATGTCTCAATACATCAAAAAAATGCCTGCATTGCAATTTTCCAAAAGAAAAAACAAAAACAAAAGGTTAATCATAAGAATTAAACTTAAGGAGAGAGCACCGATGGTTTACACACTGACATCATGTGAATAAGAGTTGGGTGCTTGTATAAAGCAGACAGACTCTTTGAGCTAGCATGTGAAAATCACTGAGTATGGCAAACAATAAAACAGCTTGCACATCTCACATACACAAACTTGTTCTTTAATTTATCCTAAGAAATTAATTAACTTCCTCTTGTCATGACTGGCTGGAAAATTGCTAATGTAAGATTAAACAGCAATAAAACCAACAAACCTCTCATTTAATGCATTAGATTATTTGTATGAACTCAATTTCTTCAGTGAAGGCATAAAACTTGCTGAATAGAGCCAAATTACATAACATGCCACTCAAGAAAGGAACAATTTGGAAAAATGTTTATATGAAATAAATCTGTAGATGAGTTCATACAATGTAACACCAGAGTGAAATTGTTACAATTATTTGTTTCTAATAAAAATTATGACTTTCATTGGTTGTTATCAAACTAAAATAAAATACAATGTATTCTGAAAGTTAATCTAAACAAGTTGATATCAGTAATTTGAAAAACTAATGCTGCATGTTTGTCTCCATTATTATTCATCCTAGTTTGTGAAAAGGTGATAATGATGCAGTCTGTTGTATAAGTAGCCAATATTCATTATTTTTCTGATATTATATGCCTACTCTGGTTCTATTCAGGGTATACTGGAGTAGAGTGGAGAGACAAATGGTGTTTAAACCCCGTCAAGATACTGATTCTTTCACATAATTAGCAAGGTAGTCTGTCCTAAGGTGATGGAGTATACTGGAGTGCCTGGAGATAGGCAAAGGCTTTCAACAAGCAATTGTAAAACTTTCTCATCCTAGGTTCTGTCACTGTGGGATTCAAACCTACTCAGTAAGATGTACTTTGATCTGTGAGCATGTGATTCAATTTCATCTAATGAGGTTTAACGTCCCAATCAAGAATATTTCACTTATATCGAGACCTCACCAACTGTAGATAAAGTGATAGAAATGTTTACCTTTGCAGTGTGGTTAGGGCAATGTGCAGGGAGGGTTCTGTAGGGTGCCATGCCTGTCATGACACTGGACTTCAGTTTTTAAGGTCTACTCTGAAGAACCTCATGACTTTTATTACTAAATGCAGAGTGCTTGGCAAAAAAAAGGTCACTACCAGTTTTCAAGTATTGGTCAGACCCAGTCTGACTTTGAACCCCGAACCTCCCTAATACAAAGCGAGCACTCTACCAACTGAGCAAACATAATGATGTAGGCATGTGACTTAGACAACTTGTCCACCAAGGCCCCAATGTTAGGGTACTTTAATAATATGAAAAGAAATTTCTGGAGAAAATTTTATTTACAGCAACATAAAAAACAAAAGGACCATGAAGGCCTTGGACACTCACCTGAAATGATGTACACTCAGCTTGATTTTAGTAAATTGGGCCTTTTCTACAATTTTGACCTAGTGACCTACTTATTGACCCAACATGACCCTTAAACATCCTTAAGCTAGCTTTTGTCAAGAGGATCATTCTGAGAAAGCTGATAAGATTGGGATAAAATTATGGGCCCAGGAGTGTTAAAAAGGTTTTTCTATAATTTCTCTAAGTGACCTACTTATTGACCCAACATGATCCTTAAACAAACTTAAGCTAGCTTTTGTCAAGAGCATCATCCTAAGCAAGGTTGATGAAGATAAGGCTGAAATTTGGGCCTCAGAAGTGTTAACAAGGTTTTTCTATAAATTGACCTAGTAACCTTTTTATTGAACCAGTATGGCCAATATATGAAACTGAGCTAGCGCTAGTCAAGAAGATCATTATGAGCAAGTTTGATAAAAATTGGACTAAATTTGTGGCCTCTGGAGTGTTAACAAGCAAAAGTTGACGCACGACACACAAAGGATAACACGACGAACATTGACCCATCACAATAGCTCACTTGAGCACTACCGGTATGTGCTCAGGTGATCTTAAATTGTTGCTAATAGAAACAAGTTCCAATTCATGTTAATGTTTTTGGTTTATCATCTTAATCTTTATATTGTTACAAAAGGAAATACATGTATATTTATTAAGGGCATATGGTCATTGGATATAAAAGAATATTTAAAAGTAAAGTTTAACAGACCACAATATGTCTGAAAAGATATCACTTGTGTATTAAGAAAAAGCACAATTTGTCTTTTAGCAGAATTTACTTTCAAAAAACCTTGCTTTGATAATCATGGGCATTCTCAGTTATCAATCCATTTCATTGTCAATTTGACTCTTGTCAATAGATGGTTATTGTGTTTTCAAGTGTTGTATCTTGTCTGGTTCAAAGGTGTCCATTTTTACAAATAAGGATGCATTCTGGTTTATGGTATCATGTTCAGATCTACTGTGATTTTTCAAATAAATCCTGAACGGCCTTAGACGCATGATGTCAGTCTTTATTTGCTTGTTGCTCCTTCAGTCTGTTTTTTCTGAAAATAGAAGAAAAAACAAACAAAAACTTTTTTAAATAATAACAACTTTTTTTAAAAATGAGTTAAAAAATAAATCATACTTAACATTTCTGAGAATATACTGAATATCACATTTGAACAAGGATCTCGAGACCTTTGAGTATAACTCAATGTAAAAAAGAAACAAATTTAAACTATTGAAATACACATTTACTTGAAAAAGGATCTCGAGACCTTTGAGTATAACTCGATGAAGCAAAAACAAATTTTAAAAATTTAAATACACATTTACTTGAAAAAGGATCTCGAGACCTTTGGGTTTAACTGGATGAAGCAAAAACAACTTGCCAGGTGGTCAATCTTAGTGTTACTGCTATAAAGTTGTGCAAGTGGCAATATATTTTACTTAAATTGAGATTTATCAAGCTAAAGTATAATCAGACATGTTTTACACACAGTTCATCTGTCTGTAAAAATAAAACTTCTGAAAAAGTTTTTAATTTTCTTGATAAAATGTATTTACAACCTCACAGTCCAATGTAAATTGTATACTTAAGCTTTCTATAATATAATTTGTGATTATCCAGCTTTACTGAGAAATTTTGCAATTTGCAATGATGTGAAATTGACTAAGTCTATTAACTCCAAATTTTTTCCATGTAAAGCCTTAGTGTATGTCATGACCTTTTTATTTCATAAAACCTGTTTACTATGCATAGAAAGCAATTCAAAATATGACCTGTGACTGTCCTAGATTAAGGCCAGAACTAATGATGTTCTGTTTCATTGCTGTTCTACCATAAGCCATGGTATGTATACAAACTTTATTCCACATAAGAATGATGGGATGAGCACTCTACATCCCAGTAGTTGTTACAAATTATTAATACCTGTCAAAGTCTTTATTAGACTTTTTCATTTCTTCTGTGACTTTCTCGCTGTTAAGTTGTTTACTTTACTAGTATGAGCCCAGTCTGGATTTGATCAGTCATACAGTTAAGATGGTTTACCTGAATGATAATAATAATACCAATAATAATAACAATAATAAAAATAATAATTATAATAAATTCTTTTCCTGGTAAACTGACATAAGAGTTTACACAAAGAACAAATATCAATTACAGGTAAGGGGCCCAAGTGGCCAAGTGTTCTAAAGCATACACTTACATATCACAGTGCCTCAGACAGATCCTAGTGTGGAAAGTTTGTCAGTACACTTGACAAAGGTCGGTGGTTTTCTTTGTGCACTCCGGTTTCCTCCACCATCCCAGAACTGACTGACCATTTCGAAATAAGTTAAAGAATTTGACTGAGCGTAAAACACCATTACTATACTCTCTCTCTCTCTCTCTCTCTCTCTCTCTCTCTCTCTCTCTCTCTCTCTCTCTCTCAATTATAGGAAACACGTAGAACAGTGAAACTGCCAACAGTTTTCAGATAAATGGTAGAGTTGCTAACTCCAGTCGTATGGGGCGAATAAAAACGTGCATTTTAGAACTAGAGATACTTAGTAATTTCCACAGAAGTTTTCAAAATCGGTACTGTCATTATAGGCGTTTTCACTTAATTTTGGCAGTGCTGAATGCAGGAAAACAGAAAACAATATACAAATATATTCCAGTACAATATATCAGTAAATTAATAACATACTACCGGTGATGAAATGATCTGCCCTCAGAACGTGTTTTAGAATCCAAGCCAACCACAAAATTCTTCTTTTTTCGTTTAACTATTTTGTATCTTCCCTGTCTGATTATATAACTTTTGAAATTTTAAACCTCAAGTTAGATTACAACAACTTACTTATTTATGTCGGAGTTCTCAATGAAAACAGTGGATGCTGCTGTGTTATAATCCACATTACACGGGAAGCATGCACACTGTCACTGGGGTCTGTTAGGTCATCGTTGATGTCATGTATACAACAACAACTCAGTATGGCTGACTTACAAGAAGTGCTTTATTGATGACATCACAACATGAGTAATACGTAACTATGACGTAGCATATGACAAGTACACAAATGTATATAGCAAATACATTACATCCCCCTTTGTTTACTAAAACCGAATGACAGTGAAACTAGATGTATGATAATACCAGGGATTATTATGCCCTCGCGCACTGTATTATCATTTTACATAAACAGACTACTAGTAAAGTAACTGTTTCAAATCAAATGTGTAACAGTCTTTGTTAATTGTAATGTCAGTCACTATATTTTATATAACTAAAAGAACTAAAACGTGTTTTCTACACTGAATATGAGAGTTATAACATATTGAACATTATGACATAAACCCTAAGAAAAAAAAAAAAAAACTTAAACACATAAAACCTAAGGCACATAATCTTGATAACGCAGCGATTTATTAACGATGCGGCCACTACGCGTCCTGACAATTTCAGTTTCCATCGGTATCTGCGTTAAATCAGGATTTCCAATATCCGCAAGATTATCCGAATCGTAATTCTGAGTACTATTAGTAACAGGAATATCCGGTACGTAACGCGGTGGTGGTTTTGGCGATCGCGTTGGTCTCAACATTCTACGATTTCTACGGAAGCGTTTGCCGTTTCTGTTTACTATATACGACCTAGGCGACTCGTGTTTAGATTCTATTGTTGCTCTACTCCATGATTTACCTTCCTGCATCATGACTGGTTCTCCGGGTTCGAGTTTTCTTAAACCAGAGCTAGCATGCTGATCATAGTACGTTTTCTGCTTTTGTTGTTCTTGTTGTAACTGCTTGCGAATATAACTAGTATCGCCCCCATCGGGTTTTAATAATTCCGTCGCGACTGGCAGCGTTGTTTTAAGCATATGACCAAACATTAATTTTGCAGGCGACACGCCGATACTGAGCGGTGTATTCCGATACGATAACAATGCTAAGTACGGATCATTAGATTTGCTAATTAAGTCTTTGACAGTTTTGACTGTCCTTTCTGCTTGACCATTCGCTTGAGGATAATGCGGACTACTGGTTGTATGAATAAAATCATAGTCTTTAGTAAATTGTTTGAATTCGGCATTTGCGAATTGAGGACCGTTGTCTGTTACTACTTCATCGGGTACTCCGTATCTAGAAAACTGACTTTTCATATACGTTATAACGTTACTAGCTGTTAAATTATCTAGTTTCGCAATTTCTGGCCATTTTGAATAGTAGTCTACGGTGACTAAGTAATGACTAGAATTAAGTTGAAATAAATCCGACGCTACCTTAGCCCAAGGCCTATCAGGTATATCCATGCCTATCATAGGTTCTTTCGGATTGCTATTATGTTTTTCTGCGCATATCGTACAACGCTGTACTCGATCTTCTATTTGTGCGGTCATACCAGGCCAGTAAAGTACTTCTCGCGCTCGACTTTTACACTTAACGATACCTAGATGGCTTGAGTCGTGAATTATATCCAACATTTCCGATCTCAATGACTTTGGCACGATCAGTTTGAGACCTTTGAACAAAAGTCCATCGAGATAAACGATTTCATCTCGGAAAGACCAATATTCGAGAACATTTGGTGAATTCGCGCGTTTACATTCTGACCAACCTTCTAACACGGTAGCTTTCAACTCTTGTAAAACGCTATCATCGGCGGTTGCTTGTTGAAATTTGCGGTATTTTTTTCGGGCGATACTGCTAGATACTCTTTCGGACATATCGCGTTGACCTCACATTCCGGAAGTAACTCTTCGTTTGTTTCCTCTAAGTATGATCTACTAAGTGTGTCGGGAATATACATAAGTTTACCGGCTTTGTACACAACCGTCAAGTCATATTTCTGTACTGTTAAGAGTAATCTTTGTAGTCGCATAGGCGCTTGACACAGAGGTTTCTTGAAGATAAATTGTAATGGCTTATGGTCGGTCTCGACAAGAACGTTTCGCCCATAAACAAATTGGTGAAACTTTTGACACCCGTATACAACCGCTAACGTTTCTTTTTCTATTTGCGCGTAATTTTGTTGTGGTGCTGTAAGAGCACGTGACGCATATGCAATAGGTTTTCCCTCTTGTAATAGAACTGCTCCAAGTCCTTTAGAACTTGCGTCAACCGACAATGTTAACGGTAACGATTGGTCATAATATCTGAGAACTGGCGCTTCTGTTGCCATGCGTTTAAGATTTTCGAATGCTTCGGCATGTTCATTTGTCCAGTGCCAATTGACGTTCTTTTCTGTGAGCTTACGTAACGGAGCTGATGTATCTGACATATTGGGCATAAACTTCGACAAGTATTGTATAAACCCTAGAAATGAATGCAGTTCTTGTTTATTTCGCGGTTCTTGCATTTTATGTACTGCTCTGACTTTTTCGGGATCGGGTTTTACTCCGTCTGACGTCAGTCTGTGACCTACGTAAGTGACTTCTGTTTTAGATATTTCACACTTTGGTCTACTGAGCTTTAAATTATACTCCATTGCGCGGTCTAATACACGCTGTAATCTGAGATCATGTTCGGCTTGATCTTTACCCCAAATGATAATATCGTCGATAATCGACTCTGCACCGTCTATATCTGCCGTCATATCCGTCATTATCTTTTGAAAGATTTCCGGAGCCGATTTTATTCCGAATGGAAGACGTGTAAATCGATACCTTCCGAAAGGCGTATTAAAAGTGCACAACTTGCTACTCGGCTCATCTAAGCGCAGTTGCCAAAACCCGGAAGTAGCGTCCAATTTAGAAAAAATAGCTGCGTTCGGCATCTTAGCTATCACCTCGTCAATCGTTTTCATTGGGTACTGTTCCCTCATTATTGCTTTATTTAGATCCTTTGGATCAATGCATATTCTAATTTTGTTTGGTTTAACGACCACAACCATACTATTTACCCACTGGGTTGGTTCAGTTTGCTTTACAATAACCCCTAGTTGTTCCATACGATTGAGTTCATCACGGACTTTGTCTTGTAACGCTATCGGGATTTTCCTTGGAGGGTGCACGACGGGTTCGACTGATTCGTCTAACTTAATAGAATGAACACCCGGAAGACAGCCTAATCCATCAAATAAACTAGCATACTTCGGATCGTCGATCACGGATTTCGACTCGCGCGATGTTTGCACGGTGTTAACGCGTTTCACTAAACCTAACGATTTACATGCATCGGCGCCCAAGATATTATGTACATCTCTATCTACAACATAAAATGTTAACAAATATTGATTACATGTGAGTTTGACCTTCCCCAAAGTTTTGATTTCATGACCCGAATATGATTTCAAAGAAACAGATGGAATTGTTAAGTCACTATCAGATGCAACAGATTTAAACGTTTTGTAATTTATAATGTTGCATTTTGCACCAGTATCTAATTGCACATTAACAGATTTATTGTTTATTTGTATAGTTTCAAACCATTCATCTGTGTTTACAGCACCAATGTCTATAATACTACCTACAAATAAATCTTCGTCAACTTGATATTCCAAAGAATTAACATGTTTACCGCGATTTTGACCTTGGTGGCTTCCACGTCCTTGATTGCGTCCTCTTCCTCGTTTGTTGTTGGAAGTTGTTGATCTACACTGCGACTCAAAATGATCTCGTTTGTTACATTTACGACAGTACTTTCCTTGAGCTGGGCATTTTCCTTTCACGTGCTTATATCCACATTTATCACATTTTGGAACATAATCTTTTGTGTCATTACGTTTTGGTCGATCTTGTTTACTACTGTTGTGCAAGTTATCTCCCTTTCGACATGAATAAACTGCATGGACTTCTGACGATGTATTTGAAACCGAACTATCTTCATTCATAGCTGTGATTGTGAAAGTTCATAAACTCTAGCAATTTCTATTGCCTGAACTAAAGTTAATGCTGATCCGACAGTAATAAATTTCTCTCTAATCTTAGGAGAACGGATTCCAAAAACAAGTCTATCTCGGACCATTTCATCTTGATTAGCGTAACCACAGTCTTTCACCAATACTTGTAAACTCGTTACAAATTCTTCAACATTTTCACCTTCATTTTGAATACGGCATTGAAATTTATACCTTGCAAAAACTTTGTTAGATTTAGGCTCAAAATATGCTTGAAATTTATCAAAATATGATTTCAGTACCTTTTTTTGATCCTCATCAAAATTCCAAGTACTGTATAACTCACGGCCTTTCTGTCCGACCCAAATCATTAAATAATTACAAAGTTCTTCTTCGGACTTTTCTTTCAGCGGACCATTAAACATGAACTCCACGTGAGTTCTGAATGCCTTCCACATTCCAGGCAGATCTCCACTTTGCCAATCTAATGTAGGCGCTGCTCCACCGAGACTTTCCATGCCGTTGTCTGGGTGTGTTAATGTTGCTTTTCAAACAAATTAACTTACGGATGGGTTCTCTTTTATGTGATTTTACGTTGATTCTGACACCATGTCATGTATACAACAACAACTCAGTATGGCTGACTTACAAGAAGTGCTTTATTGATGACATCACAACATGAGTAATACGTAACTATGACGTAGCATATGACAAGTACACAAATGTATATAGCAAATACATTACAGTTGAGACACTAAGTAAACATAAAGTTACGTTAACACTTCATTCATAGGCGTTTTGTGAATGAAACTACACGCCATATTGCCAGTTGAAGGCATAAGGCATGACGGGAGTAGGCGTGGCATAGTAGATATCTCCCCAAACAGCATGTAGGAATCTTCGGTCAAAGGTCTAAGGTTATCGCTAGGAGTCGCTTTGACCTATCACTTCCTGCAAGACACGATGCCAATAAGCGGTTAGCGTATACGCTAACCGCTTAAAAATGTTACATCTCGTTCCCCGTTGGAGAATTGGTGATTTACTCCGTTCCCTACCAGGTTCGAATATTGATGTTTTACCTCCCTCCGCTTTACTCTTGATTTGGGGTGGTAAACACAATTGCTGTACTCCACTATTCCTTCTAGAGTAAAGCATTTTTCCTGAAAACTATTCGTCTCCTACAACGAGTCGGTCATATAAGGTATAGAGGAGGACTCTGGAGTTCCTGGAGAAAACAACAAAATTAACACCAAAATCTTTATGTAATTTTGATTAATTTACAATTTATATTGTAATCCAAAAGATTTTGCCGGTAACTCAAATCCCACTCAGGAAAGATCCTAGTGTGAGAAAGTTCGTCAGTTCGCTTGCCGAAGGTCGGTGGCTTTCTCCGGGCACTCCAAATTCCTCCACCATCCCAGAACTGACCGCCTCGAAATAAGTGAAAGATACTTGACTCGGGCGTAAAACACCATTACACCACCCCACTCCTCTCTCTCTCTCTCTCTCTCTCTCTCTCTCTCTCTCTCTCTCTCTCTCTCTCTCTCTCTCTCTCTCTCTCTCTCTCTCTCTCTCTCTCTCTCTCTGTTATACCATTTATTTGTTAACAATATTGTACAAAATGCATATATGACATCAACTTGTTCACCTGGCCCCAGTTTCACAATCATTCACTCAGCTGAGTGTACACTCAACTCAACTATTCCCATTTTTTTCTCATCAATATTTTAAAAAATTTAAGTTTTATGAGACAACGTTTTGTTTTGTTCAAAAATTCTGCACTAAACAATTTCAATATTACATTAGATAATTAATTTAAACTGTGAAATGTCTTAGAAATTGACATTGAAATATTTTCGAATTTGAGTTGAGTGTACACTCAGTTGAGTGAATGATTGTGAAACTGGGGCCAGATTGTAACATCATTTAAGTAAAGACTGTAGAGACGAGTTATTTTAAGACCTAGGTTTCGTTCTCTGATCCATTTCACACTATATACATGTATGTATGCTATTGTAACATTTATATATTTATTTATTTATTTATTTATTTTTTGAATAACATATTGTAAAAAGTAAGATCTTCGTGATATAGATTTGCAAAAAAGGTGGAAAGAGTCAAAATGATGAACCATCCACCGGCTTTTCAAAAGCTGTTATTTTTCTTGTCCGGTATAGTGGGGCTTCGCAACCGGTGGCTTAGTGGTCTACAGCGCGGACCACAGTACCTTAACCACTCAGATTCGAATCACACAAGGGCAGATCCTTGTGTTAAAATGTCTGCTTTTAAAAAGGTAGGTGGTTTCCCCCATAACAACTAGGTTTACTTAACTGTCCCCGAACTAACCGTCTCGATATAAGTAAAATCTTGACTGAGCGTTTGAATAAGTTTGTGCAATTTTAAGGGGCTAAATGGTCCGTTATGTTTATCAGTGACAGTAGTTGTAAAGTGCACTGTTAACGCCCTCTTTTCATTACAGATCTGTTCGCGCACAATCTCACGGACCATTAGAACCTTTTTCATCCTTTATTTCAGATCGATACCAATTTGTATATCGTCAGGAACAGCTTAAAGCTGCATTAAGTTTGTCAATTTTCTTTATTTTTTTTATTTATTCTTTTTAAATTTTTTATTTTTATTATTTGATTTTCTCATATATATATATATATATATATATATATATATATATATATATATATATATATATATATATATATATATATATATTATATATATATATATTATATATATATTTTAAAAATAGATAACTTCTTATCACGATCCGTGAGATTCATTTTCTAAAATTCAATTCTTATTAGCTGTAAATAAACGGAATCCTCTAACGGGTTGGTCAACATTTAACGAGTTTGGAGCATGCGCACTGACGTACAGAGACTCGAATGAATCAAAAGAGAAATCTGACAAGTTGCTAAATTGTACATCATTAATATCCTAATGTATTCGTAATGGTGTTATTTATCTCTTACAAAATCATAAACGACAATCTTTATGAAATTCTGTGTTTAATTTTTCGTATTTCAGCGTTTAGTAACTTGTGCTTAAAACACCCGTTTTTTTTTTTTTTTTTTTTTTTTTTTTTTTTTTTTTTTTTTTGTTTGTTGTTTGTTTGTTTGTTTGCGACGTAATCATGTTCTAAAAGTAGATCCTATAGGCTGCATCTCGCTGGGAAATTACTGCTATCTGCTAATTCTATATTTTATTCGAGCTTTTATCATTGAACTAAACGTAACATTGTTTATAAGAACATTTAGTAAACAAGCACCGTTTTATTTTTTTTTTCCTAGGAAAACTAAATACAGCCTTAAAATTTCTCAGACTCGGTATATACATCAGAATCATTTCCCAGTAGATGTAATTAAAGTAAATGTTTGTTAAAAAATCTCCCTAGTGCACAATGGTATTTTAACGATTATTTAGCATGATTTTCACTGAAGCTGAACCCACTTGGAATTACAAGAAAAAAAAACGGCATTAGTTGATTAGAATTCTATGTTAGTTGTAAAATTCTGCAATGTCATTGAATAAATATAAACACTGTACAGATTGTATTGACAACATCAAATTGATTTGTGTTAATTAATATTTTTTTGGAATTCTCAGTAATATGTAATGGTTTTAATCCATCAATCATTTAAAAATATTTGTTTTTTGTATCCTATGGCAACGTATACGTAATTATTAATTAGTTCGCTTTTACTGTCTCAGATTTCAGCTAAAACAATATATAATTTAAAAATTGGTACTTAAATGTTCCTAATCAATCAATCAATCAATCAATCAATCAATCAATCATATTATCGTTTTCAATTTTGTTGGTATTAAACGATGTTTTTTCATAAATATCCGTTGAATGTCGTTTTCATGCGTTAAATTTTGATTGATGAAAATACAGGTGTTTCAAAAATGTGTCGTCATAAAGATAATTTTAAAAATGCATTGTACTTTGTTACATGCAAATGCACAAATAAGTGCGTGACATTTTTATGTTCAATCTAATATTTTGCTATTTATGGTTGAGACCAATGGAACTCGCCAGCGTACAAGTAATCAATACTTCATAACGTTTGTGTGGAAGAAAATAGATAACGCTTACCTCAAAATTATGAAAAACGTCGTTATAAGGAAAAGTCACTTTTCGCGACGAACCACTGAGGTAGCTCAGTTGATAGAGTGGGTTCGAACCCCGATCTAGTCCTGACCCAAGACTTGAAAGTGGATAGTGACTGTTCTTTCGCCGAGCACTCAGCATTAAGAAATGAAAGTCACGGTTTCTTTCGGATAGGAACGAGGTCCCCGTGTCACGGTAGGCGTGATAAAGAACCCTGCTGTTTATACCATCAGCGCAACGCACAGACAAATTTCTGCACTTTTGCCTATAGCTGTCGACGTCTCGATATAAGTGAAATATTCTTGACTGGGACGTTAAACACCTATTACTCAACTCAGCTCACTTTTCGAAACGAGAGCTAATTTATTATTCATAAAGATTTTATCTTTGGGTGTCTTAGTGTATTCGTGAGATGTACGAGTATACATTATGGTCTGTACTAGCGCTCAATGAGGGCAACTTTTTGTTAGCTCAGCAAGTCAGTATGCCACAAACAAGCAAATCACTTACCCAGTCGCATTATCCTGGCACCGGGTAAACTAGTCGATAATCTATCCTCCTCATTCCGAGCGCCAGTCGAGGAGAGTGGAGTGGAGTAATGTTGTTTTACGCCCCAGTCAAGAATCTTTCACTAACTTCGAGACAGTCAGTTCTGGGATGGTGGAGGAAACCGGAGTACCCGGAGAAAACCACCGACCTTCGGCAAGCGAACTGAGAAACTTTTCCACACTATGATCTGTCCCGAGTGGGATTCGAATCTAGGCGGTGAGAGGCACTGTATGCGCGCGCTTTAGACCACTCGGCCACCGAGGCCCCGCCAGTCGAGGAAACAATATCTCAAATCGACTGGGTTTCCCGCTCTCTAAACCCAATGGAATACGAGATAAGTGTGGGGTGATATCTCGTCACCGGAGCGATGATAAAAAACTGATTGGGCTGCATGTTCAATAGAAACTTCATCCTCAGTTCGTTCTGACGGCTTTGCATATAGACAAACACATCATCCGCATTTGCGAAGTAAAATGAGAAAAAAAAATACTTTATTCAGGACAACATTTTATCGTGTCATTCAAATATTAATGACTAAGTTTTTATTTTCAGTGCATTACTTAAACAGATGGTGTCTTTTTACCTTCAACACAATAACACTTAAAAATCTTTTATTTTTCATGACTATCGATATTTTAAAAGCATTGTATTTCTAGCCATTTATTGTCAAATCATGTTAATAAAATAGAAGAGAAAAATTCAAATAAAACATTTTAGTATTTAATGTTCATTATAAGCATTAGTGCATTTCGCAAACCATTATTTGCGAAATTTTCAAGGACAGTTTGGATGACTATCTCTACATGGACGCATTTCAAGCCATTTAATGTCAAATGGTGTTAATAAATTGAAACTGAAGAATCTAGTCACATTAACTTCCTTTAAAAGGTTCTTTTTCCAAATTTGTCATAAGTGAAATCGTCTAATTGAAAATTTTTATAATTGGAAAACGGGAAAAGCTTAATAATTGGAATCTGAACGTCATCAATAATTGCAGGAATCGGTTTCCGATTACAGCACGAACCGTAAAATACCGAAACTTCATTTTTAATTGAGGGAATTTCTATTCAATTAATGCGCCAATATCGAAACAACGATATGTTATGTAATATAAAATTTATCAAAATTAGACCGAAATATCCCAAGTGTATCATGTTAAATGGACCACTGTACCTGGACCCAATATACGTGTGATTGCACGAGATCAATTTAATGTTCGTGAAACATAAACTTTTTTAATAGTTTTAGGCTAAATTTTTCATTTGAAATTTAATAACTAAATACATGACAGAAAACGATAAAAACATTTTATAAAAATAATATTAAAAGTAAAATAAAAAGTAAATGTAAAATAATAAAATTAAAACAAATAATAAAAAAAGAAAATAAATAATAACTGAAAATAAATAAATAAATAAATAAATAAATAAATGAATAAATGAATAAATAAATAAATAAATAAATGTGTTGTTTTTTTTTGTTTTTTATCACGGTTATGACCATTTATCGCCCCGTAAACGAAAGGACGACAACCCGCGGCCGTTAAAAACTAAAAGAAAAAAATAATGATAATAATTATTATAAAAATTCTAATATTGGATATAAATATTTTCAGAAATAAGAAATAATGGCGGCAGATGTTCTTTTCTCATCTCGTTTTTTTTTAAATATAAACTGTTGCTCGTGATTTCTGATTATGCTTTTAAGATGATTTTAGATTTTTTTCACGTGAAGTTCTTGTTAACCGTCCTCAGTTAATCAGCTGTCTACAGATATCATTTCATCAATAAAACCTTTCACGATTATTAATTCCAAGAATTCTTGAAGATTAATATAGGTTGTTTTCTTGTTACCATGGCAACGATTGACAAAATTAATCTTAGGTATGTTGCAACTTGTGTTGCAGAATAATCGTTAGTTCGGCGATTATTTACTCATGGAAGCGTTATGTGAAAAGTCAACATTTGAGTCAAATTAAAAGTCACGACATCTCCTAATTGAGTAATGGCTTAATTAGAGAGTGAATTTATAGATTCGTGTCAAAATCATGATTTAACGAAGGTGTCTTTTGCACTTACTTGTAAATTAATTTAAACAAACTTTGGTACACTTACGAGCAAAAGATAAAAATTGACTTTCATGAAATTAATTGATTATGGGAAAAAATTACGGAAACACAATATAACATTATTTTTTGTTTCCGTGTAGAGATGGGACGATCTTCATAATAATAATAATAATAATAATAATAACAACAATAATAATAACAATAATAATAATAACAATATGAAATAAAACGGATATCAATTAACCATTGTTTTGGAGATTGTAGTATATGCGATTTTTTGTAATAATGTCTTATTCTTTGAAATTGAAACACAGGTTATTTTTACTTCATGCAATTAAAATTATTTATTTTTTGTTTTTTCTGGCATTCAACTTCCTGATAACCCGAAATGGACATATATGTAATCCACATATTTTTAAAACTTATTGTCTTCGTTTGCGTAACAAAATGATTAATGTGTTGTTGATACTGTTGCCCGTGTCGTTGTACATTGATTTGCTATATATCTACAAAAATTTCAAATAAGTTATCAGACTGTTACATATTTCTGAAAAACAAAAACATGTTTATGAAATAAAAGAAAGTTTAACATATAGGATTGGGAGTTCACTGACTGGAAAAGGCTTTCTTATATAAACACTTTATGCAGTAAATGCAAGAAAAACACTTCAAAACCATGGCCAATAAAAGAAACTGAAAAATGACAACAAGTAATCATAAAAAGGCCAACCTTTGACCAGATATGTGTTCGTCCACTATCTAACGAGTAGCCGAAACTATAACGTATGATCTAGCAGTTTATCCTTTGTTGTCGTGTAATCGAAGAATTAATCCATCGTTAGCTGGTGGTCAAGAGGTTGAAGAATGTTTTTTTTATCATTTGAGGAATTCAATATCTTACATTGGAATGAAAATAAATCGGACACGGTAATTATAAAGCTTTTACGTCATGGACAGCTCATGAAGTCATATGATACCGCGCGTGTCTCAGTGATCGAACCCTAGCCGGTCCATACATCGGATTTTGAAATTTGAATATTGCCTCATTGCTTAGAAGCTCGGCATTAGGAGGTGAGAATATTGACTGGTTCATCATGTGTCATGTTCATAGACTTGGAAAGTGGTTTGTTTGTCTTTGGCATACGGAGAGCCAGTAGCTAAAGCAAAATTTGCCCAGAGTGCGCGAAGGTAAAAGAAAGGCTATAAAAACACTTGCATATCTGTCACATACACACAACTTTTTATTAGATTTATCATTACAGTTCTTGTCGCGAATGACTGACAAATTGCTGATGCGACGTTAAACAACACAATATCCAACCATAACCAATAACTATACGATTGTCTATGGATACTACAAAGATATTCATTTCACACTTTAACAATTTATGAACATCCAAATCTACTTCAATCTACAATGAGGTATTACATTCCGATGATACTGGTATAAATGTCACATTATTTATTCTATAGTCCATTAAATACGCACATTATTTTTGGGATGTTATCAAATCGTTTTATCAGTATTGATGTCTGATAAAAAAATATAAATTTTGTAAATTTTACAGATTTTTAAACCTTGGTTTGTTGCTGAAAGGTCTTAGAGTGTTGTAAAATAATAGGTATGTGATATATAGCCGTGTAGTAATTTAGTGCAAATAGGTAGTAAAATATAATTTTTGAGAATACTTCTAAAATCGAAAACAGTAAAGGCAGCCCGAATGCAAGATTTCGGAAACGGCAAAAAAAAGGTCAAAGTAAAAAAACAGATGTAAGATACTGAAAGTGAAATATGACATCATGTGATCACGAAAGTTTATTTTATGGCGGAATACCGAATGTCCATCCTATGATACTGTCATATACATGTACCACTTTTTGAATGTATTTTTATGATTAAATTCAAAAAGTGGTATATGACAATATGACCAGATATATAGTTTGTCCATTTTCTTACAAACTGCCAAAAAGACAACCAATGTTCGAACAATTTACCCCTCATAAGATAGTGTTTGACTTTTGATTTCTCGTCAGCTAGTTGTCAAGGGGTCGAAGAATGCGTAGAACCTTTTTATTTATTGATTTATCTATCTATATATTTATTGATTCATTCATATTTATTTATTTATTTACTTATTTTTTCATATTAATTTATTCATTCATTCATTCTTATTTATTTATTCATTTATTTTATCATTCTAGAAGTCACGATGTGCCATAATTCTACATTGAAATGAAAAAAAAAATCAAAAGGCGATCTATTCGTGGTAATTTTCGTCATAAGCAGCTTCCACAGCTATAATATTGCCTTAAGATACTTTTGGGTATTCATTTCTCATTTTATTATTTCATGAACATCCAAATCTACTTCAATCTACAATGTTGTATTAAATTCCGATGACGCCAGGATATATATTACACTGCTCATTAAACGCGTCCATTATTTCAAGGATGTTATCAAATCGTTCCATCAATAATCATAAAGATTTATTTTCCGTTACCAAAGATTGTATTTTAAATTTACCAGCCATTAGAAAATTAATTTTTCATACAGAGAGAAATATAAATGAGATGTTATCAGGAAAATGATACCTCAAAATAATTGAATCGGAAATAAGTAGATTTTCATTTCTCCATTATTAGAGAGGTGTCATGTATCCGGAAATAAAACCGCTCTTCATATAAGGAGGGGATTTCGTTTCAAATTGTATTTTCCGATTTTATTCAGGTAGTTAAACCTTTATTTAAAGGGCATCTACGTGACTAGTAATTGTCTTTCAGATTTGTGTTAGTAAAGGTTTAATTTAATGGAATGTATACTTAGGTCAGCGACATAGAATTGTTTTTTTTCCTCTCGGTTTTCTTCACCGTCTGTAATAGGCTTGATATTAGAAAAAAGAATTTTTACAGGGGTCTACTACACTAAAACGTTGCTAATTACAGAACATGATTTAAAAAAGGTACACAAGTCCAACGTTTTCTTTTCATACCAAATGTCAAACCATTCAAGGGAAAATGGAGAATCTTTAAAAGAAATACTTTAAATAATCATTAAGCTGTAGTTTGACAATTATGTGCCCTTGTTTGTATGCGATTCATGTCGGTATAGTCTGTGATTTTCGGGTTATGCAATAAATTGTAGCTCTCATTGCAATTTTAAATACGCCGCCTGGGAATTAATGTAAGTAACCTGTAACAACAACAAAAAAAAATTCATTTAGCATTTTAAAAAATCATCATGTTACGGAAATGCACATCCGAAAGGAAACTGTTTACGGGTCATTTCTTATGGCCGCTTTCTGAAGGGCGCAGATGAAAAAAACGAAAAATTCTTAGATGAACTTCGACAGCTTGTCTCACTGCAGTGCCCTTTGTTACACTTTTTGTTTAAACAAGCCCTCATTACCATTCTGTATTTATTTAAATACAATATATGTGTAATATAACCCTTTTCAGCTGTTAGTGTCTGTAAGTAGTGATGGCATAATTAAGAAAATACTTCATTATTTTATTCTAAGTCTATCGATCAAGTTTTGTTTTTACTGCTTTCTTATGAAAAAAAAAAAATAAATAAATAAATAAATAAATAAATAAATAAATAAATAAATAGTAAACTCAAAGACCAACCAGCCACCACACTAACACAACAACTTACCTACTTGCCAACATACCAACCAACTAATCAATCAATCAATCAATCAATCAACTGATCATTTAATCAATCAATCAACCAATCATTCATTTCACTCAATCAATCAACGAGCAACCACAACACCAACACAACTAAACAATCAACCAACCAACCTAACGACTTACCAACTTACCGACCAACTTATCAATCAATCAATTAACGAGCGACCGGAACACCAAAACAACCAACCCACCTACTTACTAACTTACCGACCGACTTATAAATCAATCCATCAACGAGCGACCAAAACGAACAACCAACCTTCTTACTAACTTACCAACCAACTTGTCGATCAATCCATCAACGAGCGACCAAAACAAACAACCGACCTTCTTACTAACTTACCAACCAACTTATCGATCAATCCATCAACGAGCGACCAAAACACCAACAAAACCAACCGATCTACTTACTAACTTATCAACCGACTTATCAATCAATCCATCAACGGGCGACCAAAACACCAAAACAACCAACCAACCTACTTAACAACCAACCGACCTATTTACTAACTAACCGACCTACTTATCAATCAATCCACAACGGGCGACCAAAACACCAAAACAAACAACCGACCTTCTTACTTACTTACCAACCAACTTGTCGATCAATCCATCAACGACCAACCGACCTACTCTCTAACTTATCAACCTACTATCAATCAATCAAGCAAGTTTGCCAGCAACCCGGCCATATTGTCTCATTACAGTTGAATAGTTATATACATATAGTTATTAATCAATATCTGACGTCTTAATCAAACTTTGCATAGGATGAAATCCTTCAACCGGAAATTGAGACAGATTCAATTATACCTGTAAATTGATTATTTAAAGTCTCTGCTCTAGTTTGACGATGATGAAGCAATTTTGGTTTTAGATAATCCATTATTTATCTTCATTCTCCTGCTACCCAGCATCATTGTCACGGCGTGACATTTATTTAATGGAGCGGATTATTTGAATGCTTAATGGTTTTAAAATGTTTTCTACTTATTAGTTACACTGTGATCAAATATAACTTTAAACAGGAATTTTTTTTCTTGTAAATGATTTAGAGCATGCAGATTATTGCCGTTGCAATAAACGCGAAGGAAGTTTGACCTGTTGGGTTAAAGTTTTCAACGACCACCCGTAATAAAACAGGTAAGGACATAGCCTGACTGTCAAAGGAGAATGTATTCGTTTACAAGCCTGAATTTGATTGGCCTGAAATGTTTTACGTCTCAGTCAAGAATCTTTCAATGATATCGAGGCTGTCAGTTTAGGAAAATGGTGAACAAATCCGAACCCCCCCCCCCACCAAAAAAAAAAAAAAAAAAAAAAAAAAAAAAAAAAAAAAAAAAAAAAAAAAAAATTAAAAAAAACATCGACCTTCGGCAAGCGAAATGGCAAAGTTTCTCTCACTGGGATCTACCCGAGTGGGATTCAAACCAAGGCGGTGAGAGGTGCTGTGATCCGGAAGCTACAAGCACAGATAACACATTGATTCCTACGTGATTATTGCCTATGATATTATTAAGCAAATGCATAACGGTGTCGGGAGCCTTGGTGCCCGAGTGGTGAAGGCGGTTAACCTTCAAACTCAAAGCGTCTTACCGCTCTCGATCACATCGATGTCGATCACAAGTGAGAAAGGTTAATCCTTGTCGTAGGCCTTTTTTGGTTGGCTCGACACCAGTAGAATGAACTAAGTGGTTTAGTTATTTATCTCTGGATTTGTTGGCGAGCGTAATGACATTCTAAAGGTCGTCATAATTGTTTAGAAAAACTTGTATATTTATGCAACAAAGAACTTGCGTTGTCTAAGATAAATAAATTGTCTTCACGAATCGCTGAAAAATTATTGATGCATTAAACCAACCAACCAACCAACCAACCAACCAAGAAGTAGATTGCCATTAGACAGCCTTGCTGGCTCAATAGTTAAGGGTCCGACTCAAGAGTGGAGACCTCGCTTATTTGTAACCATTGCCTCGTTTTTCCCTGTCCAATACATAAGGTTTTAGTGTGGAGGTTTAACCGACCAGGTAACAGACCTAACGTTGACAAAATATTATGAAACCGTGTCACACTCATCCATGGCAGGGTTCACCAAGTCACTATTACCTCGTTTCTGTCTCTCCTATGTATATGATTAGTATGGAGGTCAAACCGACAATGTTACAAACCTTGCGTTGACAAAATATTTTGAAGCCGAGTCAAACTCATCTGTCGCAGAGTTCGCCCAGTTACTATGGTCTTGTTTCTCTATAAAATGCTTTTAGTATATAGGTCAAACCGACCTAGTAACAGACCGTGCGTCGACAATGTCATCCTCATCTGTCGCAGAGTTCGCCGAGTTACCATGGTCTTGTTTCTCTAAAAAATGGTTTTAGTATATAGGTCAATACCGACCTAGTAACAGACCGTGGTCGACAATGCCATCCCCATCTGTCGCAGAGTTCGCCGAGTTACCATGGTCTTGTTTCTCCTAAAAATGGTTTTAGTATATAGGTCAAAACGACCAAGTAACAGCCCGTGCGCCGACAATGCCATCCTCATCTGTCGCAGGGTTCGCCGACTCACAATGGCCTCGTTACTCCATTAGGAAATTTTAGTTTTAGTACAGGGGTCAAATCAACCAAATAACATATGTCGCACCTTTTTCTACCTTACGTCGATATTTTGCGATAAATTAATCGCCACATATCGATTTGTCACAGGCGTTGTTCGACTTAGTAATCAATGATATATGAAAAACATTAAAAACACAATTTTTACATAATTACCTTCGCCGCGGGAAGTCTATTTAGGGTCAATTTATATCATTTGTCAATTATGTTTTCATCATTTTTTTTTCATTTTTTAAAATATATATAGTTTTTGCATCATTTTTTCTCCCTTGACATTTGACAAAAATAATAAGCACTTTAATTATCACATTTTAATCAATAAATGAGCCACCTAACTACATCAAGTAAATTCACAATCCAAACTGGCCTTTTATAGCCTTATAAGTGGAGACTGATTTCAGAGGTGGTTATTATTATTATTATTATTATTATTATTATTATTATTATAACTATTTATATTATTATTATTATTATTATTATTATTATTATTATTATTATTATTATTTATAATTTTTTATTATTTTTGTTTTGTTTGTTGTTGTTGTTGTTTCAGTGCTACAAAATGCTAATGAAGTGTCATCGTGTTATGACCATCAGCGCCATTTTAAGATTGATTGATTGATTTATTTATTGATTTATAAATTTATTTATGTATTCAATTATTTTATTTTATTTCTTTATAAATTTATTTATTTATTTATAAAATTATTTTATTTTATTTATTTATCTATTTTATTTATTTATTTATTTATTTATTCTCTTTTGATCTGGGCTTTTAATCAGTCCGTTACAGGAATGCGCCAAGAGCTATTCTGATGCAAGTAGTTTTATCAGCGGCATTAAAGAAATGACTTGCAGATTTAAAACATCTTTTTAACGAACGTAGTGAGTCGCGGCGAAGCCGCAACGAAACGAAGTTCGTTCTATAGATAACGCGTATGTGATATATGGAAATCATGTGTTCAAACAGTAGACCATCCATTCATTTCTTTTGAATACCGGAAGTTCATGGAATATTCTCCCCATAGGACAATACGGAAGTAGAATAAAATCTCCTATTATCTCGTCTCCATTACGCGTTAAACAAAATCAAAATCTTCATTTCGTCAATAAGACTGTTAGTTGTGGAAACAATAAACAAAATAAGTCGAAAGTTCTACATAAATGTATTTACAGCATATACTTTCCTCGTAATTTGAAAAATAATTCGATCTCCAGTAGAGCGTTATCAAGTATCCTTGGTAACAAGATCATTAAGCCGAGCAAACCCGTCGTTATTAAAGGAAGAACTTTCGACTTAACATGAAAAAGAAAAGGGTGATAATCTAATAAACACTAGTGACATGCGCAAAACCTCTTATTTTTCCCTTCAGTAAAACGGTTATGTCCGAATGTTTACATAATGTAAATGTCCGATATTTAATGTCCCAATGTCTTGCGCATCAGTTATACCAGATACAATCTTCTGTCACTACGTTCGTCAATAGGCAGTGCCTATATTCATATTAATTTATACATACATCTACAAACTTTTTTTTCAAGTATGAGAAAGTTTAAATTAAATTATAACTAAAATTAGTTTTAAATGCCTCACAAAATTCAAAAACCTGAATCTATTTTCTATCAAGCATTGTTATACAGTAATATTTTATCGTAAACAATGATAGATTGGATCGGAAGCGAACATCGGACGGAAGTGATAGAAAAAATGTATTAGTCAAAATGAAAAATGGGTTGATTGATTACAAAAATCGATTTTCTGTCAGATTTTTTTTTGGTTCCGGATTTCGCACCTGTAAATGTATGAAGTCTTGATAATGTTTGACAATATTAATTAAACTATTAACAATGAACTTGTCAATGTTTTTGTTATAATCGATTCCCATGATTATGAATTTAATACAAAAGTTTGTCAAATATTTTCCACCGGTATAAAAAAAAATCTACACTCTACTGATCGATCCTGGTTTTACACACACACACACACACACACACACACACACACACACACACACACACACAACTTTTCGGGTCATTCAAATTTTCAAATTTATTTGAAATGACACAATCGTCATTACTTTTTACTTGCAGTAAAATAAATGATTGTTTGTGAAATTTTGCGTTTAGTATAGGATTATCATGAAGGTGAGGGGAAAACATTAAAAATCGGTTTCAGCTGTTTACTTTATTATTTTTTTTTTTCTGAAACTGATTTGGATTGAATCTGGCACTGTTTTATCACAGGTAAAACCCTTAAAGCATTCAAAACCAAATGAATGTATCACCCATCTGGGAACAAATACAGAATTTGTTAACGAGGATTTTAGGCTTTCAAGAGACATATCCAGTTCTGTTATTAGTATTTCAATGATGTTGATACGTTTTTTATCTGTCAATGTGTTCGAGTTATAAATTTTTGCTTTCCTTATGGATACATACATAAATTGTAAATGTATATACAATACAGACCCGTCAAAAAGTGACTCGCTCCGTAAGTGGAAGGTCGAGGGTTCGAACCCCGATCAGGTCTGAACCAAGAATTGAAAGTGGGTAGTGACTGTTCTCTCGCCAAGCACTCGGCATTAAGAAATGAAAGTCACGGTTCTTTCGGATGGGAACTTAAAATAAACGAGGTCCTGTGTTACGGTAGGCGTGGTACGATAAAGAACCCTGTTGTATAATGTCATCGGCGCAACGCACAGGCAAAATTTCTGCACTTTCGCCTTGTCTGGCGACGTCTCGATATAAGTGAAATATTCTTGACTGGGACGTTAAATACCATTACTCAACTCAACTCATCAAAAAGTGAACATTAAGCTACCGAATACGTTCATGTATTATATAGTACGGATGTAAAATCGCCAAAGTAACAAACCGTATGTCATCAAAATATTATAAGGCCATGCCGTACTTATTCGTCAAAGAGAGCTCATCAGAAGCTCATCTAGACTCATCGTTAGTTAATACTTATGGCATTTTTCGGTAACTGTAATCCATTTCTCGGTTGCTTTCCGGAATACTATTTGTCCAAAACCCTGAGCTTCGACTCATTTTTGTTATCTTAATGTTAAACTTTCGACAGGTCTGTACTGTATTTTTTGCAACTATGCACCAGAAAAATAATTAACTTTCCTTCAATTGTATTGATAAAGCTATCTACATTATTTAATTCATCCTCATTTAAATAATTCAAATAAAAACAAAACAGTGTAAAAATCAATATGACCATGAAATTTACAACAACAAAACGGACAAAATATTTAAACCTCGTTTCTAAACACCATAAAATTTTCAATGTTACACGAGGAACTTTAGGCGATATAAGAGAAAAAAACATAAAATATTTATGATTTGTAAATAGGATACGGTGAAGTATTAAAATAGCTCTTTTACCTGAGTCAATATTTGAAGTTATGCAAAATGTGTCAATTGTTGTTTCTTTCATGTTGTATTCAATTTGAATTAGATACATTATATACAGAATAATATTTAAATGTACTTAATCGTGAAATTCCATACAAGATTATTTGGGCGTCACCAATGTATATATATTAATAATATCAATATTTAAAAACGATAAATTTACAAAACTGAATTAAAAAGTAAAATGTTTAGAATAATAATAATAATAATAATAATTATTATTATAATTATTATTATTATTATTATTATTATTATTATTATAAAGAAAAAGAAAAGAAGAAGAAGAAAATGATTGTGGTGGTCATGGTAGTGGTGGTTATCGTGATGCTGCTGCTGCTGCTGATGATGATGATTATGAGGATGATGATGATGATGATGATGATGATAATAATTTTTGGCATTTTGAAATATAATTGTTTAAAGAATATATTTAATAAAATGCAACCATGGTCTATATATGCAAACGATTCTTGGTATTCGAGAAGTTAAAAGTGATTCTTATCGCCTGGAGATTGGTCCTAGCTTGAAAGAGAAAAAAAATTATCTAATTTGCCGAAGTACAGTCTTTAATTACTTCTGGGATTATTTTACTTAAATGGGGGAACAGGTTTAAAAATGGTGACATTAAACGAAGTATACCGGCCTCATTATTTGAGCTGAATTTGCTCAAATAAGTATCTGTCCCCAGGCAAAGGGACGCACTCAAATCCTAAAGCGATCGCTCTAGGCGACCGACAAATATGGCAAATAAAACAGCTCCATCGTATTGTTATAATGGAATTCGTCAGTGTATCACGTGATACCTCATAGCGTTTGTGCGGGACAATTATTTCTATTGACAACGGAATCGCATAAAGTTACGTTTTCCCGTAATAACGACGTTTTTTCGGGAATATTTGACGTAGACGTTATCCATTTCATTCCGCACAAACGTTAAGAGGTATTGATCACGTGGTACACTGGCGAATTTCATTATATGCATGGAATAGAGTGGAGCATTGGTATTTAACGCCCCAGTCAAGGTTCATTCACTTACAAGGCGTTCAGTTTTGGCATGGTGGGGGAAAACGGGGTACCAGTAAAAATATTCGACCTTCGACATGCGAATTAACAAACTCACACTAGGATCCGCCCGAGCGGTAGGGGCAGTTTGATCAGTGACCGCGCGTTTTAGACATTCGGCCATTGAGGCCCCTCAAGATATATAGTGGTAAGGACCATCTATGCGTTTGCATTCATAATCCGCTTAGATATTAACTTTTTTATGAAGACTGCAGTGTTTTTTAAGTTATTACAGTTGTCCCCATGGAAAAATCTATGTTACAATAATCGTTGACACAAAACAGTCTGGGATCTCGATGGCTATGTGGTTTATAGCGTCGTGCTATGGATCACAGTGTCTCCTAAGTTCTTAAGCTCGAAGTGTGAAAAAGTGTTAGTTTACTTGTCGAAAATCCCGTTTCTTTGGATACTCCGATTTTTTCCACCATCCCAGAACTTACCTTCTGAATTTTTTGTTGTGAAAGAATTATTGTTGGAGCGACAGACAGACAAAAAATAGAAAGAAAGATATAGAAAGACAAGTATTTCACTTAAACCGAGACGTCTCTGAATGCTTTACCTTTGTAGTGCGCTAAGGGCAATATTCATGGAGGTTATTTGGCGTGCCACGCCTGCAGTGGCATGGTGCTTCGGTTTAAAGGTCTATTCCGAGGATCCCGTGACTTTCATATTTAAATGCCGACTTCTTGGCAAAAGAATAGCCATTATCAATTTTCAAGTCTTGGTCAGACTAAGCCGGGGGTTCGAACCCTAGACCTCCCACATACGAAGCGATCTCTGTCCCAACTGAGCTACCGTGCTGATAGATAGATAGATAGATAGATAGATAGATAGATAGATAGATAGATATTTTTAGAACACTATATCTTATACAGTTTTGTTTAAGTATTTATCAGCATTGATTTTGAATAAGCTTGAAAAAGAATTGTAAATAATTAAAAAATATTTTCCCATGAGCAAGTTGCCTGCTGACAACTGATATCCTATAAATTCGCTTTCCATAGAAGTTTTTTCTTTACATTGCATTTGAAACAAACTAATATTCATCTTTTCATAGAATACAATTAGGGTCCTAAATACATTTTGTACTCGATTCTTGGTAATATATCGATCGCTTCTCAGCATTTCAAATAATCAAATAAAAACAAAAAAGTAACCAATTATGATTTTTTTTTCAAAACATCTTCGATTAACTTTTGTTTAGTAAAAAACATTTTTTTTTATAAATATATTATGCAACCATTTGTTTTAAATGCAGTTGATGTAATCAAATCTGTTACCAGACAAAGCCGCTTGAAGTGTCTAGTTCCTGATTTCATTCCATTTTCATCAAATCGATGTCATAATTCAATATTAAAGATAAATACATTTAATGTTCTGGTATTGAAACACAATTACGTTTTTAAGAAAAGGTTCGTTGATAAAATGATAAAGTTACGATTTTTTATGCGTTCTACAAATGTAGTAACATAGATATAACGAATATCTGTTAAATTTTGATGCGCCGGATGCGAACATTTCGGAAAATAATTCCTCATCAGTTAAACTTGAAGCCGAAAAATGGAATAAATAAATAAAAACGTAAGTCGAACAGTTGACAATAAATCCTTAGTCCCAAAATTACATGAATCCAAATCGTAATCCAGCTTAGGAATGCTTTGGATGAGGGAACAAACCATAGTTTTTAACATTTTTAAAAATTAATACGGCACAAAATTTAACTACTTGATATACATTTTCTATCAGTACAAAGTACTGACTATTGAGTTAAGGATAAAAGTATAAAATATAAATTCTTGGAATTATATATATATATATATATATATATATATATATATATATATATATATATATATATATATATATATATATATATATATATAAAGAATAAAATTGAAAATAAGAGATAAATATAAAGTATTAGAAAAGTGAATTTCAAGTTAAGCCCTTTTAAGACTATTCAAAATAAAAATTCCACAATTAAAGAAAATCATTTAACCCGTTTCAAAACAAAAACAAATACCATACTACATACAGTTATATGTGAAAATTGTTTATTTCATTATTTATCTTCTTTAAAAAACATAATCAACAAATTATGTTATTTTTGATCGCTCTAACTAAGTCAAAGCACCAGGAAAATATTTAAAATTGTTCAGGACTCCTAATGATTTTGTTATCGGGATGGTTAGAAACAAAACAGACCACATGGAAACGGATATATAATATTATCAGTTTTCTGCAGACGACAATAACCGCCATCTGTTGACAGTATGAGTAGCAGACGACACACCTGCTCACGCGCTATTTGATGATAAAAAGATGCGCAGATCAATAGTTTGCAATAGTACCGAGTTAAAAAGGGCACAGTGCGGAAAGAATTACTCTTTAATGTCGCCGATTAAGTATCGACATTTTTTAAAAACTGAAAGAAATTGTTGATTATACGAGAAAAAATGAAATTTTAAGAGTCAAAGAAGGCCATTTTGTTTTAAAATGTAAGTATTATTTTGTTTTTATGTATTGAAGTTTTAGTTAAAATAACATACGTGTGAAATAATGATGTGGATGAAATTGAAAAAAGACACATGGTATTAGACCCAATAAGTGTGTATGTGCTGAGTTTCGATTGAAAGATTTTATTTATCTATCTATCTATCTATATTTATTGACATTGTTTGAAAGAAAACAAAAGTATATTTCGTGTACATAACATTGACATAGATATTTTTCTTGAAAATTTATTTAAAATTCTGGTATCTATTTTTAGTAACAAGATGAGTAAAATGACGCATTTCATATAGTACAGATAAGTTTGATTCTCGGAATTGTCACTAGTGTTGTGTTCGTAAACTTTTTTTCCCGACATTTGTTCAGCATTTTGGCATGGCATCGATCGCTAATTATGTTTTATGTAAATAGATTATACTGTTTTGTATTTCATGGTACTTAATGATACTTAAAGGCATAGTACACGACGTCGTTTTCTATGCGTTGTTTTTACTTTGTTGGGTTTCGACTTGAGGGTATATTTCTTCTTCTAAATTTAGTTTCAAAATGATTATTTTAAAGACCTGCGGGGCAAATGCAAATACAAATCACCAAAGATCACACAAGTAACAATATGTAATACTTATGTAATACTTATGAAGAGACTAAGTTAAGAAAAAGTACGATGAGCCAGAACCAGAAGAAAAGATTGAAATGATGCATTGTAACATTGTATTATGTTATAAAAGGTCAAAGGTCACAATCCTTATTGCTATTTTGTATGAATTGCCATTATGTCCCAAAGTAAAACTGTCATGTGCTGATTTTGAATGTATTATTTTAATAGAAATTCCGAACCAGCATAGAACAAACTATATGCATATAAACTAGTAATGCAGACAAAATCTACTTGAAGAATAGTGCTTTTTTTCGGACATTTCCGAGTACTGTTCGTTATTTTCCGGCAGCTATTCAATGACGTAGATTGACATAATGAGAATAAAATTGATGTCACATTTGTACGTGCCGGTGGAACGTTTGAGATGTTTATATAAAATTAGAACGGGAAACTTGTAGGTTTGGAAAGATGAAATGTTCATGTAAATTGACCATAGACTTTTTTTTAAAAGAAGTAAAGCTGTTTACGTTTTAGTTGTTTGGTAACAAGTTGAAGTACTGATTTTTCTTACCATAAGAGAGAGAGAGAGAGAAAGAGAGAGAGAGAGAGAGAGTGTGTGTGTGTGTGTGTGTGTGTATGTGAGAGAGAGAGAGAGAGAGAGAGAGAGAGAGAGAGAGAGAGAGAGAGAGAGAGAGGGGGATTCGAACCATGACGATGAGATGTTTAATGGTCCTTGCTAATACTTTAAAGTATCTTTATTTTTAAAGCTTTGACATGCAAATGATTTATTTTATAATTATTTCTTTTATGTTTCTATAACTTATAAACAGTTATTTCAAAAACATTTTTTATATCTTCAGTGAACTATGTATTTTCTTTTAAAAATAGTTTTTGATGTCGTTTTACGAAATATTTCTGTTACACAATTTTTTGTTTAACTGAAAAAGTAAGTGGAAAGAATTTTGATTAAAGCTTCAATCATCCCTCTAATCTTTTAGGAATATTTTTTTTTTCATTTTTGTAAAGATCAAAAGTTCAAAAATATCAAAAGCACGTCATTGACTGGTTTGAGATTCCTTGCACTCCCATTTATATGCTAATTATGCCAGACAAAGGATAGTTTTACAAAGCATTTGTTAAAAACATCTAATACAAATGCAATGCGCACCTGTGCCGTAATCGTCCAAGCAATCATTTGAACAAATATGATTATGTTTCAAATTTTAAAATAGCATCTGTTTATTAACTGGTATTTTTATTATTATTTTAAAAATATGAAAACCCAAAAGCACCTTAGCAAAACAGGTGAATAATTTTTTTTATAATCAGTTGTCCTAGTAAGTGCCTTTATGTCTTGTAATGCTTTTGATATCAACTTGAATTGTGTTATCAAAATATTCTTGCTTGGCTTTTGTCAAAGAGAGAGAGAGAGAGAGAGAGAGAGAGAGAGAGTTGATCATAATCAGAATACAAACGTGGCGATAAAATGCACCGTGTTCCTTGCTGTTATATAAGTATTAGTAATCTGTATTGTAAAAGACAAAAGTGATCTATAATATAGCTATTCCTTTATTCATTCTAAAACTTAAAAAGCGATATTTCAAAAAAATGTATTTTTTCTTCAATGAATTATGCATTAAAACAATATTTTTTTTCAGACGTTCTGCAAAAAAAGGGTCGTTCCACACAAATAGTACTGTTACAAATTTTGTCGTTTAACTGACCATGTAAGTGAAAAGAATTTTTACTTAACCTTAAAAAACATTTCTCCGCTACTTTTAGCACAGTTTTTTATTTTTGTAAAGTTCAGAAGTCATTTAAGCATTAACATATAAGCCATTGTTTGTTACTCCTAGCTCTCACATTTTTATTTAAATTGTGTCAGATAGAGGATAGCTTTAAAACGTGTTTATCATAAACAGTCAATACCAATGCAAAGTTATCTGCACCCTTATCTTTCAAACAAAAATTTGAATATTTTCTTTTTGTCTCAAACTGATAATAGTCTGTTTTTTCACAAAAATTCTTTGTATCATTTCAATGTTTGTAAACATCTAATAGCATAATAACAACATCAATAGTGTTTAACTCCATTACAAAAGTCTATAGTCGGGAATTGTCTCAATGAACTAGGCATTTTATATTGAGTATACTTTTTTGGAGCCGTTTTGTCAAGAAGGGCCGTTTCATGAATCTCACATAGTGATGTAAATGTCAGTGATACATTTTTTGCCGTTTAGATGACCAAGGAAGATGAAAAACTGTCTAAAGCTTCAATCATTCCTCCACTCCTTTTAGTATAATGTTTTTCATTTATGTAAAGATCAAAAGTCATCAAAATATCAAGATACACGTCATTGACTGGTGTGAGCTTCCTTGCATTCCCATTTTTTTCTAATTATACCAGACAAGGTAATGTTTTTCTAGGTATTTGTTATAAACATTCAATACCAATGCAATGCGCACCTGTACCCATATCGTCAAAGCAATCATTTAAACAAATATGTTTTTGTATTTTTAAAATAGCCCTTGTTTATAAACTCGCATTTCGTTTATCATTTTAATGGTTGTGAATATCTAAGAGCACCTAAACAAATCCCGTGAATGGAGAACAAGAGATTCTATAATTAGTTGTCCTAGTAAGCGCCTTTCTGTCTTGTTTAACTTTTTAACTTTTAATATCGACTTAAATAAAGTATGTTATTATAATGTCTTTGATTGTGGAGAGAGAGAGAGAGAGAGAGAGAGACTAAATCTCTAAAAATTATTCTTATCGTTCGGCTGAGATGTGCTTTGGTCTTTGCTGTTATAATTATCTGGGTAATTTGTATTCAAAAAGACGTGAGATGCAAGTTATTTATTGTTAAATAGACTCTTTTATCGTACTATAATTATTTGAAAAATGTAACGGTTTCTGCTTTTTAATAATCTATGCATTTAAAAAAAAACCAGGGGTTTTCAGAGCCGTTTTGTAAAAAAAAAAAAGCCGTTTCCTGATATATAACTGAAACTAATTTTGTCGTTTTAAGGACCAAGCAAGTGGAAAAAATTTCCCTTTAGCTTAAATCAGTTTGTAATTCCTTCAAAAAGAAACGTTTCTCAAATCTAAAATAGCCTCGTTTTTATCACCTGACATTTTGTTTATCATTTCAATAATTGGGAACATCTAATTTTTTTATTGGAAGCAATATTTTTGGAGCCAAAAAGGTATGTCTTATCAATCTCGCTCAATATACATTGTAAGAGTACAAATTATGCCGTTAAGTAATCAAGTGAGCGGAATGAACTTCAGGTTAATCTTCAGTCATTCCTACACTCCTTTAAGAATAATGTTTTTCTTTTGTGTAAAGATCAAAAGCCATCAAAATGTCAAGATACACGTCTTTGACTTTGTTGTTATTCCCCTTGCTTCCATTTTTATATTTTATTGCGTCAGACAAAGGATAGCCTTCCATCGTGTTCGTCAATGGAATGCCACCTGCACCCTTGTCATCCAAGCAATCAATTCAACAAATATTATTGTGTCTTAAATCCATTGTATTGTTAACATCTATAACAAAATAACAATACCACTGGATTTTCACTCCAGGACCAATCTAATGGTGTGAATTTTCTAATCAGCTGTTCTCGTAAGTGACTTTTTGTCTGATTTTGTTGATATTATCGACACGTATTTGTGTTATTTAAATGTTCTTAAATGTTTTGCTTTGTCGGAAATCGAATATACTGAGAGAGAGAGAGAGAGAGAGAGAGAGAGAGAGAGAGAGAGAGAGAGAGAGAGCTTTCTGAGAAAAAGGAATTTTTGTGTATTGGATTAAGACCATGCCGATGAGATGCCCTGTTTGAAGACATGAAATGCAAAGTATTTATTGAAAATTTAATTCTTTAATTTCATTATTTAGAAAGAGTTTTTTTTTTTTAAATATTGCATTTATTTCTTCAAAGAACTCTGTATTTTTTAATGCAAATAAAGTGTCCGGTGATCGTTCTGTCAGATGAACCGTTTCACGAATCACGCTTAGTAGTGTAAATCTTAGTTTAAGTATTTAACCGTTTAATTGACCAAATAAATTGAAATAATTTTGACTTATGCTTAAAGAATTTTTCCACTCCTTTAAGAATGATGTTTTGCATTTGTGTAAAGTTCAGAAATAAGACATAAATATCACTCCTAGGATATACGTCAATACCTGTCTTGAAATTCTAGACGCTTCCAAATACTAGCTAATTGCGTTAACGTATTTGTCATAAACATTCAATACCGGTGCATTATCCACCGGCACCCTTATTGTCAAAACAAAAATTGAACAAACATGATTGTGTCTCAAATTCAGAAAACCTTGGTTAAATTACAACCAATTTGTTTTTCATTTCAAATCTACTTTAACTTCAACGCAAATATCTGCTCAAGTGTCCGTCACAAGTCGGGATTTTGATAATCCGTGGTCCTTTTATGTGTATTTTGAGTCTTGTTATTTTGTATCAAATCAAACTTTATTGTTCGGCTTTTGTCAGAAACCAACTTCACTGAGAGAGAGAGAGAGAGAGAGAGAGAGAGAGAGAGAGAGAGAGAGAGAGAGAGATCTTTTGTAATGAGACTGTATTCTTCAAATCACGTTTCGTAGATGCGTTGTTGTCTGTGCCGTTTTTATCCGTTTGGTAATCGGCATTTTAAAAGGCATGACATGTAAATGACTTATTGTAAAATTGTTCTTTTTATGTATTCTATTATCGTTACATAAACAGGCTAAAGTTTGACAAAAATATTGCATTTTCGCTGCAGATAATGCGTTTACCTTGCCTGAGTGTTCAAAAATGCCATTTTTCAAATTACGCTTAGTGATACAACCATAATGTATGGAATGGGTCATTTAACTGACAATGGGAGGGAAAAGACTTTTTAATAAAGTTTAATTAACTTTTCTACTTCTTTTAAAACATTTTTTTATTTATTTAAAGTTTAGAAGTCAACAAATCAAGATATACGTCATAAACTTGTTTGAATTACTGCGCGCTCCCATTTCTATGGTATTTGCACCAGACAAAGGATAGTTTTCTTAGGTACTTGTTATAAACATTCAATACCAATATAAAGCCACCTGCACTCTCATCATTCAAGCAAACATTTGAGCGAATTTGTTTGTTCCAAATCTAAAACAGTCCTTATTTATTAACCTGCATTTTGTTTATGATTTCAATAATTGTGAGGAATACCACTAAAACAACACAAGTGAATTGTTGCTAATGCTAAAAGTAAAAAATGCTATTAGTGGTCCCAATTTGTCATGTTATTGCTGTTTTAACCGACTTCTGTTTTGAAGTGTTCTTTATTGTTTGTTGAATACCTCAGAGGCTAAATGGTCGAAAGCGAGCGCCTTCCCTTCAGACTACAGTGCCTCTCACCACCTTGGTTCGGATCCCATTTGGACAGATCATAGTTTGTCAGTTCACTTGCAAAAGGTCGGTGGTTTTCTCTGGGTATTCGGTCTCTTCAAACAATTCCAGAACTGACGACTTTGATATAAGTAAGCAAACCTTGATTTTGGCGTTGAACACCAATAATTCTAATCCCCAAATTTATACTTGACAGCTTTGTTTTAGTCAAATATCAACCATACCGTTAAACTCGATATATTTATTGCTTGTGAATGTGAAATGTAATTCTCATCATCTTAAAACAAGACAAATTATTTTTGTGTTTGTTAGTCCGAATGATGTTTAACGCTTCATTAAGAACGATTTTACTTATTTCAAGGTAGTTAGATTGTTTGGCAAAACAAACGTCTCGCACATTAAAACCAGTCTTGATAAGAATCGAAATAAAACGTTGAAAGGCATTGCGATCCTGAGGCTGATCCTCCACCTGGTCTTGATCATTTTGCATTGAAAAAAGTATCGAGGCCAAAAAGACCAAGTTGTCATGTCTTTGTTGTTTTTTATTCGAACAATTTTATTCCAGAACTCACAAGCATTGATAAAAATCCAGTATTACCCGGATATATTAAGTTGAGGGGACTTTAGAAACTAGTTCAATATATCCGAAATTCAATTTATCAAGGTACACACAAAAGGCCATTTCAAAACACTTTTAATCAAATAATGACTTAAAGAAGTCCGTCATTTTTTAACTGTTTTTCTTATTTTCTACCAATTTTGGAAATAAATTCCTCTAAAATATTTAAAGAATTAAAAAATTTTGAAATTCTTACATTTGTAAACCACATATAAACATTCCTCATTTTCATTATAATTCCTAGATCTAAAACGTTTACGTTTTCGTGAAAACTCTCCCGGTTGAGCCTGTAATATTACATCCTTTTGTGTATACATCATTGTTTAAGTGACGTTAAAGGTTTTATCCCAAAATATTTTGCGATATCTGCCTTTGATTTCACTTTTTTGTCGATTTCGTTTATAAGTTTATATTTTGTAATTAACGACAAAGTTTTTCTCTTCTATGGCGTGGATGCCATGTTGTTATTTCAGATTAAATTAAACAACTAACAAAAACATGTGATATTTTTATTTACCTTGAAAAGTACTCACTATGTACGATACTTATCTTTAATTATGAGTTCAAATCAGTTACTGCGACCC
>CM056611.1:10615726-10650353 GCA_029721355.1 Tegillarca granosa | reverse complement strand
AGAGAGAGAGAGGGTCAGCAGAAACCAATAGGAGAGAGAGAGAGAGAGAGAGAGAGAGAGGGAGAGAGAGAGAGAGAGAGAGATCGGGAACTGAATACATTGGAAAGAGAGATAGGGAAGATCTGGAAACAATATTTTAGAGAGAGAGAGAGAGAGAGAGAGAGAGAGAGAGAGAGAGAGAGAGAGAGGTTCAGTGCAAACTATTTAGAGAAGAACAGATCGGGAAGTGAATACATTGAGAGAGAGAGAGAGAGAGAGAGAGAGAGAGAGAGAGAGAGAGAGAGGTTATCGCCGTTATTCCACTGCACTCCATCTTGACTGCAGAAATTCACATCCAACTGGGTAAAGTTTGTCAGTTAATGGTTATTTCTGTACTGGTTTCTTACTTCAATATGTTCACTTAACTTGTTCATTTGAAAAGAATAACCTTTTCTCTAATGTTCTTATTTTGTTTAAATATTTACTTTACCAACTCTTTTTCATTAGGAATCGAAATTCGAAATCCGATATCATCATGTGTCAGTAAATTAATGAGTTCCATATATGTCAATTCAAAGACACTAAAATGTGCTCGCTCGCTCTCTCTCTCTCTCTCTCTCTCTCTCTCTCTCTCTCTCTCTCTCTCTCTCTTTCATGCTTTATTTGCATATATGCATAACACTACCCCCCCCCAAAAAAAAATAAATAAATAAAATAAAATAAAATAAAACAAAATAAATATAAAACATGCTTAGATTATTATGTGATTACTTTTATTTCTTTAGTCAATGTATGTTTTAATATTTTAATATTAAAATTATCTTAAAATCACTTCCAAAAACACACCTTTATTTCCAACACCCAGAGTTCTGGGTTAGGTAATCATTTTAACATGTTATTTGACTTTATAGTAATCTCCTACCTAGATAAGAAACTGCACATCAAAGTCAAAAGCCGCGTGTGAAATCACCTGGGATCGATAATCAAAAAAGTACCGATGTATACAATTAACAAATACCGGTAATTACTTATGCTTACTACCGATCTGATTTAAAACACGGGTTGTTAACCTGTACTGTGAAAACTGCACATTTTTATCTAATTCATTTATGAATTAAGAAACAAGTATTATTAGGAAACAATACGGCTACTCTACAAAAACTTAATGTAGAAACTAGAATTCAGACAGGCGTTATCTATGTCTCCTATGTTGTATAAACTATAAAAATTCAAAATATACTAAAAACAAATCATACTTTTTAATTGAATTAATGTAATAGCCATCGTTACATTAATAATTAAAAAAATCGAGTTTTTCATGATGAGACATCTTTAAGGATCCTTAAAGCCTCCTTAAAGATCCTTAAATTTCAGTTCCATTAAGGATCTTTAAGGAGTCCTTAAAGATCCTTAAATATGTCCTTAAAGAGTCCTTTAAGGTCCCTTAAAGATCCTTAAAGATGGGATGGCTTTAAGGAGGCTTTAAGGCCCCTTTAAGGATCTTTAAGGACATATTTAAGGATCTTTAAGGATCCTTAAAGATCCTTAAAGGAGGGGGTTGGTCTTGTGAAACACATAACTTCAAAGTACAAACCGTCATAATTCGAAAAAAAAGAACGAGTAAGAAACTTTAGAAAGATAATCCCTGAGGACTGATTATCTTATTAATGCATTTTGGCTCTACATGTGTATTTAATTTTTTAAGGTTAAAATCCATGAAATTTATTTAAACACATTTTTTGTCAGTCATATTTGTACACAAAAATATAAGTACATGATACATAATAATAATTACTTATATATGGATAAAAGCATTCAGAAGGAAGTGCCATAGCACTAAATTGTTATTAATTTAATTTGTCCCCGAGAGAGAGAGAGAGAGAGAGAGAGAGAGAGAGAGAGACATTTGTTTTTTTTTTAATGCGCCTTGTTTAACAGTTAATCAAACTTAACATATAAATATTTGAAACACTAAGTATAAGAAAATCGGTTATCACATAGATGAATATATTTAGGCCTGGGTCTAAAAATTTCTATGTTTTGTTGGGGCTGGAGTGAAGTGTCGCCAAACAATAGTAAATTAGTAGAAAGAGTGAGTGGTAATGAATGTAATTGTCCATCACGTAGGTTTGAATAACAGTTACGATGAAAAAGATATTGTTCGGTTGTCTCTGTTTGACCACATTAACAATAAACCCATAAAATTATGACGCTACTGTGAACGAACGGTTTCATTTTAATCAATTAAAAATTGAATCGAAATACCTTAGCTTTTTAAGAAAGTAGAGATATATATGCCTTTATTGTGACATTAACAGTAGAACGTCTAATTTTCACGATTATGTGGATGACATTGACTTATTTGAAAATGAAAATACCTCTGGTAATACAGACGTTAATAATGATATTGCTTTTAATGAACTTGACAACCTTCACAAACCCAAAAATAATAAAGACAAAAATAAAAATAATTTTGGTAATAATTTGCTAGAATTTTGTAAATGCAATCACATTTTTATTTTATATAGATAAAGGTATTGTTAAGTTCATCAAAATAATTAACGAGAGAGTAGTCCTCCGGGTCAAAATATGTTCAAATAGGTTAAAATATGTTAGAATATATTTCTCAATATTTACATATGTTTACTTATATACATGCATGTTGCATTTGTATTTATATGCATATTTTCTCATTATTGTGACTCGCTATCAATTTATCAAATTTTTCGGTCTTAGTGTCACTGATAAGGAAAGGAATTTCGAAATGTGCACATCTGGCACAGCAAAATTTAACTGGTATTTGTGTTATATATTTCACAATTAGAAAAATGAAAACTTGAAAATAAATAAGTAAATATATAGATAAATAAATTTTAAAAAATAAAAAAATCCCTGTTATATCATCTTAGTAGATTGCCAATTTATTGTTTTGTTAATTGAAATTAACAAGACCGTATTTAGTCTATCTCAATAAACCCATCAATCCGATAGTTTAACGTGGAAATACAAACTTTAATGAATACAAAATGAAGATAATTACAATTTTTATTGCATTTGTACATAGCGACAAGCACAATATTTATCTGGCTTGTTATAGCAGAACAGCGTGTAAATCAATCAGGAATCATGTTATTATTATCTTCATCACAGATGATGTTTTTATTATTTAAAAAATCCCAGAGGTATAAACATAAAAAATGATAGTGGTCGTTAAAGCGTATGATCTAATTTTAAACATATATAGACGTCATAATTTATTTATTTTGAAAAGGAAATGAGACAGATGACCTCCCTGCCATGTTAGTGTTTCCTCAAATCTTGTAAAAATAAATGGCAGTGATAGAAAATAAGTTTGTTTTCCTATATATTATTGACTTTAAAGATAAGTAATAATAAGTAATAATAATAATATTTCTAAAGGTGTGTGTGTGTGTGTGTGTGTGTGTGTGTGATTTTTTGTTCTTATGCTCATTGTATTATACGTTCGTTTTTTCTGCACCAAAAAAAAATCTAAACGCAAATTTTGAGGTATTAAAAAGTCATTTCTTACGGACCTTTACGTAGCTGTCATAAAAAAATCGGAAATTTTATAGTAAGCGGTCCCGATATGTGATTGGTTGGTATTTTAATATTAGACATCTAAAGTAAGACTTAAGCTGAGATGATCAGCCAGATTACATAAATCTGATCCTATTCGACCATAAATGGTAGTCTTTATTATGCTTTTTCCCAGAGCGATGTTTCTCACCGAGACAGCAATAGACTCTGGGTACGTCAGTTGCAATACTTAATAAAAAAAACCTGTTTAAAGTCACAACATGCTCTCGTCGGGATCCGATTCCATAACCCTCGGGTCTCCGTTTTGACGCTAAATCAAATGGGCTGAAACCTTCAGGTAACGTGCTTTCTATCTTGTTTGACTGTTTTTTCTTCTTGTTTGTTTTGTGCGCTGTTGTCAAGCACGTGTTTTCTTCTTCCTACGTACATTGATAATATTGATTGAAAACTGTATTTTGGACCACATACACCTTTACGCCTAAAGCATGAATATTTGTTGAACTATATATTATCAATCCAAATCGGTCAGGTCCTTAAATCCTTCACTTGATATTTGTATGAGGCTTGGTGTAGATAATAACATGTCTTTTCTTTTCGAATACGCTTCATAACTGTATTTAGAACAACATACACCATTTTGCTTAAAGCATTATAGTTAAATGTTAATATTTGTTGAACTATATATTACCAATCTAAATCAGTCAGGTATTTAAATCCATCGCCTAAATTTTTATGACGCTTGATTTTAATAAAAAGATGTTTTCTCTTTTCTAATGTGGTTTATACCTGTACGATTTCTATGCTATTCTAAATTTAAAACTACCATGCCTTTAACTTCATTTTCCTAGAAATTGATTAACTAATCAAGTGATAAAATAGGTGGGTTCTTAAAGAGATATAAGCAGTTAAGTGACATGTACTTTCTAATGCGGTTCATATCTGTACGATTCTTTATGCTATTCTAAATCTAAATCTATCATGCCTTTAACTTCCCTTTTCAAGAAATTGATTAACTAATCAAGCAAAAAAGGTGGGTTCTTTAAGAGATAAAAGCAGTTTAATGACATGTACTTTATTTTTGAAACGCCAGGACAAAGAAGATCAAAGCAGTGTTCGCTTTAAGATAGGAGGATCGTGGGTTTAAACCCCAGGCGGGGCAAATAAAAGACTTTTGATTTTGAGATACTGCTTTCTCGTTGTCCCTCGGCATAAAAAGAAACAAAGTATCAACTGTTTCATTCAATGAAATATAATATGATTAGGGGAGTGTTATGCTTGTCTGCGACATACTGAATCGGTGAGATAGCACCTTAACAAAAATTTGTCATGAGTGTGCGCTATAGCTAGTACAAGGCAGACCATGATACACACCTGCACATATCACACATACTCAAAAAATGTAAACTTGCTCTCTTCGCGATTATCTTAGATACTGATGCGACGTTTAACAATATTACAACTATCTTATCTCAAACCAAGCAGATCATAAGAATAAGATGACCACAGATTTATACACAATCCATTAAATACATTATATTCATAGATTTCGTCAAAATATAACGTTTGTGAAAAGAAATCACACTTGGCCTTGACATGTAAAAGTGTAAAAGATTTCGTTATCAATAAGGGGCCGAGTGATCTAAAGCGCGCTTACGGACCATTGTGCATTTCACCCCTAGATTCCATCCCACTAAGGCAGACACTAATGTGAGAAAGGGTGTCACTTTGCCTGTCGAAGGGCGATGGTTTTCTCCTAGCACTCCGGTTTCATTTACCATCCGAAAACCCACCGCGATATAAGTGGATCTTAACTGTGGCTTAAATTACCATTATTTCAACCCAATCTATTCGTTAACAAGAAATCATATGGAATGTAATTACACACAGAAAAAACTAAATTTAATCTACCCACCCCCTTTTGAGATTTTATTTGTGATGTACACTGTTGATCAACCAATCCGACATATAACCTTTTTCATATCCATAGAAAATAAGGAAGATCTATTTTAGTTCAAGTTACCCAGACAAAAGTAAATATTGGCGGATACTGAGATTGACATATCCAAATATATTCAATCAGTCACATTTTTTTATTGTTGACAAAAGGAGGTAATTAAACACGTTCTCATCTTTTGTTTCAACAAAAACGTTACTTAAACATTGATATTTTGATATACCATAGAACTCTCTCTCTCTCTCTCTCTCTCTCTCTCTCTCTCTCTCTCTCTCTCTCTCTCTCTCTCTCTCTCTGTAAATCTTTACCACCATTGAAATTTACCTTCATTCATGCCGTATGTAGCTCTCATCTATCACTTATTTTTCTATTTTTATTTATTTATTTTATTTATCTATTTATTTATTTATTTATTTATTTATTTATTTATTTATTTATATTTATTTATTTATTTATTTATTTATTTATTTATTTATTCTTTTCTTTGGTCATTGTGAGATATTTCAGATCACATTAAATCCAATTTTAGGCGTCTAAACACTGTTGGTTCGACCCCGGTCCACCGCAAATGACAGTTTTCCTTGTCGTAGGTCCTTACTGATTGCTAGATACCAGTATAATATATTTAGGAATCTGCGATGTATCTTTGCGTCTTTGCATGCAAGTATAGTTACACATTTTAAGTCGCAATGAGTAAACACTGGTACAATGTAGATCTGCCCCAGTTTAACATGTATTCACTCAACTGAGTGTACACTCAACTAACATTTTTCAATTTTTCTCGCATCAACATTTAAAGAAAAAGTTTTATGAGATAATCTTTTGTTTTGTTCAACAAGTTTACTACACTAAACTGTTTAAATTTAAACATTAGATATCCAACTTTAATGTGTAATGTCTAGAAATTGGCATTAAAATATCCCTTATTTGAGTTAAGTTTACACTCATTTGAGTGAATAATTGTGAAACTGGGGCCAAAATCACATGCACCCTCGTGCACCTAATTAACCATTATAAAGATTAATTCTCGAGATCAATAAAAAAATGTCTCGTCACGAACAGCTAAAATAATTTGCTGATGTGACGTAAAATAAACTCAAACCAACCATCCAGATAATATAATTATGTAAGGAAATTTTTTTTACATCAGTTCAGCATACAAAAAGTTATATTCTGTTGTTTCTTATCAAACACTCTCGTTAGTTTGTTCAAGTCCTTATAACCTAGAATCTATCCGCAAAATTCTAAAATTGCTACTTTACTTTTTTTTATGGTTTCATATGTTTATATATATGGTTTCAGGTTGTTTTTTTTTTTTTTTTTTTTTTTTTTTTTTTTTTTTTTTTTTTTTTTTGTGGAAAACAATTATTTACAAATGAAGCAATCTCTCTACCTTCGTGATGTGCAGCTGTTTGTCTAATGATTTACCATAAATTTATACTTCAAAAACATAAAAACATCATTTTCTGATAATCAAATTTAAAAAAAAAAAGAAAAGAAAAAGAAGAAAAAAAAAACCAAAAAAAAAAAACCTGAAACCATATTTTTACCATTTTGACCGTTCAGATTGGTTATATGTAATTAACTCAAATCACGTGATAATGACGTAATACCGACCTATAAATTAAACTTTAAGTCATAATTTTATTGTAAATTATGAAGATAATTGATTTGTTTATTGCGAAAGACCCTATGTAGATATATTGACTTAAGACAATATTATGAGATAATTTTATTAATCTAACCGTTTTCAATGTCGATTATTGTGCACAGATGTAAAAACATACGAATAATGATACCAATATTAACTATATGTATTTATAGCTTACAAATAGTGTCTCTATCAATAGGCTAGGAGCGTCAAGTTGTTATTGTGTGTGTGGTTTGGTGGTTTTTTTATTCTTTTTAGTAAAAAAAATAGTGATGTGAATTAAAGTTTTAATTTAAACGAACTAGATAATTAGCATATTTAAATAATCTTAACCTTTCAGTTAATAATTTTTGTGGGCTTTTATACATGGACACAGAGGTGACATGAAATATATTTTTCGTATTACGTGCGCACGTATTACCTATAACGTGCACACGTATTGCATTGTACGTGCGCACGTATTACCTTTTACGTGCGCACGTAAAAGGTAATACGTGCGCACGTAATAGGTTAATACGTGCGCACGTAATATAAAAATATATTTCATGTCACCTCTGTGCCACCGCACTTTTTAACATTTCAGACATATCTTATTTATATATCTAAATTAATGTATTCCAGTGTTATTTATCAAGGAGTAATAGAAGTCTTATTACATTGTACTTTGTTATTTTTTTCTGATAAATAATTTAATTATATTTTTTTAAAGATATCATTTGATAGATTCTGTCTGTCTGGTGCAAAACCATTAACAGAAATGAAAATCATCATCGCTATTTATCGATTACTTTTTATCTCGAAAGAACACGCAACATCAAATTTACATTCCGGAAGTTTGTGAAAATATCTTTAACGAGATTTCCAATCATTAGACGGATATGGACTATAATTCCGGGTAAAAGGGTTTTTACGCTCGTGACAAATAATACATTAGTTACATATAAAGATTTTTTTCGGAAAAAACGACGTTAATTCGATGGTTTTAGAATAAAACATGTTTCAATAATAATTACAAATATATTTGACAGATTAGTGCTATTTCTTTCACATTAATGGTAATATGTGGGGAAATTAACGATTTTTGATCAAAGATTCATTTTCGTTTTTTTTATATTATTTTTTATCCTTTCATTTAAACTGTGTTAAAGTCTATAAGAACCTAACAAGATTAAGAATATGTAAAAGCACTGTTTTCATCAAAGAAGTAAGTTTAATGTAAACTTATTTCATCAAAAACAATTTTTTGTTGGATTATTAACATAAGCGGCCTTAATGATGATTTTACAGGACAATACGGAACGGGGTAATATTATTACTTTTAAATTAGTTGCTTTTTATTTATCGTTGTTTGTAATTCATATAAATTCGTCTTAATCGTTGCAGAGGAGTTTATATAATCCCGTTTTGATAACTTGACTTCGATAAATTGACCTGATTTTAAGTATTAAAACCGGAAATCTGAACGAATAACTTTTATTCGGAACTCTTTTATGCTATGAGCTATTAAAATTCAAGATTACCAAAGTTCCTTAAAGGTAGGATTTTTATGACATTTGTATTATTAAGTAAGTTTGTGAGGTGGCTAAGGCTTGTGCGACTATAGTATTTAGTAAGCTTATTATAGTTAAATCTCATTTCCGTTTTGTTTAAGTAAGTTTAATGAGATTAACCCGGCATGTGAATGTTGGGCTTCAGTGGCCAAATGGTGTAAAGCGCGCGCTTACAAACCACAGCACCTCTTGAGCACCGCCTGGAATCCCACTCGGAACAGATGCATGTGTAAAAAGTATCAGTTTGCTTGTCGAAGGTCCGTGGTTTTCTCTGGTCACTCCGGTTTTCTCCACTATCCTATGACTGACCGTCTCGAAATAAGTGAATGAATCTTGACTGGAGCGTAAAATACCATTACTCCACTCCACTTCCGGCTTGTGTGACACTACATATAATGTATACATCAGACTATAGACGAAAGGTTATTTGATTAAACTTTTTTTTACTTTAGTACATGCTATTCAAATATGGAACTCTTTTTCTGAATTAGAATGGAGTAATGGTGTTTTACGCCCTAGTCAAAATACTTTCACTTATTTTGAGGCGGTTAGTTCTGGAATGGTAGAGAATGCCCGGAGAACACCACCGACCTTCGACAAGCCACCTAGCAATATTTTTACAAATGGATCTGCCCGAATGGAGGGTTTCGAAACTAGGCGGTAAGAGACACCTTGATCCGGCCCAGACCGCGCGATTTGGACCACTAGGCCACCGAAGCCCCCGTTGAAATAGAAAATTATGTCATAATAGTTCCTAAATCACCTTTTCTTAGAATTTTGTCTTTCTGTTAAAGCTTTGTGTTTCATTGACCAGAGTGTTTTAGGTGTACCAATAGATAGAATTTTTACGAAAAATCGTTCACAAATATTGTATTTCTTATATTTCTTAGCTGGAAAAAGCTGAGAACCGGTCCGGATAACTTCCTTTATTGCGGGAGTCTTCGGTCCGATCATCGATCTGACCCTACATTTTTTTCTTCTTTCCGTTTACTGGTCAGTGTAGCCCTCGGAAGTGGTGGACTGGCAATTTCGGGCTTTATAAAGCCCAATTGCTGTCATAATGAACTAACCCATCCGCCTCGAAGACTCTCAGAAAGAATATTCTATGCGATTTTTTTATAATGACGTTCATTAGGTGTCTTTAATGTCATCATCACAACATGCGATGGCATTTCAGATAAACTAGACTTTGACAATAACTTATTTAACCATATGGAATAGAAATCCTGTTGCTTGAAAATATATTTAACATCGTTTTTATGAAAAGCACTGTTATAGCAAAACAGTAAGTTGAAATTAAGGTCATGGCAATTGCTTCAATCCACATGGCTTAATAAGCCTATTACTTACACATAAAACTCGTATATCCATGAAATGAACAGAGAAAATATATTCCACGAATGTAACCAAAATACAAATAAAAATTTGACTGTGAATTTTGATATTTTATTTTTATTTATTTATTTATCTATTTATTTATTCATTTATTTATTTATCTATTTATCAAAAATTAAAATATTTTATTGTTATTAATTTATTATATAAATATTTATTTATTTATTTATTTATTTATTTATTTATTTTTGTGTTGCTATAATGGCATTGGATTTTGATGACTTGGATTTAATACCGTGAATTTTTAAAGCGTAAACTGTAAAAACGAGGAATTTATCTACATTATGAACATATATATTGATAGGGCTGAAGAGGGCAAGATCGATAGCGGGCGCATTTTTAAAAACGTATAAAAATGTTTTGCTTTTAGTTCGTTTGCTAACAAAAGCATTAGTTATGTGTCGTTGCTTCACTGTTGTGTGAAAACAACTGAATACCAAATTAATTTTTTTCACATTTTTTCCCTGAATTTGTTAATTTGTCTAAGTAAGTCACGCTCCTTTTAATTCAATTCATGCTCAATCTCTAAGTATATAATTTTAACAAAAAACTAATGTACCAAATAAACTGATGTTTCGAATAATCATCATAAATAGCTAAAAAATTGTTTAAATGAATGACGTGAAAAAACTGTCAACCGAACAACCTCTAAGTATATTCAATGTCTAATGTGGTGGTTTTTTTTTTATTCGTCTTAAATTTTAATATAGATTATATAATGTTAGTAAAATATATCTTGTTGTATATGAGACAAGCTTACATAGTAAGCTAAAATTCTCTAAGGTTGCCATGGAAACAATCTTTTTCTACAATCTTCATATGTTATTATTCTGATTGACAATTCCGAAGCCGATTTGTGCAATTCAAATCTCTTGATACAGACAGATAGACTAGAAATTAAAATAAACAACTCTGTTACCATGGTAACGCAATTAATCAGCTGTTTTATCCAGATTATTTTTCTATAACTTGATGTTTGTTTCATTCAACTTTGTATTACAATGAAATGATATAGTTTGTCTCGATTCTAATTTAAAGTACAGTTGTGTTATGAAGTTCTGAGATTTGCATTATTTAACTTCCGGATATAGTTGTGTTATGAGGATCTGATACTTGCCAGATTTCAATTTTGAGGATAGTTATGTAATGAAGTTCTGAGACTTGTCAGATTTCACTTTCGGATATAGTTGTTTTATAAAGTTCTGAATCTTGTCCGATCTCACTTCCGAGTATAGTTGTGTTATGAAGTTCAGAGACTTGCCAGATTTTACTTCTGACTATAGTTGCGTTATGAAGTTCTGAAACTTGCTAAATTTCACTTCCGAGTATACATGTAGTTGTGTTATGAAGTTCAGAGACTTGCCAGATTTTACTTCTGAATATAGTTGTGTTATAAAGTTCTGAGACTTGCAAGATTTCACTTCAGAGTATACATGTAGTTGTGTTATGAAGTTCAGAGACTTGCCAGATTTTACTTCTGACTATAGTTGCGTTATGAAGTTCTGAAACTTGCTAGATTTCACTTCCGAGTATACATGTAGTTGTGTTATGAAGTTCAGAGACTTGCCAGATTTTACTTCTGACTATAGTTGCGTTATGAAGTTCTGAAACTTGCTAGATTTCACTTCCGAGTATACATGTAGTTGTGTTATGAAGTTCAGAGACTTGCCAGATTTTACTTCTGACTATAGTTGTGTTATAAAGTTCTGAGACTTGCAAGATTTCACTTCCGAGTATACATGTAGTTGTGTTATGAAGTTCAGAGACTTGCCAGATTTTACTTCTGACTATAGTTGCGTTATGAAGTTCTGAAACTTGCTAGATTTCACTTCCGAGTATACACGTAGTTGTGTTATGAAGTTCAGAGACTTGCCAGATTTTACTTCTGACTATAGTTGTGTAATGAAGTTCTGAGACTTGCAAGATTTCACTTCCGAGTATACATGTAGTTGTGTTATGATGATCTAAGACTTGCCAGCGGCAAGGTAAGTTCGTCTAAGCAAGGAAGATTTACACAGTGGCCATGAGCTCGAATCTCAGTGTCGGTAACTATAGTTATAACGATTTTTCATTAAGCTATTGATGGGCCACTTGAAAAGCAAACTTGCGGTATATATAATTATTATACACTTATAATGCACTGTTTCGTATTATGCAAACCTACAAACCTGAATAATTAATTTTACTCTCTCTCTCTCTCTCTCTCTCTCTCTCTCTCTCTCTCTCTCTCTCTCTCTCTCTCTCTCTCTCTCTCTCTCATTTATTTTTGTCTGATGCAATTTTGTTGCATCGAATACTTAGTCTGGTTGTCTAATCTTAGATTAATGTAACTGTGAAAAAAATCCCGTATGGCAATATTATCCATAACAAACCTGTATTATTATACGCCCATCAAAGACGGGGCGTATTATTGGATCACCCTTGGCGGGCGGGCGGGCGGATGGGCGGGCGGGCGTACTGGCGGCGGGTTTGTCCGGCCCATAACTCTGACATCTATGGTCAGAATGACTTGAAACTTGGTATGCTTACTTACCACGATGATGCAAAGTGCAGTGTTCAGGAACCGTAACTCTAGCTTCCTTAATTATTGAGTTATTCCCCTTTGAATGCTGTTAGCATGTTTGTCCGGATCATAACTTTGACATCTATGGTCAGAATGACTTGAAACTTGGTATGCTTACTTACCACGATGATGCCAAGTGCAGTGCACAGGAACCGTAACTCTAGCTTCCTTTATTTTTGAGTTATTCCCATTTGTGTGCTGCCAGAGTACGCGGCGGGTTTGTCTGGCCCATAACTCTGACATCTATGGTCAGAATGACTTGAAACTTGGTATGCTTACTTACCACGATGATCCGAAGTGCAGTGTTCAGAAACCGTAACTCTAGCTTCCTTAATTTATTCTACCAGGGAGCAGATACACATAGAGTTGTAGGCTGAAGAACTTGCTGTCTTTGAAACAACCCAGTATACTAGAGATTACCTCAATTTTGTGATGAAGGTTACAAGAACATGATGGTAAAATTATATAAATGGTGTGCCTGGTGGTAAGTCTATTTTGTTACTGAAAATAATATCAAAATCTCAATAATTACTATTGTTTTTTATTGTACTTGTTGACTTGTGCACTGCATTTTGTATCATTGTGATGAATAATTGAATTGACTTATTGATTATGAACAGCTCATATGAACTGTATAAGTCCCTTTACAGTTCATAATAAACAAAATATCCACATAAATGACTTGCAGATTTGACGGGCGCATCATGCTCTGCCATGCGGAACTCTTGTTTTTTATCTGTTATCTATCTGATGTCCTTATTAAATAAAAATTGAAAGTCTGTATTACTTTTATTCAACTTATTTAAAAAAAAAAAAAAAAAAAAAAAAAAAAAGACAAAAATAAATACATAATAATATAAAAATAAAAAAGAAAAATAAGTGATACATATATATATACATATATATATATATATATATATATATATATATATATATATATATATATATATATATATATATATATATATAAATGAAAAATTGAAAATTAAAAATTAAAAAGTTGTGTAATTGTTTTACGCCAAAGTCTAGATTTTTTTAACTTAAATTAAGGCGGTAAGCTCTGGAATAACGGCTAAGTCAAATGGCCACTGACAAACTTTCTAAAACAAGGTTGTGACAGAGTAGAAATCGAACCTAGTGGATGAGACGCGAGCTAGAACATTCATACTGATGCTCAATGGTGAACAATTACCGTCAGTGTATTTCTGTATGTTTTATGATTTATTTCCTATTTCATGCGGATGAACTTTATTGAACGTATCTTGTATTGTGAAAAATAAATCTTATTTTTCAGAATCAATTATAAATCCCACATATGATGTTGTCATGGGAACAGTTTTTTTATTCACAAAATATTCTTATGTTATTATTCCGATGGTTAATTCTAAGCTTAATGGTTTGAGAAAGATCAGAAGATGAAATAAACAAACATCGTTGTCATAGTAACGCACTGTCTAAAGTATTTTTTCAGATTATATTTCATTGTATTCTGTTGTATGTGTTATGTTCAGATAAAGGTTGCCATGAGAATTTCAATTAGAGGTATTTTAAAAAAAAAGAATAAAAAAAATCAATCCCGTGACAGACAAAAGTATTTGCCAGGCACTAAGCATTAGTGACATTAAACAACGGTAGCTTGTAATATGCACTTCGGTTATTGTCAATTTACAAAGCACGACTATCCTCACATTATGGATAAGTTTACTTGTAAACAATACTTCATGATAAATAAATCCAATAGTTTTACATCCATATGCCTTGATATTATAGTTACACGTTTTCTTAAGAACTAATGTACTAGTAACATAAGAAAATACTTCTCTTGTTTCAGAATTATAATTATTGTGATGTTCAATAATTGTATGTAAAATTAAGAGATAATAAAAATATTGTTTCAACTAAGAACTAATATGAAGAACTTGTCATCATTTAATTCTGTTTTGAATGCAATGATTATGAATAGATTTATTTTAGATTTTAAACACACAAACCAACTACAAATGATTTTTAAAAAAAAAAAATCACCATCATCATCATATCATCATTATCATCATCACCATCATCACCATCATCATCATCGTCGTCATCATCATCATCATCATCATTATTATAATTATGGTTGTTGTTGTTGTTGTCGTTGTTAATTCTATTCCACTGCCATATATATAAAAATTCAGTAATTACATTCAAATGCGCCTTTTTATATATACTGCCACAAATGAACTATGAGGCATAATATATTTTTGTATTTCTTTATTTTTCGTTTCAGGTTGTAAACATGTCGAAAGTTTGCCAAACAGCAATAAATAAGATGGATTCAAAGATAAAAAACGTCTGATTAATAATTTTTGTACTCAAACCGTGATGGAAATAGAAAGAAATATTCATAAAGACATGAAATCAACATTAACAAGTCACGAAATTCTTGAAGAATTTAAAAAGCCGAAATTACACAGGAGGCTAAATAGGCCAAAATCTGCACATTTCAAAATACTAACGAATCGACCAAGATCAGCGCATCCTGGTTCTGAAAAATCTCCACGTGTAAATCCAGAGATTTCCGTTCATGTAGTTGATGATCAGTTTAAAAAAACTTTTGAAGAACAAGATGATGATTCAAAAGTGAGGCTCGAACGTCCACAGACGGCTCGACCACCGACGAGAATGTCACGTCGATACGAAGAAGTTATCGGCGACGACGATGATGAAAATGATTTTGATTGTGACCCAGTTGAATATTTTAATAGACCTGTTTCGAGAATTGGTGGAAACATTTTGGATTTAAATGAGAGGACGGGCGAAAACGGAAACGGAAGTTCTATTCCAAATGAGATTAGAGATGATGAGGAGTATTATATGAATATGGACCCAGTGGAGTATTTTAATGATCCTAACATTAGGGATATATTTACCGCCGCTAAACCCACACCTCCAAATCATTCAAAAAAGATATCAACTTATATGAAAAATGGTTATTCATTAAAAGATGCTGAGGAAAACTCTTTAAAAAGTGGTTCCAGCGCGCATGTCACGACCGGAAATGTTATTCAAAAAAATGTTCCGAACATGACAGATACTGAAGATATATTTCCGCCAAAGAAAAAGTCAGAAAAACACTCAATCACATATCAATTAAACGAACAAAATAGTTTTGGTGTTAAACATGATAAATTACTCAAAAATCGAACAAATCTACGGGCTACAAATCAATTTACTAGTAGCTATGGCAACATACAAAACAAAAATCAATATCTTCCAAGCAAATTTAAAGGATTTTCCGGTGTTTTGAAAACAAGACCAACGAGTCTGATTGAGCAAACTGATACATCATTTAATAAAATTAGATTCGCTGCAGGGGCCCATGTCGGCATTAAAACGCGAGACCGATTACGAGGTGACGTGAATGTAAACAAGTCGAGGCCTTTTTCGGAAGATGGGAAATTAATTTTGCCTGAAAACAAACTTTATGAATTCAGTCCAAATCCAAGTGAACGGGTACTTGCTAAATATACGAGAGGTCTTTCGATAGAAGAGAAGAAAGGAACTAGAGCAAAATTAAATAAAGACCCTCCAATTGATAAGTTCAGAAATGTTCCGAACAAGCAAGGTATAAATGCTACAGCTAGGGCAGGGCCACATCATCCGAGAAAGCTGAAACCTCTTGTCTTTAATTACGAGAATATTACTTTTTGAAATCATACTATATTTGTAAGTTTTTGAGTTGAGAGTACGTTGTCGTGGGCAGAATTTTAAGAATTTACCAAAATTAATATTAAACGTCATGCAAATGGCTATTTTATTTATTTATTTATATTATTTATCTGTCTATTTATTTATTTTATTCTTTATTTTATTTTTATTTTATTTTATTTTATTTTATTTTATTTTATTTTATTTATATATTTTATTCCATTTTTATATATTTTTGTAAAAATTCTGAATTCTGCATAGGACCACATCTTAGTTATATGTATATGTATATCATTTTATTTACTATGTTTAAAAGTTGTTTGTGTCAATAGTTTTAACTTCCGGTTGTTATCGCAGGATTTCATCTGTGACAACTAAAGTCTTTAATTTTGGCAATAAAACATTAACAGGTAGACGGTCGAGGAATTTTTTTTCCGGATTCTTGAGGGTAAATAATGATTTTATAAAGTAATATGAAATATATTTGTTAATGCGTTAATTTCTGTCTTTCTTTCTTTTTTCTTTCTTTCTTTCTTTCTTTCTTTCTTTATTTTTGTCTTTATTTCTTTCTTTATTTATTTATTTATTTATATATTGATTAATTAATTTATTTATTTATTTATTTATTTATTATTATTATTATTATTATTTATTAATTAATTAGTTAGTTAATCAATCGATTTATTTATTTATTTATTTATTTATCAACTTGTTTTCCTTCTATTTTATGTAGGAAAAGAAAAATCAAATATAGAAGTTTGCGGTTTTCAGTACAGGATATGTACGTTTGAAATATTGTTAGACATGTACAAATTGCGAACTATTGTTGATTTTTGATCGTTAATGTATAATCATTTCCTTGTTTACGCTTGTTTGTAAACATTAATGTTACATTTTGAAAAAAAAAATATTGCTGCATTCGTCAGCAAGGTTATTATTATTATTATTATTATTATTATTATTATTATTATTATTATTATTATTATTGGAACTGTTTATTTAAAAGTCCGGTTTTTACTGTAAATAATTTTTTCATGCAAAAACCTAGTTTTTGCATGGAATGTATTTTAACCTAGTTTTTGCATGGAATGTATTTTGACCTAGTTTTTGCATGGAAGGTATTTTGACATTATTAATATTGGACATGCTTCTTTTAGAAATCCGCTTTTTATTGTAAATAATTTTATTTTGTTTAAAAAAAAAACTATTTTTATTGCATGGAATGAATTGAACTGTTTTATTTCCCTATCACCATCATCTCATTATCATCAATATTTATTTATTTTTCTTTGGAAAAGCTTATATAATAAGTCCGGTTTTTTAAAATGTAAATACTTTATTCTTGTAAAAAAAACTTGTTTTTGAAAGAATTTTGACAAGCCCAAGAGGTGTTAATGATTTTAGTGTTTAAGTACAAACTAGTTCTATTAAGAAAATAATAAGCGAGATTTACAAGCTTTTATGACCGTAGCTACTAATAAGGCAAATGTTTTTTTGTTTTGATTTTTTTTTTTTTTTTTTTTTTTTTTTTTTTTTTTTTTTTTTGCCTCGCCCAGGATTTTTGACAACTGATTTATTGTATAGTATGAGTGTCCGTGGCGGGTTAGCTAGCTAGACAGGATCACCAGGTCTCACTTCCATGATGGAAATAAATAAGCCAGTATGAGTGTCCGTGGCGGGTTAGCTAGCTAGACAGAATTACCAGGTCTCACTTCCATGATGGAAATAAATAAGCCAGTATGAGTGTCCGTGGCGCGTTAGCTAGCTAGACAGGATCACCGGGTATCACTTCCATGATGGAAATAAATAAGACAGTTTTTAAATTTTTTACTTTGCTTTTCGTATTGTGGTCTGGACATTGACTGGTATGTTTGTGCTTGATTATTATTATTATTATTGTTATTATTATAGAAAGTCCTTGATGTCGATTTTCTATATTCTAGATAATTTGTTTTGTTAAAGTATAAAGCCCTTTGAAGAAATATCGGGAAAAAATAGATATATGTAGTTGAAAATCGAAATTGCAGAGAGTTTGGTATAAAAATTCTTCAATTTTTCAGGGAGCGTCTGCACAGATCCCCTATACGGACACGCACTTAGTCTGGTACGTAAAGGCAACTTTGACGCATACATTAATTTGCTTTGTAAATGAACAGCCGCTAGTTGCGGCCCTGGCCCTAGTTTTACAATCATTCATTCAATGGAGTGTACACTCAACTCAAATATCCAAATTTTATCTCATTAATATTTTGAAAAAAAAATACAAGTTTTATGAGACAATGTGTTGTTTTTTTTCACCAAACCTACACTAAACAATTTAAATATAACATTAGATATTAATTTTAAGCTCACCTGACCGAAAGGTCATGTAAGCTTATGGCATGGCACGGCGTGCGTGTGTGCGTCGTTAACACATATTTTCGACTTCTCCTCCAAAACTGCTGGGCAGATTTCAATGATACTTGGTCAGAAGCATATATGGGCCGGTGCAATTCAGATTTGTTCAATACGCTGCCATGGCTACCAAAACTAGGTCAAGGTGACCTAGGGGTCCAAAAATCTTTAAAAATCTTTTTCTCTGAAACCGATGATGGGAGAAAAAATCTGATGTGATATTTAGCTTCTCTGGGTTCTTAAGCCTTTAGTTTGTTCATTTCGTGAAATTTGGTCGAAAAATGGTTAACGCGTTTTTGCCTTTAATTTTAAAAATTTCGTAAAATGGCTTCAAATTGTTAAAACTTGACTATTTGAACAGATAATGACATGGGGTTTTCACTTTTGACTTTTTCTTGAAATGACCTTTAAAATAGGGTCAAGGTCACAAATCAAAGTCATGACCTAATTTGTGATTTATGCAGTTTTAGGCAATTTTCTTGCAAATATTAAGAAATATATGAATTCAAAACATTGTTAAAATGTCCCCATAACAAAATTTAAAAAGGTACCAAGTTTCGTAACTATATGATAATCCATGTAGGAGTTGTTGCCCCTGAAATGTTATTTTTTGCTTATAAATACTAAAATTGTGCATTAGCTTGAAAACTATAAGCTTTTTATGTAGGCATGTATACAAAAATAATGTAAGTTTTGTTATGATAATCATTTTGATATATGTTTCAAGGTCATATATTCAAAGGTCAATGTCATAAGTGCATAGGAAGACTGAAATTGTGAATGATCTTGAAAGCCATCAACTTTTTGTACAAGCATGTACTTTAGAACATTTTAGGTATTGATATGACGATCATTTTGATATATGTTTCAAGATCATAAGTTCAAATATCAAGGTCATAGCTGCATAAGTGAACTGAAATTGTTAATTATCTTGAAAACTATTATTTTTTGTACAAGCATGTATATAAGAATATTGTAGGTATTGATATGACAATCATTTTGATATATGATTCAAGGTCATATGTTTAAAGTTCAAGGTCATAGCTGTAAAAGAAGACTGAATGTGCATTATCTAAAAATGTGCATTATCTTGAAAACTATTAACTTTTTGTATAGTCATGTATATTAGAAAATTGTAAGTATTGATATGACAGTCATTTTGATATATGTTTCAATATCACATGTTCAAAGGTCAGGGTCAAAGCTGCATAAGTGTACTGAAATTGTTAATTTTCTTGAAAACTATTATCTTTTTGTATAGGCATGTATATCAGAATATTGTAGGAATTGATATAACAATCATTTTGATATATGATTCAAGGTCATATGTTCAAATGTCAAGGTCATAGCTGCATAAGTGTACTAAAATTGTTAATTATCTTGAAAACCATTAACATTTTGTATAAGCATGTATATTAGAATAATGTAGGTTTTGATATTATGACCATTTTGATATAAGGTTCAATTTCATATGTTCAAAGATCAAAATCATTATTTAGAAATTATTCATTGTACTGTTTAAATCATGCATATAACTATTTATAAATGAAATGTTACTAGATATTTCTGATAAATTATTGCCGGATTTCCAATTTTGAGTAATTTTGTAAAGTTTTTGTAATTAAGTTCTTTGCAAGTTTTTGGACATTTCCTCAGTTGAGCGTTAAGGCCCATGGGCCTCTGGTTAACTTTGTAATGTCTTGAAAATTGACATTGAAATATATTTTGATGAGTTAAGTGTATCTTTAACGAAGTGAATGATTGTAAAACTGAGGCATGCTACTTAAAGGCAACTTCGATGCATTCATAAATTTGCCTCGCATACAAACAACCGCTAGTTGCAGTCGTGGTCTTTTCGTTAAAATATTTATTTTTCTATATTTAAACTTTTGTACATGCATTATTTACGATAACTTATAATCAGTGTTTTTATATTTAGCATGTTTTCATCATCTCCTGTTTTTTTTTTTTTTTTGCGCATAGCGTTAAGTCGAGTTCATAGCAACGCTTTTATTTAAGTAGTAAAAATATTCGTTTTACTTTTTTTAAATTTACTTGCGTAATATTGGAGACATAAGATGACAGCCAATTCAAACGTAACGAAATGAAATAATTTTTTTTATGTTTTCGGAAGTTTTATTTTGCATCTGGTAATAAGTATAAAATATTACGCCGCAATTTTCCATTTTTTTTAAGATAAGTTTCTCGTTTGTAAACAAATGCTTTAACTAAACTTGTAGAGAACGATTTTCAAACATTTACGAAGTTGAGTTGTCAGGATGTTAGGGCAAAATCAGCTGAATGTTTCGGATAGGAAAACGATAAGGTGAGCTTTTTTAAAAATTCAGTGGTTCTCATTTCATAAAGTTGAAGCTGTAACTAGATTATGATTTTCAAAGATTTCTACCGAGTAGTCTTGGTCAGACATTTTGCTAAAAAAAAAAAAGAGATAAGGTGCACTTTTTAAAAATTATCCTGGCTCTCATCGCATTTAATGTTATAAAAAACTTGTTTGTTTGAGAAATTAAAGGGAAAAAAATAGCGAGAAAATAACTGTAAATTATCAATAATTTTTTTTAATTAATGTTTAATTTCAAAATTTAACCTTTAAAAGTACTTATAGAGTTATTGTACCAAACAAAATGTTAGCTGTCCGTTTGCTCTTAATATCTCTTTTGAAAAAGTTAGTTAGGCTAAACAGAGGAAAAACCCTATGGGAAAACTGCCGTGCGTAAAACAAGTGGAAACTTTTTTTAATGGGCGTAAATATGAGTTATATACGACCTCATTGTGAAAAAGCTGGTAAGGTTGAGTACTTTCAAATAGTACCTTTATTACACCCCTTGGCATTTACTTAAGTGACTTCTAAAATCGTGATTTTTCTAACTTATGGTTCATTTATTTGTTTGTCAATCATAATCCTCTCTTGCTGGACAGTTTTATCAATAATTTTATAGTTTTGTATTCTTGTTTCCGATAGCTGTTGTCAAGTATATGTTTTCAAGTTTTATTATTGTTTTTCTCTTGGTAACTACGCATTAATTTTATCAGGTTTAAGTTTTTACAATGATTATTTACTTTTACATTTCCCTTAGATCGTTTAAAAAAACACTGCGGTAGCTCAGTTGGTAGAGTGCTCGCTCCGTAAGTGGGAGGTCATGGTTCGAACGCCGACAGGGTTTGACCCAAGACTTAAAAGTGGGTAGTGATTGTTCTTTCGCCAAGCACTCGGGCATTACGAAATAAAGTCACGGTTCTTTCGGATGGGAACTTAAAGTAAACGAGGTCCGGTGTCAGGTAGGCGTGGCAAGATAAAGAACCCTGCTGTATAATGCCATCAGAGCAACGCACAGGCAAAGTTTTTGCCTTTAGCTGGCTACGTCTCGATATAAGTGAAATATTCTCGACTAGGACGTTTAACACCATTTACAACTCGGCTAAACTCTCTAAAATTATCTGGGCATTGTAATAATACTTCTGATAGCGTAAAACAATATTTGTACTTGATAAACTACCATTGCATTATTTAAAACTCCGTGCATCCACACTAGTCCATGGCATGTGCGCATTATTTATGTCGTATCTCATGGATTTGTATGTTTTTTGCATACGTTTCCTGTGTTTTAAGAGATCTTACGCTTTTAATATGACATATCGCGTGTTATCTAAGAAACCGCTTTGTAAAATGAAACTTGTTGCAGCAAATGTAAATGTCATTTCTTTGACAGTTAAATGCATTATATTGATTTAGTCTGTATAAGTTGTATAATTCTTTCTGATAACGTAACATTTAAGATGAAAAATACCTGCATTAGATTACCTGCATCCAAGTTCAATTAGGTTAAATTCTTGTTTAATAAACGGTTAATCAACGTTTTCTAAAATCTCTCGAACACGACGTTTTGTTGCCGAGTAATCTAAAGCGCAAACGTACCGAACTTATCGTCTTTTAGCGCCTTTAAAAAAAACCCATCCAGGGATTCGGATGTCATATGAAATGTCGTTTTGTTGCCGAAAGATCTATGTATGGTACAATATCGTTTTTCATTGTCTATTTTTGAATCCCATTCAAGGCAGATGAACCCAGTATTAGAAAGTTTATAGTCGGTTTGCCGACAGAGAGGCGGCGGTTTGTTTGATGGCCCCATTTTTTCCCTCGTTCTTGGAAATAACATATAACCAACTGCACAATCAATTGTTTTTGATTTGCAGTAATTTTTCTCTAAATTGTTTTCTAAATGCTTTTATAAACCTTGCGTCACGAATGTTTCAGTACGTTTACAAGTATGTCGTGATGTGGTCTTGTAAAAAAAGATCGACAAAATAAAAATAAATTAAAAAATACTTCATATTTCCAAAAGCTGTAGGACAGGAACTGTAGAATTCTTCTGTTTAAGCCTTGTCAGATTCATATTGATAAACAGTGACAATATAACATATGTTTTAAATAGCAATTTACGAGAAAATCACCGAAAATAATATCCCCAAGATACAGTATTTTAATTTATACTAAATTTTTTAAGAGCAATTTCAGATATATTACTTAAATAAACCTTAAAATTGCGACATTCGAGGAACATTTAGATAAAAAAAAACAAGTATCTGTTTTTGTTTTTTTTTTCTCTTGATATTTGTCTGATACTTCTATTTGGATATTTTCAAATTGGAATTAAACATTATTTGAATAACAAATTCATTGATTTGATGACACATGCGTCAGGGACAATAGGTTGCTAAATTGAAATTGAAATTATAAACCAATATATATTTCACTGCACATAACATATTGGAATAACTCCAAATAATAATTTCCAAATTTTAATGAGCAATTTAGACTAGGTACAAGTTTCAAAATTATTCACTAAATTGTAAGTACACTCAGCTCAAATTAGGAATATTACAATGTCAATTTTAAGACAGTTAAAATTGAATAATTAATCTTATATTTAAATTGTTAATGTAGGTTTGTTGAACAAAACAAACATTGGCTCATAAAACTTTTTTTTAATATTAAAGAGAGAAAAATTGGAATATTTGATATTTGAGTTGAGTGTACACTCAATTCACTCAATTGAGTGAATGGTTTTAAACTGGGGCTTGGTCTAAATTGCCCAACAATAAAAAGTAGTTCATATATATATATATATATATATATATATATATATATATATATATATATATATATATATATTCTTGTTTTGCTTTTGTATTAGCAAATTTTATTATTTCTACCCGTTCTTGTTTCTTGCTTGTGTTGGCTGTTGTCTAGTTCCCGATTCTGTTGCTAATTAAATTATTTTTTAATTACTTACATTTTTTTTAAAATTTGGGATTTTGCAATATCAGAAAGACATGTTTTACATGTAAATAAGTTGAAGTGCCCTCTATGAGATTTTATACGGGGTAATATTATTAGTACATGATATGTAAGTAACTCGAAGCGTTTTGTTTGTGATTGTCAATTCTTATGACTATCATTTTACCTTTTGTGCTGATCAAAAATCGTATTTATTACATGTAATTAATTAATTGTTTTATTTATTCTTTAAGAATTATTTATTATTATTTATTAATTTAATTAATTATTTATTTATTTATTTATTTATTTATTAATATTATTATTATTATTATTATTATTATTATTATTATTATTATTATTATATAAAATGTTTTAATTGACATATATGTTATCCGAAAATACATTTGTAAAAATAGAGAAATTTTTGCCGGCGCTGTTGTTCGATATTCAATTGTTAAAGCATTAATGTGTTAAGATTTCTCTATAAGTTTTAATGTGTTTTTCCAATAGATTTTTTATCATGTAATGGTGCTTTTAATGTTAGAGCTATTCTTATTTTAAAATCAGCCTTGCTACGATTACAAAATGGACTGAAAATAATAAAATGCTGGAACTATTCTCTTTTAAGCAGTGATAATTTGAACATTGGTTGCCAAAGATGTACTACGCATGCTTGATAACGGCAACCTTTTTTACGAGTAAAGGAAAATTTTTAACAGCCGTGTTCGTTAAAGATGATATAGAAGTTGTAAATAATAAGTTATTGACCCTTCAACTCTGTTTTGTAATTTATTTTCAAGTGTTTTACCAAATTTTCAGTCGTCCAAAATTGAAATTAATTTAAAACTAAGGTTTGTTCCCTCATGCACAGCATTTCTTAGCTGGATTTGGATTTATAAAATTTTGAAACTTTAGATTCATTATTTTCAACTGTTTGGCTTATATTTTTTATCTTTCAAACTTTTCGGTCTTAGTGTCACTGATGAGGAATGAATTTCCGAAATGTGCACATATGGCACATCAAAATTTAACTGGTATTTGTATTATATATTTACGTATTAATATTTTTTGTATAATTTTTTTTTTGTTTATCTTGTCAGAAGTTTTTAAAGTTAAATTTTAAACATAAAGGACCAACTCATGATTTTTTCCTCATCGGTCTTTTTGATTTTTCGAAGTAAGGCTTGCAGTGTTTTAGATATTTTATTGGACGGGTCCACTATTCCATGGAAACTAAAAAAGGACTCGCGGTTCTTTTTAATAACAAGAGTTTGCTTGCAGTGTTTTAGTTAAATGGTAGGACGGGACCATTATTCATTGAAACTGAAACTAAATGTAGATCCACATTTTATGTTAATAGTGTTATTGACCTATTGTCTTTTTGTAGATTTCAGCCAATTTAGTTGCACATTTCATGTAATTGTTATTGTTACCTTTTTGATATATTTTTTGTGACATATTATTGTTGATTTAAGCCAACTTGTATTAAGAGTTGTTAATGAAAATGTTTAATGATTTTTTTAAAATTGAAAAGTTTGAAAAGTTTAATATTTAAATATTGTTTTAAAAGTGAATAATTTATAAATCAAAGACGTTTAAATTAAAAGACATTTTGGTTGAATATGTACAATATATAAAACGCTTTTTAAATTTATTTAAGATGTATACTATTTTTGGTCTATGATTTCATAAATAACCACCCATAACTTGAATTTGCCAGTACGATCCGTACCACAACTATCTAAAACAACTAATCTGGGTGTTATTTACATATAGAGATTAATATTGTTTACTTTTTCCAAATTTACAAACTACATGTATTGTGTACAGGATGATAAATATTACCGTTTAATTTTCTGGTGCCATATGTGCTCATTTCGGAAATTTGTCCCTCATCAGTGACACTAGATGCTGAAAGTGTTGATAGATAAAAAAGATAATCCCAAAAATTTGAAAAAAATGAAATGTAAAGTTCCAAGCTTAAATGAATCCAAATCTACCTAAGGAATGCTTTGCATGAGGAAACAAACCTTAGTTTTGAATAAATTTCAGAAATTAAGACGACTGAAAATTTTGCAAACACACATTATCTAACAGCATAAAAGTACTGCCTACTGAGTTACGGTTACCTTCGGGGTATTACTCCAACAGCAGCGGAATCCGCTCAGGGATAGTAAATGTTTAACAAAAATACAATTTTAATTTTGCTGTACCATATATGCTTTATGATATTTGTGCTTTTTATTAGAAGAATGAAATTTATTTTTAACATCTTAAAGTAATGTTAAAATGTGTTGAAATTAAGTGGAATCTCTTGCTAGTTGAACAACATCCACTCTCAACGACATGTTGTTTTTTAAATCTGAAAATGATATCGGAAATTCGATTTACACAGGTACTTGTCCAACTCATGCTTGTTTTCTTTCCCTTTTTTCTTAAATTCTTTGTTAACATTTACGTATAAAAACAAACAAATAGGTCTAAAAGCAAGCTTTGGCTTGCAACAGTTGGAGAACACACAGTAATTTCTCTTTGAATCATTTTTGAATTATCCCTGCTGTCCTTTGTCCCTGAAAAACATTTTAGAGCATGCTTACGGGACGCAGTGCCATCTACCGTCTACTCAGACCGTTCAAAGTGTAAGATCGATAATTAGTTCTTTCGTTGAAGGTCAGTGGTTTTTCGGGGCACTTTGCTTTCCTACAGAACTGACCGCCTCGATATAAATAAAAACAATTTCGACTCGAGATTGAAAATGAATACAGAATTCTTCTCAACTATGATTAAAGGGAAAGTTGCACACAATAAACTGCGTTACTAGATTTTTTTTCAAATAATAAAAATACGATATATTATTGAGAGTTGTCTGACACTTTAAGTAAAATAAAAACTATAGAATTTTGCTCTCTCTCTCTCTCTCTCTCTCTCTCTCTCTCTCTCTCTCTCTCTGTATTTTTAACATTTTCTAGCCGCAAAATAGCTGAAATAATGCTGATGCAGCTTCACGCAAAACCTCACTGATTCACTCCGTGTGTGTGTGCGCTTAAAAAGTGTGTGTGTGTGTGTGTGTGTGTGTGTGTTTCTATTGTTGTATCTGTCTGTGATATATTGTTGTACCTCTGTGAGCGTAATCAAATATTCAGACATTATACTTCATACCAAAGATGTAGACCAACTCAGCTAACGTATTTACTGTAAAAAGTAACTCATAATAAATGTAATAAAATAAAGTTATCAGTTATTTTACTGTATTTTGTGTTTCTTCTTAATTTACAAAAGCCTCATGAGTTTGGAATAAAAGGTTGTGGGTTCGAATCCTAGATTTGGCTGAAATAAAATGACAGACAATAAACTAGGTATCAAAATTTAAGTGTAGAGTGGAGTGGAGAAATGGGTGTTTATAGGCTTACGTTCCAAGTCAAGATTCTTTCACTTATACCAAGTTAATTAATTCAAGATTGGATTAATAATTACAAAAATAATAATAATAATAATATAAAATAAATAAATAAAGCCGGAACATTGACCCAGGGCAAGGCCAACTTTAAACTTTCTCATTTTATGATCTGCCCTAGCGGAATTCGAACCTAAGCAGTTAGAGACGCTGTGATCTATGAAAAATGGCATTAGTTAATAAGTGTTAGTCTTTTTCTTGTTTATAATAAGCTTTTCGTTGTGACATGAAAATTTGTATGTTTAAACTAAAAAAAAATTGGAAAAAAAATCAATTTCACACATTTTATAATTAGAACAAAATCAGCAAACCTTATCGAAGTGCAATTGCATCAGTTAGTGAATATATAACACAAATACCAGTTGAATTTAAATATGCCAGATGTGCACATTTCTAAAATTCATTCCTCATCAGTGAACTGTATTCATTTTCAGAAAGAGCGTATTGACGTGAAATGAAAGGGTTGCCGATTAAAATCCAAAATCTGCAAGCATCAAATTCAAACATCATGTTAGTTATCAATAACGAGGATAATGTACATGTTGTTAATGTGAAAATCAATTTGTATAGTTAGCCTGGTAAGCTGGAGTGCCCTTTCACTCTTACCTAATACGCTTTGAGACATCAGAAGCTGAAGGTCAATTACAAACTGCAACTGAGCAATTAAATTCACAAAGATTATACATTAAATGAAAAAACTGAAGCCTTAAATCGTCTTGTCTCAGACGGTGGGTCAATTAGTAAGACCGAGAGATTCGTCAATGAGTTTTCCGTTTGAGCCGTATGTCTTCATCTGAAAAATTTTCAGCTTTTTGATACATAAGGAGACAAATATCTTACAATAAAAATGTTTAATTTTGATGTGCCATATGTGCACTTTTCGGAAACCTATTCCTCATCAGTGACACTATAAACTGAAAAAGTTGATAGATACAAAAACATAGGCGAAACAGGAGAAAATTAATGATTTTCAAGTTTCAAAATTATATAAATCAAAATTAAGATTAAAAAAAAAATTCCTTGCATGAGGGAACAAACCATAGTTTAAAACATGTTCAAAAATCCAAGACGGTTGTAAATTGTGCTTTATGATACATATTCTGTCAACACAAAGTACTGATTAGCGAGTTAAGGTTACCCTAAGAGAGCCTTACCCCTTAAACACTTATACCAATTCAAGGGTAGTAAAAATCCAACAAAAATACATGTTTTATTTTGATACAGCATACTGTATGTGTACATTTTGAAAAAAAAAGTTTTCCTTTTTCAGTGCGTCATAAATTAATCAAACGGGATATGCTGAATTAAAAATGAAAATAAATTTTTAAAAGATTAAAAATAAATAAATAAAATTAAAAAGATTTATTAATCAATTAACAAAAAAAATAAGATTCCTTGTCACCGCCTAGTTTGTGGGACTGCAAAGTAATATTTCGGCCAGCCAAAGAATCCAGTTCTCATATTTGTATCTCATATTTGTAACTTACTTAAGTTCAGTGTTGCTTATACACATCATGTTCTTTTTTACAGATAAAATTAGTAATGTAATGATGTTACTGAGCTTTGCATCAGCGGTTTTTCAACAACTTGATCAATTATACATTAAAGGGTATCGTTATATATATATGTTAAACTTTTTTATAGTATTTATGTATGTATATCTATATAGTCTCTCGTTATTTTTTAAAGTGGGACTTTAATAAAATGTATATTTTGTTAAAATATACGTTTATTTCGCGCCATTAAGCAAGTAAGTAATAAATGAGTATCACATAAAAAATATAAAGAATTGAAAAAAGTAAATCTTAAACTTACAACTTTAAATAGAGATCTTGCGTTTAAAACGCATACGCATAAGTATAAGAATAGCGCACGTATATATTGGTAATCAAAGTGCCGATTGTACTGAAAATAAAGTGTATATCGTAAATTATGATTTCTTTTTACATTTAAACATGTCTAAGGGGAAATTTTATCCAGAAATAAAATAAAATAATGCTTAAAAATCAAGCCAAACATAAAATATTAAAATATGAGATACTGCCTCTTCGCCTGTCGATCTGCATTAAGGGGACTGCATTATTGGTCAACTGGCCAATCTGGTATCAGTAAAATGTGACTAGGGATGTGGTATGTTTTACTGGGTGAGTTAGGACCTAAAAGTGTACACGCTAATACAAAGCAGACCATAAAGCATTCGCACATTTCATGTATCATATAAAATCGATAAGATTTATTGTAAGCGATTAATATAATTGCCATCGTGGCAAATAGCTGGAAAATTGTTAAAGCGACTTAAACAGCATTACAGCCAACCAAGTAACAGAAATAATCATTGTCATTGCATCCTGTTATACGTAAAGTCTACACATCAGTGTATTACTATATCAAAATGCTTATGTATAAAATAAACGATGCAATTCAAGCATCACAGTACTTTGATTTCCAATATACATGTGCTATACTTATACGTATGTGTTATACGTTTTAAACGAAAGATCTCAAATAGTAGGCATATATTTTATGCATATATTTTTATTTTGTACATTATTAAATACCTAAGGGAACTTTTTGTTGATTTTCGACTGAACTGTATTTAATTAGCAGTCAATTGAAATAAATAAACTTTCCTCTTTGAAGAATAGTAAATAGATGAGTAAAAAAATAAATTATGTTTACAAGTCAGTATTGATAAGTCATCGGTATTAAAAAACCTTATTTTCACTTTTCCGTATTGGACCGTCATCGTTTACGTCATATACGTCTAGTATGTCGTCCAAACATTCGTTTTGAGACTGTTCATAGCTCATGACAGTGGTTACGCAAATCTCTCTTCATGTGTATTATTGTATTACTAATCTTTTTCTGTCGATAAAAAGAGTATATGAACTAGACTGGATAAATGGTGTTTTATGCCACATTTAAGTTGATAGAGAAATCGTAATGCACTGGTGTAAATTACTGAAAACTGCAAGAGACAAGATTCAAAAGCAAAAATCACTCATTAATTTTTTCTAAACACACAAATATTATTATAACCAAAAAAAGAAAAAAAAACTACACGCTCACCTTATTAGTGCATAAAAGCACAATGTTCACTGCGATGACCGATAGAGGTTAATAAAATTGTAACGAATATTAGCGAAGAAAGAGCAAAAAAAAGTGTCAAAAAATGTTATGAATAAGAAGCAGATAACAATTTTTGTCCTAGAACAACCAATATTTACATGTCTGCAAGCCGTCCTGGTCGCGAAGTGATGAGTTCCTTGCTAGCCAGATTGCAGTTGATAGACAATATACATTAAGCGGAAACGCTCTGTGTATAAATACAGTTCTGTCGGACTAACCACACACTCTGCCAGTTACCCAGGTGTTGCAAAAACTTGAGAAAAATTATACAAAGCTAACCGTGTTTAAAAAAAAATTAAGAAAAAATTATTTTCCTGGATACCACAATAACTTTTCTATATAACAACGATATATATATACGTGTATGTAAATCTTAGTCTAGCACGCACATAAGTTTTGCTTATGAAATCAAACTATACATATCTGAACATAAATATAATTTTATCTATTACTTTAATAAATAATTTTTTATATTGTAAAGGATTTTCACAATGATATTTGACAAGATGTCATTTTTAAACAATACTTTTTATTTCTTTTGAAATTTGAAATATCTTCTTAAAGCAGACTATATTTCGTACCGACAGGTTCTAAATTGCTGATCTTCCAGATTGTAAGTGAAAGTTACCATTAATTTGTTGATTTATGAATTACATTTGACAAAATACAAGAATCGTCATTTTCAGTTACTGAAGAAAAAGGAAATACCGATTTCGCTTTGTCAATAACAATAAATTTTCACACCTCTTTGGTACTTCAAATAAACGGAATAGTAAAGATAGACATATCATTCTTTAATGTTGTTGTTATTCAAGTTCAAGTTGTTTATTTCATTCAATGCCATCAGAGGTGGTACAAGATGTACAATGAATATATAAATACCATTTACTCGCATTCCAAGTTTAACAGTACAAAAACGTATAGTTATTTACAGTTAATTTGATGAACAATTAATAATAATAATAATAATAATTAAATAAATAATAAATAAATGAATTTAATAATAATACACATTTGTAACTTAAAATAACATGTAATAGTCTGATGAATAAGAAGTTCGTGCCACATTATCCGCCGTCAGCTTACTGTGCCACATATACAGCCGTCAGCTTACTGTGCCACATATACCGCCGTCAGCTTACTGAATAATAAGCAGATCAGGTAGATACCATATGATCTCTATGATCTCGTTAATCTATGATTTCTGGTTACCATCAGAAGAGAAATTTGTGTTTATTGTCATCTAAAAAATGTCCAAAGGCAGTGTCAGCGTGGCTACTCTTATCCGTCATGGTTACCTCAAAAATGACCCGAGGCCGCTTTTAACCAACGCCCCCTGGCTATATTTGGCAGTCAGGCCAAAATTCAACACTCTACGCCAAACAACAATAAAATTAGTGCAATAAAAATTTCATGAAGATTGAGCCAGTATTAAGGGAGTTTTTGCACAGCCAAACCAATCATGGGAATCGTTCCAATATTAAATTCGTCCGGCGTACCAAGTTTCATTCGATTCTATAAAAAAAACTGTGGCATGACCTTGAAAAGTTCAACATCATAGACTTTAGGCAATATATAACAAAAATTTCTGTTTAATTTTGCTGTGCATATTTGCACATTTCGGAAAATCATTCCTCATCAGTGACACTGGGTGCCTAAAGTTTGAATGAAAAAAACATAAGCCAAAATGTTGAAAATTAATTAATCTAAAGTTCCAAAACTATATAAATCTAAATTATATTCGAAAAAGAATTCAATTTCCATGCTTAAAGTCGTTCTCTTATAATTATTTTATAAAAACTGACTTTAAACTATGAATGATTGAATAAAAGGATTAGGAGTGTGTTATATATTTTTACTTCTTTGAAAAAATAAATTAGTTTTCATTAAGGTTCCAGAAAAATTAATATTCTAATGAGGGCAATGGCTAGCATGATATTTAGTTTTTGCTTTTTTTTCCCTTTTTCTTTCTTTTTTTCTTCCTCTTTTATTATTGAAAAACGTCGAGAATCATGCCATTTTTTTAGTTTTATGATTTATTTTTTCATGCGAGGAAAATATTGTTAAACGCTTATAAAAAGTCACTGGTTGGTGTATAAGGCATTGGTAATAATTTTTTTTACATTTTAACAAGTTTAGTTGTAAATAAAACTATGATGCGAAAATATGTTATGATATAAATTTATGTTCTAACTTAAAACAATGGTAAAAATATTGGTTAACTTATTTTTATGTAAACAATTACACATTAGTTATTTTTCATGCAAGAAAAAATGAAAAAGAAACTACTAAAAAAATAAAGAAGGTAAAGAGAAACATTCGGGTACAATGTTTTAAAAACTCCAATATAAAAGTTTATTCTGTAACCTAATAAGCTTGCAAGTAAACAGCTGAGTAACGTTTATGCAGACATTGTACTGGTAAGCCACTTCTTAAATCATGTCTGAAATGTAAAACTCCTTTTATTTAAGTGTTAGGTATAATGTACATAATTACAAAGCAATCTCAATGAAAGTGCATAAGTCCTTGTCATGACATAGATAGGTAAAATATTATAATAATAACAATAATAATAATTATTATTATTATTACTATTATTATAAAAAATTGAAATGATTTATTAATGTTAAATATAGTTAAACGTACATTTTTCAGCTTATAAAAAAAACTATTCATGATGGTTATCCAAGGACGATGGAATCATTTTTTGAATTTTTTACGATGACATTTGACCCAGTGACAGATCCCTTAATGCTTTATTTATTTTATTTTATTTTATTTTATTTTATTTTATTTTATTTTATTTTATTTTATTTTATTTTATTAATTTTTTTTAATTTTATTTATTATTATGAATATTATTTTGTTTTGGTATGTGTACCTTTTGAAAGCACATTCTTAGGTTTAAATGTTTTTGTTTTTGTTTTTTTTTTTTTTGGCGTCTTTCGGTCTTTATAGATATAACAAAGAGATCCAGAAACATTTATCTCGACTTGGACTTCCCATTTGGACAATTAAAGACACTGTGATTGGTGATGCGGGATCTTTATACAAGAATTGCATAGGCCATATAAATAAAGACATTCGGCATATCCATTGAGAATAGATTTAATCCAGTACTTACCTGTTTCATAGACTAAAAGACCCCTAGTGTCACTGATGAGGAATGATTTTCCGAAATGTGCACATATGGCACATCAAAATTTAACAGGAATTTGTGTAATATATATCTAGTCTGCGCATGCAAAAAAATCATCTGTCAATTTGCATAATTATGCTTTTAATAACTAAATAGGTATAGTCCTTTCCATATGATTGACGATAAAATAGATTTATAAACCGTATCGACACTTTATATAAAGGGTATAGTGAAGATACACATTTCAATTATTAACGTTGTTGATATAATACATAGTTAATGAGTTTACGTTTTCAGTCTTGCATGTAATAATACTTAAATACAGGTAAGGAATATATTGTTTGTTTGTTTATATATTTGATGCACAGTAGTAATATTTTTGTTTTATTTATTTTTTTTTTTTTCTTTTTTTTTCTTAACTTTGTTTTTTTTTTTTTTCAATTCCCAGCATGTTTGCTTCATTGGTTTAAGATTCCTTTGAATAACGTTTTTTATACTTTTGTAAGTCTTTCAAGATGATAATATTTCAAGTTTTTACTTGTATCGACTGCAACCAACATAAACGTGTCTGTGTGTTTGTGTGTGTATGGTGGTAATAGTCTAGTCAATCTACAGTTTGACCTTAAACTAATTGCAACAGAACAAATTTTATTTCTAATATGCTCTCAAATACATGAAATGTGTATAGTAAAAAGTCTTCCAAAATCTGACAAGGCGAAACAAGTTTTTGAGAAGTTTTGATTTCTTACGGGGATTTCTAAAGACAAGGGAGATAACTCCTGTAAAACAGGTGGAGTTTTAGTCCAATTATCATATTTTTTTTGCTATTTTAATAAAAAGTAAAGCAAAGACCCTTGAATTAATCATAATTG